>CM052798.1:76220820-76253467 GCA_028533885.1 Nasua narica | reverse complement strand
TTTTTTTTTTAAAGATTTTATTTATTTATTTGTCAGAGAGAGAGAGAGAGCACAAGCTGGCAGAGTGGCAGGCAGAGGCAGAGGGAGAAGCAGGCTCCCTGCTGAGCAAGGAGCCCCATGTGGGACTCGATCCCAGGACCCTGGGATCATGACCTGAGCCAAAGGCAGCAGCTTAACCAACTGAGCCACCCAGGAGTCCCCAGTGTTTGTTTTCATACATGTAGGTATAGTTAACTAGTAGATTATTTTCTCTTTGGGCTATTTTAGGTTGAAAGGGAAAAGACGTAGAGTTCAGGAAGGTTGAAACTCTTAAAACCTTTAAATAAAAAAATCTGTTAAAAACTTATAAAATATTTCAAAATATAAGCCAAAGAAATATGAATTATTGATTAAAATGATTTGTTTCTCTAACCACCATATTCTCATTTTCAACTACATATGTACTCTAAAAAAGCCTAATACCACAATATCTTTAGGACATTGATATATGTGTGTGCACTGTTGACCAAAATACTTATCTTTGTTTATTCTGATTGGGGCTTGAAGGTTTAGTACCCCTACCCCCAAAGTAAAGGTCTTAAAACTTAGAAGTAACACAAAGCACTTGGAAATATAACCCATTAAGGAAAAAATAATCCAAAAAACACAAATCAAGTAATATCTCTACAAATATATTTCAATGTGACATGATACTAAAATAAGTAATATGGTAATTCTGTCATTTTTTTACTTGAGTTTAGACCCTCCCTTCTTCTCTACTAAAACTGAATCAGCTACAGGAATGGCAACTTCATAGAACTGGTTTACTGAAAATTCCTGAATTCATTGGAAGATTCCAAAATCTCATTGTATTAGATTTATCTCGAAACACAATTTCAGAGATACCTCGAGGAATTGGTAAGGAAGATTGCCTTTATTCTCTCGTTTTTTTTCCGAGAATTTTTTTGATACATGGGATAATGACCTCATTTTTACATAGCCCCAAGTCTTGAGAATATTGTAGACATCTAAATTGAAGCTTCCAGAAGATCCAAGTTTCTGGGATTTACAGAAGCTATTCAAGATAAGATTTCAAGGCAAGAAAAGTCTCTTTGGAAACATTGTATAGATTCTGGAAACAATGTCTTTTGTTCAGTTAATCCTCCTAGAACAGTTTGAAGGCCAGAAAGATTCCTTAGATGAGAAAAAAAAAATCCCCAAATGGAAAATTGACCATCATATAGGAGATAAAAAAATAAACAAACATATTTTTTTGCTTATAGCACAGATAAACCCCCTTATCTTTAGAAGGGGCAGGACATGAACTGGGAAAAGGGAAGAAGCTGGGAAGTATGACTTGCCAATATGAAACTGGCAAGTAAGTTATGCTGTCATAACTGGAAACATTATTTTATATCCATCTGTTCTCTATTGTGTATTATTTTTTTGTAGGACTGCTCACTAAACTTCAAGAGCTGATTCTTAGTTACAACAAAATCAAGACTGTCCCCAGGGAACTAAGTCATTGTGCCAGCTTGGAGAAACTAGAACTTGCTGTAAACAGAGACATCTGTGATCTTCCACAAGAGGTCAGAAAGACATCAGTGTCTATGACTTTATTCTCCACCTACTATTGGTTTACTTCTCAACTGTGTAATCACCAAAAATACACTAACGAAGAAATGCTATAAACATTATTTCAGAAAATATTTAGTGATAATCATTTCCTATTACTATAACACATATCTTTAATTAGAGAAATATCTACTTAGCATAAAAGATACTTCTATTATTGTCACAGTATGGACATGATTTGTGATCTCCTTAAAGGCCAGAGTAAGAGTCTTACTTATTTCTATTTCCAGAATCGAAGGCACAGCCTAAGTTGTAGTTGTTGCTTAATAAATGCTTATTGAATAAATGATTATCACAAAGCACAGACAATGTGCTGATGGAGAATCTCTTTTGTTTACTACTTGGTGTTTACAGAGTGATCAGTTTTTGATATAGAGGTGAGGTGGTAAGAAATGAATTCTTCAGTTTCGGAAAAGTGTTTCTTTGCTAGTTAGGCTCTGCCAAGTAAAAGTACAGCAACGGGTTTGCAAAGCCTTCAAACTTTGATTTGATATGATGACTTGTTATTAGTAAAACCAAGCTGATCATAGAGATACAGAAACTTTCAAACATATTTCAAACATATTTAACGATCTTACAATCAGCAAAGAAAATTTCCAAGGTATTGACTTTGCAACTCATAAGAAACATAGTAAGACTCAAAACAAAATAGAAAGGCTAGTCCATTCTCCTATTCTCCACAATTTTTGGTGAGAATATCACATTTTTCTCCCATAACAGTAAATGTCACCAATTATTGTTGCTCTTGCAAGTAAAACATAGTTTCTAAAAAAACAAAACAAAACATAGTTTCTACATTTATAGCTATCTCATCTTTTAATAGTTCAACTTAATGAAATGTATGCACTTACTTATGATGAAAAGGATGATCACAGGGACAACTTCTTTATATTTACAAGAGGGCCAATAAATATTTTGAACTTTTAAAAAAATTAACATATAATGTATTATTTGCTTCAGTGGTACATGTCTGTGAATCATCAGCCTTACACAATTCACAGCACTCACCAGAGCACATACTCTCCCCAATATCCATCACCCAGCCACCCTATCCCTTCCCTCTGCCTACCCCCAGCAACTCTCAGTTTCCTGAGATTAAGAGTCTCTTATGGTTTGTCTTATTTTGAACTTCTAATTCCTGTGATTTTCTTTCCAGAGTTGGTTCCATCACTAAAAATGCTATATGATTTGGGCATGTCTGTTAACCTGTTAACTTTAATTTTTTTCACATAAGAAATAGGTTTTATTGGGGGCGCCTGGGTGGTTCATTTAGTTAAGCATCTGCCTTTGGCTCAGGTCATGATCCCAGGGTCCTGGAATCGAACCCTGTATCGGCCTCCCTGCTCAGCAGGAAGCGTGCTTCTCCCTCTCCCACTCCCTGTGCTTGTGTTCCCTCTCTCGCTATGTCCTTCTCTGTCAAATAAATAAATAAAACCTTAAAAAAATAGGTTTTATTGGAACAAATACTAAACTGAGATCTTGAGCCTGGGATTACTTCCAAGTATGGCCTCTAAGTTAGCTGGGTAGCCTTGAACTCACCCCTTTCTATAAGGAGGTCTCAATTTTCACATGTGCAAAATAAGGACTTATTATAATAATGTTAATATCTTTCAATATAAAATCAAAGGGTTCTGGTACGACTGAGAAATCAGTAACAGGAAGACACTTATCTCTCAGCCATTACATTGTACATACTGTATACACACAAACATATTTATGCCAATGTGACAACAACCCTTTTATACTCCATTCTGAACCATTTGAAAATTTTTAAAGTCTGATGAAGTATTTTGAAACAAGGTTTTATTTGTGGCTTGAATTCTAAAGCTGGACAAACGTTACCTACTAAGTGGAAACCTCCTGTTTTTTGCATCACCCATAAAACACTGTATTTGTTTTGTATGTGTGATGTTAACGATATGGAATGAATCTTAACATTCCCTGAGATAAAAATAAAACAACTTGCCTAGATAAGTGGGAAGTTTTTTGGAAAAGTTAACTTGAATTCTCACAATCTGAAACTTTCACTACAGTGTTATACAAAAAGTTTAGAAAGTTTGTGGCTTTTGGTCCATGAAAACTTGAGTGCACATCACCCATCATTTCTAGTTACACGGCCTCTCTCAACCAAATAAGATGACTCATAAAGTTGATGAATAAACTAGAATTGTAAGCTTCAACATGAATACATCAAGACACTGATATTAAGAGAAAAAAGCAAGTTCAGGGATGTACAATTTCATAATCTTCAAATAAAAATACCAAGTTTGGTTTATGAAGACATAGTGATTACAGAAAAAATATAAAAACATATACTTACGTATGTAATGAAAACAAGAAAACATGCAAAGGAATAATAAATACCAATTCAGGAGAGGAGTTCCCTCTGGAAAGGAAGAAGGGAGGAGCACATAGAAGGCAGTCATATCAGTATATTTTCTTTTTTTTTTTTTTTAAGGATTTGAGAGAGAGAGAGTGGAGGAAGGGGCAGAGGGAGAGAATCCCAGGCAGACTCCCTGCTGAGTGTGGAGCCCAGGGCAGGGAGGGGTCGGGGGATGGGGAGGTGCGGTGGGCATCTCACAACCCATGAGATCATGAACTGAGCTGAAACCAAGTTGATCGCCTAACCAACTAGAGCCATCCAGGCACCCCTCAATATATTTTCTTTCTTAAGCTGAGCACACTGGTGTTTGGTACGTTATGCTTAATAAATTTTCATTGATGTTTTTATTGAAAAAAGAGAATTACCAAACACTAAATGCTATAACTGAGAGAGCATATATAAAGCATTAGGCACAAAAAAGAGAGTTCAGTAAAGATTAAGTATTATTTTGAAGTTTGGGTTTTTCCATACAAATCTCAAATGCACGATGAAAGGAAAATGCAAACACAAGCAGGTTCTGTGAACGCTGGAACTTGGGTATTTGTAAGATAAATTTTCTTTGAATAGATGAGCTTTCTATAAGAGTTTTTCATTTCTCTGGAGGTTATTTAGATTTATTTTATTTTTTAAAGATTTTATTTATTTGACAGAGAGAGATCACAAGTAGGCAGAGAGGCAGGCAGAGAGAGGGGGGAAACAGGCTCCCTGCTGAGCAGAGAGCCCGATGCGGGGCTCGATCCCAGGACCCTGAGGTCATGATCTGAGCCGAAGGCAGAGGCTTTAACCCACTGAACCACCCAGGCGCCCCTATTTAGATTTATTTTTATTTCAAAGTTATTGTGGACGACTAGGACTAAGAAAAGCCCGAGCATAATGTGAACATTCCTTGATGTGAAATACCTCTACCAGTGTGAGTGTTCTAGTAGTTTATAGTGTGAACATTTCGTTTTGAAAAACCTTGCTTGCCTCTTCAGCTCAGCAATTTGTTAAAGCTTACGCACCTTGATTTGAGTATGAACAACTTTACTATAATCCCTCTGGCTGTGTTGAACATGCCTGCTCTCGAATGGCTTGACCTGGGAAGCAACAGACTTGCACAACTTCCTGATACTATAGAAAGGTAAAATATATAATTTTCTGTGCTATTAACAGATGTGTTGAAGCCATCCATAATAAATAAGAGGAGACAAAGGGGAACCCGAGTGTAATCAATCACAAGAGATCCATGTAGTACTAAATATGCTACTTTTAAACAATATTTTCATTTACTTAAGTATAAGGGCTCTAGAGAGAAAAACCGGCTGACTTCAACGTGTTGACATGAATATGCACAATAACATTACTTAGTGCATGCAGGCCCTCTGGGCTTTACAAATGGATGAGGAAACCACTATAGAGATGTCAGCTAAATTGCTCAAGATCACAGTGTAAGTGTAACTTAGGCAGCCAGGCCCAGAGTCCAGGCTATTAACCTTTGTGTATACTTATCTTGCCCAACTAGGCAGATAAAATACTTTCTGATTTTTCTCTTAACCCTCTAAATTCAGACTAGATATTTATAGCCATTCTTTCAGAAATCCTATGAGAATAGTGAAGAATTCTAAAATATGTTGGTTTCCTTTCTTCCACCACATGCTGAGAAGTGTACTATCAGGATTAACCCTCCAATGCAGTTTTCCTAATAATCAGGTTAATATGAAGTCAGTTAACTTAACTGGTACACTGGTTAAAAGAGATGTTATGAGAGATGACATTTGTTTCTTTTTAGGTTAATAAGAACCAGGGTTTTCATATTATATATGATTAATCGCAGAAACCTCTTTTAACTCATCAGAATGCAGAGTCTACATACATTATGGCTACAACGGAATGAAATAACATCCTTGCCAGCAACAATCAGCAATATGAAAAATCTGGGTACTCTTGTTCTCAGCAACAATAAACTGCAAGATATTCCGGTGTGCATGGAAGAGATGACCAATCTGAGGTAAAAGTTGTAGGCATAGAACTGACATGTTTCTTTCCGGCTGCAGAACACAGTAATATAAAGAAATTGTTATTAATAGATTTGCATTCTCATTCATACGAATGAATACATTTTAAAAAATCTTCCAAGTTTGAAATTCTATAATTTATAAGTAGAATTCATGTAATACTGGCCAAAATTATTCAAGAAAGAATCCTTGAAACAAAAGCCATGCTGGGATTGTGAGCTTTCAGGAATGCACTTGGTTGGTGACATTTTTATGAAAATTGTCTTAGGAACTGCTAACAAACCTCATTTACAAATAAAAATCAAAGGCATAAAAATAGTGCTTATTTTCCTTCTAAATGACTACAATGGACACAGGCAATTATGTTACAGATAAATAAAACTTTTTACTAAGTTAATTACTCTCAGAACTCCCTCAAGTGTCTTCCTTCCAAAATTTTATTTCCTGACAGAGAACATGAGACGTGAGAATTCATATCAAATCCCACAACTTCCATAACAAAGTCATTCATTCATTCACCTATTCAGCAGCTGCTGAATCCCATACCCGATGAAGATAGTCATACATAAGACACAAGTCTATGAAATATGCGGAAACTTCAAGGTCATAGCATTAATTGTACATTTGAAATGCACTGGGATTGCTCTGGAAGTTAAACTTCATATTAAATATATGCTAGGGACTAACAGTCACTTTGATAAGCTTTGACAATGAGTTGTCTAAAGCTACTTTTTTTTTTCCTTCTGGAAAAGAAACTTAAAAGATAAGATTTATTACTTTTCACCAAAATGTTTGATTATTGAAACCAGTTAAAAACAAGTAATTTAGTGTATTATCATTTGATCTTCCCCCGGGAAATAAATGTACACTTCTATGGCATCTATAAAAACACTTGTTTTTTGGTGAACTGCTAGGTTTGTCAACTTCAGAGACAACCCACTGAAGTTGCAAGTAACACTTCCTCCCAGTGACAGCATAGATGAAGAAGAGGAACGGGAATTATTTGGCCTTCAGTTTATGCATGCATATATACAAGAGTCCCGGAGAAGAGCAGGTATGGCATTTTTATATAACACATGTCAAATATTTGGTAGAGGAATGTATATATATATATATATATATAAATTCCTTTATAGATTTCTCATTCCATTTTATCTTTTCTGTCAAATTTTGTCTCTTGGTCAACATTATGGGAGGAAAAAAGTGAAATTCCAGTCTGTTCACAATTTTGATAAAGGCTTGGAGAGAAGTTGTAAAGATATTGAAAGTTCTTCAAGTGGTGACAAGAAATAAATTTCTTTGGCCAAATACCTGAAGCACAACCAAGTGAATGAAGATGTTATTATTATTATTATTATTTAAGATTTTATTTATTCATTTGAGAGAGAGAGAGCACAAGCTGGGGGGTTGGGAGAGAGGGAGGGAGAGAAACAGACTCCCTGATGAGCAGGGAGCCTGACACGGGGCTCGATCCCAAGACCCTGAGATCATGACCTGAGCCAAAGGCAGACACTTAACCGACTGAGCCATCCAGGCACCCTGAAGATGTGATTCTTAAAGCTTCACTGACTCATTCTACCAGTTTGTCATATATTTCAGTGTATGCATGAACACTACCTTCCCTGTCATTTCTTCTTTTCCTACAGTCCATAAATAGGAACACAATATTTTGCCTAGAAATGAACACAAATTTTTAGCCAATAAAGTGTCAGGTTTTGATATATAGATTTCAGTCACTTAGTCTCCGATAATTAAGAATTAAACCACTTTTTCACTAAAAGAAAGCCTTAAACCAAGATTAGAAGAGGCCAAAGAGACAATTCTATTAATAAAAACAATGAAGCAATAGTACAGTAAATAAAATCATAGTTTTATAATGCACTAAAACATGAAGAGTTTTTGTATCAAGAGGTCAAATTTATCTTCACATAGCTGCTTTGGAGAATGAGTATAATCCAAGCAAACAAATGACAGTGTTTTAGCTAGAAGAAATCATTTTTTACCAACATCCAGTGGCAGATATTAGGAAATGGTCATCTGATCTGTGGTAGTAGGTCACAGAAACAATAGCACAGAAAAATAGATTGGGAGACGACAAGTAAAGTTAGTTTGGGACCTTGTTCGGGGTATAAATACATAAAAAACAGATAGTAGATAGAATTGGTGATTGAATGATGGGAAATGAGAGGACCCCAAGATTAATCTGTTTTTGGTTAGAGCAACTGGATGGATGGTGATGCTGAGATGAGGTGGTAGAAGTGGAAGATGAGGAAATTTGACATAGTTGTGGGACATGTGGGAAGAGGTAGTTGTGTAGATGAATTTGCAAGTTCAAGAAGGGGTTTGCTGTCCCTGTAAATTTGGCAGGTCAAGGAATAGCAATATACATATCCCACATAGTCATTTTCTTATGGTATCTTAAGGGAAATAAACAAGTTTGGGGAAAACTAGAATCTTGACCTGTAGCTTGTTGAAGGCCAAGCTTATCTGCCCATATAGTACTGGGTACCACTGTCAGAAACTTCATGAAGCTAAATGGGCACAGGACTATTATCAGTATAACTACTGAGTGTATGCATGTTTTGGGAAACATAGTTGAGATTATGCCTATTGTAGAATATTTTTTATTCCTGGACATAAATTGTTGAAAGATACAAAACAGATTATATGACACAAATTAGCATTGCCTGTAAAATCATGTAAATTATTGAATGATGTATATTACCTTTATGTTCTCTTGATTGGGCAGCATGAGTAATTAACTTTAGAAATAAACTACCTTACTTTAATAATATTTTGCATAGAACTTATAAAAAGAGAAAAAAGGTTACAATTTAAGCAGAGATAATTAAATCAAGTTTGCCTATTGTTATTAAAAGTAGATTTGTGAATTAGTATTATTAACTTATTTATTGAGTACTTACACTGTGCTTGGAGCTGTTTTGAGCATTTTACATGTGTTATCTCATTTGTTACAACAACCTTGTGAGGTAGGTGGTATTATTATTATCTTCATCATCCTCAGTTTAAAAAGGGAAATTGAGGCACGAAAGATATTAAGTAGTTGCGTGAGGTCACACAGTGAGGTGGTAGGGCAGGATCTGAACCTAGGCAGTCTCGTAAAACATAGATTAAAGTAGAAAAGCTAGGAATTCAAAATGGATTAGGCTTCTATTTTACAATTCATGTAATCATAGGTCTATAGGATAAAAGTTACCTAAGAATATCATTATAGTACCTAAAATTAATAATTCTGATCTTTGTCTTGGCAAAGGTACCAATGATTAAGACAATTTTTACAAATAAAGCAGAAATACTTGAAGGATAACATGAAGATAGTAACAGTCCTTACTCTATGTTTGGCTTAATATTTGCTTATGCATAGAAACTGCTTATAAGTTAAATAAGGCCTAAGTGTGAGGTGGTTTTTGGTTTCAGTATCTAATTTCCATTTTATTCCAAATTACTCTCTCAAAAGGAGAGAATATATTTATTATACGTTGTGCTTATACGTATAAAAATGTCCTTTTAAAATATACGATAACTAACTTCAGAAGTTATTTGAAAATTTCAATTTAATTTGTGAATGAGGCTTATAAGTTATCTTTTTGGAAGTTCTAACTAGATAATTTTTCAATTAAAAAATGAAGTAAAACAGTTTATTTCTCTTGAAAACTATCTCTTCAGTTTTGCTGTTTGTCATGGATAAATTCAGATAACACATAAATACATGTATGGCTCTGGTAATCTGAAGGTGAATTCATTAATTGATTGTAAACATCTCTGAATTTCTTTGCATTAGGGAAAAAAAAAATCACAACTGATTATCCTTTCCAAAAAATCCATATATAAGCCAAGTTCTCAGATAGGCCCTTGTTACAAACGGACAACTGATCATACATCTTGAACTTGAGAAGTAAAAAGTATTAAATAAAACCAAAGGAAAACAAATTTCCAAAATTAATATAAATAGAAAGTTAATGTGCTAGTTGTGTATTGATGTGTTGTGTGTGTTTCAGATAACCAAGTCAACTGTTCAGCTACTTTACCAATCTCTATAAATACTGATGGATAATATAACTCAAGATGCCCTGCTGAAGAGAATTACTTTGAGAATTTGCTGAATTCGCTAACATGTGGACTTCTAAGTAAAAAACAAAGCTATTACCAAAGTTCAGTGAGGCCACAACATTTTTAAAAGTTCGTATCTCGGCAACATAAAGTATATTTCATGAATATAAAAATACAACTAAAAAATTTTTTTTTGGTGGAAGACAGATGTTCACAATTTCTTTTCCATTAAGCAGTCGTTTCTGGTGATGAAGAATGATTTGGTAAAGCAGTTAACAATACATTTTCCAAAGACACCAGAGGATCTGTATAATACTGTAAAGCAGGACAGAATCCTTTCTGCTGTAAATACTCGACTCGGCCTTGGTCAATCAGCAATTTACAAAGATGTCCTATTTTCTTCTTTTCTTCAACATTAAGGAACCTAAACCAAATAAACACAAAACATCGTTAAAATTTGAAATTATTTAAGTCACTTCTATTTATTAATTTCCTAAGTAACCTGCAATATACCAGGTGCTATGTCCCATGCTTCCAAAAGACGTTTTATATATGCCACAATAAAAGTATACTTTAACGTATTCTAAAATTGGATGGTAAAATGCATTTTCGTGAATAGATTCTTGGGGACGTTTATCTAAAAAGAATGTCTAGCAATAACAAAATATTTCTGCCCTAGTGTCGTGCATTTCCAAGCAATCACTTACCCAGGGGCACTCCCAGTGCTGTCGTCCGTGATTCTGCTGCATCCCCCGTCGTCATGCTCTTCACTGTCATCGTTCTGCTCATCTTTTCTCTTTGTGCTAAGACTGGAGGCTTCCAAAGATGTTTTTCGCATGCCACAAGTCGCCCAACTACTCATTCGCTGGAAGTAGTGGAATTCCACTGCTCCAAGGCCTAGAGCCCTGAAATACTCTTTGCCCACATAATGTCTCCAATCACACCTGTGGTGACAACAGAGTGCAATAACAATGCCAGCCACAGGGCTCCACTTCTCTGGGACACTTTTCTCATTTCCTTCCTTGGCCACAGTGTTAATTTCTTTTTCTGTTTTATCATTCTTTATGCGTTTGGCTAAAGGTTCTTCATTCCTTTCCTCACAACTGGCAGCATAGGTTTCAACCAAACATCGTAATGCAAGATCTGCAAACACAATTATGTGGTCCCCCCCAAACCACAGTATCTTTAAAAATAAGTATTTTTTACATTTATTCAGCAGTATGGTTTCTAAAATCCCAACAACAAAAAACCTGTTCAGCTTTATACTTTTAAGAATTCTTCCATGAATTATCAATTTTGCTCATATTTGCTGTTTTCTCATTAGCATCTCATTTTCACTAATGATTTATTCTATTTCCCCCCAAAACTAGCTGAAGCTTAAGTTCTAAAGTCTGTAAAAACTTTTAGTCCAACTAATCAACTTGGCTCTTATTTCTCCTACTCTAGCTGAGGAAAGGACTTGTACAGAAAAAAATCATTGATCTACACTTACATTTGGGAAGTTAAGAAACTCAAAGGAAGAATAGAGTGGAAAGGCATCTGCTTAGCATCTGCTTAGACTGATGTTAGGTGTCAGTCCTGAAACATAATATTCACAGCAAATCCTGAGAAGCTGAAGAGTTGATAAGAGGGAATCGTTCTGTGGAAAGCAGGCCTCACTGAGCAGCCTTATGTACTTATGCATTCATTAATTACTGAATGCCTTTCTCGTGCAAGCTTTGTCAATGCAATGATGATTATATACATAAACTTCCAAGGTGGATGTACTCCACACTAAAAAGAGTTTTAACCTTAAAAGCTAACAAAATAGATTTTTTGATGACCATGACTATTTCCCAGTGAAGACTGCTCTATGGTTGACAATATTGGGAGGACCTCAAATATATACTGTAAAACCCATATTTTCTATCTGATTAGACCAGCATGCTGTGCCTATTCAATCAAAAACATATACTTCAAAATTTTATTACCCTAAGATGTCACCAGTGACTATTAAATGACTTAATATTTCACTAGTAAATTTAATTCAATATATGAGTTGAAGTCAATAAACACTGGGAGGAAGGGATTTTCATAAACTATTATTTTCTGACAAAATATATCCAGTCAGTTTTATTTATATTGGACTTAAGTAAATGAGTTTCAGAAATGTGAATAAGCAGAAAAATTATTTAAAAGAATGAAGTTATTTTAGAATCAGAAGGAGCTTTTTTTTTTTTTAAAGATTTTATTTATTTATTTGAGAGACAGAGAAAGTGAGAGAGAGCATGAGAGGAGAGAAGGTCAGAGGAAGAAGCAGACTCCCCGTGGAGCTGGGAGCCCGATGTGGGACTCGATCCCGGAACTCCAGGATCATGACCTGCGTCGAAGGCAGTTGCTCAACCAACTGAGCCACCCAGGCGCCCCAGAAGGAGCTTTTAATAATATCTTAACCCCTCCTTTACAAAGAACTTAAAGGACAAAGTGACATACCAAAGAATGGGACCAAGAAACACAGCAAATTGGTGGTCAAGATTATTCATTCACTGAAATGCTTACTGTTTCTATTATATGCCAACCATCATGTTAGCATACTCCCTGTGCTCAAAAAATTCACAGCATAGTGGGAGAGTTAGAATTACACTAAGGAAATCAGAACTTGACATAGCACAGTGCATGGGGGAAAGTACACAGGGTTTCCATTTGCTGACCAGCAGAGCTGCAAGCCGGAAGCGGCAAAGGCTGGGAGGCAGAGGCCAGACTGACAGCCGGTCATCTTCTTAAAGAGCTTGGACTTTATGTTCTAAGTATTAGGAGCTACTGAAGAGTTTTAAGGGGAAAGACATATTAGGTATGTAGCCAACGGGTCTAAATATTAATAACTAAAGACCAGGTAGTGGAAGGAGACCATGAGAGAAAGAAGGGCATAGATGTTAGAGGAACCAGAAAAGAAGAATGTCACAATAGAAAAGGAAACAAAATTTCAAGAAGGGCAAGCAACTGGGGTGCCTAGCTGTCTCAGGCTGAAGAGACATGCAACTCGACCACAGGGTCCTGAGTTCAAGCCTCACACTGAGTGTAGAGATTACTTAAAAAAAAAGAAAAAAGAGGCACCTGGGTGGCTCAGTGGGTTAAAGCCTCTGCCTTCGGCTCAGGTCATGATCTCAGGGTCCTGGGATCGAGCCCCGCATCGGGCTCTCTGCTCAGCAGGGAGCCTGCTTCTCCCTCTCCCTCTGCCTGCCTCTCTGCCTACTTGTGATCTCTCTCTCTTTCTGTCAAATAAATAAATAAAATTAAAAAAAAAAAGGGCAAGCAACTACAGCAGAGATTTTTCAGTAAGATAACAAGTGATAAAGGGAAAATTCAGACAGAGTGAATCAAGAGGGGAAAGTGTGTGGAACAATGAAATATGGCCAACATAGATTATACTTCTAACGAACTTGGGTCAGATGGGTAAGAGTAAATGAGTGTGCTTTTTTCCCCTCTCTCCAGGACAGAATTGGCTTATGCCAGAAGGCTCTTATGAGGGTCAAATGAGATAAGGTACATGAAAGTCATCTTAAAAACTATGAAGGACAACATAAGCCATTTCCCAGCCAGCCTGAATAATGTCTAATGGAGGCTCCAAGTTCCTTGTATGGAAGTTGATGAAACCAGCAGAAGCCAGGGAGATGTAACAATAATTAATATTCACTAATATGTGCCAGACATTTATATGTAACCTGATAAATTATGTTATCTCTGTTTTACAGATGAGATAACCAAAGCTCAGAAAGGTTAAGTAATTTGCTAAGGTTACACAGCACAGATGATTTCTGAACTATCCAATTTCAAAGCCTGTGCTCTTTCTACCTTACCATGCTACACCTGACAGATGATTGTGCTAAAATAAGACATCTGATATTTTTTATTTAACATTTCTTTTTTCATTTTCCCCAGAATCCTGGTACATTATCTTCTAGTAGGAGAGGTTTCAAAGTCCTTCCCCAGCAACTTCTTGAAAATATCAGTAGCTTTGGGGGTAGAATTATACAATTTCCATAAATGATTTGTTTCCTTTTTGGTTGAAATATAACCCAAAAGGCTTTTTAAGTCTATTTAAGTCTAAATAACTCATAACACTCTTGATTCATCCTGCAAAATGGCCAAAATAAGCAGATAAATAAGAAAACTCTACATCTAATCTAACAAAGGGCCAGTGCCACTATGAAGATTAATCGATTGTAAGCATACATGATATAAACTAACTCAAGAGACTATTTCAATGACTGGGACCATGTTAAGCTAAAACTTAGTGTCTTCATCTAGATATTATTAGTATGTTTACGTACCTGTTGCCGCACCACACAGATGCTTTCCAATTCCTACCACAGGTAGTTTTTCTTTGCTTAGCAAAGGAATCTTATCTGAAATAGAAGGAAATGAGAATCGAGTTAGCATTCTTGTGAAATGAGACATTAACAAGGCCTCCTGAAAGAACTAATTTAAATATTTGAATTTAAGGGCTGAAAGAGACTCAAACAAAACTCACTTTATAGCTACGGAATAAGAGACTTATAGATGTAGTGACCTTATAAGCAACACAGAGGGCTGCTGACCAGCCAGAAAAAATAAAAGTTTCTTTCTTCTTTCTCCCTGCTTTCTTTTCCTCTCACCCCTGGTGGGGCCTCTCCTCCCGAGGTAAAGTTTTTTGACTCTTGGGACAATATTATTTCTTCTATACTCACTCAGGACTTTCCCGTGTATAAACCTTACTCTGCTAAATATTAATTTATTGATAAAAGAAGTCAAAGCTTCCCCTGCTAGAAGATATATTTTGAACAAATAATACATACGATAAACATTTATGAATAACATTTAAAATACTATCTTCAGTATTAATTAAACTATAGGTTTTACTATATCTTGATGCTCAAAAATAAGATATTATCTTAGCTTTTCACATTGTTTTTTAAAAAAGAAAATGTAACAGTCCTGGGAAAAAAAAAAGGGTCCACAAGGTAATGCAATAAGATGTAATATATCACAGTTACAGCATGGTCTCCATTCCCACCCCCCCCCATTTATTTTCCTTTTCATAAGATTCTGAAATGAAAAGTATGCTTCTTCCTACAAATCCAGCGACAGCATCTAGCACAGTCAACAGTCCAATGGAGGTACTTAATAAATATTTCAACCTTTCTATTGCTTGCTTTCAAATGTTAGTATATTATATGCCAGGAGAAAATGGTACCAAGTGGAATAGTTTGCCTGTGTCAGGGAATAGAGAAGTTTAAATCAAGGTAGTTCAAGAAACTGACCATCAATTAGGGTAAAGGGAAAGGATGTCTAAGAAAGCACTTCTGCTTTATGCTTAAAAATTACCTTATTCCCTCTCTCTCCTATTTCTTTGGGCTTGGAAAATAGAGCAGGGCAACTCCTGGGAAATCATGGTAGATTAAATGCAAATATCTAGTTTACTCCCTCTTAAAACTCCACCGAAATGAGGATAAAGGATTCTTAAAAAGGTATAAACTCAACAAGATCTGAAAGAGGACTAAAGGAGACAAAAGTGGGAAAGGCTGTGGTTCAACCAAATTTATCCCACAAATCTTCAAAAGACTCAAGAATTGGGGATATCAGGTACCTTGGCAGTAGAGCTGAGTAGCTACAAGAGAGAATATTGGTAGAAAGTTTAAGTAGTCAGATCCCCACCTCATAGCTCCTTGGTGGCTACCTCTTTCCCACGTGGTAGAAGACTAGACCAATTCTCTGAAGCAAGTAGAACAGGACAATGGTTTAAGGGACAACGGGAAGTTGAGAGTTGAAGTATAGAAAAACAGCAGAAGTCAGTGTGCATACTAATTTCCCTAGCTTTTGTTCCCAAGATGATGGTCATCAGACCTTTACCGTCCAGGCAAGTGATCAGAAGAGTCTTCTCTGCTGAATCTTACCTGCCCAAATGGAAAGATCACATCTTAGGCAGATGACCCCAAAGTGGAGCTCAGAGTCAACAACTCCACCTGAGAACTCAGAGCTCTGAGTCCCTCAATTCTAAGAACACACCATTAAGGAGCACTAGATGCTTGAGGACAGCCTCTAAGTCAAGAGACCAAAAGAAATGGAAAACAACAAATTGGTGAAAACAGGTTATGAACGGAGAATAATTCTAAAAAACCATTAGTAATATCCACAGAAAGATATTATAATTATAAAAAAGAACAAGATAAAACAATAAAGGTAAACTCAGAGAAAAATATCTTAGAAATTAAAATTATGATAGAAGAAACTAAGTTGGGGAAATTTTAGAAAGTATAGAAAAAAGACCAAAGACTTAACATAGAGAAGTTAAGAGAAATAGAAAACCATCCCAGTAGGTTGAATAACTAAATTGTAAGAATTCTTCCATAATGGGAGAAAAGAGAAAGTGGAGCAGAGAAAATTATGAAAGAAAGAATGCAAGGCAATTTCCCAGAAAGCTGAGAACACTAGAATCTCTAAATCAGGATTTCTCATCCTTGACATTATTGACTTTTTGGCCTCAATAATTTTGTTTTGCTCTACTATACCATATAGGATATTTAGCAGGCCTCTGGTCTGTATCCATTAGATGCCAGCAGCGTGCCTACTACTGTGACAACCAAAAGTGTCTCAGACATTGCCAATGTGCCCTGGGGGGGGGGGGGGGGCAAAGTAGCCTCCTCTGAAAACCACTTGTATAAATCAAGTCAGGCAAAGCGGATAAAAATATAACCATATGAAAGAATATTACTGTGAAAAATTTAAACACTAAGTTCAAAGAAGGACCTATGCATTTCAAAAAAAAAAAAAAAAAGCAGATCAAGTACAAGGGACCAAGATTCAGAACAGCACTGAATCTTTAAATAATACTAGTGGAATAGAACTTGCAAAAATCTAAAGGAAAATGATTTTCAACCTAGAAAAACAAATACCTAGCCAAGTCAAGTGTAAAATAAAAGATGTTTCCGGACAATGCAAGGTCTCAAATCTCTAAGGCACTGTTTCTCAGGAAGCTATAGGACTAGGTGCTCTGCCCAAAGAGAGTAAATCAGCAGAGGAAAATGTGGGAAAAGATGTGGAAAAAGAAATTCCCACCCAGGAGAGTGAAGGGGGATGAGACTGAAGAGAGTTTTAACGTTGATCATTGTGCCCCAGGAACAAAGGGCATCCAGTCTTGATAGGAACATGTCTGAAGCATACAGGGGAGAATTTTTCAGGAAGATGGAAACTAACAGAATACTTGATGAATGTATTATAACAAATACATTTTTAAAAGACCAAGTAAATAAAACTATAAATTATTACTTTAGCAAACAATAAAAAATTATACAGGAAAAAAAATTTACTACATGGTTCAGGGATAAAAATGATTTAATCATTTAATACATATTAGAAAGATGAGGAATGGGAAGTGTTTGGACTTGAGGTGGGGCAGGGGTAGAAAATCTTCATCTCCCATTGGGAAAAAACAATAGATAATGCTTGGGGGAAGAAAGGGAAGCAGGAAAAACAAAAGCCTGTTGTCAGACACTTTAGATAAACATAAAAATTCACCTATAAGAGGTAAATGTGGTTGGCTCTGAAGAGAGAGCCATGGCAGAGTGGCTAGTGCTGTGTTTAAAACAACTTGAGAACTTGTACACTATTTGGCTCTTTTTTTTTTTTTTAAGATTTTATTTATTTATTTGACACAGTGAGAGAGATCACAAGGAGGCAGAGAGGCAGGCAGAAAGAGAGAAGGGGAAGCCGGCTCCCCGCTGAGCGGAGAGCCCGATTGGAGGCTCAATCCCAGGACCCTGAGATCATGACCTGAGCCGAAAGCAGAGGCTTCAACCCACTGAGCCACCCAGGGGCCCCACAACTATCTGACTCTTAACCACACAAATATAACTTTAATAAAAGCCCAAAATAGGAAAAAAAAAAAAAACAAAACAAAAAAGAAAGGAGGTGGGGATGTCAGCAGTTAACTAATTCAATAGATACTTCTTATTCTTTCTCTTCTTAAATGATGAGTAGTCAATTCCAACCCTGCCACCCGGAGAGGAAAAATCCTTTAAATAAATGTCACCTTCTCCTCATTTCAAAACTACCTTTAATCACTCTCAGTATGTCATTACGTTAAGTCTTTATTTTGACTATTAGGAAAAAAACTGAAGTATTGAAGTCAGGAGATTATAACTAGGTAGTCACTGCTTAGCAGGAAAAAGATTTTCCAATTAATGCAAATTCTAAAAGGGCAGTATTGAAGTAGATTGTAGATATTTGCTGCCTTTTCGCTTATTTTGGTTTTAAAATATGGAATGGGGGCACATGGTGGGTACAGGAGTTAGAAACTAATAAACACGGTAGGCTACTTTTCAGTATGCTTAATAAGAATTCAATGCATAGCATAAAAACTTGTCTAGGATTTTCAACGTCAGAAAAGTAATATATTCAGTTAAATAGTTTTAAATACAGTGATTTATATGTAAATGCTGGGTTTCATAAAGCTGTATTAGTAGATGGAAAAGGTTCCTCGGATATGCTTGTATTAATACAAAAAACTATAAAAAGGTACAGAAAAGGCACAAAGTGTATGACTGAAGGGATGTGTGTGTGTGTGTATGAAATGTGACTTCCACAGAGATTATTTTTTTAAAAGATTTTATTTATTTATTTGGCAGAGAGAGAGAGAGATCACAAGTAGGCAGAGAGAGAAGGAGAAGCAGGCTCCCTGCTGAGCAGAGAGCCCTATGTGGGGCTCGATCCCAGGACCCTGAGATCATGACCTGAGCCGAAGGCAAAGGCTTTAACCCACTGAGCCACCCAGGCACCCCCTATCTCATTTAACAGTTTAGGTAAAGTCATGTTAATGACAGGCAGAAGGCACTAGCCTTTTTAAGAGCGTGGGGCAGAGGGAGAGGGGGAGAGAATATTAAGTAGGCCTCATGCCCAACAGGGAGCCTGAAGCCAGGACTTGATCTCATGACCCTGAGATGATGGCCTGAGAGGAAATCAAGAGTTGGATGCTCAACCAACTGAGCCACCCAGGTGCCCCTGAACAGAGTCATAATTAGAAAGGACAAAGAAATAATGTAGGGACATATTACCAAAACTTTTAAACTCTTTCCTAATATAACACTTCATTTCTAATTGAAACTGAAACCTCATTTTAAAAAAGTTCCCACCGTAATTCAATTTACATTTATCCAAATGCTAGGTATAACATTCTATATTAACAATGCATTAATTTTAGTTTGTTTTCCTTGAAGCACTGTTCTGCATCACTGGATTTCTAAGCAACCCTCAGAATTTGAAACTTCTATGATTTATGGTAGGGCAACCGAAAGTTATGCAACTTACTCAAACACAAGTGTTGAATATCAATTTGAAGTCTCTCAAATACTGAATTTTTCTTTCTGTGTTTGCCATCTACCTGCACAAATAGAACATTGTCATAACAGTTTTTTATTTTTTTTAAACTATTTTTTAAAAATTTTATTTATTTATTTGACAGAGAGAGAGAGAGAGATCACAAGCAGGCAGAGAGAGAGGGGGAAGCAGGCTCCCTGCTGAGCAGAGATCCCCATGTGGGCTCCCACATGGGGGATCCCAGGACCCTGAGATCATGATCTGAGCCGAAGGTAGAGGCTTAACCCACTGAGCCATCCAGGAGCCAACAATAGCTTTTTAAGTTTAAAAAGAGCTTTATGAAATTAAAAATATTTCTATTTGTTTTCAAAATTCAGAGGAAATAATTTCCCATCTTATTTTTTAATATTTAAAAAACAGAATCACTAGTTAAAAAACTTAAGATTTTATATTTTGATGAGAACTCCAAAATAACAATATCATACATTTTTAAAAGGCTTGAAAATTTTAAAAATTTCATATAATTATTGTATAATTATTTCCTTTAACTCTAAAAGTTCCCAATTTATTGATGAAGGAACTAAGGTTTATAGATCTTAAGTGACTAACCTAAGATTATTTGCCAGTTCCTTTGCCATTGTTAGCCCCTAATATACTATTTTTGGCTCATCTTACTCTCTCTGAAAGATCACAACCACCATTCTGATCTATCTCCATGTGCCTATGACTTAAAAATCAACACTGTGGCCCAGATATTTTTGGTAAGCACCAGACACTTATCTAGCTGTGAACTAGAAAGCTCTACTTCAACTACAAACTCATTCAAAACTGAACTCATCATTTCTCCCCTCAAACCTATTCTTTCTCTTCCACCTTCTCTATTCCCTATCTCAGATAAAAGGCACCACCAGTCACTTAAAGCCATAAAGTGTCACCTGAAATAACTCCTCATTATTAATGACTAATAAATCACCAAGTCTCTTTGCTTCCCAAATCTTAGCATTTCTCGTATCCTTTCCCTCCTCTCCATCCCACTCCAACAGCCTTAGCTATGGCCCATTTCTTACTTGGATTACTGGATAATATTTATCTTGTTATTCCCTCCTTCAAGTTTCAGACTCTTCTGATATAGCTTTAATGGTACTGCTAGGATAAACTATTAAAAAGCCTTCTTATTTTCTTCGACTCTTACATATTCTTTCAATCTCCTCTCAGCTGTCACTTCCTCTAGGAAACCTTCCCTGACCCACACTACACTGGGGCTGGTGTTCTATCTTCTTGCGCCTATGGCTTCTAGTACTTACCCTTATCATAAGAGACTTATTAGCATACTGAGCCAAAATACTCATAAGTCTGCCCCACTAGATATAAGCTTCTCAAAGACAAGAACTAAATCTCATTCCTCTGAATCCCCAGCATGTAGCAAGAGAAGAGTCAAATTCCTTTGCCTGGCATAAAACAGGACACCTTCTGGTCTAGCCATCCTCTCCCATCTCATCACCACTGAACTCGGGACCATGCAGTCCCATCAGAGAGAAGTGTTTCCATGTTTCCCTGTCATTTCAGGTATTTGGTTACACTGTTCCTCAAATCCTCTATCTAGGAAACATCAATTCTCCTTTCAAGATGCAACTCAGGCATCACCTTTTCTACATAGCCATTTGCATCCCTTCCCTGCAATAAAACATGTCACTCCCTCTTTTGAAACCATACTATGTGCAGATTTTTTCCATACTTTGATACTTTTCTATAATCATTAATTTGTCTGTCTAGGGCATAGGGACCTCGTCTTGACTTTATGTATCCAATGTCTGTCATGGTGCCTAATGGTAAGCTCAATAAATACTTATTGAATCAATAGTTAGTAGGTGATACAGGTAGGTTAGAACCCAAGACTTTTAACTCCCAGCTTGAGCTTGGCCCTTTCCACATATTTTCTTGTCTCTGCAAACAATTTTAAGAACTCAGCTCAATGGACTATTAAAATTTGGATTAAAAAATTTATCTTCCATTTATCAATATAATTAGGATAAAAAGCCATATCAAATCAACATGAAAAATAATTTTAAGAGACGTGTTTCTGAGTATCATTGTTTCTTTTTTTAACAAAAAAAGTGCTAACAAAGCTTGGCTACTAATATACTGCCATGATTTCACTTACCTTGAATCTCGTGGTCACCTTTTCTACTAGGATGAAGTGAACTTTTTCAGCATCTTTTAAGGCAATATCAACCCAATGAGATAATTTTCCCTTTCCTGCTCCAAACTCAACAAAGCATCTTCTTGGACCAAGTAACTTTAATTTTTCAATGTTACCTAAAATAGAAGCCTGCAAACTTCACAAGATTATTTTATAAACTAGAGTAAACACATTTGGCTTGAATGGGAAAAGAGCAAGGAAATTTCTACAAAAAACAGTATGAGCACATTGGTAATTTTTGTTTGGCTTTAAATTTTTTCCCTTGCTTTGAAATTTTTAACACACAATACTCAGAACCATATCCATGCCAAAAGTTTTTAATATATGTTTACACATATTTTTTGAAATGGAAAGATTCTATTCCCTGCAAAATAAACTAAACAAAATCTCATTAAGAGCTATATTTAGAAAGAATGTTAGCTTTTGACAAATGAACAAGAGGCCGATTTTAGTAAAATTACTTTGGCCTAAACATACCTGCTGTTTCAGGTGTTTGGTTGCAGAATCACCATTTTTAGGGTCATTAAGGGCATCATGCAATGCTGGATGGGACATAATTTGATCTTTAAGTGTAGAGTTCAAACCTGTGCCAAATATAAGCACAATAGCTTAAGCAACCAAACATGAAACCATAGGGCTCTGAGCAATGGTAGTAACATCTTGTAAGCCACACTGATATCAACTCATGTGGCACCTAATTATTCTAAAAGTTTTAACTTGCAACTATAGGCAAACTTACCTTCACTTGCTTTCCGCAATTTCTTAATTAAGTTTTCCAAATGCTCTTCAGAGAGAGAAGAAATTGGAACCTATAAACAAAAATGGGGCATGAGCTTGTATGGGAACTAACCATCACTAATAACATGGATTCTATAGGAAAATGCATTCTAAATTCAAAACAATTTATTCTAAACAAAAATTGGAACACAGCTTATTCACAGAAATAGCTCACAGACACCTTTTAAAATTAAATATTAAGTCAAGTACTTACTAATTGTTCAGGTATTTCTGTTTCATCTTTTAAGCCTGCATTAATATCTTGAATAAAGAAGTCCTTAACAAAAACAAAACCACAATACTGTTATTAATGTGAAGAGCTCACAAAAATTAAGGTGAAAAACTGATCCTTCCCTTCTTCCCATACTCTGGACCTGCCATCCTCCGTATTTCGCATTTATGAATTAAATAACTATTGAGCACCTACTGTGGTCTTTAATTTGCTTTAGTGCCAAGGACAGAACAGACAAAAATCTCTGTGTTCATGAATCATATATTCTAGTGAGCTGTTATTTGAATAAGCATAGTCTAAAGAAATTCATTAGTAATTTTTATGAACATTTTCACCTGCCTATAGCACAGACTGAGGGCTGTGTTAGTTTTGCTTATGGTTGTTTTTACAGCAAAAACAACAAAGTACCAACTACACATGGCTGTTTATCAGACAGGCAGCATGACCAAAAAGAGAAAGAAGATATGATATTACAATGGCTTAGGTCTGATTTCTTCTATTTTAAAATGCTGACTAAAATAAAAAATAGAGGGTCGCCTGGGTGGCTCAGTGTGTTAAAGCCTCTGCCTTCGGCTCAGGTCATGATCTCAGGGTCCTGGGATCGAGTCCCGCATCGGGCTCTCTGCTCGGCGGGGAGCCTGCTTCCCCACTCTCTCTGCTTGGCTCTCTGCCTACTTGTGATCTCTCTCTCTGTCTACTTGTGATCTCTCTCTCTGTCAAATAAATAAATACAATCTTTAAAATAAATAAATAAATAATAGGAATGTAACACTATGTTGTTTAAATTAACATAGTATAAGATCTTTCTAGTGTATCTTCAGAAAGATTTTAAGTTAAGTATCGAGATCAGCATTGTCCAACAGAATCTTCTGCAATAATGGAAGTAATTCCATTATCTTTCCTGGAGAACATGATAGCCACTAGTTTTGAAATACTACTAGTGTGACTGAGGAATTGGATTTTCAATTTCACTTCAGTTACCTCAAATTTAAATAGTTACATATGGCTAGCTACCTCAAATTTAAATAGTTACATATGGCTAGCGGTTACCACACTGGACCATGCAGATATAGAAGAATGAAATACTGTTTCTACAAATCCTGTTCTAAAAGTAAAAACTACTCCTGGAACTTTATGCACACTAATGGGCTTTTGTTACACAGAAGGGTGACATGCTGCGTGTTGCTGCCTTTACTTATATGGATAATAAAGATAACTGGTGATAAAGTGAAACAGGTAAAGACAACAGGTATTACAATGTTCTGTTGGATGACTGGCCAAACTATAATAGAAAGTTAGGTATGACTATTATAATTTGATGTACTCTTAGTTTAAAATGGTTGCCAAGAGTGCTCAAGGAAAATTGTGTTGTGGACTAGATTTTTAAATGTGAAAACTATTTATACTGGAGAAACGTATCACCAATTTACTTTCATTTGGTATGCAGAAGTTTTTAAAAAATATTTATTTATTTGAGAGAGAGAGAAAGGGAGGGAAGAGTGAGAGTGAGTCGGGGGAGAGGAAGAGGGAGAGAATCTTCAGACTCCCCACCAAGCATGGAGTTGGACTTGGGGCTCTATCTCACGACCCACGAGATCATAAACTGAGTCAAAACCAAGAGTCAGATGCTGAACTGACTGAGCCACCTAGGTGCCTGAGTATATACAATTTTTTTAAAAAACGATGACCAGTTTTATAAAATAAAGCACAATAGTGATAAAACTTTGCCTGGGTTCCAAGTTTCACATTATGCATAGTGAACTACATAAATGCCACTCTGCATTTTTTTCTGCATCCTATCATCCCATTGTTTTCCTCCGTTTCCTTTCCACAGTATCCTGGCATGCAATGGTGTCTGTGCAGGGGTTAGGCTCTCCTCCTTTATTCTTTCATAGCACTCTGTATTTAATCAGTTTTAAACATAGTATATTTTTTTTAAGATTTTTTATTTATTTATTTATTAGGAAAGAGAGAGAGTGAGAGAGAGCAGGTCAGAGTGAGAAGCGGACTCCCCATGGAGCTGGGAGCCCGATGTGGGACTGGAGCCCCAGACTCGGGGACCATGACCTGAGCCGAAGGTAGTCGCTCAACCAACTGTGCCACCCAGGGGCCCTAAACATAGTATATTTTTTGTCTCTCCCACTAGACTGTAATAGGCAGGGTGCTTGGTACAATGTCTGGCATAAGTGCTCAATTAATATTTATTGAATAAACAAGTTCCTCCTCCACCCTTCCAATCTCTTAGCCTGGGTAACTTAAAAATTCAAGGCTTTACCTATGATCTGTATGTATTGACTTCCAAACTAACTACTCTACTGACTTTCAGACTCACATATCCAACTCTAAGCCTTTGGTCACCAACTTTTCTTGATTCTGTTATCTAAATAATTGTTGCATTTATTTCCTACCCTTTCCATCCTCTTTCATTTAGTCTCTTATGTCCCACCTGGATTTCAGCAATAGCCCTTCACTAGTCCTTCTAATTCCAAGCCATCTTCCCACACTGATCTGAGAGAAAGTTTTGTAAGAAGTAAAGCTGACCACACCATTCTTCAACTTAAAATCTTTCAGAATAAAGTCTGAGTTCTTTCAAAGTCTCAATTTGGTTTCTTAGTTTCTGCCTTTGTGCATATAGTTCTTCTTACCTACAAGGACTCTTCTTCCCTTTCTTGGCCAAATCAAGACTCAGCTCAAGTGTTATTCCCTGTGGAAAGTTTTTCTTGACTCCTTGGATATAATTTTCATTTTCGTACAAGTATGTGCTCTTATGACATGTGTACTTCTTTCACTGAACTTATTAAGATCCCTTATTTACAAGTTAACTTATCAGTCTCAAATAAACTTCTTGAAGGCTGGGACCATATTTTATAGAAATAAATTTAGTAAGCATTAAGTAAATATTTTGAATAAACTGTGAAATTACTCTCTGAACAATACACTTGTTGCACAAATTCTATTATCTGAGTTAGGATTATAAGTGGATTCACAGTCTGATGTCCTATATACACTCACATGTATTTACCACATTCAAGCCTTCTGAGGCTAGAGTCTTGTTAAGTATTACATTTTTAATCAACTAAGTATATATAAACATTACATACCACACATTTCACCTTTCAATTTTACTGATCGAACACTTACAGGTTTTGGCTTCTCTCTTGAGTTACATTTTTTCAAATGCTTTGCTAGTTGATCTTCATATACTGTGCTAAATTAAAGAAAAAATTATTTAAAATAATTTTATAAGACCTGTGACAATTATTCTTTCTAGCATAGAAAAATCCTTATTGGACCCATACTTACTGTTTTGGATCTAAAGGACACAGAATTCTTTTCCGAGCATTTTCTTCCTAAGAAAGAAAGATGATATATTGATTTGGTTGAAAAATATCAAGTTCATTGCTTACAGATACTTGGTATAACTTCAAGTTTATGTGTTCCCAAAACAAGGTAAGGAAACCTTAAAAGGACAATAATAAAACATTGGCAAAATAAGGTCATAGAGTTTAACAACAAAAATTTCCAAAGTAGCTAGTTTTTGTATATGAGCAAATACTGCTTTGGACAACGAGGGTTTATAGCTTCAAATTGGTTATAAAGAAGGCCTACATATGGAATTTCAAATCTATGATAGCATTGCTATAATTTGCACTATTATAATAATCTTTTGCAGATCTCTTGGGGAGCAAAATCACCCTCAGTTAAGAACCAGTGGGTAGAAATATGTACAAGTGGTCTCAGCTATATATGACACTTAAGACAAAAAGATGGAAACATAATACCAAATTAGATCATAAATCACAGATTCAGTAGGATGCCTACAAATTGTGTCATGTTTCGCTTGGTGTCTTGCAATCTTTTTTCAAGGGACCAATAACATTCCTTCCTCTCCAGTAATACCAATCAACTTGCAAGAAATTAGTCATATTCTACTACTGTTCCCACCTGCAGTCATATTTGAGATATTTCGTTAAAGTCAAGTACAATAGGTCTTAGAGTGAGAACAAAACTTTTCTCCCACCATAAATTTCATGTTTAAAAAATTAATTAATTAATTAAATCTAATTTTTTATCAAGGGATGTTTGCTGGTATCCTCAAAACCACAATACAACTGTAGATATACTTCAAAGAGTTCTCACTGTAAGTCATGGGTCTTCCACATTCCAAAACAAGAATATGTTTGCTTCTGTATACTTCACTCTAGTTAAGTATCAGTCAAATCAAAATAGGAAGTAGAGATATGGTTATGATGGACAGTAGCAGGTGAAGGAACTCTAGGGGGCTGATCTGTACTAGATATTGCCAGGGATAAACCATCTAACAGAAATAATGTAAATAATATTGGACATCCAGAAGGCATGATGCCAGGTGCTTGCCTATTTAGTTCCTAAAACTGAACAGGTTCCTCTTCAAGCATTCTGCATCTCTTGTTCTTAGTTTTATCTTTCTATCATATATATCCTAAAGAAATACACACAAAAATATAGTTGGCCCTTGAAGGGGGGAGGCTCAGCCATGCCCCTCCTAGGCAAATAACTTCTGACTTCTCAAAAAATGAGATTTAAAAACTTTTTGACTTAACTACTAATAGTCTACTGTTGACCTAAAGTCTCACTGCTAACATTAAGCTGATTATGCATAATTTTTGTTATATGTATTATACAGTGTACTTCTTACAATAAAGCTAAAGAAAATGTTATTAAGAAAGTTTTAATAAGGAAAGCATATTCATAGTACTGTACTGTGTTTATGAAATCCATGGATATGTGGACTGGCAGTTCAAACATGTGGTCAAGGGTCAACTGTATATATATATTTTTTTCTTTTTATTAAAAGTTTTATATATTTATTTATTGACAAACCAGGCAAGAGGCAGAGGGAAAGAGAGAAGCAGGCTCCCCAATGAGTAGGAACACCGATGTGGGGCTCAATTGACAGTACAATTATAAGCCCAACAGTATTCTCAAGCAAAATTGTACGGCTCCTGTTTTAATTTTAAAAAGTCAATTCTTACATGATTTTCAATCTTTCCTTCCCCCTTTCAGCAGTTACAAGTTGCTTTCAAAAGACAGTACTTTAAATTTTTTTGTAAAGTTTTTAATTACTCCGTGCTCTTCCCAAGTGCACTCCTTAATCCCCAGCACCCATTCCCTCCCTCTCCCCTTTGATAACCACTAGTTTGTTCTCTTATAGTTAAAAGTTGCGTGTCTAGGTGATTCTTTTTTTAATTTTCTCAACGGCATTCACAGGAAGTGATTATTATTCACAAAACAATCAAAACACAATTAGTGAAACCTTGCGATCTTTGATCACTATTCTTTCTAAACTACCTTTTCCCATCAGGAAGGCGGAGACTGGGCGGAGTGTACGAGGCGGTGGTTTGGAGTAAAACTAAGACCTACTATTACCATAAGTTAGTATCAAAATAAACTGGTCACTGCTGGCTCTTTAGTTAGTGCGAGAAGCATTACACTTCGCTAGGGCTCAGAATCGCTCCACAGGGAGGGGAGGGCTGCGCTTAGTACAGGAAAAGTCGGAAAATCAAGCGAACAGAAGGAGAAATCGGTCAAAGGGAGTTGCCGGATCAAGAAACTTATTTCTAACTCTCCAGGGGTAGGGCAATACCGGACCTCCGCGGCTCCAGCGTGCTCCCCACAGAATCGTTTCCCCGCTGCCACCACCATCCTGCAGAACCGCTTCTTCTTTTCCACATAGTAACTGCAGCGACCCTCAACCGGAAAGTCAGTCGTGTGCGGGGCCCGCGCAGAAGCCGCCATAATTCAGGGTTCGTTTATGGTGGTAAGCATTGGGTGAAGAGTAGAAAAGTTCTCTGCTTCCCTCGGGTTCTCTTCCCTTAACAAATATGGCTGCCGCGGATCCCGCCACGCTGGTTCATACCCGGAACTGCCTCCTCATCCTCTGCAAACCGGAAGAAATTGATGGTGGCTGACGAGGTCCAAATCTTTCCCACTTTCCCTCTGTTTCTGTTTCCCCGCCTCCTCAGCGGAAGCCGAGCGCCAAACTCAAATTTTAGCAGGACCCGGACTCTAGGCTAGTTCCGTGGGCCGGGCCTGCTGGACTTTTCTGCTTACTGGCAGAGGCAGCGGACCAACATGAGCCAGGTTCTGTTCCAGGAGCTAGTCCCACTGCAGGTGAAATGCAAAGACTGCGAGGAGAGGTGAGGTTCCGCGTTACCCCGTGCCCGCGGGTGGCGGTTGGGGTCCGGCCAAGGCGGGGGGCGGGGAGAGAGGGAAGATGGCGGCTCTGTCCTGTGGCCACCCGCTTGCGGCTGGGTGTGGGGCCGGCGTCCCGGGACGCGGAGAGAGACCCACCTCTCTCACCAAATTGGCGGTTGCGGAGGGCACAGAGGGGAGAGTATGAAGAAATGGAAAGCTGACGCGCGTCAAGTTAATTTCAAAAAAAAAAAACCACAAAAAACTTAGCTCTGAACGGCATCATAGAAGATTATAGTCCTGCTCTTTCATTTTGAGAAATTTACATGAGAGTTTACAAGTTCACGGCAGGGCCGGCGCTAGAACTCTGGCCTTGGCTCCCAGCCCTTTTTTCACTCATCTTTGGATTATACTGGAAGTAAATTTAAGCTTCAACTTAAAACAGTTCTTCTGGTGTAGGGCCTTTTCTTTACATTAGCTACTAAAAATAAATTACGTTTAGTCGACTAAAAACAGTAGAGGAAATGATAAATTTCATTCATTCATTTAACAAATACTGCTTACTGGCAAAACACCTTGCTGGGTACTGGGGATATAGTGGTCAGGAGGAACAGTCCTTGTTTTCGTGAAGTTTACAGTCCAGTGGAGGAGGAAATAAAAGCCAGTCTCACAGAAAAACGCAAAATTACATCTTTGACAAAGGTGGTGGTGCTGTTGGGGCTTAATTTGAAGTCAGGTGATTTCAATTTTGTCTCCATTACGCCGCTCAATAGCTGACTCTTCTCTCAACCTCGTTTCCTTATTTGTAAAACTGACATAAGGTGTCTGCGTACATGATATGAGGATCAATTCTGGAAATGTTTATGGAAACTAAATGGTTTGGAAAGTGACGTTAGAAATGAAGACATTGCTTTATTGAGTAATGTGAAGCCAGTTTATAGTTCAGAATTAGGTCTAATGTCAATCCACAAGCCAGGCAAGGAGATAACAGAGTAGCTGCATGTGGAGATACTGTAGGGTATTTGAGTTGGTCTTTCTTCTGTACTGTCCAGTATGAGAGTCACTTATGGTTATTGGACTTTTGAAATGGAGCTAATCCGAATTGATGTGAGGTAAGAGTAAAATGGGCATTGAGTTTTGGAGACTTACTATGAAAAAGAATGTAAAATATCTCAATTTTTATGTTGCCGGTAAAGATGACACTATTTTGGATATATTGAATATATATATGTTGGATAGAAATTAATGAAACATGTTAATATATTTTGTATATCATAAACATTGGCAATATTTATATTTAACATTGGATATATTTAAGAAAATATTACAGTTAATTTACCTGTTACTTTTAAATTTTTTTAATGTTTCTACGGAATTTAAAATTACAAATTTGGCTCATATTTGTGGCCTCCATTGTATCTCTGTTGGACAACCCTGTTCTAAAATAATTTTAGAAATATAAAGGGGAAGAACATCTTTTCTGATTCCGATATTGGAACTCCTAGTTCTCCATTTCATTATACTATCATCACAGTTACCTTTTTTTTTTTTTTTTTTAAAGATTTACTTATTTGTTTGACACGGAGAGTGAGAGGGAGTACAAGCAGCGGGGGCAGCAGTGGCAGAGGGAGAAGCAGGCTCCCTGCTTGGGACTCGATCCCAGGACCCTCAGATCATGACCTGAGCTGAAAGCAGCCACTTAACTGACTGAGCCACCCAGATGCCCCATCACAGTTACCTTCTTAAAACGCTTTGTCAATCATTTTACTTCTCTTGTTTAGAAACCTTTGATAAATTTCTATCACCTGTAGCAGGGATCAGCAAATGAACCCACCATGGGCCAGGTGGCCTTCTGCCTCTTTTTTTAAGTAAAGGTTTATTGGAACACAGCAGTCTCACTTAAGAATTGTCTAGCTGTTTTTGTGCCATAAGGGCAGACATGAATAATTGTGACAGAGACCTTTGGCCTACAGAGCCTGAAGTATATACTATCTGGCCCTCTACAGAAAATATACTGGCCCCTGACCCATAGGGAAAGTAATCCAGACTTTAGTTTAATATTCAAGGCCAGTTCTACTCAACAAATACTTATGAATACCTACTGTGTGCCAGGAATTGTCCTACATGCTGAGATTGTCTAGCTTCCTCTCTCTACTCCCCTGCCTCCCGACAACAACAATAACAATTTTCATTCTGGGCCTCAAGGAACTCACGCTTAATAAGGGAAATAAAAAGATCTTCTTTGGAGAGGCAGAATAGCACAGGTTAAGAGTTTAGGCTCTGGAGCCAGATTATCTGGGTTTAGATCTCATTTCTGTCACTTACTGATTTTGTACAATCATTTTTTTCTTTGTGTCTCATTAAATTAATGATGATAAAAGTACCTGCCTCATGGGATTATTAGGAGGATGAAATGAGTTAATACATACAAAGTGCTTAAAACATGCCTGAAGCATTATAAGCATTCACTAAACAATTATTAAAATGTGATTAATGCATGAAGTGACATCAATGTACTAAAGTCATAAAGAACAAGGAACTTACGTGGAAGATAACTCAGAGAACTTTGGAGGGAAGTAATGCAGAATTTTGAAGCCCATGGTTTGACACCAACCTCTTTTTTCATTTTTGTTTTAGAAGCTTTGTTCCTCATATATTAGTCATACAAAACTACTTATCCCTTGAATGTACCTGATACTCTCAGTACCATACCTTTATTCCTGCTCTTTTCCCTGCCTCAAATGCTTTTTCTTTCATAACCTTCAAGGTTAGTCTTAAATCCCTTCACTATAAGGACCTTTTCAAAGTTGACAAAGTTGAAATTAATTGCCCTTATTCATTTATTAGATAGCATAGTGCAGGTGAAAGGTCTCAGTTCTAATTTGGGCTCTGTAACGTGGCTTTAACCAAGTTTATAACAGTGCACCTCAGGTTCTTCCTTTGTAAGACAGACAAGTATTTACTCAGTAAGATTGTTGTTAAATAAGATATACCTAAAGCACCTGGTAGGTACTCAGTGGTGTAGGTGCTCAGTGTTAGTAACCCTTCCTTTCTCTTGAAGCACTAAAATACAATCAGACGTAATCTGGGTAGAGTCATTTAATCTGATTTGAGCACATGGATCATGTTTAATTCTGTTAGTATCCCTAGTATCTAGCATAGTACCTGGCTTACATTAGCTTTTATTTGTTTGAATTGTAAGGCTTGGGTCACAGCTTCTAGGTGGCAGATGTAGGCTAGAATCCAATTCTGCTAATGCCAGAACTGATAGGGAAGATGTTATGTGATGTCTGATGCTGAATTCTCTAAAATGCAATAGAGAATGTGGAAAGCTATGGTTTCTTTTGGAGTTTAGAGTTACTCTAGGTTAAGGTGGATAATGAACTGTTGATGTACTTCCATGGATGTATTGCGTTGTGACTATATTGAGCAGATGTAGTTGGTGGATTTTGTGAATGTATAAGGGAGGGGAATGTGTTATCTTCCCAGATTGTAAATATTCCATGTATTCCAATACTGCTTCACATTTTTTTTTAAAAAAGATTTTATTGACAGAGAGGAGAGAGATCACAAGTAGGCAGAGGGGAGGTGGGGTGGGGGGAAGCAGGCTCCCTGCTGAGAAGAGAGCCCGGATGCGGGGCTCAATCCCAGGACCTTGAGATCATGACCTGAGCTGAAGGCAGAGGCTTTAATCCACTGAGCCACCCAGGCACCCCGAAAAAGCTTCTGCACAGCAAAGGAAACAGTCCACAAAACAAACAGGCAACCCACAGAATGGGAGAAGATATTCGCAAATGACACTACAGACAAAGATCTGATATCTAAGATCTATAAAGAACTCCTCAAACTCAACACTCACAAAACAGATAATC
>CM052798.1:76177926-76220320 GCA_028533885.1 Nasua narica | reverse complement strand
GGACTAGAAGAGATTATGCGGAGTGAAATAAGTCAAGCAGAGAGAGTCAATTATCTTATGGTCTCACTTACGTGTGGAGTATAAAGAAAATCATGGAGGGCATTGTGAGAAGGAAGGGAAGGGTGAATGGGGGAAAATCGGAGGAGGTGATGTACCAGGAGAGACTGGACTCTGAGCAACAAACTGAGGGTTTCGGAGGGGAGGGGTTGGGGGGGGTGGGTGAGCCTGGTGGTGGGTATCGAGAAGGGCACGTATTGCATGGAGCACTGAGTGTGGTGCATGAACAGTCAATCTTGTAACATTGAAAAATTAAAATAAACATATTTGGGGAGAAATAAAAAAGAAATGTGAAGATTCTATAGGAGGGATATTATGTAATTCTATTGAATAATGCAATGTAAAAGAAAACTGAATAAATGAAGAGTTAATATTTTTCTATACTACAAGAACTCAATACTGTGAAACTATCAATTTTCTCCTAAGTCAGTTTATAAATCCAATGTGGCCAAAGTAAACCTCCCCAAAATGTTATTTTATGTTATGTTTAGAATTTTTCTAAAATTTATCTGAAAGAGCATTAAGGGAAAATTTTAACAATAAACAAAGATAGAAATTATCTTTTCAAATATTAAAACATATGATAAAGCTGGAGTAATTAAAGTGAAGGTACTGGCAGAGGATTAGATAGAGACCGATGGAAATAGGATGTAGAAATCTAGCCAAATATACAATGGGTAACTTGGCATTCCAAAACAATAGGGAAGAAATAACTATCAAATCAACAGAACTGGACAAAAAGCTAGTAATTGTGAAAGAAATAAATCTAAATAAACGAATATGGATTCCTATATTCATTCCCAGAAGAGCTTCTATATGAACCAAAGGTTTTAAATGTAAAAAGCAAAAATAAAATCACTAGAAGGAAACACAAATAAATTTTAAATCGTAGAAGTGAATATCCAACTTTTGTATCAACATGGACAGGACTAGAAGAGATTATGCGGAGTGAAATAAGTCAAGCGGAGAGAGTCAATTATCTTACGGTCTCACTTACGTGTGGAGTATCAAGAAAATCATGGAGGGCATTGTGAGAAGGAAGGGAAGGGTGAATGGGGGGAAATCGGAATGGGCGATGAACCAGGAGAGACTGTGGACTCTGAGCAACAAACTGTGGGTTTTGGAGGGGTGGGGGGAGAGGGTTGGGTGAGCCTGGTGGTGGGTATTGAGAAGGGCACGTATTGCATGGAGCACTGGGTGTGGTGCATGAACAATCATTCTTGTAACACTAAAAAATTAAATAAACATATTTGGGGGAAAAAAAAGATGTTATTGACAGAGAGGAGAGAGATCACAAGTAGGCAGAGGGGCGGTGGGGGTGGGGGGAAGCAGGCTCCCTGCTGAGAAGAGAGCCCGGATGCGGGGCTCAATCCCAGGACCTTGAGATCATGACTTGAGCTGAAGGCAGAGGCTTTAATCCACTGAGCCACCCAGGCACCCCGATTGCTTCACATTTTAAGTTTTTCAAATGGAATCTCATAAATCAATTTGATCATTTGAAATGGTATTTTTTTTAATGTGGAAAGTTTTTATTAAATCATTGGTTTGTTTGGATTTCAGTAGATGCTATTTTAGAATCCGGGCAGTAGGTTATATTCCACGCTAATAATGGGAATTCTACATCGTTTATTTCATTTAATTCTCACAACAATCCCATTTTACAGGAGAAAAAAATATAATTTCTGGTTAAAAACCTGATTATTGGGCGCCTGGGTGGCTCAGTTCATTAAGCGACTGCCTTCGGCTCAGGTCATGATCCCGGAGTCCCGGGATCGAGTCCCATCTCGGACTCCCGGCTCTGCGGGAAGTCTGCTTCTCCTTCTGACCTTCTCCCCTCTCGTTCTCAGTCTCTCTCTCTAATTAAAAAAAAAAAAATCTTTAAAAACCTGATTATTTACTAGTGGAAGAACAAGAACTTAAACTTCAAATCTGGTATGCTTCCCAGATATTGTTTATAACTTAGGGAATAGCTGTATGAGATCTTGCAGCTTAAAACAGAAAACTTCAGCTCGGACAAATGAGTGCTTACTCCTTCCATACGAATGTTTCTGACAATTGGGTATATCTTTTCATACAGGAGAGTAAGTGTTAGAGTGAGCATTGAACTACAGTCAGTTTCCAATCCAGTTCACAGAAAGGTCGGTATTAATTTCTTTTGAAATATTTTCATTTTTTTTGAAATGTAATTTCTATGCATTATAATTACTTTTGTTCTTTAAGAATGGGGGCACCTGGGTGGCTCAGTGGTTTAAAGCCTCTGACTTTGGCTCAAGTCACCATCTCTGGGTCCTGGGAACCTGGGTGGCTCAGTGGGTTAAAGCGTCTGACTTCGGCTCAGGTCACGATCTCTGGGGTCCTGGGATCGAGGCTCTCTGCTCAGAGATCAGGCTCTCTGCTCAGCAGGGAGCCTGCTCCGCCCCCCCATCTCTCTGCCTGCCTCTCTGCCTACTTGTGATCTCTCTCTCTCTCTCTCTCTCTCTCTCTCTGTCTCTGTCAAATAAATAAATAAATCTTTAAAAAAAATGTGAGATCTTTTGTTACACTGATTTGCTTTTTAGTTTTGGGCCAGTTTGTAACTTGCAAATCTGGGGTGGTAGAATCTACTAAGATGATGACATATATTTCTTTTTTTTTCTTTTCTTTTTTTTAAGATTTTATTTATTTGGGAGGGAGGAGTGTGCCTTTGGGGAAGGGGTAGAGGGAGAGAGAGAGTTTCAAGCAGACTCCTCGCTAAGTGTGCCCTACTCAGGGCTTGATCTCACCACCCTGCAATCATGACCTAAGGCGAAATCAAGAGTCAAATGCCCCACTGGCTGAGCCATCCAGGTGCCCCTATATTATCTGTTTCTAAAGCATACAGGAAGGGTTGGGGATTGGGAGAATTGCTTAGGTTTGCCCAATGCCCTTATAAGTTGCTAGAATATATATTGCTACCCTGTAGAATTGGCATTTCATGTTGCACGTGTGAGGATAGAAGTGCAGTTGAAGCACTGTAAAGAGATATTTTTTGAATCTTTGCCTTTTGAAAGGAAGAATTTAGAGCGTCAGTCCTATATGATCTTCAAAAGTATGAGTCATTAGCAGTGATATGGATACAGACAAGATGACTAAGAAGTACAGCATCTGTTTTCTCTGCGTCATAGTCTTCCCTAAACATGATATTCAAGGACCTCATAGTATTAGTAGTAGCTTCAGTATTTTTTTGGCATCTTGAGGTGAATTTCAAGAAGTACTTCAGTAGAAACTGCCTTAAGAACAGGACATTCTGAGGTAAACACCTAGATTGCTCATTTTCTGGAGTAGAGATTATATGTTATATTTTTTACATGTTATTCTATAGGCCTGCTGTACCTCTTCATTTTCTAGCTCTACCCATAATTGGTTCAGATTTTTCAGGACCCTAGCAGTTTCTTAGTAGTCACGAGTAGATTTTATTTCAAAGCGGAAGCTTATTCTTAACCCGAATGCTGATAGTTCTTCGTTAGGCCTCCATCATCTTGTTGCTATGCCTGTTTTCTTTACATCAATGTTCTCTAACATACATAATTTCTGTGTACTTTTCTATCAGCTTTAGCTGCTATGATTTTCTGCCATACTGTAAATTTATGTAGAAAGTGGTCTTTATGAAAGATATTTACTTCATGTGAAACTGAAAACAGATGGAGCTCCATGTCACTGGCCAGCTGGAGTAGGAGAGAATAGGCCCTTAGGAAGAAGCCCTGGCAACATGTTACTTGATACCCCTGTCCTCTGCCCGAGAGACAAATCCTCCTTTTCTAGGATACATGATTGCTTGTCATTTCAGCTGATGTATTGCCACTTTTGAGATATTAGACAATCAACTTGTGGGAAACTGAAAATATAATTGCATATGATGTGGCCAGTGGTAGAATATTTTTATCGTAGTATAGTGCAGCAAGGACTGGGTCTCAATTTTCCTAAGCCTCTAATAGGATGGTATTCTTCAGCTTTCAACTCCTAGTATTTAATTAGTTTGTATAGACCCCTACATGGCTCTCAAAGAGCAGAATATCTACCCCTGTTTAAGATTACATCTCTTAAAGACTAATGAAAACCCAGCTGCACCAGAAAACAAAGTCACCTGAGTGACTTACTCAGGTAATAATTACTGATACATTGTTTTTATTGGATAATTTCACTTCTAAGAAGGAAGAAATTCCTCTAAAAGCCTGATCTATTGAAAACATTAAAAAATAATAATCTTTCTTTTAGGATTTAGTTATCCGTCTGACTGATGATACTGATCCATTTTTTCTATATAACCTTGTTATATCCGAGGAAGATTTTCAGAGGTAACTAAATCTATTTTTCTGTTTTTATATTTAATCTAGGAAATGAGTTTTATTACTGTATTGTTACTGTGTCTTTGAAATGCAGCATATTGCGAACATTTGGTATTTTGAGAACACTGGATTGCTTATACTATAATTCAGGATGTTTTTGAAAGTAAATATTTCATAGCTTATCAGAATTCTGCTTAAAACAGCTTAAATTTGAAGCTTTAGCTAAATATATTGACCTTTTCCCCTCCCATTGAATAAATTCTGTAAAAATGAAGTTCTCTAGTTCTTGATTATAATGGGTATTCAGTAAATTAAAAAAATATTTTAGGGTTTTAATTATAATTAAAGTAATTCAATTTTTTAAAAAAATCTCTTCTGTACAGTTTAAAATTCCAGCAAGGCCTTCTGGTAGACTTCTTAGCTTTCCCACAAAAATTTATAGATCTCCTTCAGCAATGTACTCAAGAACAAGCCAAAGAAATTCCAAGGTAAGTCTCATGGGAGCACTACTCATTAAAATTCTCTCAAGACAAACTCTTCTTTGTAAGACAAATTGATGGGAAGATAATTTGTATGTGTTACAAGTACTCCTATTTTTAACTGGGTTTAGGGCTATTAACAAATTTTAAGGAATCATGGGTAAAATCAAAATACCCCTTAATTTTCATGTCTTGACAGAGTTATTACAACTATCAGAAATATTTAACAGCATCAAATGTATGATTTTATAATGAGCTTGGATAAGAGGAATAAGATTTTGTGTTTGTATGTGTATATTCATGTTTATGTGAAACTAAAGCCTGATCCTTTCATTGTAAAGTTGACTGACCTTTTGTCTTTTGGTTTCATCAATTGATGATTGTTGTTTGAATTACTTATTTTGTTAGGAACTACAAAGTTAATGCATTCCTAATTCTGTCATTCCTTTTATATTCATTAGGTATAATTCTTTTATAAAGAAGAACTTTTCCTCATCAGTTTGGGCTGTTTGATTACTCTGGAAAGGAGAAGATAAATGCTTAATTCTTTTAAATTGTCCATCTTTAAAGAGTTGTTACTGTATACTTTTGTGCTTTCAGTGGGCTTTTGGTTTTATTTTTCTGCTTTGTTTTTCATTGTGAACTCATGAACATTTGTAAATTCAGTGTATTACAATGAATCCTTTTTCTGTTCCTTGCTCAGTTTTTTCATTTTACTATTAGTTTATCCAGTTTTACCATTGGGAGCCCTTTCATATTGGCCCCTATGATTCCAGTATGCCCCCTTTCCCAGTACTTCTAATCATCGATGATTCACTGGAGCTTGTGATTCAGTGGGAGAATTTCACTATCTCATAAGTGTTGTTATATTGTGACACTTTCTTTTCAAAGGTTTTTGCTACAGTTAGTTTCTCCGTCACCTATTTTGGATAACTCACCTGCCTTTTTAAATGTGGTAGAGACAAATCCTTTTAAGCATCTTACACACCTCTCACTAAAGCTTTTACCCGGAAATGATGTGGAAATAAAGAAGTTTTTAGCCAGCTGTTTGAAATGTAGCAAGGTAAGATTTAAATTTAAGTTATTCTTTTAAAAATAAGTACCAGAAGTCTATGAGAAGTCACTGAAGAGCTGTAGTGCTATTAGTTTTTGTTTTCAGAATAAAGTATTTTTAAAGATGTCTAGCAAGTTTTTATAATATGTAAGGAATTTATTTTTACTTTATTGATTTTTTTTTCCCATTTAATCAAGATACAGTGAGAGTAGAACTAGGCCAAAAATTGAAAAACTAGGCCAAAAAATCCCATCATTTTTATTAATTTTCTGTGATCTGGGGCAGGTCACTTAAACTGTTTGTACCATGGTTTCCTCAACTGGTAGGTAAGAATGGAAATGTCTACTACGGTATTACACCAGTCTCAAATAAGGAAAAAGATAAGAAAGTGTATTGAGAATTACGGAATGTTCTATAATTTTATAAGGCATATGGAGCAAGAAAACAACATTAGGATGCCTCTTTATACTTTTCAGAAAGTCTTTTTAGTCAAATGCTATAGATTAGTGCATCTCAAATTATAATGGTATGCAAATCCTCTATAGAGAACCTGCTCATTCTGATTGTGAAGCAGAAGATCTAAAGTGGAACTGGAAATTCTGTATTTTTAACAAACTGTCAGGGTAATGCTGATGCTGTACTTTGCTATACTTTGAGTAGCACAGCTATAGATGATTAAATTGTAAACTGTGTAATTTTATTTTATTAATAAGGAAGAAAAATTATCATTGATGCAATCACTAGATGATGTTACTAGGCAACTGAATTTCACACAAAAGGTAATTCAGATTTCATTTTGTCTTTGTCAGTCCTCCAAATATTGGCTCTGAATTGCTTCTTGAATCCTATCCAGGCTTTTGTGTATTATTTTTTAAAGCATGTTACCTTTGAATTCCCTCTCCTTTTTGCCATCTTTCCCCTACCAGTAAATTAATCTGATGCTTTCTCTGATAGTAGATTCCATCCAAACATTTCTGTTACCTTCCAGGTCTTTATTAAATAATATATAGTACTTATCACTTGTTAGTTCTTTGCTCTTTTATTCACCTCACACCTCCTGTCTAAAATGACATTTCAGTTCATATCTTCTAACCTTTCTGCTTCCATACTAAAGTTATGATTTATTCTGATAGGCTTATTATCATTTCAGTCATAGCTACTACTTTTTGCCCTTAGTCCTTGAAGCTGAGGACCAAAGTATTTGATAAGTAGCATGGCTTCAGGCAGAAATTGTCCTGAACAACATAGCCCATCTAGGAAACCTGTGTTACTAGGTTTGATGTTTGTAAGTGAACCACTCCATATAACTGACTTGCTCTACCCTGGGCTGCTTTATTTCTTTTTTTTAAAGATTTATCTATCTATCTATCTATCTATCTATCTATCTATCTATCTATCTATCTATATTTAAACAGAGAGAGAGAAATCACAAGTTGGCAGAGAGGCAGGCAGAGAGAGAGAAAGAAGCAGGCTCCCTGCTAAGCAGGGAGCCTGATGTGGGGCTCCATCCCAGGACCCTGAGATCATGACCCGAGCCGAAGGCAGAGGTTTTAACCCACTGAACCACACAGGTGCCCCTGGGCTGCTTTATTTCTTAATGTTATAGGAGAAGATTGGGTGGCCAAGAGCCAGACTTAACTAAAAAGTTAAAGATAGTTAAGCTTGCCTTTTGGGCCTTGTTAGCTCTAAAATTCCTTTATTCTAATCTTGACTTCCTCAAATTAAAAAAAAAATTGTAGGAAAAGGCTTTGATATGTTTTGGAAAGCTGTGATTCCTTTTCTTTAACATCCTTTGTAAATATTGTCATGTTCTAAGGTAATAACATTCACAAGACTCTTAATATTTTGTGTTGAACTCTAATACAGACATTATCAGAAAAAATCCAAGAATTAGATAAGTTGCAGAATGAATGGGCATCACACACAGCTGCATTGTCAAATAAACATTCCCAGGAACTGACAAATGAGAAAGAAAAGGCCTTGCAGGTATGAACATTAAAGAAAATAGAAAATTATTTTGTTGCTGCTGTTAGTCATTTTGTTAGTTATAAAAGTAATATATGCTTGTTTTAATATTATCAAACGTTATAGAAGTATATAAAAAATTAAGTTGCTCATTAAAAGTCTTATTGTAGGTAATTTACAAACATTTTGATATGTGTTTTTCCAAACTTTTTATAGGTAAATAATGTGTCTTTTATAAATATTTATTGATATTTATAAATTTAGAAATATGTAAATCATATATTTGTACACACATAGTGGGTTTTGGTTGTATTCTGTGCTAATGAGGTCCTACAGTATATATTGATTGTAACTTTTTTCACCTAACATGACATCATAGTTCATTCTTTATCAGTTCAGATATTCCTTTTTAGTGGCTGCATAGTATTCATTATTTGGGTATAACATAAATTAACTACTTACCCAACTGATAGATATTTAAATGCTTCAGTATTTTGGTTGATGCAAATAATAGTGCAATGAACATTCTTTGTTCCTAGAAGTGAGATTGCAGTATACCTATATAAGATGCTAATGGATATTGCAAATTTGCTAGCCAGAAAGGTTTTACCAAATCTGAAAAACAGTGTATAACAGTACTTATTTCCCCATATTATTTTCATTTTTATTAAGTTTTTAATTTTAATTTCAGTATAGTTAACATACAGTGTTATATTAGTTTCAGGTGTATGATACAGTAATTCAACAATAATATACATTACTCAGTGTTCATCATGATAAATGTACTCTTTACTCTCCATCACCTGTTTTACCTATTCTGTCCACCCCAGACCCCTGCTCAGATAACCATTAGTTTGTTCTCTATAATTATGAGTCTCTTTTCTTGGTTTGTCTTTTTTTCCTTTGTCCACTTGCCTTTTTTTCTGAAATTCCACATATGGGTAAAATCATAAGGTATTTGTCTATCTCTGATTGGCTTATTTTGCTTGGCATTATACTCTAGCTCCATCCATCCTGTTACAAATGGGAAGATTTCATTCTTTTTGTGCTTGAACAGTGTTGTTATATATATATTTATGTCTAATGGAATATTTATAGTGGAATACACGTACATGCACACACACACACACACACACACACACACCCCACATCTTCTTTATCCATTCATCTGTTGGTAGATGCTTGGGCTGCTTCCATAATTTGGCTATTGTAGATAATGCTGCAATAAACATAGGAGTGCATGTATCCTTTTGAATTAGTGTTTTTGTATTTTGGGGGTAAATACCCAGGAGTGTGATTACTGGATAGTAGGGTAGTTTTTTGTTTTTTTTTTTTTACTTTATTTTCTTTAGTAATCTCTACACCCAATCTGGGGCTCGAACCCACGACCTTGAGATCAAGAGTCACATGCTCTTCTAACTGAGGCAGCCAGGAGCCCTTATGGGTAGTTCTATTTTTTAATTTTTTTTTAAAGATTTATTTATTTGAGAGTGTGAGTGAGAGAGAAAATGAGTAGGGAGAGCGGCATAGAGAGAGGGAGAAGCAAACTCCCTGCTAGGAGCCCTGATGTGGGTCTCATTCCTAGGATGCTAGGATCATGACCTGATCCAAAAGCGGATACATCACCGACTGAATCACCCAGATGCCCTTCTATTTTTAATTTTTTGAGGAACTTCCATACTGTTACATGAGGTGCACGAGGGTTCCTTTTTCTCCACATCCTCATCAACACTTTATGTTTGTTATTAGCTACTTTATGTGTTTGGGTGCTCCTTAGGTATGTTGGATGCATAATTATCTACAGTTCTCCTATCTTCTTGTTGGATTGTCTCCTTAATAATTATACAGTGTCTTTGTCTCTTGTTATAGTGTTTGTTTTATTTCTTTTTTTTTTCTTTTCAAATTTTTATTTACATTCAAGTTAGTTAACGTATAGTACAATATTGGTTTCAGGAGTACAATTTAGTGAGTCATCATTTACATATAAAACTCGGTGCTCGTCATAATGAGCACCCTCCTTAATACCCATCACCTACTTAGCCCATCCCCTACCCACCTCCCTCCATCAACCCTCAGTTTGTTTTCTATCATTGTCTCTTGTGGTTTGCTTCCTTCTCTTTTCTTTTCCCTTCCCCTGTGTTCATCTGTTTTGTTAATAAATTGCACATATGAATGAAATCACATGGTATTTGTCTTTCTCCGACTTATTTTGCTTAGCATAATATCCTCTAGCTCCACCCACATCATTGCAAGTGGCAAGGTTTCATTCTTTTTGGTGGCCGAGTAATATTCCAGTGTGTATATATGCCACATTTTCTTTATACATTCATCAGTTGGTGGATATTTGCTCTCTTTCCATAGTTTGGCTTTTGTTGATAAGTGTTTGTTTTAAAATGGAATACCAGTTTACACTGCCATTCTGAGGATGTATGATAATCACACATTTTCATATGCATCTTGATCACCTGGATATTCTCACATGAAGTTCAAGAATTCTCTTGCCTGTTTGCTTCTTTAGCCTGTTTTTATTTTTGTTTATTTTTGAAGATTTTATTTATTAAGAGAGAGAGGAGTGAGTGAGTGAGAGAGCACGTGGGGGGAGGAGCAGAGGCAAAAAAAGCAGACTCTGTGCTGAGCAGGGAGCCTGATGTGGGCCTTGATCCCAAGACCCTGGGATTATGACCTGAAGCGAAGACAGACGCTTAACTGCCTGAGCCACCCAGGCGCTCCTAGCCCATCTTTAAATTAGACTGTTAGTATTTTACTTACAGATTTGTCTGATCTGGACATGAGTACTTTGTCAGATACATGCATTGTGAATATTTTCTGTGTGGATTGCCTTTTCATTTCTCTTTAGTATAAAGTAGGCATAGTATATCTTTACCATGTATATTATAAAATTTTCTCCCAGCCTATCTTTTGTCTTCTACTATTTACTGTTGCCTTTTGCCCTATATGGTTCTTTTTATTTGAATGTCATCAAATCTGTCAAACCCTGCTTTTATGGTTAAAAGTTTCATTCCATGTTTGGAAAACCTCCCACCCCAAGATTATGAAAGCTATTCTTTCAATATTTTCTTTTAATACTTTTACATTTTTTATTGTATTTAACTTTTTAATCTATTTGGAATATATTTTTGTGGAGTACAATACGAGATAGGTATTTTTTGATATAAAGTCAGTCATTTGATCCAATACCGTATATTCCACTGATTTAAAATGCAGCCTTTACTATATCCTAAATTCCTTTGTATATTCAGGCTTGTTTCTATAGTATTGGGTAAACTAATATCTTTGGGATTTTCTAACCCAAAAGAGAATATCTTTTCTTTTATTCAGATCTTATTTACAGGCTTATAGTTTGTTGTCTTTTATTTCCCTCTGTCTTCTTTCTTTGTTTCTTTTTTTTTATAGTTCTTACTAAATTTTTTTGCCTAAGGGATTTTACAGTTTTTTTGCTCTATAAATTGGACCATCTGTGTCCCACCACTATGATAATTTTCTGATTGTTGTTTTTGTGCATTAATGTTATACTCGTTATTGTACATTATATTTACTGATTCTGATAGTTTCAGGGCTGATTGTCTTAGGCTTTTCAGTTAGATATATAATGTATAAAAATGGTAATTTTTTGGTTTTTTTTAAGATTCTTTTTTTTCTTTTTCTTTTTCTTTTTTTAAAGATTTTATTTATTTATTTGACAGAGAGAGATCCCAAGTAGGCAAAGAGGCAGGCAGAGAGAGGGGGAAGCAGGCTCGCCACTGAACAGAGAGCCCGATGCGGGGCTCGATCCCAGGACCCTGAGATCATGACCTGAGCCAAAGGCAAAGCTTTAACCCACTGAGCCACCCAGGCGCCCCTCTTTTTTTTCTTATACAGAAAAACAGTCAGGGCGCCTGGGTGGCTCAGTGGGTTAAGCCTCTGCCTTGGACTTAGGTCACGATCTCAGGGTCCTGAGATTGAGACCTGCATCGGGCTCTCTGCTCAGGAGGGAGCCTGCTTCCCCCTCTCTCTCTGCCTGCCTCTGCCTACTTGTGATCTCTCTCTGTCAAATAAGTAAATAAAATCTTTAAAAAAAAAAAAAGACTTTAAAAAAAGAAAAATGCTAAATAGTAGTGGAATCCTTTCCTCATTCTATTCTTTTTTTGGTAAATAAAATATCTCATCTTTAGGGATGACGTTTGCTGTGCATCTGAGAAAGTTTTCTTTTGTTCTGTGTCCTAAGAGTTAATCCAAAGAGTGCTAGTTAGATGAAGTGATTTTGGGGGATTCAATCAAATAATCATGTCCTTTTTTCCACTTTTATCTAATGTAATAAATGATAATGGATTTTTTTAAAATTTATTTTTGGAGAGAGAGCTTATGTGTGTGGGGAGGGGGTGGTACTGGGAGGGGCAAAGGGAAAGGGAGAGAGAATCTTAAGTAGGCTCCATGCCCAGTACAGAGCCTGATTCAGGGCTCAATCTCATGACCCTGAGATCATGACCTGAGCTGAAATCAAGAGATGCTTAACCAACTGAGCCACCCAGGTGCCCCATAGGCAGTGATTTTAAAATTTTAGTGTGTATCAGAATCACCTACAGTGAACAGAGTAGAAAATGTAAATGTTGTAGTTGTATTCCTCATACTTCTTTTCTTTTTTTTTTAAACAAAAACTTCAAAATTCTAATATCACTGGAATAAAACCAGTCCTTTATTTTTATTGCCTTTATTGCCTTCAGTATGTTTGATTACCTTCTTTAACAGTTACATTAGCATCTTGCCCAGGTTACTCTATTCTTCTTGATTGCTCCTCCAGTGTTTTCTTTCCACCTTGCATTTTCAGTCTTTTTTGGACTTTTTCTGTTTTTCTCTCTTTTGTTCCCTTCTCCCCCCTTCCATTTTTCAAAAAAAGGGGGGATTTTAAAGTAGTTATATAAAATTCTATGTGCATATTATACACACACACATACAAACTTCTATATATAATATATATAAAATTCCAAGTATTTTGTGAGGGAGACACTCCCCTGTTCTTGTATGAATTTTTGATTAGGTACAACTTTTTTGGAATGCAATTTTGGAACATATATCAAGCTTTGTATTTGTCTATTCTTATTTTTTTTCTTTTTAACTAGGCTCCATGCCCAACATGGCACTAAACCTACTGAACCACCCAGGCACCCCTGTTTACATCTTTTGACCTATAATTGATCATAAAGAAATAATCTGAATTTTGGATGTATGTCTGTGTACAAAAGCAATCATAGTTTTATTTATAATTGTGAAAAACTGGAAAGTCCCTAGCCATAGTAATGCAGGGTTTAAATGAATTATGCTATATGCATAGAGTGGAATATTGTACAGCTATTAAAATGTTTATAGAGATTTTTTAATGCTCTGAAAAGGTACAAATACAGGACGCCTGGGTGGATTAGTTGGTTGAGCGTCTGATTCTTGACTTTGGCTCAAGTCATGATCTCAGGGTCATGGGATTGAGCCCTGGGTCAGGCTCTGCACTCAGCTCAGAATCTGCTTATCCCTCTACCTCTGTTCCTCCCCCCTGCTCTATCTCTGAAATAAATAAATAAAATCTTAAAACAAAAAGAAAAGGTACAGATGCTAAGGAATAAAAATTGTGATTAAGTTGTATCAGTGGCTTGGTCTTAAACTTAAAATATGTTAAACTTAATGTATATTGTATGTGTATGGGTGAAGTCAATATAAATATATTAGGAATATATATTCCCAAAATAAATATATTACAAATATTCCTACTTAAAGTGACTCCCTGGATGAGATTATTGGTTATTTGTAATTTTCTTTGTGCATTTAAGAGTATGTTTAATTTTCATAATCCAAAAAATATACTTTATTTTTGAAGGGTATTTAGGATTTGATAGTGTTCATCAACAGAAATGATAAACAGACTTGTGGTATGATTCAAACAGGCACCAGAGATTACACAGTTAGAACCACATTCAAATTTCACATTTACCCATATCTTGGGTAAATGTTGCTACTAAATGTAAGACTGAACTAATGAATAATACCTTGTCAATTTTATAATTTTAGGGTTTCTTGTTATAAAAAATATACATTGTTGTAAAAAACTGAAATAATATAATGGTATTTAAAATGAATACTGAAAATTCCCTATGTACCTGTTCAATTTTTTTTAACACAAATAGGTCTACACTATACTATTTTACAGTTTTTTAACCTAATTGCATATGATTCTTCCCTTAACTTGAAGACTGTACTTCTAAATAAATATATGAGGGTTTAAGAGAAGCAGAAATTAAGGACAAAATCATAATGGTAAATTTGCCTTTGTTGACCTTTCTTCATGAAATCCATAATTGAAAATAGATCCTCTCTAAAACAGGAAAGTTTTATAATCACATAGAATAATAAGAATCATTTTTCTTCAGATCTTCCTGTATTTTTTTTGCTTGTTTTGAATTTTGGTACTATATTTTTATTATATAATAGGCACAGGTACAGTACCAACAGCAGCATGAACAACAGAAAAAAGATTTAGAAATCCTCCATCAACGAAACATCCAGCAACTACAAAACAAATTATCTGAGTTAGAAACAGCTAATAAAGACCTAACCGAGAGGAAATATAAAGGAGACTCTACCATCAGAGAACTTAAAACAAAACTGTCTGGTGTTGAAGAGGTATTGAACTTTGGGTTTGTCCCCCCTACCCCCAATTTAAAATAACATTTTAATTTGGTGACTATTACTTGTGTAATACTTGTGTATTACTTTTGATGCTTTTCAAGGATATCTTAGTGATATTAGGGTAATCAGATGTTGCAAAAAAAAATTGAGAATCTAAAATCTGATGAAAAGGGATAATTCAGAACAGAACTGAGGATAAACTTGGATATTTTTACTCTTGAGGAGCAACTCATTGACACAGCCTTTAGATTTTTCAGTGTACTTTTGACATCCACATAGTGTCTATAGCTCAACATATTCAGTCTTGACAGGACTGGTTCTTTCAGCCTACTTAACATGTTAGACAACTATATAAAGTTGTGTCTACTAATAACAATGATATTAGTAATGATAACTAAGACATACTGAGCACATGCTATGTAACAGGTGCTGCTTAATTGCTTTACATATATTAACCCACTTAATTCTCATAATAATGCTTTTAAAGAAGCTACTATTAATCCCCATTTTGCAGATGATGAGCTAAGGCACAGAGAAGTTAAATAACTTGCCCAAAGTCACATAACCAGTAAGTGGAAGAGCAAAGATTGGAATCCTCTTATTTGTCTTTAGTATTCCCTTGTTCTTTCAGGCAACAGAGATATTTTGAAAATCTTGCTATAGTGACACATTGTTGATGGTCGATGGTTTGGCCCTGATGATCAATTCCTTCCTAGCATTATACATTATTGTCATGAATTAATCAGAACGTAGATTTTGTTAAGTCTATCATATTTAAATACAAACATCACCAGGGTTGCTCAAGCTTATGAGACTTCCCACTCCATTTCACCAGTCTCTTGTGCTTAGAAAACTCTAAAGCTTGACTGGTTTTATGTTCAGATCCTCAGTATTTTGCCCCAATAGATGTTTTTAGTGTATCCTGCTTGCTCCCTTTACCTTTCATAGTAGTTTGTAAAATATTGTAGTCTTCTTAGTACATTGGATAGTTATTATATTGCTATAGGACTTATTTTATCTTAGGTCTGAAATTGGCCACTTTATAAACAGTGTGTTCCTTTATATGGTTTTTATATAATTTAATCATAATGTTTCTTCCAATACTTGCATAGGACTTGAAAATTATGAGTCCTGGGAATTAAAAAAAAAATTTAGTTGTAGTATAGTCAAATATTAACTTCAGTTGTACAATATAGTGATTCAACACTTTGATACATCACCCAGTGCTCATCACAGCAAGTACACTCCTTATCCCCATCACCTATTTCACCCATCCCCCCAGCCACCTCCCCTCTGGTAACCATCAATTTGTTTTTAATAGTTAAGAGTCTGTTTCTTGGGGCGCCTGGGTGGCTTAGTTGATTAAGCGTCTGCTTTTGGCTCAGGTCATGACCTCAGAGTCCTGAGATCAAGTCCTGCATCCAGCTGTCTGCTAAGTGAGGAGTCTGCTTTCCTCCTTCCTCTCCCTCTACCTTTCCCTCTGCCCGCTTGTGCTCTTTCTCTTTCTCACTAGTAAATAAAAAAAAAAAAAAAAAAAACTTAAAAAAAATGAGAGTCTGTTTCTTGGCTATCTCTCTTTTTTTCCTTTGCTCATTTGTTTTTTTAAATTCGAAGTATGAGTGAAATTCTATGGTATTTGTCTTTTTCTGACTGACTGATTTCACTTAGCATTATACTCTCTAGCTCCATCCATGTCATTGCCCTGGGGACTTTTTTTTTTTAAACTTCTGAGTACTGTTACCTAATCATGTCAAATTTATCTTTTAGGCGTTACTGGCCTAAATCTAATTGCTGCCACTTATTATTTACTATGTGCCAGGCATTATGCTAAGCAATTTGCATTAGGGTTTTTATGAAGATTAGTGATTTATGAAGTATTTGTTATTTCTGTTTTACAAATGAGGGAACTGAGATTTAGGGAGGTTAAGTAATTCCTAAGATTACACCAGAGTACCCAGATTTGTAGTTAAGTCTGTCTGATAGCAGGGTCTGCTTCTAAAATTACTATGACATATTACTATAAAATTATTTTGTAAAGTTTTGTTAAAAATGAAAGTTATCTAGGAATACTGTTTCCTGGACTTGTGTTTACTGGCAGTATTTGGTATTAGCTGATTGGAAGTGATCTGTCCTAGATTTTTAAAAATCTGTTTTTAATTAACAATTATATTTGCTTGGTTTTGTTTTAAAGAGTGAACCAAAAGGAAATTCAGAAGTGTTAACATATTTGTTGACATGGAAAGATATGTATAAAATATAAAGAAGGTTGATTATAAAACTGCACAGTATGAGCACTTTTTAAAAAATCGATGTATGTAAACAGCAAAATATTAACTGTGGATCATGGTTGTCACCCTTGGCTACTCTTAGAATTCGTTGCAGACCTCTTTTTTTTTTTTTTTTTTTAAAGATTTTATTTATTTATTTATTAGGAAAGAGAGAGAGCAGGTCAGAGTGAGAAGCGGACTCCCCAGGGAGCTGGGAGCCCGATGTGGTACTCGATCCCGGGACTCCGGGACCATGACCTGAGCTGAAGGCAGTCGCTCAACCAACTGTGCCACCCAGGGTCCCCGTTGCAGACCTCTTAAACATCCTTATGCCCAGGCCATACCGCATGCTAACTATGAATAAGACTCTCTTGGGGATGGTACCAGGCATCAATAATTTTTTAAAGCTTTCTAGGTGATTTCAATATGCATACTAGCTTGAGCACCACTGCTTATGTGTTAGAATGATAGGGCTTTTTATTTATTTTATGTTTTTGAAATCTATTATAATGGACATTACCCAAGTCATCTTTTATTATTTATTTTTAAAGATTTTATTTATTTATTTGACAGAGAGGAGAGAGATCACAAGTAGGCAGAGAGGCAGGCAGAGGGGCGGGGAAGCAGGCTCCCGGCCGAGCAGAGAGCCCAATGCGGGGCTCGATCCCAGGACCCCGAGATCACAACCTGAGCTGAAGACAGGCTTTAACCCACTGAGCCACCCAGGCACCCCTTACCGAAGTGATTTTTCAAAGTATAAATTTTGAGATACCAGAAAATCCTTATTAGTTTTTAAAAGTTGTAGTAATTTATTCATAAATCAGGATTATTTTCCTTGTTGTCATTGAGTTAGATATTAGTGTATTTTATAATTATATTTCAAGTCTACAAGTTACATACACCTTTAGAGTGATTTTCTATATTTTTAAAAAAAATCAGTTACTAGAACTTTAAAATTATTACTTTTTAAAAAAATTTTAATCATCCTAATTATAAATAACCGGAGCAGCCAACTTCTTTTTTTCATACCGCGTCATTTTTTTTCTTCCTCTAGGAGCTCCAGCGGGCTAAGCAAGAAGTCCTCTCTTTGCGAAGGGAGAATTCTACACTAGATGCTGAATGCCATGAGAAAGAAAAGCATATTAATCAGCTACAAACAAAAGTGGCTGTTTTAGAACAGGAAATCAAGGATAAGGACCAACTTGTTTTAAGAACAAAAGAAGCATTTGATACAATCCAGGAACAAAAGGTCTATTTAAACATTTTTAAAACAACTTGGTGATCACATTTACAAGTGATGCTTTTCCTAAACACAAACATCCTATTAATTATTCATGTTTTAAAAAATATGTATCAGGTGGCTTTAGAAGAGAATGGTGAGAAAAATCAGGTACAACTAGGAAAACTTGAAGCTACGATAAAATCATTATCAGCGGAACTTCTTAAGGTTTGTTTTTAAAAAATATTAGAACATTAAGTTTTCTTGGGTTAAGTAGAGATATATATATGAAGCTCTTTTACAGGCAAATGAAATTATCAAGAAGCTACAGGGGGATCTGAAAACTTTAATGGGCAAATTGAAACTGAAGAATACAGTAACTATTCAGCAAGAGAAACTCTTGGCTGAGAAGGAAGACAAATTACAAAAAGAACAAAAGGAATTACAAGATGTTGGACAGTCTCTCCGAATTAAAGAACAGGAGGTAGTGAATATTTTATATTTTTGCGTGTACGACTATTTGCAAAGTATAACAAATTTTCTCAGACGTATTTTTAAAATTTCTACTTTATTAGAGAAGAGCTTTAGCTTTTTCCTCCCAAAGATCATATCTAGATTCAATAGAAGTTAGCTTATTTCAATTTGAAGTTAGTTATCATGACTCAGATACCTTGAGTGTTCATATATATGTACATGGAACATGTATATGAACATATACAGTGTTACACAGGTGAGCTATAATTAATTTATTCTATTTAACAGTAGTTAATAGTAATTAATAGAAATACATTTATTCAGTTTTTATTTAGCCTTTGTTATACTTATTATGAGGATTAACATTTCAGGTGTGCAAATTACAAGAACAGTTAGAAGCAACCGTTCAAAAGCTTGAAGAAAGCAAACAACTTCTAAAAAATAATGAAAAGTGTAAGTATTTTACCTTTTTATGTAGATGAGGTTTATAATTGTGTTCTTCATCTGAAAATTTTATTTGAATTCATAAAAGGCTAGGTAAATGAAGATGCTGCTACATCCAAAAACTTTGTCTTAAATATATTGTTTTCATGTCTTTGCTATAGTAACTTGTATATCAGCTGCCCTGTAAAACGTACCCTGTAAAACTTACCATTATAAAGAAAACCGTATTACATGTGTCAGTAACCTGAAATTAAGTGTTGAAAATACTGACTATAATTTGAATTCTTCACTAAAGTTCTTCACTATTTTAATTGCTATTTATCTAATAGTAATAACATAATTATTTGAAACTAAAATGTAGGATTAAGCCTTTAACATTTTCTTGGTTTTTGTGTTGATTATCAGACGAGTGTCAACTTCAAATAAACTGTAAGATATTCTAGAAATGAAAGCCTTCAAAGAGATCTTTGACTAGCAGAAATATGAGCTGATAGTAACAGAATAAGGAGTTCTATATGGCAGTTGCTAAGAGTCTTTAATGACAAAAATTTAGGTGAACCTATATCTTCCTGTGATATAAGGTAGTTTTAAAGACTTCAAATTTTAAAAATCTCAATATAATTTTTAAATGTTTAAAGTTATTAGAAAAATTAGTCAAAATTCTTTACCTTGTTTTGTTCTTTTATTTAAGTAATCACATGGTTAAATAAAGAACTAAATGAAAATCAGCTAGTGAGAAAGCAAGATGGATTGGGACCTTCCACTACTCCACCTGTACATTCTAGCAGCAACACAATCAGAAGTGGGATTTCTCCTAACTCTAATGTGGTATGTTTTAAATTAAGATTTGAGTGGTCTTGGTAAATTACCTAAAACTGAAATATTTCTGGACTGTGAGGAAGTCTCCATGACTTCAGGTGCTGGTACAAATATGGCTAGATAGGGTGGCTGGGTTCTGGACATTAAGGGAGGGTGTGTGCTATGGTAAGTGCTGTGAAATGTGTAAGCCTGATAATTCACAGACATGTACCCTGGGGCAAATAATACATTATATGTTAATTAAAAAAAACATATGGCTAAAGTCCTATAAGTATGATCACTGAGGTAAAGATTAAGTGCCACTTGGAAGTGGGACATACTGGTATACTTGCTCTTAACAAAGAGGCTGTATTTCAAGGGCACACTTCTTTCTAAAATTTAATTGGATATAGAAATCATTCAGTAAAACTAAGGTCATGCCAGTGTGCTGAAGAAGGGAATATTCTGGGGGCCTTAAGAAGAGAGAACAGGGTTTGGGCTCAAGTTTGGAACTATGTTAGAAGAAGCATAAACTGAACTCTATTTGAAAAAAAAGAGAAAGAAATGTCTTTTTATCAGCCTGTCGGCTCTAGATTCTAGAAGGAATTAGTTATGCTATCTAAGCTTTCTAGGTCCTAGGACCAGGTCTTTTGCTTTCTCCTTGCAAGAAACTGGAGAGGAGAAAAAGAACAGCAGCTCCTCACATCTGGGAGCTAGCTTGGTGCTATCAGCGAGGCCCTGGTGCTGCTAGGAGAGCTGGCCTGGCTCTCACAGCTAGGTCTTGGGGCTCTCCTGTTGAACATAAATAATCTCATAGAATATCAACATCAGGCAAGGCCACTGTGTGACTGTGACAGATCAAGACAAAAATAAGGCCACCTTATAATCGTATCTGAACACAATTTTTAAAAAATGAACATTGCTAAACCACAGAACAGGCAAGCATCCTCCTATCCTGACTAACGTGATTGATTGCTCCTTCTTTACCAATTACAATTTTGGCCTTAATACATTCCTCCCGACTTTTCTAATAAGATTTATTTCAGATACTCATACAGTTATTCCCATTTCTAGATAGCATCTGATCCACAACAAAGCCACACTTTATTAAACTTTCTTAAACCACCTAAGTCCAATAAATAAGCCCCTTTTAACACCTGCATACTGCCACACCCCTCTTACTATGTTTCCCTCGGTATGCAGTCTCCATTGTTTGCAAGGAGCAATAAACCACGGTGTACACCTATAGATAAATTTCTGGTAGTTTTTGATTGGAGAGCATTGGCAGAGGATTTAAAATGCAAATACCTGCTGGGAGGTGGGGTGGGGGGGTAGGGTTATGGGCATTGGGGAAGGTATGTGCCATAGCAAATGCTGTGAAATGTATAAGCCTGATGATTCACAGACATGTACCCTGGGGCAAATAATACATTATATGTTAATAAAAAAATTTTTTTAAAAATGCAAATACCTAACTGAATTTTAAATCTATCCTAGTAAATCGGATTGTACTTGATGTTTAAAGAAAGGAATATATTTTGCTAAATGGGAAAAGGTGTGGAAAAGTGCCCAGTACTGAATTACAAACTTGAGAAAACTTGACAGGCTTAACCTTCATGACTTATGATAAATACCTATGTAGATGTTTTTTGTCATGCAGTCAGTGATGTATATAATTGCTTCTTAAGATTGGTGTTTCAGTTATTCTCTTTTGAAGGCTTCAGGTGACATTGGTTAATGGTGTTGCCACCATATTGAAACTTAGTGGCAAAGCAAATTATGGTCTAAATTAGTCTTTAAGAACGCCTATCTTGTTCTCATTCTGGCAGAAAATTATTTTTATTTTATGTCTGATTGGCTTATTGATCTATGACTCTACGGTACCCCCAAACTCCCTTTTCAGGAATGGAAGACCTATAGAGAACCAATATGGTTCAGAGAGGTCATTGTTTGAATTCAGTTCAAAGATAGGTCCAGTGGCTTATTTGGTAAGCTTGTACAGCCACTCTTTAGAAAATTTAAAGGTATCCTAGCCTCATGCTATTATAATAAAGAAGAATTTTGTAGTGTCATGATAAAATTGGCCTCTTAAGGTAGTGCTTTTAAGGATTAGTATTATAACAGATACTAGTGCCTTGGATCAGTAAATACTATTTAGAATTAATATCTCATAACCTTTTTATGTTCTTACTCTTAGGTTGATGGTAGACTTACTTACCCAACTTGTGGGATTGGCTATCCTGTCTCCTCTGCATTTGCATTCCAGAATACCTTTCCTCATCCTATATCTGCCAAAAATACCATCCACCCAATTTCAGGACCAAAGGTAGACAAATTAACTAATACTTTTTTGAGAGAAAATATAGCAATTTGTTAGTAAACATTTTGTTCTTTTGAAGATTAGTCTTTTGGTCAGTTGCTAAGTATTAGGTAATAGATAAATATATTCCCAAATATCTAGTTTATGTGTATAGGAAATACTATCTGTACTATATGGTATGTCTCGAGTCACTATAATTTATAAAAAACTGGACATCAGTCTGCTTACATTTTATTTTTTCCCATTCAACCTCATTTTCCATTTTTAATCATTTTTTTAAAGATATTATTTATTTGACAGAGAGAGAGAGCACAAGGAGGCAGAGAGGCAGGCAGAGAGAGAGGGGAAGCAGGCCCCCTGCTGAGCAGAGAGCCCGATGCTGGGCTCGATCCCAGGACCCTGAGATCATGACCTGAGCTGAAGGCAGAGGCTTTAACCCACTGAGCCACCCAGGCGCCCCTTACTTTTATTCATTCTTGATTACAACTCTCAAACCTAACTAGCATTACTGACTTCATGCTGCTGATATATTAGCTCTAGTGACATTTTTTGGATTCTATTGCCAGTGTTTATTTTTTATTTCTTTTCTTTTTAAAGATTTTATTTATTTGACAGACGGTTGCAAGAGGGGGAATATAAGAAGGGGAAGTGGGAAAGGGAGAAACAGGCTTCCCACTGAGCAGGGAGCCCGGTGTGGGGCTCGATCCCAGGACCCTGGGGTTGTGACCTGAGCCCAAGGCAGACACTCAACAACTAAGCCGCCCAGGCGCCCCTATTGCCAGTGTTTAAAGGTCTGATAAGGCAGACTTGTAGCATATTCTAAAATGTAGTTCTGGCAACATTATCTTAAATAGCATAGACCTAGCATTTCCTCCAATGGGATTTATTTGGTAAGGCTCTTTTCTATCCCCTTGAGTTCTTCATCATCATATTACTAATGTCTTAGGTGTATATATTGTTTTCACATGTATTAAAATTTTTTGTCAATAATTTAATCAACAGTAATTTAATCCACCCAGATTAAATTATCAACAATAATTTAATCCACCAGACCAGGCACTGATTCTATTTTCATTCCTAACATTAGACGAAAATTGATTTTATTGTAAATTATAGAGATAAGTAAATATTTTTTAAAAGAATTTTTTTTAAGATTTATTTATTTATTTTAGAGAGAGAATATGTGCACGAGGAGGGAGGCAAAGGGAGAGGGAGAGAATCTCAGACTGCTTGCTGAGCATGGAGCCTGATGTGGGACTCAGTTCCATGACCCTGAGATCGTGACTTGAGCTGAAATCAAGAGTCAGATCCTTAACTGACTTAGCCATCCAGGTGTCCCTAAAAAGAGTATTTTGAACTGAGGACTTTGAGATTTTATTATAAATCCTTTATCAAATTAGTTTTGGGCTGCCATAAAAATAAGCTGTGTTGCTCAGGCCTATGCTTCTTTTTAACTTTTTAAGCCTTTTTAACTCTCATCTGGAGCTATTGAGAATTCTCAGTGAAATGAGAATTAAACCTGAGTTTTTATGCTTAGAATATCATTATGTTAAGAGTATTTAGGTGCATTTAGTTGGCTTTTCTTGCATTGTTTGTTAAAGAGTATCAGATATGTGTATTTAAGAGTACTATTTTTTCTTTACAATGTTACCTAACTTTTGTCCTGTTAACTTTATTTGTCCATATTTTATTATTAAATTTTAATTCTAGTATAATTAACATACAGTATTAATTTCACATATTCAATGTAGTGATTCAGCAATCCTATATATTACTCAGTGTTCATCAAGATAAGTGTACACTTAATCCCCTTCACTGATTTCACCCATTCACCCACCTACCTCCCCTTTGGTTTATCTTCTACAGTTTGTTTTTTGGTTTGTCTCTCCCCCCCCTTTGTTTTATTTCTTAAATTCCACATATAAGTGTGGAATTTGTCTTTCTTTGACTTATTTCACATACTGTTATACCCTTTGGCTCCATCTATGTTGTTGTAAATGGCAAGATTTCATTCTTTCATTAATGACTGGGCAGTATTACACTGTATATATACCATGTCGTCTTGATTTGTTCATCTGTCAATGGACACTTGGGCTGCTTCCAAAATTTGGCTATTGTAAATAATGCTGCTATAAATGTGGGGGTGTATATATCTTTTCAAGTTAGTGTTTTCTTATTCTTTGTGTAAATACCCAGTAGTGGAATTACTGGATCATATGGTATTCTATGTTTAAATTTTTTAAGGAACCTCCATACTGCTTTACACAGTGGATGCATCAGTTTGCATTCTCACGAACTGTATGTGAGGGTTCATTTTTCTCCACATCCTTTCCAACACTTGTTTCTTCAATATTATGTTCCTTAATGAGTATCAATGTACTCAAATGTGATTGGATCTTGGGATCAATTTTTTTCTTGAGAATTTGATTGAATTGCTTTTTCATTCTATTTTATTTTTAAGTGTTTATTTTAATTCCAGTTAGTTAAATGCAGTATTATTAGTTTTAGGTATACAATATAGTAATTTATCAGTTCTATACGTCACTTGGTGCTCAAGTGATCACAAGTACATTCCTTAATCCCCATCAACTATTTAACGCATCTCCCCAACATCCTCCCCTCTGGTAACCATCAGATTATACTCTGTAATTAAAAGTCTGCTTTTTGCTTTGACACACACATACTCATTTTTTTCTTTGCTTGTTCTCTTTCTTAAATTCCACATATGAGTGAAAGCATATGTTTTTGACTGATGTATATTTAGCTTAGAATTATATTCTCTAGCTCCATCCATGTCATTGCAAATGGCAAGATTTCATTCTTTTTATGGCCTAATACTATTCCATTGTGTAGATATGCCACATCTTTATCCATTCATAACTTATGGATACTTAGGACTGTTTCCCTATCTTGGCTATTGTAAATAATGCTGCTATACACATAGGGATGTGTGTATCCCTTTGAATTAGTGTTTTTGTATTCTTTGGGTAAATATCCAGTAGTGTAATTGCTGGATCATAAAGTAGTTGTTTTTAACTTTTTGAGGAACCTCTACACTGTTTTCCAAATTGCTTTTTTTTTTTTAATTTTAAACAGCTTTCCAGGAATATATATAATGTCCAAAGTGAGGACAAGAAATACTACACATACTTTCCAGATAGTTGCCTAGTTTATAGGTCTAAATATGACTTACAAGATTACCTTTATAGTTCATCTAGAATTGGAGGAATCATTATAGTAAGGATGTTCCTAAATATAAGAGCAAGACTTTCAGGGTTTCCTATATCACTGATCTCCATATCCTTTTGATTATGTATTCCCAAAAGTTAAAAAAACAAAAGCAACCTAAAACAAAACACCTTGAGCTTAACTCTCTAATGAATATTTATTTGTGAATTATATGCATATGTTATTCAACTACTGTATTATGTACAGTATAGTTTAGTGGTTAAGAAGGTGGAATCTGATGTTAGAATAGTTTATAATTTTAAAGCAAAATAGGTAAAATAATTTCTCCTTTATTTTTGAAGACAACAGTAGCCAAAGATTCACTCATTTAATAAATATTTAATGAATATTTACTATGGTCATACATTGTTCCAGTTACAAGAGACACATCAGTGAACAAGACTAAGTCATTGCTGATGTGATGCTTACGTTTTGTGGCGAAAACCCCATTATGATGGCAAACTGTAGTATCTTTTAAACTAAACTTATTGAAAAGATTTTACTTGATGTCAAGGAAAATACTTATGATAAAATCACTGAAACATTTTAATTTTTTTGGAGAGAGAGAGTCCATGCACGTGAGCGGCAGGGAAGGAGTGGAAGAGGGAGAGGGAGAGAATCTTAAGCAGGGTCCATGCCCAGCACCAGCACGATGCATACATATATGTATGTATGTTTGTATACATAAGGTTTGTATATTTAAGCATAATTAGTACATGCCTACTGTTCTGTGCCTTACTTCATTCAACAGTATTATGGAATAGGTCTATTTCCATGTATTAGAATGTTTTTGTTATTTTATGACTTCTTAGTATATGGATGGACTATAATTTAAATAGTGCTTTGTTAATGGATGTTCAGCTTGTTTTCAATCTAGGTATTCATACAGTGCTTCGGCAATTATATAATGAATTCATAACTCAATAAGACAAAGATTTAAAAATGGGAAAAAGAGGAGTGCTTGGGTGATTCACTTGATTAAGCATCTGCCTTCAGCTCTGGTCGTGATCCCAGGGTCCTTGGATCAAGCCTCGCATTGGGCTCCCTGCTCAGCGGGGAGCCTTGTCACCCTCCCGTTGCCACTACCCCTGCTTGGGCTCTCGCTCTCTCTCTCGCTCTCTCTCTTTCTGCCAAATAATTAAGTCTTTTTAAAAAATCCATGTAAATGTAATAGGAAAGATGAGAAAGTAGTGTTTTTGTTTCTAAGGTTTAGGAGAATGGAAGTTTCCACTCATTTAGCACTGTGGAGCCAAAGTTATCTTTGACAAGTTGGCATTGTGGAGAGAGGTGATAAAACCAGCTGTCAGTAAACTGAAGGACAAGTAGACATACAAACCAAAATAAATTCCAGGGGCACTTGGCTGGCTTGGTCAGTAGAGTGTGCAACTCTTGATCCCGGGGTCATGAGTTTGAGCCCTATGTTGGGTGTAGAGGTTACCGGGAAAAAAAAAAAAATCTCGGGTTGGTTAAAGATTGACATTTAAAAAGCAAAACTTTCTGATCGTGGTACTGTGAATTCTTTCAAATAAGATAATAAAAAAATACAAATGAACTGTTAAAAAATGGATAACTTGGGATACATTTAAATGAAAAAATGCCCATATATATATATATATATATATATATATATATATATATATATATATGTATATATCTCAAACCAAGTGAAAAGATAAGCCAGAGATTGAGAGAAGATATTTACATCACATGCAACCTCCAATAATGAATATCCAGAATGTCAAAGAATTTACACAATTCAATAAGAAAAAGCCAAGCAGCTCAACAGAAAAGTTGACAAGAGATATAAATAGGCAGTTTATATAAGAAAAACATCCTGGGATCGAGTCCCGCATCAGGCTCCTTGCTCGGCAGGGAGCCTGCTCCTCTCTCCGCCTCTGCCTGCCTCTCTGCCTGCTTGTGTTCTCTCTGTTAAATAAATAAATAAAATCTTTAAAAAAAAAAAGAAAGAAAGAAAAACATGAATATCCAATAAATATATTAAAAGATTTTAGGGGCACCTGGGTGGCTCAGTGGGTTAAATATCTGCCTTCAGCTCAAGTCTTGATCCCCAGGTCTTGGGCTAGAGCCCTACGTAGAGCTCACTGCTCACCAGGGAACCTGCTTCTTCCTCTCCTGCTCCCCCTGCTTGTGTGCTCTCTCTCTCTCTTTCAAATAAATAAAACCATTACCAAATAGATTTAAAAATAAATAATAAGTATGGGAATAAGATTCGGATAGATATTTCATCAAAATAAATATCCTGATGTCAAATAAGCACATGAAATGATGCTCAAGTATTTTCTTTTTTATGCTACTGCGAATGTAATTGATTTATTACTTTCCTGGAATATTTGCTGTTTAGAGTATTTTCTTTTTTATGCTATTGTGAATGTAATTGTTTTATTACTTTATTGGAATATTTATTGATGCGGTCTAGAAATGTAATTGATTTTTGTATATTGATCTCTTACCCTGCTAAACTCATTGAATTCATTATTAATGGCATTATTAATGGCTATCAGGTGCATTGATATGATTATTGTTTTTCTTTCATTGGTTAGGTATATTAATTTTGAAATATATGAGCTTTGCATTCTTAGGATAAAGTTCACTGAATTAAATGTTAAATCCGGTTGGTTGATTTTGTTAGGTCCTCTGTGTCCTTGCTGACTTTCTACTTGTTTTATCAGTTACTGAGAGGAATGTTGGTATCTCCGACGATTATTATAACTTTTATTTTTTCCTGTCAATCCTATCAGTTTTAGCTTCACACCTTTAGAAGCTCTTTGGTTGGGTACATATACCTCTTAAGGATGATGTCCTCCTGGTTACTTAACCCTTTCATCATTATGTAATATCCTTCTTTATTTTTTGATAATTTTCCATGCTCTGGGGTCTTCTTTGTTTCATATGAATGTAACTACTCGGGTTTTTAAGTGTTTCTCTGGAGTGTCTTTTTCCACCCTTTTACTTTAAACCTATGTGTATCATATTTAAAATGGTTTCATCTTAGAGCATATCGTTTGTTCGCTTTGTTTTTCATTCTTTTGTTTTGCCTTTCTTGACTTCTTTTATTTGAATATTTTTTAGTATTTCATTTTAATTTTTCTGTTTTTGATTATATTTGTGTATATATATTTTTAGTAGTTGCTCTAGGCATCATATTACACATACTTTTCACATTATTATAGAATTAGTATTTTGCCACCTCAAGTGGAATCTAAATACCTTAATGCCATTTAGTCCCCTTACCCTTTATATTTTGGTAATTTACATCTGTATACATCAGAAACTTAATCAAACAATGCTGTGATTTTTATTTTTGCTGTCAACCATTATACATATTTAAAACACTTGAATAGAGAAGCATAGTCCATTATATATTTATCAACTATATACCGTTTCTTTTTTTTTTTTTTTTTAAGATTTTATTTATTTATTTGACAGAGAGAGACACAGCGAGAAAGGGAACAGAGCAGGGAGAGTAGGAGAGGGAGAAGCAGGCTCCTTGATTAGCAGGGAGCCTGATGCAGGGCTCAGTCGCAGGACCCTGGGATCATGACCTGAGCCAAAGGTAGACGCGTTATTAAACACTGAGCCCCCACCCAGGCGCCCCCACTATTTACCATTTCTATTACTCTTCCTTCATTGCCGATGTTCCATATTTCCCTCTGATACCGTTTCTTGAATAAGAGGGCATACTTTAGCATTTGTTTTAGAGGAAGTCTTCTGGGAACACCTTTCTTTGACCCTCATCTCTAAATGCTATTTTCTTGGATATACAATTCTGTATTCATTTCATTTTGCTTATTTCATCTATTTCATTTTCCTTAAGTCCTTTAAAGATGCTTTTCTACTTCCTTCAGACCCCCATGATTTCTGATGAGACATCTACAATAATTTCAAATTGTTTTTCAGTTATATATAATGCATCCTTTTTTCTCTGGTTGCTTTCATGATTGTTTTTCTTTAGTTTTCAGCAGTTTGACAGTAGTGTGTCTGGTCGTGGATTTCTTTGACTATCCTTTTGGGGATTTGCTAAGCTTCTTTAATCTATGAATTGATATATTTTGCCAAGTTTTGGAAGTGTTCAGCCATTATTTATTTCTTGAAATATTTTTTCTGCACCATACACTTCCTCCTCTCTTTCAGAGGTTCAAACGACATGAATGTTAGATCTTTGTCTATTATTTCCCATAGGTCCACAGGCTCTGTTTTTTCTTCCTTTGTTAAGTATTTTTTTCTGTGTTTCAGATTTGATAATTTCTGTTGGTTTTCAAGTTCACTCTTTTTCTATAATCTCCATTCTGTTACAGAGCCCATCCAGTGAATTTTTTCCATTCTTAAATTTTTTTTTTTAAGGTTTTATTTATTTATCAGAGAGAGAGCGCCTATGTACAAGCAGGGGGCGTGGCAGGCAGAGGGAGAAGCAGGCTTCTCGCTGAGCAAGGAGCTGAATGTGGGACTCACTCCCAGGACCCTGGGATCATGACCTGAGCCAAAAGCAGACGCTTAACCAACTGAGCCACCCAGGCATCTCTCCATTCTTAAATTTTCTTTTTTTTTTTTTTTCATTCTTAAATTTTCATTTGTTTCTTTTTTATATCTTTTTTCCTAAGACTTTATTTTTTTACATTTATTTTAATTGTGTTTGCTTCTACTTCTTAGAGCCTGACTATAAGAGATGTTTTAAGTATTTTTAAAGAAAAGAAAAGATTTTGAGAGAGAAAGAGTGCTCACACACGTGAGCAGGGGGAGAGGCAAAGAAGGGAGGGGGAAAGACAGACAAACTCCTTGCTGAGTGTGGAACCCAGCTGGGGGCTTGATCCCACAACTGTGAAATCATGACCTGAGCTGAAACTAAGAGTCGGATGCTTAACCTACTGAGTCACCCAAGCACCCCAATATTTTTCTGATAATTTCAGTATTTTTCTCATCTTGGAGTTGAAGAACATCTGTTGGCTTGTCTTTTACCTTGTGAATTGCTTTGATTTTCCTGGTTTTTTATTAAATTATTTTGGATTGTGTGCTAGATCTAATAATGAAGACTATGAGGCTCTAAATCTTAAACCCTAAGGAGAATTTTTTTTTTTTTTTTTAATCAGTTTTCTTAGGGTCAAGTTGCAAGTTCTGAATTGCCTTGTGTAGGCTTCAGTTTTTATGGCAGTTTAGTCTTTAAATAAGACTTTGCCATGTTACTTGGATCTGTGTGTGCATCCCCTGGTGGGTGTTCTGTGATCTAGACAGTGGTTTACCCCATAGTTCACTTCTCTTTGGTATGTTAATTAGGGTCAGCTCTTGCATGTCCAGACTGGAAGTGAACCCAGGAATTTATGCGCAACTTTATAGGATCTCTTTCTTGAGTTCCTTTCTTTCATTTGTCCTGCATTTCCAGGATCCTTCCTGAGTTGAATTGAACTGAGTTTCCCTGCTATGCCACAGTTTCCTTGTTCTGCATTTGCTAGCCAGCATTGGGAGAACAGAGAAAAAAATGAGGATTTGCCCTATGCTTTAAGATCATGCTGCCTCTAGGCAGAGGGTGTAATTCCTTTTCTTTATAGAGTTTTAGATGCCTGTCTGTCCATTTATAGTGTCAACCATCATCCCTGTGGATTCTACTTTCATAGAATTGCCTGAGGATTAGGGCAGAAGAGAACTCTTAAAGTTCTCTTTAAGTGGGAGGGGGTTACTTACTTTCTTTGACCTTTAAGGAGCTCCTTTTTAATTTTTCAGAGCAGAAAAAATCTACCTCAATAATAATATTTTACTATGACTTCCTTAGTATTTACCTGAGTATCATTTTCTATACTTTTACATACTGCATCTTTATATTTAAAGTGGATTTCTTTAGTTATAATTGACTTATATTTGTATCCATTCTGACATTGCCTTTGACAATTTAAAATTTAACATATATACTGATAATGTTTATCATCTTGATGTTTTCTACCTGTACTGTCAGTTTTTTTGTTTCTTTTCTACTTTTTTCTTACTGTCTTTCCAATTGATTGCTCATTTCATTCTGCATTCCATTTTCTCTCTTCGTTGGGATTTGCTTAATTTTCTTCTTGTTTACTATAGCATTTGTAATATAATATCTTCTCATTCTATCTTCATATAATATGCTACTTCCTTTGTAACATATGAACCTTTAATAATTATAATTGTCTTTTCCTGTCCCTCTGTTAACTATTAAAATTTTCTATATTTGTTAAAAACTTTCTTTTTGCTTCAGTCAGGTGTCTTTTGGTTAAGCATCTGTCTTCCACTCAGGTCTTGATCCCAGGGTCCTAGGATCTAGTCCTGCATTGGGCTGCCTGCTTAGCAGGGAGTCTGCTTCTCCTTCTCCCACTCCCCCTGCTTGTGTTCCCCTCTCTCCCTGTCTCTCTCTGTCAAATAAATAAATAAATCTTATAAATAAAGTTTCATCTGATAACATTTTCCTTTCTTCTGAGTAAGATTTCTTACAGTACAGATATTTAAGATTTCTGTGGGCAAATATATACTTCCTGCTTTTAAGTCTTATAACACTTATATTTTGACTTCATTTTCTCTGTATATAGAATTCTAGGTTTATAAGTTGTTTTTTTTTTTTAAAGATTTTATTTATTTGACAGAGAGATCACAAGTAGACAGAGAGGCAGGCAGAGAGAGAGAGGGAAGCAGGCTCCCTGCTGAGCATAGAGCCCGATGTGGGGCTCGATCCCAGGACTCTGAGATCATGACCTGAGCCGAAGGCAGAGGCTTTAACCCACTGAGCCACCCAGGCGCCCCTATAAGTTTTTTTTTTTTAATTGAAATATAGTTGACACACAATGTTAATTAGTTTCAAGTGTGCAGCCTAGTGATTGACAACTCTATATTATGCTATCCTCACCACAAGTATAGCTATCATCTGTCGCTATACTACACTATTACAGGAGCATTGACTATATTCCCTATGCTGTGCCTTTCATCTTTACGACTTATTCATTCCATAACTGGAAGTCGACATATCATACTTCCCTTCACCCATTTTTGCCTACTCACCCACCCTTCTCCCCTATGGTACCTACAAGTTCTCTGTATGTTTGAGTCTGTTTCTGCTTTATTTGTTTTGTTTTTTAGGTTCCATATATAAGTGAAATCATATGGTATTTGTTTTTCTCTGTCTGATTTATTTCACTTAATGCAATATTCTCTAGATCCATCCATATTTTACAAATGGTGAGATCTCGTTCTTTGTTATGGGAGAGTAATATTCTATTGTGTGTATGTGTGCATGTGTGTGTGTATACACTGCCACATACACACACACATCATCTTCATCCACATATCTATTGATGGACGCTTAAGTTGCTTCCATATTTTGGCTCCTGTAAATATTGCAATAAATATAGGGGTCATATATCTTTTCAAATTAGTGTTTTTGTTTTCTTTGGGTAAATACCCAGTAGTGGGGATCTACTGGATCATATGGCATTTCTATTTTTAATTTTTTAAGGAACCTTCATACCGGTTTTCACAATGACTACACCAATTTACATTCCTATCAGTAGTGCATGACTTTCTCTTTCCCCACATCTTTGGTGACATTTGTTCTTTCTTGTCCTTTTGATACTGGCCATATATCACATTGTGGTTTTGATGTGTATTTCCCTGATGATTAGTGATGTTGAGCATGTTTTCATGTATCTACTGACTACCTGTATATCTTCTTTGGAAAAACTTTGGTTTCTCTGCTCATTTTTTAATCAGATCATTTGTGTGTGTGGAGAGGGAGTGGTGTTGAGTTGTGTCACTTCTTTTTTTTTTTTCCCAAAGATTTTATTTATTTATTTGAGAGAGAGAGAAAGAGAGAGATCACAAGTAGGCAGGTAGAGAGAGGGGGAAGCAGGCTCCCCGCCGAGCAGAGAGCCCATTGCGGGGCTCGATCCCAGGACCCTGAGATCATGACCTGAGCCGAAAGTAGACACTTTAACCCACTGAGCCACCCAGGTACCCCTGGTTGTGTCACTTTTTTATATATTTTAGATATTAACCCCTTATTGGATGTATCATTTGCAAATATCTTCTATTCAGTAGATTTCCTGTTTTGTGGACGGTTTCCTTTGTTTGCTATTCAAAAGCTTGTTATTTTCGTGTAGTCCCAGTAGTTTATTTTTGCTTTTATCTCACTTGCCTTCAGACATATGTCTAGAAAAGTGTTGCTAAGGCTGATGTCAAAGAGATTACTGGCTGTATTTTCTTCTAGGAGTTTTATAGTTTCAGGTCTCACATTTGGGTCTTTAATCCACTTAATTTTTGTGAACCTGAATGTCATCCAGGTTCATTCTAGTGCATGTAGCTGTCCAGTTTTCCCAGCACCACTGGTCTAAGGGACTGTCTTTTGCCTCACTGTATATTCTTACATCCCATGCTGTAGTTTAATTGACCGTATAAGGATGGGTTTATTTCTGTGTGCTCTATTCTGTTCCATTGATCTGTGTGTTTATTTTTCTGGCAGTATCACGCTGTTTTACTATAGCCTTGTAGTATTATCTTGAAATGTACCTCCAGCTTCATTGTTTTTTCTCATTAACTGCTTTGGCTATTTGATGCTTGTGATTCTGTAGAAATTTTATTTTTTTTAATTCTATTTGAGAGAGAGAGAGGGCCCACAAGTGGGAGGTGAGGAGGAGCAGAGGGAGAGGGAGAAGCAGGCTCTCCACTGAGCATGGAGCCCGACTTGGGGCTCCATCCCAGGATGACCTGAGCCAAAGTCAGATGCTTAACCAACTAAGCCACCCAGGTGCCCCTCTGTAAAATTTCAGTATTATTTGTTGTAGTTTTGTAAAGAATGCTATTGGTATTTTGATAGGGATTACGTTGAATCTGTAGATTGCTTTGGGTAGTATGGACATTTTAAAATTAATTCTTCCAGTCCATGACTATAATATAGCATTCCATTTGTTTGTTTTGTCTTCAATTTCTTTCATCAGTGTTTTATAGTTTTCAGAATGTCTGTCTTTCACTTCCTCAGTTAAGTTTATTCTTAGGTATTTTATTCTTTCTGGTGCAATTATAAATGGGTTTGTTTTTTGTTTGTTTTTTAATATGCTTAATTTTCATCCATGGGTTTTATTCAGTGTATCTAAATTTTTTTTTTTATTTTCTTATTTGAGAAGGAGAGGGAGCATACACGCATGCGCATGAGTGGGGGTAGGGGCAGAGGGGGAAGGAAAAGCAGACTACCTACTGAGTGTGGAACCCAATATGGGGCTTGATACTAGGATGCTGAGAGATGACCTGAGCTGAAGTCAGATGCTTCAGAGTCAGAACCACCCAGGTGCCCCTAAAATTTTATTGACAAGCTTCAGAACTTTCCAGTTAATATTTTAAGTCAGATTATTGAGGTATCATTTACACACAGCAAAATTCAACTTTTTTAGTTTACTCCACTTAAAAAAAATTCACTATCTTACCTTTTTACAGATTTATTTTTTTAAATTTGAAATTGAGTGAGGATAAGTGGGGGCACAGAGAGAGAGGGAGAAGCAAGCTCCCTGCTGAGCAGGGAGCTCAACAGGGGGCTCAATCCCAGGACTGCAGGATCATGACCTGAGCCAAAGTCAGACACTTAAATGACTGAGCCATCAAAATGCCCCTTAACCTTTTTAAAGTTTAGAATTAATTGTGTATACACAGGCAGTGATGTTAAATACATACATAATGTTGTGCAACCATCACTACCAACAATCTCGAGAACTCTTTTCATCTTGTAAAACTGAAACTCTACCCATTAACCAGTCATTTCCCAATTTCCCCCCCCATGCCTCCCAGTTCCTGGTAATCACAGTTCTACTTTCTGTCTTTATGATTTTGACTATTGTCAATACCTCATATAAAGTGATATCATCATATAATATTTGTCTTTTTGTGACTGGCTTACTTCACTTAGCATGTGCCATTGGAGTTCATCCCTGTTGTAGCATACATCAGGATTTATTCCCTTTATAGGGCTGAATAATATTCCATTGTGTGTATATAACACATTTTGTTTATCTGTTGAACATTGTTTGCTTCCATGTTTAGCTATTGAGAATAATGCTTCTATGTACCTGGGTGTCCAAATATGTCTTCAAGCCCAGTTTTGATTTCTTTTGGGTATATAACCAGAAGTAGAATTGCTGGTAGCAATTTTACTTTTAATTTTTTGAGTAACTGCCATTATGTTTTCCATTACGGTTGTACTATTTTGCATTCCCACTAATAATGTACAAGAGTTCTAGATTTTCCACATCCTTGCCAACACTTGTCTTGTTTTTTTTTTAATCCTACTGGGCGTCAGGTGGTATTTCACTGTAGTTTTGATTTGCATTGCCCTAAAGATCAATGATGTTGAGCATCTTTTCATATGCTTTTGGCTATTTGTATATCTTCTTTGGAGAAGTGCTTCTTCAGATTGTTTGAGCATCTTTTTTTTAAGCTTTAATTTTAATTCCAATTACTTAACATAGTGTTATACTAGTTTCAGATGTACAATATAGTGATTTAACACTTCCATACATCACCTAGTGCTCATCACAAGTGCTCGCCTTAATATTCCCATAAGCTATTTAGCCCATCCCCCCACCCTCCCCCCTTCTGGTAACCATCAGTTTGTTCTCTATAATTAGAATCTGTCTGTTATTTGTCTCTCTCTCTTACTTTATTTCCCTTTGCTTATTTTGTTTCTTAAATTCCATGTATGAATGAAATCATAGGCTATTTGTCTTTCTCTGACCTGTTTTGCTTAGCATTATAGCCCCACCATGTGATTGTAAATGACAAGGTTTCATTCTTTAGAGCTGAATAATATTCATACACACACACACACACACACACACACACACACACCCCACATCTTATTTATTCATTCATCAATTGATGGACACATGGGCTGCTTCCATAACTTAGCTATTAAAAATAATAAATAATGCTGCTATACATAGGGGTGCCTGGAATTGTTTTCCTAATTTCCCTTTCTGCTACTTCATTATTAGTGTATAATATAGAAACAACCAATTTCTGTATATTAATTTTTGTATCCCGCAGTTTTACTGAATCACTTATTCTAATAGGTTTTTTTGGTAGAGTCTTTAGGGTTTTCTATCAATGGTATCATGTCATCTGTAAATAGTGATTGTTTAACCATTCCTTACCACTTTGTATGCCTTTTGTTTCTTGTCTGATTGCTATGGATAGGACTTCTAGTATAAAAATAAAAGTAGCTAGAATAAATGTAGCTGGAATGAATAAAAGTAGCTAGAAAGGACATCCTTTTACTGTTCCTGATCTTAGGGGAGAAGATTCAGTTTCTCACCATTCAGTATGATGTTGGAAGTGGGTTTGTCATATATGGCTTTTATTTTGTTGAGGTATGTTTTCTCTAAACCCACTTTGTTGCGAATTTTTATCATGAATGAGTATTGAAGTCATTAAATGCTTTTTCTTTTTATCTATTGAGATGATTGTGTGATTTCTGTTAATGTAGTGTTTCACATATTGGTTGATTTGCAGCTACTGAACCATCCTTGCATCCTGGGAATAAATCCCACTTAACTGTGGTGAATGACTCTTTTTTCCTTCCCTCAAGATTTATTTATTTTAGAGCTAGCATGCAAGCAGGGGGGAGGGGCACAAGGAGAGGGAGACAAAGAATCTACAAGTAGACTCCCTGACTGAGCTTGGAGCCTGGTGTGGAGTGTGAATGATGCTTTTATTATATTGTTGTATGTGGTTTGCTACTTTTGCTAAGGATTTTTATATCTGTGTTCTTCAGGGATATGGCCTTTAGTTTTCCTTTTTTGTGATGTCTTTGTCTGCTTTTTGGTGGGAGGATAATGCTGGCCTTGTAGAATGTATCTTGAAGCTTCCTTTCTTGTTCTATTTTTTGGAATAGATTGGAGAGAATATAGATATTAATTCTTTAAATGTTAGAATTCATCTGTGAATGCATCTGGTTCTGGGCTTTGATTTGGGAATTTGGGGGATTTTTTTGAAGATTTTACTTATTTTATGAGATTGAAGATTTTAATTTATTTTAGAGAGCATGAGTGGGAAAAGGGACAGGGGGAGAGAGAAAGAATCTGAAACAGATTCCACGCTGAGTGTAGAGCCTGACATGGGGCTCAGTCTCACAACCCTGAGATCATGACCTGAGCTGAAATCAAGAGTTGGATGCTTAACCCACTAAGCCACCCAGATGTCCCAGGAATTTTTTGCTTACTGATTTAATTTATTAACTGGAAATTGGTCTCAACTGTTCAGATTTTCTGTTTCTTCTTAATTCAGTTTTGGAAGATTGTATGTTTTTAGGAATTTGTCCATTTCTTCTTGGTTGCCTAATTCTTGGCATATCATTTTTCATTTTAGTTTCTTATAATCCTGTGTTTCTGTGGTGTTGGTTGTCACTACTTTCGTTTCTGATTTTGTTTACTTTGTTTCTTTTTTTTCTTCATGAGTCTAGCTAAAAGTTTGTCAGTTTTGTTGATATTTTCAAAGAACCACCTGATTTCATTGATCTCTTCTGGTTTTTTTTAGTCTCTGTTTCATTTATTTCTGCTCTAATCTTAATTTTCCCTGGCTTGGGCTTCGTTTTGTTTGTTCGTTTGTTTGTTTGTTTTTAAAGATTTTATTTATTATTTGAGAGAGACACAGCAAGAGAGGGAACACACGCTGGGGGAGTGGGAGAGGGAGAGGGAGAAGCGGGCTTCCTGCTGAGCAGGGAGCCCGAAGTAGGGCTTGATCCCAGGACCCTGGGATCATGACTGAACGGAAAGCAGATGCTTAAAGCCTGAACCACCCAGGCGCCCCATCTTTTTCTAATTCCTTCAGGTGTAAAGTTAGATAGTTTGAGATTTTTCTTGTTTTTTGAGGTAGGCCTTTATCACTATAAATTTTCCTCTGAGGATTGCTTTATTTATTATTATTATTTTTAAAGATTTTATTTATTTATATGACAGGGATCACAAACAGGCAGAGAGGCAGGCAGAGAGAAGAGCGGGGAAGCGGGCTCCCTGCCGAGCAGAGAGCCCAACTCGGGGCTCATTCCCAGGACCCTGAGATCATGACCTGAGCTGAAGGCAGAGGCTTTAACCCACTGAGCCACCCAGGCGCCCCTGAGGATTGCTTTAGTTGTATCCTATAGATTTTGGACCACCGTGATTTCATTTTCTTTTGTCTTCATGTAGTGTTTTGTTTTGTTTTGTTTTTTCAAAGATTTTATTTGTTTGACACAGAGAGGAAATACAAGCAGGGGTCTTTGGGTCTGAAGTGAGTCTCTTGTGGGCAGCATATAGGTGGGGCTTGTTTGTTATCCATTCTGTCACTCTGCGCCTTGACTGGACCATTTAGATCATTTATATTTAAGGTAATCATTGATAGGTACGTATTTATTGCCATTTTATTGTTTTCTGTGTGTGTTTGTAGTTCTTCTCTGTTCCTTCTAATGCTCTCTTGTGATTGATGACTTTCTTAATGTGAGGCTTGGATTTCTTTCTCTCTTGTGTATTTACTATAGGTTTGGTTGGTGGTTCCCATGAAGTTCATATATAACATCCTAAGTATTTAACAGTCTATATTAATGGTCACTTAATTTCAAAGACATTGTAAAAGAACTTTATTTTTACCCTCCCCTTCCCGGGTTTTGTGTTTTCATGGTTTACATCTTTTTATTTCACAAGTCCCCTTAACTAGATTTTAAAGATTTTATTTATCTTAGAGAACATGCCTGTGAGCAAGGGAGGAGGAGAAGGAGAGGGGGTGGGAAAGAATCTCCAGCGGACTCTGCTGAGTATGGAGCCCAACATGAAACACAATCTTTCGACCCTGAGATCATGACCTGAGCTGAAACCAAAAGTCAGATGCTTACCTGAGCACGCAGGGGTGCCATCCCCTTAACTAATTTTTTAGAAATAATTGAATTTGCTACTTTGTCTTCTAACCTTCATCTAGCTTCATAAGTAATTGCTTTGTTACCTTTAGTGTATGGTTTGCTTTTATTTGCGAAATGTTTTCCTTTCCTAATTTACTTCTAATTAAGGCCTTTTCCATTTCTCTTTAGAAAGTGACTTTTTCCTCTGGGTGCTTTTAAGATTTTCCTTTTTTCATTAGTTTTTTGTTTCAACAACGTATTTATGATATACCTTGATGTGGCACATGTTTGTTATTATCCACTTAGGGCTTTTTATTGAGGACTTGTTATGAGAGGTTAATGGTTGACAGCTTAAAAATTATGATCATTATCTCACTTTGGTTTTTTTTTTTCTGTTGTTTCTTTTCAGTACTCCAGTTACACAGAGTTGGTCGCATATTTTTCCATTGAGACTGCTCATTTATTTTTTTTATACTTCATTTTATATTCTAATGTTCTGTCTTAAAGTTTACCAATCTTTTCTTCAGTGTTTAATATGCTGTTATTTCTGTCTAGTGAGAAACTTGTATTTTAGCTAGTGGATTTGTCATCTCTTCAAGTTCCATTTTATTGTTTTTTGTATCTTTCATTTTTCCTATACTTGCGATTTCCATTAAATTCTTGTTCATAGTTATCATTGTTCTAACATCTCTGTCTTCTGTTATCATTTCTGTCATTTCTGGATCTGTTTTATTTTTTTTCTTGGCGTTTTCACATTTTCTTCCTTATTGTCATCTCTAGGAATTTTTGATAGAATGTGGAACCTTGTCAGTGGTAACATTGTTAACTGTATGGATTTTGTTATCTTCCTTTAAAGAGTGGCTACTATTTAGTTTGGGGTTCCTTTGATTCCTTTGGAGCACTCTGGATTTTTTGTTTTCTTCTTTAGCTTTACTTCAGTCATCTGGGGTAGCTTTTACTCAAGGGATAGTTCAGCCCTTCTATAAAGCCATGATCCTTCATGGCTCTTCACTGATTGCCTTAAATAATTGCCAAGGACTTTCAACTTTATCTCCATGATTATGAACCTTGGGAATTTTTCAGGTTAAAACTCCCATCTCTTTTTTTAGTCTTTGGAGATTTGTCCCTATGCTTGTGTCTAGTGCTAAGCAAAAACTCAAAAGGGACCCATGTGCAGATTTCTATAGATTTTTCTCTTTATATGTTGTTTTCTATTACTTTGATTGTTTCATTTATTTGAGAGTGAGCAAGTGAGCATGAACAGGAGGAGGGGCAAAGGGAGAGGAGAGAGAATCCCAAGAAGACTCCACAGTGAGCATGGAGCCTCTCGATCTCCCAATCCTGAGATCCTAACCTGAGCCAGAATCAAGAGTCAGACGCTTAAATGACTGAGCTACCCAGGAGCCTCTTTATAGCTTCTTGCTTGTCAGAATTCTGCTTTGCAACTTCCGCTCACCCCAACCTCCCTAAATTCTGATCTTGATCTCTTCCATTTAGCAATTATGTTTTCCCTCTGTACCTGAATTTAGGTAAGGTGCTTCCACTTGGACAGCTGGGTCAGTTGTAGGGATCACACTTCTCTTAAAGATCACAGTGGTGTACTACCTTTTGTTCAGTATTTGAGACCATTCTTTTTCTTTTGTCCAGTTTTCTAATTTATGATTTTTGCCTGTATCTTATGAATTGATATCTGGTACTTAACTCTTAACTCTTTCATATTTATTTTTCTTTTTTCTTTCTTTTTTTTTTTAAAAGATTTTATTTACTTATTTGACAGAGAGAGAGAGAGATCACAAGTAGGCAGAGAGGCAGGCAGAGGGAGAGGGGGAAGCAGGCTCCCTGCTGAGTAGAAAGCCCGATGCGGGGCTCGATCCCAGGACCCTGAGATCATGATGACCTGAGCTGAAGGCAGAGGATTTAAACCACTGAGCCACCCAGGTGTCCCCATATTTATTTTTCTATAAGGAATATTGGAATCAGTTTGTTTCACTTTTAAAAATCCTTTTTGTGTTTAAGGTTGTCCTGTGAAATGCATAGATTAATGTAGGGAGAACTAATATCTTTGGAATATTAAACATTGATAGTCAAGTACATTAGCATATGCCTTTTTTATTCGTAATTTTAACCAATAGTTTGTACCTATCTACTGCTATTTTATTGTGAGTTTTTACTAAAAATAGATATTTATTGTTTTCTCATGCCTTTTCCTTTTGTATGCAGGTAGTCAGTTTTTTAATCTATTAGTTTGGTGACTTAATATGTATACCTTTTTTTTTTAAAGGTTTTTAATTTTATTTATTTATTTGACAGAGAGAGATCACAAGTAGGCAGAGAGTCAGGAAGAGAGAGGAGGAAGCAGGGTCCCTGCTGAGCAGAGAGCCCAATGCGGGGCTCGATCTCAGGACCCTGAGATCATGACCCAAGCTGAAGGCAGAGGCTTTAAACCACTGAGCCACCCAGGTGCCCCATGTATACCCTTTTTTTTTTTTAAGATACAACCCATTTATAAGTGTCTGGTATGAAACCTCAGTCGTGTATTTTAGTTTAGATTTTTGCATAGATTCTTGGATTATTTTTGATTGTTTTAAAGATTTATTTTTTATTTATTGTTGAGGGGAGAGAACAAGAAGAGGGCCAGAGGGAGCCGGAGAGGGAGAGAAGCAGACTTCTTGCTGAGCGCAGAGCCTGAGCCCGAGATCATAATCTGAGCCAAAACCAAGAGTCAGTTGCTTAACTGACTGAGCCACCCAGGTGGCACTACTTTTGATTGTTCGAAAGTTCAAATTCCTAGCTTTCATTTAGAATACTTAAATATAACAGACTTTGAAAATTCTTGAAAAGGAAAGAACTCTCAGAACGCATGAAGTGTATGCATTATTTTGGTAAGTAGGGAGACAACTTTTAGAACTATGAGACTTATTTAAATGTACAGTTGAGGGGGTATCTGACTCAAGTTGTTAAGCGTCTGCCTGTGGCTCAGCTCATGATCCTGGAGTCCTGGGATTGAGCCCCGCATCAGGCTCCCTGCTCAGTGGGGAGTCTGCTTCTCCCTCGCCCACTCCTCCTGCTTGTGTTCCCTCTTTCAGGGTCTCTCTCTGTGTCAAATAAATAAATAATCTTAAAAAAATAAATAAATGTACAGTTGACCCTTGAACTGTGTTGGGATTTGGGGGCATTGACTCCCCCCCACATTGTCAAAAATTGCACATAACTTTTGACTCCCCCCAAATTGAACTA
>CM052798.1:75950195-76177826 GCA_028533885.1 Nasua narica | reverse complement strand
TACGTGGCTAGGGATCACAGAATGATACTGCATCACCCAAGAGTCTGGGGGAACCCCACAATGACAGGCAGAAGCCTACAGTGCAGAGTTGACAGCAGGGAGAGGTGCCGTCGGCCATACTGAATGTTCTACAAGTGGATGAGCTAATGCCCCAGGAGTCTAGCGGCTCACAACTCATCAGCATTTCCTGTAAGCAGAAGCTGCCTTAGAACCTCGTAGGGAATCAGTTGGATCAAGCCAACCCAGAGAGTTGGTAAAGGTGCTCTGCCTTCCCCTGGACATGGCATAGAAGGAAGTTTTCTGTGTTTCTGGGTAGTGGATAATGAGTATTAATCCAGGATCCAGTTTTGCTGACTTTGGGTGGGGAAGAGGTGACGTATGGTACCTCATTCTACTGTCCTGTATTTATTGACCAAGATCTGTGTATAAGTAGACCCCTGCAGTTCAAACCCAGGTTGTTTGGCTGTATTAACGTTTGCTTTTGTTTCAAAATGATTGTTAGAATCATTTTATGCTGTTCATCTTGCTTCTATCACAGGAATGTTTTTGACAAGGAAAAAGGATTTTTTGTTGTTAAATCTTCTCAAGAAAATGTGCTGGTGTTATAAAATTTGTGTTGAACCTGTTCTTCTGTGGTCTAGATTTATCAGAAAAAAAAATTAACCACCTGTCTCCATATGGAACTTTCTCAGTTCTCACTAATTGAGTTACATGAGGTGTTTTCCATCTTTACAGGTTCAGTTTAACTTGCAGTTTACAAAACCAAATACATCACTAGATGTTCAGTCAGGAACGACTATTAGTATGCCTTGTTCAACTGATAAGGAAAAGTAAGTACTTGTTGGCATAAAATTTCATGTTCGCAATTTTGAAAGTCATCTTAAATAATTTTTATCCATCCTTGAAAGTGTTGATGCCCACTTATTTGTGACATTTTAAGTTGCTGATCAGTGGAATTGAAGTGGAGTTCTTTTTATCTATAAGAAAGAGATTTCCCATTTTTTTTTAAACTGTAGGAGACTGTTAAACATACAATAAAAGTTTATTTTTTAAGAGCGACTTTCCTGCATAACTGAACTACCTTTCATCTGTTTTCGGGCAAGTAGAAATCTTTTTAACTCCTTTTAGTGTGGTTTTTGTTTTTGTTTTCTTGTATGGCTGTGTCTGCCTCTGGAAGCTCTCCGTTTTTCTGAATTAATGCTTCCAGTGTAAAGTACTCTGAGAAGCCAGCTATTTTAATTTAATTTTATTTATATGTTAAAGATTGATTTATTTTAGAGAGAGAGAGTGCATGAACAAGGGAAGGGACAGGGAGAGAAGCTGACTTCCTGCTGAGCACAGAGTCTGAAGGTCCTCAATCTCAGGACCCTCAGATCATGACCTAAGCCGAAACCAAGAGTCTCACCCTTAGCTAGCTGACCCACGCAGGCGCCCTAGGAGTACCTATTTTAAACTGCTAGAATTCTTTGCTAAGAATAAGGCTTGTGAGATTGTCCGATACCTACCAAAATAAGCTTAATTTTGACTTGTTCTGCCTACTCAGAAATGCCTATTTTTTTAGCTCTTACGTAGGTTTTACGTAGTGAGGTTTGTTCTGTCAGTGAGTTGGGACTAAATTAAACAGCTCATAAAACTTGTCTCTCTGGATAGTCTCTCCGGTAGTCTACAGATGTTTGTACCATTTTTTTCTTATCATTATACTTCTTAAAATTTAATCACTTCAAGACCTATCTGCTGGCACTCATTACCATGAGCTAGCATCATTCCAGTATATTGCGCAATAAATTACTAAGAGTTTAGAGAGGCTTCTTATCCTAGTTCTCTGGCTCTTATTCATTGGCTTCTCTAAAACTGGCACCGACATGAATATTACAAGTTTGTGAGCCTCTCAAAAAAGGAATTCTTTGAAGTCTTGAAATGTATATATTTGTTATATTTTAATCTCACACTTGTTCAAAGAGGCAGAGCATCTGTAATTCCTGTTAATGGTAGAACACCATGTTTATATATTTAACTCCATAATATACGCCAAGAGCAATTTTACTTGTAGAAGATATCATAGTTGTGGTACAAAATCAAACATATTCATGTGTCCATAACATTAGGACTGTTCAGCTATTTTGAGTGTTTTCTGTAATTGTTTTTTTCCTTTATTGTCAGCTAGGAAAAAGTGGCAGTGGGTATCAAAAGTTAAAAAAAAGTTAAAATTGAGGGAAATACATATTCACCCACTTAATTCTTAAGATTGGAAGAAGACCATTTAATTTTAATAATGTACACTGTTTTACAAGTGCCTTTAAAAACTCTTGTTCCATGGAACTATTAGAGAAACTTGACGCTGGACAGATTTAGGAAAAAGAAATATGGTGGCAGAAAGAGGAAAAAATAGAACTACATAAATGCCCCCATATTTTTCTAAAATTTTATATTTATATTCATCTGACTAGAATTCATTATTAATTTTAATAGTGGATATTAATGACAACTTTGAAGTACTATAACGTTCTGAAGCGCTTTTGGCAAAGGAAACATTTTACTTTTTTTTATTTATTATTTTTTTAAAGTAGGCTCCATGCCTAGCGTGAAACCCACAGCAGGGCTTGAACTCACAATCCTGAGATGACACCTGAGCTGAGATCCATTCAGAGGCTTAACCAGCTGGGCCAACCAGGAGCCCCTTACTCATTTTAAATATGAGATAGAAATGGTTAAATGATACTTTTGAAGCATGAACATGTGTTTTCATTCAACATGTATCACTTACGCACCATTGTTTTACGGTTTCATACTACTAGAGTTTTTATTTCCCCTATATTTTTTATATTAGCTCTTCAAATTATTAGTGTTGTTTATTATAGTCTGCTGTTCACTGGGAAGGGTACTTTGGCTTATGAATAAATTGCTTGCTTAAGAAACCAATGAAGAATGACTTGGTTTGAACAAAGCTATAAACATAGTTAATTATTTTATATGTAATATGTGTATGTCTGTAGATTAGATGAACCTTCAAAATTAACTATTAAAGTGAAAATAAGTGTTAAAATAAGTAAATACTATTTTCCTTTCAAGTGGTGCAAATTTAGCGCTGGAATCCAAATACCTGAAGAAAAGGGAAGATAGCATTCCTTTACGTGGGCTCAGCCAAAACCTGTTCAATAATCCAGGTGAGAAGACAGTTTTGAAATGGGTTTGACACTGTGGTTTAATTGACTATATTTTTTAAAGAACTAAGTGGATACAAATAATCTTTTTTTGTCCTCATTTGCAGACCATCAAAAAGATGGCACTTTAGGAGCATTACAGACATCTTCCAAACCTGCAGTGCTCCCTTCTGCATCTTCAGCGTATTTCCCTGGGCAGTTAACAAACAGTTAATGCTAGTGTTGTCTTTTACTTTTTATTGAAATTTTAGAAATTCCCATGGTTTAAAAATATATGAGCAGCATAGATCAAAATTCTAAGCCAGCAAGTTTCAAAGTTTACTTGAGCTAACTGTATTAGATTGTTTGGATCCTTTTTAAGTACTGCTGTTGTTTCACAGCAAGCTAGAGGAGCCAATTTGTACTTGGGGGATTCAGAGTGAAGATTCTGAGTAAGTGACACTTTTTAGTTTGTAAACATGGTGTTTGATAGAGTAATAGTATGAATTTTATTAAATGAATCCTTAGAAATTCTCAGAATTTCTAAGTGAAGAGTTGATCCTCATAAGGGACATTCTAGTCACTGAGTATCTAGGTAAATGAAAACCTGCTCAGACCTAATATGAAACCAAAGAATATTACTAATTCATTTTATCATTTCCATTGGTAAAATAAAAGTTTTAAATGTGACAACTGAAAATTATGAGGGAAAATGATTATCTCCAAAGATATTTATATTATTGATATTTACAATAAAGGGGAAAGTCCTAAAATTACCTTCAATGAATGAAATTAATCCTTCATAGCAAGTAAATATTTCCTGGCAGCATCTTTAAAGTAGCTATTGAACAAGTCTAACTAATTCTGGTAATTTTGATAAATTATAAAAATAATTTGGACAATGTATTTTATAACCAGATTAAGCATAAAGTACTTTGAACTGCAAAGTTTATAGGATTTTAATGCTTCTTGGAAATCTACTTACCCAATTTTTCTCTCATTTGGAGTTTTATTAGTTTGTTATTCAGTTAAATCTGTATTAGTTGAATGTTTTAAAAATTAGTACATTACAAAATACTTTAAGAGCATCATGAATATTCATTGCTTTTTTTATACTATCACTTCATTTTACTGTTTGCTTAATAAGGTAGGCAAAATGAGTAACTGTTAGAAGGTACAACTTTTTTCTCTCCCCTATAACCAACCCAGTTTCAAGAAAGATTTGGAAAAAAATTAGGTTCTAAAATTTCACCCAGAATCAAAGGGTTCCGTTTTATTTTCTTGTTGATGACCACCCAGTACAGAGTAGCAGTCCCTAAAACGTATAAATCAATTTTTGTTTGCAAGGATTGCTAATGCTCATGTGATATTTAAAAAACTATTTTCAAGGACCTTACTACACAGATTAGGAAAGAGAATTCAAGATATTACTATCAATGTTATTGGGTTCATGATAAGACAAAGAATCTAGTATTTGCTCATATTTCTCTGAAGCCACAAAATTGAGTCTCGTGATACTTTGTGCTGGTAGTTGCAAGCAGTCTTAACTAGGGGATTTATTCTAAAAAACTTAGTAACCATTATTAGGTAGTGACTTTAATAAATGACTTGTCATTTCAATATATTATATGAGTATTAGTAAGAATACTTGGTTATAGTAACTTGAAAGCGTTTAATAATAATCTGGAAAGTAGCCTCTTGGTGATATTAGAATCCTTCCTGTAAATATTATGTAATATATAAAAACATGACAGAGTGGGATGGGATTTAGGGCATACAGGTAGTTCTTTTTTATTTGAAATTGTTTTGCAGTGAACAGCTGTACATGTGTTAATAATCACAAGGTTGCACTTAACCTGTTATTTCTATAAACTGAGGTTTGTTAAAGTATTTATGGAGTATGACATGTATATAAAAACAGCATTGATCTGCAGCTGTTGACGATGCTTAGAATTTAAGTACTTCTGTTTAAATTACAGACTAAGTTTCCGTTTCTTTTGTCTTCCTTTAGGAGTATTTTGTAGTGAGGGGAAAAAAGGGATTAAAGGGAAAATGGTGTAAAGCTTTGATTTGTTACTGTAAAAATGATGATGGTAACAAATAAAGCCAAAACAGACCTTACAGGGAATCACAGATCAAGACTTTCTCTTTAAAAAAAAATCATTAAAATATTTAATTTTATTAACAGAATATTTACATTTCTTTTAAGACCTTATTTAACCATAGTGAATGTTTCAAGTTTAAAAAGCATTGAGCAATAACCACACACAAGATGAAAACAGTGTAAACTATACAATACTTTATGTACAATTTTTACAAAGTAACACTTCTTTAAATAATATAACTGGACACAAAAATATACACTTTAGAGAAATTCACATCAGTAATTGTATAAAGCTCTCTTCTAGGGTCCTGAAAATTTAGGACAAACATTAGCTCTGTAAATAAAGTGTTACTGTGACAGTCCTGAAAGGCCACTATATATATTTATCTACATATAGATATCACATTGACATTTTCAAGGCTACCAGCTTTACTATATAATTTTTAGATTATGTATTCAAGTGTTGAGGTTCTTATGATTATGCAAACATTAAAAGAATAGTGGTATAAGTAGCTGGGGAACAAATCTGAGCCAGCATTTAGATTTACAGACTCTACCCCAAATTTAAATTCTAAATGGCTATATCTTCTCATTTCAAAAACAGTGGTGAATGTTTAAAATAAAATACTACAAAACAAGCTTGAAACATGATTCAGATTTAGTACAATTTTCTTAGTTTTTTTTTTTTAATGCAAACAATTCATTTACCATTTCTTTACTTTAGTGCATCTGCATTAAGGCTTTGAATTATTTGACCCAAGATTTTACAATGTTAAAAACGAACAGGTCCATAACCGTACTACCTGCTCTGTCTCGCTGTGAGTCAGCATAGAGTTAAAGCTCAACACCTGAAGGAAATGGTAGCAGAGACGTTGCTAGTATCTAAGAAGGTACGTATATAGTTTTTAATTAAAGGATGTATAATAAAACAAAAGCTAGTGGCAAGAAATTGGTGCTAATAAACAAAAGGTTTCTTTTCAAAAGAAATTGTAACATCTTTGGAAAACTGTCCGGTTCTGGTTCTTTCTTTAGTTCCCACGGAGTTCATGCAGATACATTTCTTAAGACAACCTTAAAGTACATTGTAGATGGAAATGGAATGTACATCCAGAACTACAGGTGAAAACTAAGACCTGGGTGTGATAGAAAAGTCTTCCTGATTTCGGTCATCACACATTTGTGTCCTGGAGTAAGGGTTCTTTGGCCTCTCCTGGCGCTTGTGTACTATGAGGATGGCTGTGACTGCCACAGTGCTTTCTCCAGCTGCTGGACCGTAAGCTTAAATTGGTATGTTCTGGAATAAACAAGGCAACAAGCAGAGCCAGCAGTACTGAACAGGCTCCAAAGAGAAAGGGGGGGCCAGGGATGATCGAATTCTGAGAAAGAAAAAGATAATTAGGACTTTTGCACCGAAATCTCTGCTCTTAAGAAACTGCGTATCTTTTAGTAACCAGATTGCTATGAATTATAAACCAGGGTCTTCTCTCTTTCTTCAGAGCCACAGTTAGAAAATGCATTTGCTTTTCAGGAGAAAGGGACACTACTGTACTCTCACTGTAAAATTCTGAGGATAACAACTGATCCAAAGAACAGAGCCAAAAGATTTTTTTAAAAAACAGCCTATGCAAAAATAGACTGTCACGTGCCGCACAGACTCTGAACACATCATACGGCTCATAAGCCTTCACCTCATTAGTTCAACAGGAAGATCTCAAAAGTAAAATTAAGTAGCATACGCCTTATTAACCATAGTAGCGGATCAATGACCGTTTTCTTTAAGAGGCAAAGTACATTCTCTAGGAACTGTGAGGGAAACGCAGCTACTGTTACCGTAAGAATCAAAAAGGCCTTTGTTTTAGCCCAGTTACATTCACTCTTAACAAAAACTCACACAGTTTCACCTGTGTATACACAAACAAACATTGGTTTTTATTTAAAAGCAGTCTTGGCGCTCTGCCAAACAAGCCAGGAACTGATGAGCTAGCTGTTTGTATTGGCTAAAGATATGATGTCTGCCGTTACTGTTTTCAGTTATAAGGAGGGAAAGTACAGCAAACAAGTAAGTGAATCAGCACCTAACTGCCACTCGCTACCGAAGGCAGGCCTCACCTGGGGACCCCGTGCAGCACGCAAGTCCCTGATGAGACAGCGGTGCAGACGGGCGGCATGTTGAGCATGTTACCCATGCTGTGAGGTGTAACATCACCAACTAGAGTAGTTCCATAATTCTTGAATTCACGAGGGAAAAGGTATGTACAGCCGATTTTAAAAAGAGGCATACAGGGGAACACAGTCCCTTCGGCTTTGGTTTTTAAGTGCTGTAGATCTAAAGTAATAATCTCATAAAAGCTTGGGTGACCAAAAACCATTTATCTTTCAATCCAGCCAAATGAACAGTTTTTATCAGGTGAATGAAGAATTACCTGTTCAAAATGGTGCTGTGGGCTTGTGTTTGTTCCCAAGTCTGTTCCTGTCATCGGCAGTTCTTTAAGTTCCACATGGAATATGTAGAAAATGAATCCATAAAGAGCTGGTCCCAGACCATTGCACAATCCTCGAATTCCTGTTATCATTCCTTGAACAACACCTAAATTGTTTACACAAATTATGTAATGCACTGTTTATTTTTTCCTGCCCTAGAACCAGTACAAACAGAAGTCAATCTAAAACCAAAGTTCTCATCAGACACTAGCAATTTACCAAGATGGCATTACAAAGTATTTAGAAGCCATCAGCTCTACAAAGTAAGCTATTGGATAGAAATGTGAGATCAGGTAAACCCAACCCAGACATAGGTCTAGTTTAAGCAAGTGGGCAAAAGCACTTTATTTCCCTTTAAAACGTCCCTGGCTAAAAATCAGGCATGAGTTCACAAGCATAACTGTTTAAACAAAAAAAAAAACTCCTAAGCAGCTACTTAAGACCCCACGGAGTCAAATACAGAGTTTGAGTTTTGCTTTTCTCTGGAATCTTTTCTCAAATTTAAAATGCAATTTGCTTTGGCCACAGGCCTTTCCTTCCTCACTTATCAACCAAGTGATTGCTACCACTCTTTTACAACACCGCTTTTTCCCCCTTATTACTAAACGTATCCTTTTCAAAGAATTATCTTTTAGCGTTTTGAGAATTAAATGTTCCTGTCACAAAAGTGTAAGATAAAAAATGTTTTCTATGGTCTTCGGATGACTGAAACCTAAGATTTAAATAAAAGGGTTACTTAAGCCCAAGATGTCTAGCACATCATAGCAAACACTTAATATGTGAATATAAGGTGGCCACCCACATCACTAGTTTTTTTGGCAAAAGAACAGGTAGGGCCAAGTACCTATCTAAGGTACAATACCTTGGAATCTGCTCTTCCTCTTACCAGTGAAACCAATTTTAAATTCTTTACTTCGAAGATACACTTATGATCCCGTACCGAGGAAGGAGATAGAAGATAGGACTTGAGTATTCTGTGCTTTGAAATAATTATCATGGGTCCTTTTCAACTCACCTTGTTGATCAGCATCAGCAGTTCGTGAAACAAGGGCACTGACCGCAGGAAAGGTAATGCTAGACATGGCCGCCACCGCCCCAGCAGCCCACATCATCCTGTAACCAAAAGCAGCAAAACAAAAATACATTCTCCACTACACCTGTCAGTCAAAATATACACTTGAATTCAAGTTACTGTTACTGCAAAGTGGCTGTGGTACAGGGAAAAGGAGAACTGTACTTGGTCTATTCCTTCCTTCCTGTGTGACTCTGGGCAAGTCACTCTAAGGCCTGGGGGGGGGGGGGAGATGGGGAGCCATTGAGAATAATATACGATAGACATACAGAAACATCATTACATGTTTCCCCAGCCAGTAAGTCACTCTGCAGGCTGTGTTCCCACAGACTTGTATTTCAGTGTGAAGCTACTGAGTTGACCTAAGCCTTGGATGTTCTGGGCTTGAAACTTGAAATGTTTTAGCTCATTTAAATTGTGAGTACCTCTTTGTAAAAACTAGTCTGGAAAACAAAACATCCATCAAAAAACACTTGGGGTGCCTGGGTGGCTCAGTCAGTAAGCCTCTGCCTTCGGCTCCCAGCCAGGGTTCTGGGATCAAGCCCCACATCAGGCTCCCTGCTGGGTGAGAAGCCTGCTTCTCCCTCTCCCACTCTCCCTCTTTTTTTGTGTCCCTGCTCCCGCTCTCTCTGTCAAAATCTTTAAAAAAAAACAAAACAAAAACGCTCTTGATGCTTATTCCTATCCAAATCCGAACAGAGGTACTATGTTTGGGGGAATGAAACCTGAGTCAACCGAGTTCAGTCCCATCATCCCAGATATAAAGGCGTGCCTGTGCGGCCCAACCTTGACCTTGCTATAGCCATCACCCTGCAGACCACCAGACTGAAAAGGAAGAGAGCCTTCTCTCTGGCAGGAAGCTGGGACCAAATCAATCGAGCTTTTCTCAATGAACTTCTGGTCTGTCATCAATGATGCCACACATTTTTTTTCTAACCAGAAAAGCAAAAAGTAACACTAGCTTTCAGGGCTTTGCTGCTTTGAGATTACATGTTTTATCCTAATGACAGACTGATACAGATTAAATGCTCAGTAGAGATTTAAAAACTAATCTCATCAAAAAAATCTGTCACATAGAAAATGTCACACCCAGGCGCCTGGGTGGCTCAGTTGTTAGGCAACTGCCTTCGGCTCAGGTCATGATCCTGGAGTCCTGGGATAGAGTCCCGCATCGGGCTCCCTCCTCACTGGGGAGTCTGCTTCTCCATCTGACCTCTCTCTCTCTCAAATGAATAAATAAAATCTTTAAAAACAAAAAAAAAAAAGGAAATGTCACACCCTTCTATCCTCAAGCCATTCTAGAATATACAGATACACAAGTGAGAAATCTGCATTGTATACATTTTGAGAAAAAAAAGGCATAGCAGGAGACAGATTAAAATCTAATAATAAGCCTTAGATGAGAAGCAAATAAAAGTCTCAATTAGGGGCACCTGGGTAGCTCAGTTGGTTGGGTGTCCAACTCTTGATTTTACCTCAGGGTCCTGGGATCCGACCCCTGCCCCCCACCACCCAGGCTCTGCACTCAGCAGGGAATCCACTGGGTATTCTCCCTCTCCCCCTCCCCCACTCACATGTATTCTCATGCTCTCTCCTCTCTAAAATAAATCTTTTAAGAAAGTCTGTCAATTATACCTCAATAAAGCTGGACAAAAGAAAAAGGCAAACATCAAAACTTTAAAAATTAAAATATACCTACCAAGGTTCTGAACCAAAGCCATACCATGCCAGCTGTAATATTTGGAATCCCAGACCCAATAAAATGGTGTTCTTATTTCCAATTGACCGCATAAGTAAACTCAAGACTATGGTCTAGAAAAGAAAAATCAGAAAAGAATTATTAGAAAAGAACTTTTTAAAAATAAAAATAAAAAATACTTGGTGACTTTCTTCAATCTGTAATATAAAAGGTAGTAGTCCTTTTATACCACCACTTTTATACCACTTTTCTACATTTTGGCATTTTTAACAATTCCCCTGAATATATCTTGAGATCATTACTCCAGGTTATATAGAGCAAATGAAAGGTCCCTTTGCTGACACAGATCCAGATTCAGGGAAGAAGAAAAGTGAAAACAGAAAAGTTGAACTTTCTATTCAGTACATCTCTACTGACCACTTAAATCAGAAATTGTAAGCAGTAGCACCAAAAGGTTTGAACAGATGATTTGGGGATCCCGGTTATGTAACTGCTTTAAAAGTTTTATGGGTCCAAGTTAACCCAAAATGCTTAGCCCCCAACTAAGCAAAACTAAAACAGTACAAGAATTACTTTATACCCTTCATCTAAATTACTGGTGAAAGCATGATGCTTTTACAAATAGTAAATAGGTGTAATAACTGTGATTTGGGAAATATACAGGTTAGGAACACAGCCTTTGGATAAACAGCCTGGATCATAATCTTGGCTAACTATGTGACCCTGGGCAAGTTACTTCACACTGAGACAGTTCTGTCTCTTAACAAAATGGCAAGTAACAGTACCCACTTCAAAACTCTGTCATGTCCGTTAGAGGAGATACTTACAAAATGCTTAGCCCTGTGCTTGGCACACAGTGTTTAATAAACAATACTATGGGTTGGGTGGGTTTTCCTTTTCTTTCAAAGCTAATGGAAATTCAGCAATGATTTGGGGATGTGAGAAAATATTTCTTGCTATTTTTTAAAAAGATTTTCTATCTTTTAGTATCTCCCTCTCCCTCTGCCTACTGCTCCCTCTGTCAAATAAAACTTAAATAACATTCTTTAAATTGAGGGTGCCTGGGTGGCTCAGTCAGTTAAGCATCTGCCTTCGGCTCAGGTCATGATCCTGTAGTTCTGGGATAAAGTCTCACATCGGGTTCCCTGCCTAGCGGGGAGCCTGCTTCTCCCTCTGTCCCTTCCCCCACCCCCATCCCCCAGCTCATGCTCGCACTCTCAAAAAAATAAAAGCTTTAAAATAAAATTCTCTAAATTGAAACAACCATTTAAAAGCTTAATCGGGCGCCTGGGTGGCTCAGTGGATGAAGCATCAGCCTTCAGCTCAGGTCATGATCTCGGGGTCCTGGGATCAAGCCCCGCGTCGGGCTCCATGCTCAGCAGGGAGCCTGCTTTCCCTGATCTCTCTGCCTGCCTCTCTGCCTACTTGTGATCTCTCTCTCTGCCTGTCAAATAAATAAATAAATAAAAATCTTTAAAAGTTTAATCAGATATAATCACAAGGCAGTGGAAAGTAAATGAAGAGTCTTGTAAGGGTTCTTGAACAATTAAGCCTCCCAGCTTTCTTCTCAGATTTCCCCTTAAATACATTAGTGAGTATAAGACAGAGTTCCACAAGGCACAGAACCTTGCTGGATTACGTTCTTCTCAACAACCACAACCACAAAAGGAACTCACCCAGAGTAAGCAGTTAGCAAAGAAAAACTTCCTATATACAGGACACCCTAACTGGGAACACTGATTTTCTCCCCAAGGGCAGGAACCTTCCTTAAATATCTGTACCTTTGTATTCCTAGAAGCTACTGTATGTTAGTATTTATAGAAAATATGTAATTTTTAAAATGTCAAAATATTCTCAATAATGGGATAAATTAGTGTATACAGTGCGTTAGACAACAAAAATTATTTGGTGTTCCTTAATTTAGTGTAACTCATTTTGTCCCAAAGGCTAAATGACTAATTTAACCAAGACTACATAACTAGTTAACAGTTAACTGACATTAGTTTTGGTCAGTTAACCAAATATTTGCCAAGTTCCTACTATATCCCACTGCTATTCTAGGTCTAAGGGAACTAACCCAAGGGTCAGAGTACTAGTCAGCAAACAGAATACCTCATCTTGGAGGGAAGATGAACCTAAGTGTAGTGGTTTAGCAAGATAATTGCAGGTTGTAGCTGCTATGAAAAAAAATGAAATGCAGTAGTGGAATAGAGGTGTTGCTTGAACCAGGATGGCTGGAAAAGGGGCCTTCTGAGACAGCGGAATGGGGAAGGAGGTAGCTACGTGAGTATCTCAGGGATCAGAATACTCCAAGCAATGGGGCGCCTGGGTGGCTCAGTGGGTTGAGGCCTCTGCCTTTGGCTCAGATCAGGATCTCAGGGTTCTGGGATCGAGCCCCGCATTGGGCTCTCTGCTCACTGGGGAGTCTGCTTCTCCCTCTCTCTGCCTGCCTCTCTGCCTGTGATCTCTCTCTCTGTCAAGTGAATAAATAAAATCTTTAAAAACAACAACAACAAAAGAATACTCCAAGCAAGTACAAAGGCACTAAACTAGACCTTATTCAACAATAGGGAGAATGGGACAAATGAGGTTATGTTGAGTCTAGGTTTTATTCTGGTTGCAAAGGAAAGTAAATTTCAAACAAGAGGATTAAAATTTCACTCTACATGGGCGCCTGGGTGGCTTAGACTGTTAAGCATCCGATTCTTCTTTTTTTTTTTTTTTAAAGATTTTATTTGAGAGACAGAGAAAGTGAGAGAGAGCATGAGAGGAGAGAAGGTCAGAGGAAAAAGCAGACTCCCTATAGAGCTGGGAGCCCGATGTGGGACTCGATCCCGAAACTCAAGGATCATGACCTGAGCCAAAGGCAGTTGCTCAACCAACTGAGCCACCAAGGCTCCCAAGCATCCGATTCTTGATTTTGGCTCAGGTCATGATCTCAGGGTTGTGGGATCAAGCCCCGTGTTGGGCTCCCTGCTCAGTGTGGAGTCTGCTTGAGATTCTCTCTCCTTCTGTACCTCACAAGTACAGCGTGAGTGGGCTCACGCTCACTCTCTCTCTCTAAAATAAGTAAGATCAGGGGCGCCTGGGGGGCTCAGTGGGTTAAAGCCTCTGCCTTCGGATCGGGTCATGATCTCAGGGTCCTGGGATCGAGTCCTGCATCGGGCTCTCTGCTCGACGGGGAGCCTGCTTCCCCCCCTCTCTCTCTGCCTACTTGTGATCTCTTTAAAAAAATAATAAAATATAAAATAAAATAAGTAAAATCTTTAAAAACATTTTTTTTAAAAAATTCACTTTACAAAAATTACTATGCCCAGTGGCGAATAACTGTAGGGAGACCAGATGGAGGCAAGGGCCATGGCTCAGACTGGCTCCTAGTAACAGAGATGGGGAGAGATGCTTCAATTCAGAATGGATTTTGGAGACAGAGATAACAGGAGTTCAGAGACAGAGATTCGGTCCCATCTGAGAGACTGAATATGTATGTGGTAAGGATAAAGAATGGCAAAAATCAACAAAAATGACACCAAGGTTTGTTGTGGCTCCAATAACCAGGAGCGCGGTGATGCCCATCAATGAGATGAGGGAAGGAATCCAGATTTTAGTTTTGTTATGTCAAATTTAAATGTCCAGCACATGTCAAACAGGAGCTCAGTCGGGGGCTGGCCTAGAGGTAGAAACTTAGGAGTCACCAGCACATGGAGGAGTAGATAAGAGCACTGAGGAAGGAAGTATGTCCAACAATAACCCTGCACTCACGGAAACATTTATTTAGTGCAAAAGTTAGGCATGCATGCCTCCTGGCACCAAGGAAGTGAGGAGGCCTAAAAGCCCCAGAGGGGACAGCAACCATTTGGTTCCCACTGGAAAGTGGGTCTGTCCATGTTTCCAGATCTTATTCATTTGGGGGGAGAAGCTACATACACATATTTTCATATAACCTCTCAATTTTTAAATGCTTACTATTAATTTTTATAGTAAGTATGTATGTATGATTTAAGATTCTATTTTTTTAAGTAATCTCTATACCCCATATCGGGCTTGAACTCCGAATCCCAGGACCAAGAGTCGCATGCTCTACTGACTGAGCCAACCAGGCACCCTTTTTTAAAGTTTTAAAAGCACCACAGAAAAAAAAACAGTGGCCTCTAATTTAGCACCTAACTGGGTTGTGGGCACAATACAGGCTGCTACAGTGACCAAGACGAATGTGCTAGGATCCTGACCTACCTCATAGTCTATTCTTCCCATAATCTACCTACCGAGGCAAAAATAATAAAAAATTAACAGAGGTAAAAGCAATAGTACAGTGTATTCTGTACAACGATAGAGATATAACTCAGTTAGTATGGGAACTCAGAGAGAGGACACTTAGAGCGGAGGGTGGGGAGGCAGAAAGACCAGCAGGAACAAAGGCACAAGGGCAAGCAGTAACACAGGTAGGCAACAAGTTATTCTCAACTGTATACTTGACATAAATGAGAATATGAGACCATTCTTCTACCTTTGGGGTTATGTATTATACTTAATACTTTAGTTCATATAATGATAGCAATATAATGATCAATGTATCTATATACATACTTCTATTCATCTGTTTTTGAAGTCCAACTGATTTTCTCACTTTTTTAAATGTGAAAATTCATCTCAAAAATGGTAGGCCTCAAAAGCTAAATGGTCACTTAAGGACCATATTCCTTGTGGGCTGTGTATAAAGCGTCTGTTGTACCTCCAATGCTGGCTGGCTGGCTGCTCATTTCCTCCCAGACTCCAAGCACTGCGGGCGCTCCGGACACCAGCACCCCCCCCGCCCCCGCATCCACAGCTGTTTTCCAGCTTGTTTTTTTAAAGATTCATTTTGACAGAGAGAGACACAGCAAGAGAGGGAACACAAGCAGGGGGAGTGGGAGAGGGAGAAGCCGGCTTCCGGCTGAGCAGGGAGCCCTGGAGCAGGAAGCTAGTTGTGGGACCCTGAGATCATGACCTGAGACGTTTAACTGAGCCACCCAAGCACCCGTTTTCCATCTTGTACCCTTTGTGCCAGGTGCCCTGTGCTAAGCAGAGAGAAAATTTACTCTAAAGCACCTTCACATCACTCAAGCAGTGTTATTGCCCGAATTTCTAAGGCATCTGCAGCTTCTACAATCAGTGACATATGAAACAGAGCTATTCGTCTCTTACGTGACATTATAGTAAATGTTAGCTTGTTCTCTTTGTCTAAATCTTAAACAAAATATTAGCAAATATAATCTCAGTAATGTATGAAAAAGATAAGACATCTTGAATCTATCCCAGGATTCAAGGTTGGTTTAATGTTCAATAATTCCTCAAGCTCGACTCTTACTATTTGTACATCTTCCTTGGTGTTATGCTTCAGAAACGTGTTTTTTAAAAAGCTATTTTTGCATATAGGCAACAATATATTTTCCCAAAAGCTGAAGTGCACTTTTCTGACAGCCAGGAATGTGTATTTAAATGCAATGATATTTCTGAGTAAGGAGCTTCAAGATAAATGGGAGTTAGAATGGACATTAAGGAGGGCACATGATATAAGGAGCGCTGGGTGTTATATAAGACTGATGAATCACTGACCTCTACCTCTGAAACCAATAATATGTTAATTAATTGAATTTAAATTTTAAAAAATATAAAAAAAAGTTAATTAATAAAATGGAAGTTAGAAATAGTACTAATACTCAATGCCATAGGTATGCATGTGTGGAGCCATGGGTATATTACAGAATTTAAATTTAAATTTGAAACTTATCACTAAACCTACCAAAAATTCATAAGCGATGAGATCTGCAGAAGGAATCCTACACCTAAAGAGACGGTAAAACATCTTAAGAGTCCTAGGAAATGGACCCTGCCTTTCATTTTCTGAAGAACAGAATAAATAAAACAAAGAAAGCTGCAATCTAGAAGACTAGATCTAAGGTGAGAAAGAATGTTAGGTTAGATCATCTATAGTCTAGAAAAAGCAAAGGCAAAGAGGAAGAAATAGGTGGGGCTTTATTCACTGAAAGGAGAAAGACTGACTTAAGAAGAAAATTCTGGCCATTGGAATATATAGTACTTGATCATGGAAGAGATATTTGAGGCCAAGATGAAATACTCCTAAGAAAATCCAAATTGCTGGGTTGATTAATATCTTATTTATCAACCAACCACTGGCTACCTGTGTTTCCGGGGTAAGTACTTCATGTCACTCCTCTGCTCCAAACACTCTAATGGCTCCCCAACCTCCTGTCAAGTCTCAGCATAACCTGTGAGGCCCCAGATGACCTAGTGGTTCCCCCAGCACCTCCCCTCTGACTCCACGTCTTGAAGGTCTCTGCCTCTCTCGCTCTGCCAGAGCTGTGCTGGCCCCTGGCTGTTTCTCACACATGCTGGCTACGGTCTTTCCTTAGAGTCTGACTTCTGGACCTGCTGCTCAGAATCCTCTTCTTGCAGATATTCCCGTGGCTTGTTCTTCATTCCTTCGGGTTTCTGCTCAAATTCTGCTCAAATGTCACCAAGTATCAGCTAGGCCTTCCCAACTTCTCCAGGTAAAATAACACCCAGTCCCTCAATAACCCCAGCACCATTTTTATCGTTTTCACTGCACCTGATAGATTTACCCAGACATATTTCTGAAGCTTCTGTCTTATCCCACAAGAATGCGAACTACAATAGCAGGGATTTAGTTAAGTTCACTGCTATATCCCCACGGCCTGACACATGGTAGTATTCAATAAATATGTGAGGACTAACATAAAATTTTTTACTTTATGCAGGTACTCTCTAGTATAAATCAATAAGCTATCTTTCTGCTTTATACATTGTAAAATGAGTAAAATGTGTCCATCCCCAAAATCTGATCCAGACTAAGTACACTTGGGGTGCCTGGGTGGCTCAGTGGGTTAAAGTCTGCCTTCGGCTCTGGTCATGATCTCAGGGTCCTGGGATCAAGCCCCGCATTGGGACTCTGTTCAACGGGGAGCCTGCTTCCCCCCCTCTCTCTGCCTGTCTCTCTGCCTGCTTGTGATCTCTCTCTCTCTGTCAAATAAATAAGTAAATAAAATCTTAAAAAAAAAAAAAAAAGACTAAGTACACCTAACAAAACTGAATTTCTGAACCTACAAACCTCAGATTCCGGACACTGGTGACTCCGCCAAGAAAATGTCACTTGAGTATCACTTGAGGCCCCATTTGGATGCTCAACCAGGCACAACGATCTACTGCCTCACTCTAACTAAAAAGAGACTCACCTGTGCAATAATGGAAAGAATGCCAAGGACTGCTATAAATGCTGCAACACTTTCTGGTGAAAACTTCATTATCTAGAAGGTTTCCAGAAAAAGTAACATTAATAAAGACAAAAGTACAACAAATACCATACTGTTGCAAGTCCTTGTATATTAACATTAAATGGGCCAGAAAAAAAAAATTCATTTATAACCAAAGAATTCTTCAGAGGAAGAATCTGGCTTTTGCTGAGAACCACAATTGTAACAATTGTCAACAGACTAAAAATAATAGCTACTTAATTTAGATTCGGTAATTTAAGTGCCTTAATTTAGACTAGATTTCATAAATTGGAGACAGCTATCAAGCACTCAGAATCCATGTTATAAATAAATAGTGCACTGTTTGGTGCTTTTTACAGGTATTGATAAAGGCTTGATCCTCCTTGGTAAGATTAGTGTCAAGGAGGAAAAACGAATGCTCTCAGTATAGCTAGCTGCTTTATTGATATATGCCCTCCATGATGGAGAGGCCGGACTAGATGGATGGATTGCAAGCATCCCATCACTTCTATAGGCAACACATAAGCTCAAGCCACATACAGTGACAGGATAATTGTATCTTTCTGCAGAAGCCGAAGTCTTAACAGATATGCCTAAGGAGCATCAACCACTCTACAAAGGAAGTTAACTCTAGTGAGCCGTTATTTACAAAATAGGAGGCATTTAAAAAGTCTCTCCTATCACAGCTCTCAAGATGAAATATTGTTATGAAGGCACTAAACAATGGAAGAGAAGTCCCCCTTGGCACATTAGGATTTTACCTGTCTGAGGTATAAAAAGAAGCTGGAGTATTGGCCTGCCTCCGGTAGGTAGGAAAGAAACACCGTGATGCAGATTAGCAGCACTATGGAATCTTGGCCCACTTTTTTTAAGGACTAGAATAAGAAAAAGACTGATATAAGGTTTTATACCCAAACACTGAACTGTTCTTAAAAATATGCAGTGTTATCTTCTGGCAGTGTACATACAGACACTTAGCTATCTTTTCAAAATGTCTTTCATCCTCCCCAAACTATTCTGAAAAGTATTTCAAAATATTTTAAAAATCTGTCAAGATGTTTTCCCCAAAGAAACATCCACAACAAAATATGAGCATTGCACTGAATCATACATTCACTTTTTTGCCGAAGCGAAGGAAAAAACATAAAACTTTTTACCGCGAAAGGGTCAGCCTGTTCCCAGGAAATGGGTGCCCCCCATGATGCTGGCCGCATCTTCTCAGGCAAGGACTCTGGCACAGCAACGAGGATAAAACAAATATCCAGCAACGCTATGGCTGTAGCCAGGACCACCACCAAGCTGTCCCCATACACTCGGCCGAGGTAAGCTCCGATTGCGGGGCTTGTTACCAGACTTGCAGCAAATGTTGCTGAAACCTGCAACAAATCCAAGGGGCAGGAAGAGATTAGTCCAGACACCCCGACTCTTTCCTACAGCGCCGCAGAACTTGGATTTACGTCAGTCCTCCCGCCACGCTCTCCCTTTCCAGGACCCTACCTGTGCCATTTTTCTTATTCTCTCTTCCTTTGCAGGACGAGGAAAGAATTAGATTCTTAACTAAAAAAAAAATATGTAATGGCCTGAAAGAAGTCTAAAGAACCATGCTCTAGGGAAATCCACTGTCACTGTGATTTTTTCCCCAATATTAAAATTAAAATGAGATGAATGTTCACCTTGACGCATAAGGCTAGCTGAAATAAAGCTTAGACTTTGATCTTCTTTCTCATCAGTAAGAGTGTAAGTGCTAGTACAAAACTGAACTAGGTGATCTATTAGGTGGCAGAGTTAGGAAAGATGGGATCACAGGTCCTTGGCACTGAGTACATCACTAACCATGTCTCTCTCATGTGTGAGAGAAGTCCACACACCTCTGCTGTGAGTGAGGTGTAAGGAAGTCCACACACCTCTGCCAAAGATGCAGATTAAACAGGACACGGGAAGAATAACTTTATCTCAGACATGTCTCGCCTATTAGACAAAATAGCCTGCAAATCAGCAGACGTGACGGCAAGTATCACCTGACAGAGACCACACTCTGTGGTGGATAATTAGAAATTAATGTTGTCGTGCATGAGCTGCTCCCCACCCTGTGCTTTACTCTGTTTCTGTGCCATTTTTGATTTTTGGATGGAGGATTTAACTTCACAGGAGTGCTTATTTTTAGCTGTTTATTAATAACTGCTCAAAAGAAGCAATTCAATTTCCAAAGGTCAATTATTTGACAAGTACGTAACATTATAGTAACTTTAATCATCTCACTATTGACCCAAATGTCCATCAGCTGGTGAATGGATGAACAAAAAGAGTACATCCCATACAGTAGAGTACTACACCAAAGTAAAAGAGGAACTACTGATAAATGTATCAACATGAATGAAATATTATGCTAACTGCAGACACAAAAGACCACATGTTGTATTATTTCATTTATGTTAAATTTCTATTAAAAGCAAACTACAGGGGGACCTGGGTAGATCAGTTGGTTAAATCCTCTGACTCTTGGTTTGGGATCAGGTCAAGATCTCAGGGCCGCTGAGATGGAGCCCCGCATCAGACTCGTGCTCAGTACGGAGTATGCTCTATTTAGGATGCTCTCTCCCTCTGCTCCTCCCCCGACTCAAGTGCTCAATAAACAAACAAAATCTTAAAAAAAAAAAAAAAAAAGGCAAAATTACAAAAACAGAAAGTACACTGGTGATTGGTTGCCTGAGGTGAGGGGCGAAGTGGGTGGGGATGGATGGCAGATGGCCTTTGGGCAGATGGAAATGTTCTAAAACTGGATTGTGGTGGTTTTTTGTTGTTGCAGCTTTAGCAAATTAAAGATTTTTATTTATTTATTTTGGAAAGAGGGAGCACTCACGCATCCAAGTGGTGAGTGGGTAAGAGGGGGAGGGAGAGGAAGAGAATTTCAAGCAGACTCCGCACTGAATGTGGAGCCTAATGGGGCTTAGGACTTGATCTCACAATCCTGAGATCATGACTTGAGTGGAAACAAAGAGTTAGACGGGGCCCTGGGGAGCTTTAGCAAATGAAACTCAGCAGGCTGTGGTCTCAGAGGAACCCGGGTATGAGCAGCACTCTGGAACCTGAGTGGACAAAGGAGCTATGGTTCTCACTGCAAGGATCACTGAGGTATGTGAGGGTATTCACCGAGATCATGCATTCAAGGCAGTGAGCAAAGGTCCAATTCGAGTGTAGGTGTTTTGTGTTCCTTCCCTTCTCTATTGTCCCCATCCAGTGGCCTTTTTTTCTGGTTAGACAGAAAGAGGATCACAAAGAGCACTCTCCTCTGTTAGCTGCATCCCTATTATTTCTAGAAGAATTACTTGTCATTTGTTAGAATATAACTTTAATATATAAAGCCTCCAGGTTGAAAATTATTAATTTCAAGGATCTGGCTATGACAAAATAATAAAGTACTTTAACAAAAACAAACTGGATTGTGGTTATGGTTGCATAACTGTATAAATTTACTAAAATTCATTGAACTATACATGTAAAATGGATGAATTTTATGGCATGTAAATTATATCTCAATAAAGCTGTTAAAAAATAACTCCTGGCCATCATCAACTTTGATTATTTAACGTTCTAAGTTTACGACTGAAATCATTAGTTCTTTTTATAAGTTTCTCAGAATAGATATTTCCCCTAAAACTTCCTAATCTATGATTCTTTGTGTCCTTTGAATCAAAGAAAACAGCTTCTTGTAAAACTAAGATTCAAGCTGACACAGTATTCAGTCCTTATTTATCAGAAGATGCTTGTCCGATATGTGCTGACACTCATCACTGTCCTACTTCTATCTCATAATGGTCTGCATACTTTCATGCCTGTGTTAGCTATTTTATTCTAGATCTGACAAACAAGAGATTACACTGCCACCAAATACTTAATTTCTCAAAACAGTATTCAGAGGTTGGCAAACTACCATGTCTGGGTCAATGCAGCTAAGGATGGTTCTTACATTTTTAAAGAGATATGCACACATATAGAGACAGAATGAGACTCTATGTGGCCCACAAAGTCAGAAACGTTTTGATGATCCCTGACCTATACATTAGCCTATTGCATTTTAAAGTAGCCATTAAATATTAGTAATGTTTGAACTCATGACATTAAATAATTCCTTATTTTTAATAATTTTTAAAAAGATTTTATTTATACGTCAGAGAGACAGTGAGAGAGCACAAGGCAGGGGAAGCAGCAGAGGGAGAAAAAGAAGCAGGCTCCCCACTGAGCACGGAACCCCATATTGGGACTCGATCCCAGGACCCTGGGATCATGACCTGAGCTACAGGCAGACGCTTAACCAGCTGAACCACCCAGGCATCCGAATTTTTAGTATTCTTTAAAAAGAACTTCTATAAGGTAAAAATATTCTATAATTTCAAATCTGACATATATTTGAAAGAAAGTATCAAAACTTACAAGGTTTTGTACTGAAAAAAACTTCTGATATAAGTCATCCATTAGAAAGTAATGGATGACTATATTATGAAATGTATTTTATACAAAGAAATAAATTTTGTAATGCAAAGGCTTGTACTTGTGATATGAAATAATTTAAAAATAAGGTATTTTCCCACAGATACAAAGAACAGAATAAACACACATACCAGTCCATAAGCCATACTTCTTTCATGTTCTTGGGTTATATCTGCCACATATGCAAATACCACGGAGAAAGTCACTGCAAAAACTCCAGAAACAGAGATAACAGCAAAGTACCACCTAGGATCGAAAGACAATTGACAGAAACCATCAGAACAATTTCCACTGCACCTTAAGCTTCCTTTATTCCTATAAGTGAGTTAGAGTAAAAAACAGCTAATTTCAGTTAATGGCTTACTAAGACAGTTCACGGACTGTTCTATAAATCATAAGCCATAAAGAAAATACACTCTTAGAAGTCAGCCTTCAAAAGCAATTCAGCTACTATGCAGGAATACTTAAAATTAGATAATATATCCAGGTCAATATTTTACCCAACTGCTGAGCTGTTAAATGGCTTTGTTGTTGGTTTTACTAAAAACAGCAACAAACTAAAGTCTATTATAATTGATCCATTACTCTTTCCCATCATAGCACTACACAAAACACAAACTTCAGTGGGTGAAATGGAGAAACAAGTTACTCTGTATTTATTTATGCCTCTATATAGAAACCAGATGCTTTTCCATAAGCTATATTTAGCTTTTCAAATGTTGGCAAAACAAACATTTCAGTCTTCACACAGAAGAAACCTGTGTGGCAGAGCTCATAAATGAAACAGAATAGACAACTACCACGAAGAGTGAAAAAAGCTATTTTAAAAAGCATACTACATTTTGGTATATATGATTTCAAAATAACTGGCCAGGAATAAAAAACTTCTATTGTAATGCTCAATGTTTAGTTTTAAAAATCATGTGTCATCATAATGAACTTTCAAAATATTCCACCAGGCCTTTATTGTTTACTAAATTTTTCTAACAGTTTTTCACAGCAAATTTTTTGTTCATAGCCTAGACTCCTCTGATAAGATTTCATTTGAGTGATTAGCATTCATCAAGAGTTTGGCCTTCAGAATCATATCTATCTAACCTACAAGAGGAAGACCCTGGCTCTTACATTCCCTTAGTCTTTTTAGATAGCCACGGAAAATACACAGCCCATCTATGATGCAGAACTAACATTAATATGCAGTGGAGTAGAACATTAGGAGAATTTAAAAAGCTACAAGAAAACTGTGCTCTATTACCTTAAGAAAATCATTCTCATTGTGAGCTTTCCCTCCCTTCCTCCTCAGTGAAAGAATCCTGATTTCAATTAAGGGGGCCATGAGCCCAGCATCTTGTAACAAGGAGGAGCATGTGCCTGAAATTTGACCAGACAGATATAAGCAGAGGTTGGGTGAGAACTGTGAGAAACTATAAACTGTTTCTTTATAGGAAGGCAGTGTGCTATTCTTAGGCACTCTTCAGTCTTGCTGGCTGAACTGTGACACAAGCTGGAGTTCAGGAAGCCATCTTGGACTGTGGAGGTGCTAGCAGAGGATGGCAGAGCACAAACGTAGAAAAGGTCTGGTTCCCCAGAACTGACAAACCAGCTCTGCACTGCTCAACTCCTGACTTCTTTTATATGGAGAAAGAAGTAAGTTTCCTTGATGTTAAGCAGCTATTATTTTGGGCTGTGAAATCCAAATCAAAAACTATTGGTTATAGCCAATAGTCTACACACTTCCTATAGTAGCATCCAGTTCTAAAATCATTATTATACGTATTTTAGTATACGTATTTCAGCCACTGTATTTTTAAGTACTCTCTTATCTACATCAAAAAATACTGGAAGAATAAAATTAAAACCTATACAATAAGATGGCAAAAAGGTGAACGAAATTAAGGACTATTCAGAAAACAATGAAGAGAACGATATTTAATTGTGATCTGATTACGCACATACCATGGGCTGATCTTCATTAAAGGAATTGGGGCACATGTGAAAAATACTGTTAGCAGCAAGAAGGATTTCCGACCCCAAACATCAGAAAGAGCACCAATAAGTGGGGCACTGAGGAATGACAACAAACCCTAAAAAAAAGTAAATGGAAAAAAATGTATACAATCTATACCAATAAGCCAAAAAAAATCATTCTACTATCATAGAAGAATTTTTTTAAGTTTATTTCTAACATAAGTATAATATCACCAAACTTTAGATAACTTATTTCTTGTCTATATAGAACTTAAAACTTTCCGAAGATTGTCTAGAATCACCTGCAGGGTTCTGGTTGCATGTTCGTATGAAATGCTCTAATGAATTCTCAATCACAATAATTCCACATTAGCAATTCTAAAAGGTTATCTGTTTTTATATTCATAGGCTAATTTTTTATATCACAGGCTAATTACCTATTTATAAACATTGTTGGTCAAATGAAATCAAGAGCAAAGAGTATGTACAATAATCAAGACTTTACCATACAGTTTTATATTTATGCATTTTTTAATAGTTCTTTTATCTTTAATCTGCATTTTTGTTGTTAGTTTATAAAAGCATTTAGATCTCTGAAATAAAAATGCCAACACATAAATCTGTTATGATGTGGTTTATCATATGTAGTTGTCTATATCTGAGTCAGATCATTTTTAGATGATCAATGAAAGTAAATATATTTTTCTTTACTAATAAATATCATATTTAAAACCCAGTTCACTTTTAAAGTGTTAAGTAATCCCCCAAGATACACTCAAATTGTAAAAATTAACAGTGAATTTGTCCATTAACTGATATACATATGAAAGTATACGTGCCTGTGTGTACATGGGCATATATATCACTGATCCTACCTTTACTCCTTGAATTAAGCCATTCATCAGAAATGTATGTTTAGGAAAGGTTTCATGTAATACCTAAAGAAAAAATACAAAATAAAAACCTCACACCACATTTTACTCTCAGTAAAACTTCTACACTTACATTTTAAAACATACCTTCACAAAATTTTATCTCCTATAAATTTTCAGATTTATCTGATGCTATAACATATGAGTAAATACTAATAATAGCAAACATTTATTTGGAATTTATGATGTCACGAAACACTAAACTGGGCACTTTACATATATTATTTCCTTCTATTACTCTTAATGATCCTGTAAGAACACAGATATAGGCAGAGGTTAAGTGTCTTGCACATGATTACATAGTATGTAGCAAAACTGAAACTGAACACAGGAAGCTGGGCTTGAAAGTCCATGCTTTTAATTACAATGTGGTGTCTTCACTATTTGCCACATATGGAGACGGGGAGAATAGGGAAATTTTAGTCACTAAAAAGTGAATCTAGAAAGACACTATAAAGTAAGAAAAAGAAATCCTCACCTATGAAAATGTATAACAAGTTACTCTATTTTTTCTAAGACCTGGTCTCAAACCACAGGACATCAATTTGTTCAATGGGCAGCAAGTGAATCACTGGGTAGCCACCACTGGTTGAAAAAGCAATTGAGCAACAAACTGAGGGTTTTGGAGGGGCGGGGGTGAGGGGGGTGAGCCTGGTGGTGGGTATCGAGAGGGGCACGTACTGCATGGAGCACTGGGTGTGGTGCATGAACAATCAATCTTGTAACACTGAAAAATTAAAATAAACAAATTTGGGGAGAAAAAAAAAATAAAAAAATAAAATCTCAAAAAAAAAAAAAAAAAAAACGGAAAAAGCAATTGGAGGGCGCCTGGGTGGTTCAGTTGTTGAGCAACTGCCTTCGGCTCAGGTCATGATCCTGGAGTCCCTGGATCGAGTCCCGCATCGGGCTCCCTCCTCAGCAGGGAGTTTGCTTCTCCGTCAAACCTCTCCCTCTCATGCTTCCTCTCTCTCATTCTCTCTCTCTCTCTCTCCTTCTCTCTCTCTCAAATAAATAAATAAAATCTTTAAAGAAAAAGCAATTGGAGGGAAAAATTACCGAAAAAATAAGGAGCAGCTACCATTTTTACAGCCTATGTGTCAGAGGCTTTATATGTACTTTTATTTCATTCTAACAACATTATGGGTTAGATAAAATACCACTCTACAGATGAGGCAACCAAGTTCTTGCCTGACTTAAAAGCCACAGCTTCTTCCATTAAACCATGCTGTTTTTCAGTAAAAATAAGAGAGAACAGCAATATGGAGACTAAGAAAGTTGGGAAATCTCTTTAGGAAGAAAAACTATGCTGAGTGTACATTCTGACATCTTGTAAGAAAAACCTTCAGAGGGATTAAAATGCTCCCTTTTCTTCAGTTACTCTTAATGCCCAAAACTAGAAATTTAATAAAAATTAACTCACATGTAAAAATAAAATTAGAAATGAAATGTTTAGTCAAAGAAAATCATTAACATGGGAAAAATCACACATTTATGATATTCATTTATTTTGTCTCTATATTTAATATGATATATATTACATATTTTCTCAACTGAAGGTGATCTTGACCTCCAGGGGTCATATGACAATGTCTGAATACATTTTTGATTGTCAAAATTTGGAAAGGGAGAGCTACACCTAAGAGGCAGAGATGAAGAATGCTGCAAAACACCCTATAACACACAGGTCAGCCCCTCACAACAAATAATCATTTAGCCCAAACTGTCATTAGTGCTGAGGCTGAGAAACGTTGTTATTACTTATAATAAAGACCCACGGATCTAAAGAAGGGATCTACAAACTTTCTGTAAAGAACCAGACAGCAGATATCTTTCTCTAGCTTTGTAGGCTATGCAGTCTCTGTCACACGTATTCAACTCAACAAAACAGCCACAGACTGTATGTACATAAATGGTTGTAGCTGTGTCCCAAATAAAACATTATTTATGAAAAACAGGTTACTAACATAATGTATAGGATTTGCTCTGGCCATACTTTGCCAATTCTTGCACTAAAGGAAAAGATTTAAACTCCCTAAAGTGGTATCTCAAAACTTTTTGCAACAAATCAAATACAGTTTTCTTCCAATAATTACTAAGGGCCAAATCTTTGTAGGGGCAAAAAAATGTGTGTTACAAAGAATGAAGACCGCAACGAATGCCTACAAAAAGGAATGATATGCTAGATCTCACTGCTAATGATTCACTTTGCCAAGCTACCTTCCATTCCAATAATCTGGTCTTTTCCCTATTTTAAATATTCGCATGCTTTCCAATATTCACGCTTTCATATAGGATATCCTCTCCATTTGGAATGTTTGTTCTCTTTATCTTGTCCCTCTAGCCAACCTCAAACCTTCCAAATTGTGCCTCACCAAACTTTCTGTCCAAAGCAATCATTTCCTCTTTTAGGGCCAATAGGAAGTGATTATAGCACTCGACAGTCACAAAGGGTTTGTGAGATTTCTTTTATCACATACTGAGCTACTTGGCTCTAGTGTCTTTCAGTTCTTCATGTATTTAATATATATTTCCTTTTGATTATATTTCAGAATTCTTAAGGATAGGTACTATATACACTATACCTTGCATTTAATGTACCTTTATCTTGATTAGTGCCTCATAGAATGCATTCAATTAGTAACTGTTCACTAAATGTTCACAATTATCTGATAACACTGTTTCCAAAGTGACTTAACAATTATGCAATTTAGCTAATATTACAAAATAAAAACCTTTATAAGCCCCAAAAGGAATATAGTTAAGATAAACATTCCTGTTTGATTTTTTTAAACAAATTTCTTTTTTTTTTTTTTAAAGATTTTATTTATTCATTTAACAGAGAGAGAACACAAGCAGGCAGAGAGGCAGGCAGAGGGAGAGAGAGAGGAGCAGGCTCCCTGCCGAGCAAGGAGCCCGATGCGGAACTCGATCCCAGGACACCGGGATCATGACCTGAGTCGAAGGCAGCTGCTCAACCAACTGAGCCACCCAGGCGTCCCACAAATTTTTTTTTTTTAAAGATTTTATTTACTTATTTGAGAGACAGAGAAAGTGAGAGAGAGCATGAGAGGAAAGAAGGTTAGAGGAAGAAGCAGACTCCCCGTGGAGCTGGGAGCTCAATGTGGGACTCGATCCCAGAACTCAAGGATCATGACCTGAGCCGAAGGCAGTTGCTCAACCAACTGAGCCACCCAGGCGCCCATTGAAAAAATTTTAACATAGAGACAAATCTAACAATACAAATGTAAAGATTTTTGATCTGTGAGGATCCTTTTAGCACTGGACTTCAGAGCCAAATAGGAAAAGATGTAACATTTTCCAAGAAATTTTACAGGTCATAAATTTTACAGGTCATAAAATTTATGGAACTCTAAAACTTTTAGAGGAAACGGTCCTTAAAATATTAAATGCCTCAGGACTATCTCTGTAGCAAAGGCTGCTAAGCCATTTACATAGAAGAAATGCTGGAGAATTTGAGTATAGGGTCTTGCTCCATAACACATGTTGCATCTGAGCAACCGGGACTATCAAACACTGGTCTAGTTTTTCTGAAACCATAGGTCAAGAAAGTTAAGCCACTTCTTAGCATTGCAGATTCTTAAACCTATTGTTATTCTCTTTATCTAATATATTAGTCAATCAATCATCACTGATTGAATACCCATATGAACCAAACATATAGCCTCTCAAAGTGTTAGACTTCAGTCCTTAAAAAATATTTGGCAGTCTAAAATTCTTTGTAGTTAATGTAAATCTCCTTGTTGGTGGAGACTTCACCATCCTCCCCTGGGCAGGTCCTCCACAATAAAACACAACTTTTGTTCTTTCACTGTGTTCTAGGAGAACACAGGGTTCTAAAAGTTCTGAGTTTAAAGTTCAAAGGTAACTGAAATCACATGAAATTTTTAAAAAGGAATTCTTTAACTTCACATTGGTTTTGAAAACTAAGGCTAGGGGCGCCTGGGTGGCTCAGTAGGTGTGGCATCTGACTTCAGCTTAGGTCATGATCCTGGGGTCCTGGGATGGAGCCCTTGCATCTAGCTCCCTGCTCAACAGGGTGTCTGCTTCTCCTTCTGCCCTACCCTGCTTGTGTTCTTTCTCCTCTCTCCCCTCTCTAATAAATAAATCTTTAAAAAAAAAAGAAAAAAGAAAACTTAGGCTAATAAATCCCAAACATCATAATCCTACTTATTATAATTAATATATCCTAACATTGGTTATCTGTTAAACGAATTAATTCAAAAAAAATTTAAAATGCTGGAATGCCTCCCTGGCTCAGGCAGTTAAGTGTCTGCCTTCAACTGGGGTCATGATACTAGGGTCCTGGGATCGAGTGCCGCATCAAGTCCCGAATTAAGTCCCACATCCGTCTCCTTGCTCAGCAGGGAGCCTGCTTCTCCCTCTGCCTATCGCTCCCCCTACTTGTGCTGTCAATCTCTGACAAATAAATAAAAATCTTTTTTTTTAAAGATTTTATTTATTTATTTATTTATTAGGAAAGAGAGAGCGAGAGAGAGAGAGCATGAGAAGGGAGAAGGTCAGAGTGAGAAGCGGACTCCCCATGGAGCTGGGAGCCCGATGTGGGACTCGATCCCGGGACTCCGGGATCATGACCTGAGCCGAAGGCAGTCGCTCAACCAACTGCGCCACCCAGGGGCCCCAAATAAATAAAAATCTTAAAAAAAAAATTTTAAATGCTAAAACTTTACAACTTTTGAGAGCTATGTATGGAGAGATATTGACTTAAAATACAAATAAACTAAGGTGCCCCAAAAACTGCAATTATTTAAAAACATGTATACATTACAGATAAGAAAAGAACTACAAAAATAAAATTCTGAGCCTCGGGGCGCCTGAGTGGCTCAGTGAGTTAAAGCCTCTGCCTTCAGCTCAGGTCATGATCTTAGCGTCCTGGGATTGAGCCCCACATCGGGCTCTCTGCTCAGCAGGGAGCCTGCTTCCCTCCTCCCTCTCTGCCTGCCTCTCTGCCTACTTGTGATCTCTCTCTGTGTCAAATAAATAAATAAATAAATAAATAATCTTTAAAAAAATTCTGAGCCTAATATTAATATGTAAATTTTTTTCTGAGGATGCTTGACTTTAAAATTATGAATGAAGTAAAATTGGGAAAAGATAAAGAATAAGGACTATCATAATATTACAGACAACTCTCCCTAGTAACCACAACTCCATTTCACCATTTAAAAATTCAGATATAAAGGACAAATAGGGGAATTAAGAATACTGTTTTGGGGCGCCTGGGTGGCTCTGTGGGTTGAGCCTCTGCCTTTGGCTCCGGTCATGATCTTAGGGTACTGGGGCTCTCTGCTCAACAGGAAGCCTGCTTCCCACTCTCTCTCTGCCTGCCTCTCGGCCTGCTTGTGATCTCTCTGTCAAATAAATAAATAAAACCTTAAAAAAAAAAGAATACTGTTTTAACAACCATGGCAAAGAAAGTCTTGCTATAACTCAAATAATTGGCAATGTTGTAGATATTATTACAAAAATATAATCATGCTGCAAAAAAAAATCATTAAGTCCCCCCAAATTAGCAACTTTCATTTTCCTGATCAGAATTCAATTCAGCATTTTATAAAGTAAAAAAAGAAAAGACAAATCAAAAGCACTACCCATTTCTTAGCTAACAAAAAAATTAAAAATACACTAAGCACAGAGTTAGTTACAATAAATGAACTAAAAACCAAGCCTTCATGATGTCTAAATAAAGGATTCTTTCCTGTTCTTAAAGAAAACAGTCTCCTTTTGTCCAATTAGGAAAAAAAAATATCAAAGTTAGACAAAAACTTGACATATCTAAAGAATATGAAAACAGAAGCAAATGTTAAAAAATTTTTTAAATTTTTTTAATTTAAAATTTTTTAATTTAGTTTTTAAATTTAAATTTTTAATTTTTTAAAAAATTAAAAAAAAAAAGCTTTTTTGATGGCTTGCAAACAATTTACCCAAAACATTTTAATCTCTCTACTTAGCTATCCTTCAAACTGCCAATAATTTTTACCTAAATCACGGGTATGAACCACTTACTCCCAGTATTCCCCTAGGCTTAGCACTGGAACAAAGCAAGCCTAGTTTCAAACACCAACTCTGCAGTTTACTATCATAGTGGTTATAAGTAAGCTGCTTAATTTTTCCGAACCTTAATTTTCTCATCTGTTATTATCAGGCTAATACCTCACCCGTAAGAGGACTTGACGATTAAAAGTGATAATGCATTTCAAGTGCTTAGGACTGGGCCTGAACGCACCATAATATAAATATAAATGAACTGCTTACTATCACAAAGCTCAAGTACTTTAAACCATAGGACTGATGCTCCACTAGACAGATTTATATGTTAAACTGGTAGCAGACTACAAAAAAAAGCACATTGGAACATCAGGGAAGCCAATATAAAAGTGTGAGACCACACAGTTATCACAGCACCTCAGTCACCCATGACATCAGGTTATTACAATATAATGAAGTTACAAATGTCATAATGAACTTGCATCACCTGATGAAGTTCCAAATCAGAGTACAACACGGATTAGGAAGGCAGGAAATGTATAAATTAATTTTGGAAGGAATCCCATCAGAAATTATTAAATTAAAAAAAGATCAGGTATTTTAAAAGTCCACATTTCAATTATTTTGAAAATCAATGTACAATTGATGACCTATTACAAGTAAATCCTTTTTTTTTTTTAAGATTTTATTTATTTATTTATTTAAGAGAAAGAGAGAGAGAGCACAAGCAGGAGGAGACAGAAAGCAGGGAGCCCAATGTAGGGCTCGATCCCAGGACCCTCAGATGATGACCCAAGCTGAAGGCAGACACTTAACCGACTGAGCCACCCAGGTGGACCCAAGTAAACCCCTCTTAAAAAGTGAAAGATCTCAATGAAAACATACTCAAATTAGCATTCTTACACTTACATGTCAGGGAACTGCTGCTATTCAGGGAACTATTCTATCTTGCAATGCATGGTTTATTTATAGAAGAAACTGTGTTTACTTGAGATTTCCTGTTCTTCTGAATTGTTTTTGTTGTTGTTTTTTTTTAAGATTTTATTTATTTATTTGACAGGGAGAGAGAGAGATCACAAGTAGGCAGGCAGAGAGAGAGGGGGAAGCAGGGTCCCTGCTGAGCAGAGAGCCCGATGCAGGACTTGATTCCAGGACGCTGAGATCACGACCTGAGCTGAAGGCAGAGGCTTAACCCACTGAGCCACCCAGGTGCCCCCTGAATTGTGTTTTAACAGTACTCATGAATATGCTCTGTATATTCAAAACATCTATTAAACATCCATATTTTACGTAGCTCCGGTAAGGATTATGTAGTCATATAATCCGGAGATACATGGAACGTAAATTTTTTTAGAACATAAATCTACTTATATGATCATTAAATTTATAAACAACCTTTTTATAAAAACCCTTTCTATGTAACAAGCAATCTCAAAAAAATATAAGAAAGCATATCACTTTAAAATTCTACTAGATCTGGTAAGCTGTACATTCATCCTAATTACACCTTTCAAGATATTATAGACTTCTGCCATAACTACTCATGCCTTTATTCCATTCCCCTGATCTACATCAAAATGAGAAAACTAGTTATCACCTGAATTGTTTGGACTAACAGGGATGTCTTTCCTAAGGTTCCAAACCTGGGGATATTTGGGTAAAATCAGCTTAGGACTGAAAAGTTTACCTCTAGAGACTTAGCCTAACCTTAGAGAAACTTGCATTTGGAAAATGCAGCTGCATGAATAAATCTCAAAATAATAATGCTGAGTGATTCAGGTCATAGATAACATTCTTCCTAAGCCTGTCAGTTTAAGAATCCCATCTACCTTATCCAGAGGGGGGAATGAGCCCCTGCTTACCCATGGGCAATATTCACCAGAATAATCTTACTCAGTCAAGCCCTCCCCACAAAGTAAGGGAGAAGTAAAGATTGGAAAAGACAACTAAACCAGTAAAATACTGAAGAGTTGACAATATTGGTGTAAGAATTAACCATGGAAAGGGAAAAAAAGGACCACCTTTCCCACCCCCCTGAAACTGAACAAAAAGATTTAAGTCCATAATAAATAAGTTAAAAGATTACTTACCACCAAGGTGGGTGCTGTCAATAATCCCCAAGCAAAAAACTCCAAAAAGATGACAATAACCGCATGGTAGACACTAGGAGAACCTATTCCTTGAGGCTATAAAAATAGATTATTAAAAAGTTAACAGTGCATTCCAGAATATTAATAACAATTATGGCAACAGTCAATATTTATTTACTAAGATCATACATGTACTGGCACTATGTGAAACGTCTGAACACTCACTGTCCCTGTCTTCAAGGTAAGCACGTGTGTCCCTGTCCATCATGTAAGCACAGTGTGCAACAGTAACACAGAGTCTAGGGTCGGGATGGGAATATCAGCTTCCCGGAGGAAGATTAAAAGGACGAAAAGGAGTCAGACAGATAAGGGTTGGGGGGTGGGGAGGAGAACAGGAGAGGTTAAGGCCACAGCCTAAACAAAGGCTGTAAGGCTGGAGAGCAGGAGGCATGACAGGACTGTGAGAGTTCGTACAACTTGAGAACGGGCTGCACACCAGAGTTGGAGAAATGAGCTAGAAGTGTGCAGGGACTAACTTCCATGCTCAGGAGTCTGTAGTTCATTCTGAAGGCAATGGGGAGCCACTAAAGGATGTTAAGTAAGACTCATGTGATCAGATAAAAGCTTTAATAAAGATCATTCTGGCAAAGGCGTAGTAGATGGATGAAAAGGGTGTAAAACTGAGGAAAGTTAACAGTCAGGAGGCTACTGCATTAACCCCAAAACATGGATGAAGCAAGTGGCAAGATATTAACATGGCTCAAAAGCAGAACAGTCCCCAGAGTAGTACATCAGAGATCTGGAGTTTGATATACAGAGGAAAGAAAAATACAAAATGAAGTTTATACTGCTGATAGCGATGTCTTAAGAATTACTTCAGTTGTTGAATTTTATATTCTAAGGGCAATATTAAATTGATGGAAAAGCAATGACCTATATAACATTAACTCAGTCTCCACTAACAGGTTTTTATAATAAAAAGACAAGTTTAATCAATACATATTACAATGTCATACATAAGCTTTAAAGTATATTCAGTAGTCTTTTTTTTTTTAAAGATTTTTATTTATTTATTAGAGAGAGAGACTGAGAATGAAAGGGGAGAAGGTCAGAGGGAGAAGCAGACTTCCCGCAGAGCCGGGAGTCCGATATGGGACTCGATCCCGGGACTCCGGGATCATGACCTGAGCCGAAGGCAGTCGCCCAACCAACTGAGCCACCCAGGCACCCATATTCAGTAGTCTAATGTAGAAACTATTAAGGGTTTGATTTCTCTATACAATAAAAATGATGCCACATCATTTTTAATATTGTCATAATTCCATATCATTATTTTAAAACAACAGGTAAACTCTTCCGACCTTCAGAATTTAGGTATCTAAAAACCCCTCTGGTAAAACTTGCAGTTTAGGAATATGAGACAAGAGAGATGGGGCACACAAGAGGTGAAGGACCATGACTGGGAATTAATTTGTTCAAGATCTCATCCAGTCAACAAACATTTACAGAGCACCTACTATGCACCAGAGGTGCAGGATTATAAAAACCATTAAACACACTCCCTGATCTCAAGAAATTCACAGTCCAGAGAGGAAAAAACCTCATTATACATCATTTGCTTCTGTGCAAATGCAATAAAAGAGATACATACAAGTAAGGAAGCAAGGAAAGAGTATTACAAGAAAAGAAGGTAGTATGAATCTCACCAGAGAAAGCCATAATGAAACAGAGAAGTGCCATGACAGTTGAAGCCTGATGGAGAATAAAGTAAGACTCATGGTGTAAAGAAAGGAAGGCAGAAGAGGTAGCCTCTAAGTTTTGTTAAGGAGTTTTTCATCATTACTCTAGAGACACAATCAACCACAGAAGGGTTTCAAGCAAGAGAATGGTGTGATGGGACCTGCATTTTTCAGTACACCATGATGATTTCCTAAAGTTGGAAACCGAGGAGCAAACTGCACGTAAAAGAAGGCTAGTTCAATCAGTTTCAACAAGAGATGATGAGGGCATGAAACAGGGGAGTGGCGAGGACTCTGGAGGGGAGGGAATGGATATAAGTACAGAGGATGTAAAAGTGGCAGCACTTGAGAAATCTGGGAGGGAGAGTGAGGAATGACTTCCAAGATTTTAGCTTGGTTGTCTACTAGTGGAAGCTGGTAGCGTCACAGCTCTTTTTTCCCCAAGAGGCTCAGATTTAAAGACACTGCCCATCAAAGACACTGCGCCTTGTACTTGAAACATTTCTATTGTCTTTTGGGGACTAAAACAATGAGTCAGCATGATGATGTCTGAAACTACCAAGAGTGGGTGAGATTACAGGGAGAAGAGGAAGAGAGAAAAGAGAAGTGGGCCAAGACCAGACTCTAAGAAACACCAACATTTAGTGGGCAGAGGAAAATGAAGCATGACGAAAATAAGGAACAAGTCAGAGAAATACCAGGGCACTTAAGAGAATACAGTGTTACAGATGACAAAGGATCAGTTTAGAAAGGGAGGGAGGAGTGATGTCCAGTATCAAACAGAGCAAGTACAGTTAATTTAAGTTAATTTAAGCAAGTACAGTCAAAACACAACCCTAGGATTTTGTAAGGTCCAAACTGGTTTTGTTCGCCACTGCATATACTCAGCCCTCAATGAAATGTTTAGTAGAACGTCTCAGGACCTTTAACATGCTAATTCACAGTATGAATTTCCAAAAAGATACAGTATGCACTGTATTCCAAACTTGATGGAATCCTTCTTTCATAGAACAGATAGTATCTCGTGGCCACTGAGTTCCTTGAAAAACTATCTGGGAAATGCCGATAAAAAGATAATTATAGGGGCGCCTGGGTGGCTCAGTGGGTTAAAGCCTCTGCCTTCGGCTCAGGTCATGATCTCAAGGTCCTGGGATGGAGCCCCGCATCGGGCTCTCTGCTCAGCAGGGAGCCTGCTTCCCCCTCTCTCTCTGCTCGCTCTCTCATTACTTGTCATCTCTCTCACTGTGTCAAATAAATAAATAAAATCTTTAAAAAAAAAGATGATAATTATATAACAATGTGTATAAACATACACATAGCGCAAAAAAACTGAAAGGAAATGATGTTACAAGTGGCTGTTTCAGTGAAGAGCACTTGGTCAGTTTAGGATAATGTCAGTGAAGGCTTCTTAGGGAGGTAGGCAGTGATATCTGAGACCTGGAAGTACAGTGGGAAAGATGTTCAGATTGTCAGGTGTGTATGTGTGTTCAGGCGGTAGGATGTCAGTGGAAGGTAACGATGGCCAAGAGTATCTGAGGTAAAGGGAACAGTATATGCAAAGACCAGAAGACAGGACACATCACAGCTTCTTTCAGTACCTGATGTCTAAGGAGAGTGGTAGAAGAGTTTACAAAGTGAGGAGAGGTGAAACTGAAAAGGTGACTTGAAAAGTCACATGCAGACCTTTAACTTACAGACAGCAAGACAACTGAAACATTTCAAGCCAGAGAGTTAACATCACATTATAGGTCTGTCTTTTTGGAACAGTAACTTTCACTGCAGTGTGGCAAAGACCTTGAAAGGAAGGGAAGGCAGGCTATTGTAGAAACAACAGGGGAGAGGTAAGAGTAACTGTAATAAGACCGTGGTAGTAGGGATAGAGAAAGTGAATGGAAATCAAAAACCAACTTTAAGATGTTGAATCAAAAGGACTCAGTGGCTGACTAGATGTAGCAGAGGACAATAAGGGAAGATCAAAGATGAAAAGATAAGACTTCTGGGGTTTAGTCAGCCAGACTGTGAGGAAACAGGAAAGAACAAAAGATTCATTTTTTCAAGATTTTAATTGACAGAGAAAGAGAAAGATCGCACAAACAGGGGGAGCGTGAGAGGGAGAAGGAGGCTCCCCACTAAGCAGGGAGCCAATGATGTGGGGCTCAATTCAAGGATCCTGGGATCATGACCTGAGCCAAAGGCATACACTGAACTGACTGAGCCACCCAGGCACCCCAAGATTAATTCATTTTAGGCATACTAATTTGAAAAAAACATGCACAATTGAATTTGAAGATAACAAACTGAGGAAGATACAGAAGAAATAAAGATTAATATCCAGATAAAGCATTCATAAAAACCAATACAAAAGTACTAAGACACCATAAAAATATAAAAGATAAAAATAGTTTTAAAAATAGCTAGTAACGGGCGCCTGGGTGGCTCAGTTGGTTGAGCAACTGCCTTCGGCTCAGGTCATGATCCCGGAGTCCCGGGATCGAGTCCCATATCGGACTCCCGGCTCTGCGGGAAGTCTGCTTCTCCCTCTGACCTTCTCTCCTCTCATTCTCAGTCTCTCGCTCTCTAATAAATAAATAAAAAATCTTAAAAAAAAAAAAAAAAAAAAAAGCTAGTAACAAACAAAAAATAACAAAAAAATAAATAAATAACACATTTGCCATTGACCATATATATTCTCCAAACTCTCCACATAAATAATAAAAGCCAGGGTTCAGTTTAAAAAAAGAAAATAGCTAATAACAGGGGCCCCTGGGTGGCTCAGTGCGTTAAAGCCTCTGCCTTAAGCTCAGGTCACGGCTCAGGTCACGATCCAAGCCCTCTGCTCAGGAGGGAGCCTGCTTCCCCCTCCCCCGCCCTCTCGGCCTGCCTCTTTGCCTACTTGTGATCTCTGTCAAATAAATTAATTAATTAAATTAAATTAAAATAGCTAATAACTGGGATGGCTGGGTGTCTTAGTTGGTTAAGTGTCTGCCTTCAGCTCAGGTCCCGACTCCTGGGTCCTGGGATCAAACCCCTCATCAGGCTTCCTGCTCAGTGGGGAGCCTGTTCCTCCTGCTGCCTGCTGCTCTCCCTGCTTGGGCTCACTCTCACTCTCTTGCTCTCAAAAAAAAAAAAAAAAAAATCTTAAAAAATATAGCTAATAACATTCTATCCTATGGAAATAACCGAACATTCAGAAAAACCTCTACCGTTAAGATGTTCACAACAGCATCACTTATAATAGGGAATATAGAAATCTAAAAGTTCAACCTTTAAATCAGACAAAATTTGCAGCCAAAAATTGTTTATGGATCATCTTTAATGATATGTGAAAATGCTTATGGCAATGTTAAGTTTAAAAAATAAAAGCAGGATATATATAAAAAAAAAAAAAACAAAAGCAGGATATAAAATTGTGTCAAGTAATTTCAACTCTAAAAAACAAAAACCTCAATGTTAATTAGGTAGCAATTTTAAGAGATGTAAAATTATTATGTTGTTCAGAATTTTCTAAATCTTTTCTAATAAGCATGCCCTTACTTGACATATAAGGAGAATGTTTTGCTTATTTAAGAGAAAAACTCAAAACTAGAATGGAAAAAGATAGATATACTGTCCCTTCTGAGATATTCTCTCATTTCCCAGAACTGGGAGGAAAAAGTGTGTATTTTTTTTTTTTTAAGATTTATGAGTGAGAGAGCACGTGTGTGCACACACACACATGCAAGTATAGGGAGGGACAGAGAGAGACTCCCCAGGCATACTCCCCACTGAGCAGGGCACCCCAAGGGAAGCCCAACTTGGGGCTCCATCCCACAACCCATGAGATCATGACTTGAGCCTGAAACCAAGAGTTGGATGCTCAACTGATTAGCCATCTAGGCACCCTTATGTACATATTTTTAAAGCAAGGGATGGAGTGGCAGGGGAGAGATAGGCATATTTGCTTATCCTAAAGTACCGGTAATTTTGAGAGCTGTATTGTATCTCTATTCATCTCTTTTATTTTGAATAAATTTAAAAGTAATACAAGATCTTGGGGGCGTGTAAGTGGCTGTCTGTTTAGTAACCAACTCTTGATTTCAGCTCAATTCTTGAGTTCAAGCCCTGCTTTGGGCTCCATGCTGGGAGTGGAGCCTTCTTAAAAAAAAAAATAAAAAAGTAATACAAGATTTTAATAAAATTGACAAATTTTAAAAATATTTTACTGATTTAAAATAACAAATACTTCTAGGTAAGACTTTTTTTTTTAGGTAGAACTTTTGACACAAAGTCTAGTGTTTTGTTTTGTTTTTAAGATTTTATTTATTTGACAGAGAGAGAGAGAGATCACAAATAGGCAGAGAGGCAGGCAGAGAGAGAGGGGGAAGCAGGCTCCCTGCTGAGCAGAGAGCCCGATGAGGGCTCGATCCCAGGACCCTAAGATCATGACCTGAGCCGAAGGCAGAGGCTTTAACCCACTGAGCCACCCAGGCGCCCCAAGTCTAGTGTTTTTAATGGATTATCTATCCACTAGCAAAATCCCAGGACAATTAGGGAAATACCAAGGTCCTGGCTGACAAGTAGGTGCAGATACTTGACCTTGTGAGTAGTTTACAGCACCAAGAGTAGAGCATTCAGATCATAATGAGATTATATCAACAGACGACATCCGAGAGCGCTCAAGATAATTCAGAGGTACAAAGTGGAAAATTCTGAAGAAGATAAATCTAAACATAAATTACTCCAACCCAACCCCAAACGATATGACACCTACAACCATAATAATTACTATATCAAAAGTCTTCCATTCAGCTGAGTAATTTCTCTCTTATAGAGAGATATGGTTTCATGGCAGTCATCTCTTAACTTCAACCTCAGAAGTCAGGGGCAATCTCCTTTAACCTCACCTCCACCTTGCCATCTAATTCTCATTTTCCAAATCATATTTTCCATTGGGAACAGAATATGGTTTCATCATCTAGATTTTCTACTTACTTATTCTTCTAGCCTGTAACACAAGATAACTTCCACAAATTTCTATTTCGCTATGTAAAATACTTATTTCATTTTATTTAGCCTAAGTTTACCTTTTTTAAGCTCATGCTCTCTTAGGCAGGCCCAATGCTTTATTATTCTTTGATCTGGTACATGCATAGCACAAAGATGCTTAATGCATGTTTGTAGAACGTAAATGAATTACTCTTTAAGTCCCTTCTATCACTACAGGTATTCAGTATAATTACTGTATTTAAACACTGTAAAAAGGGCAGTATATTTATTAATTAAACTAGCAACGTCTCCTATTAATACCCTCGTCTTTGATTTAATATCCCACTACTGGCTACTGTGTCATCTATCATGTAGATTTAGGGTACACATACACTAGATTTAAATCGTAATGAAAAACAGTATTACTGAAAACTTGTAATTGTTTACATTCAAAATCTTATTTACTCTTCCTAACAACCTTTCCAACTGGACATTATTATCTCCATTTTATAGTCTAATGCAGCAAATAAGAGATGGAATGGAATCTATCCAGGAAACTCCAGAGCCCAAGTCTGGAGTTATGCTGGTAGCAGTGGTTAGGTTACACTGAATACATTGCCACAGACTGTTACTCTTTTAAATGTAGGGATCTAGTTTTTTCCATTTTAGTATTCAGCGTGTAGCACAATGCCTGGTATAGAAAGGGTATTTCGTGACCATGGACTGATTGATAGCCCTAATCATGTGATCACTAAGCTGCTAGGGAAATTAAGTTAGTCACTTTTACCTCTCTCAGCAGTAAGAGGTGAATGAACTATTAATCTCTTACCTAAATTCTTGTCTAGCTCCCAAATTTTGAGTCTACGATTGCCTAATCAATATGGGTTTATGAATCCAGCAGTTATTTTTTTTAATCCAGCAGTTATTATGCAGGATGTTGACTTTAATAAACTTATGCTGTATACTAATCAGTGAACCAGGGGCTTATGTAGACTGTTGGCCAGGAGACAGAAGTAACTGTACCTATAATTGGGCAATATAATCCCATTTGTTAAACAGAATTTATCATGTGAGTAAACAATGAGAATGAGCTAAACTGAGACTCATTCTTCAAAACAACTGGCCTAGACTATTAAAAATTATCAATATAATAAATAAAATAAAATAAAATAAGGGAAAAAAATTATCAATATAATAAAATACAACAAAAAAGTTATTCTAGACTGAAGAGGCATGGCAATTAAATGTAATGATTAAATTCTGTATCAAAAAAGACAACTATAAAGGAGGTTATTGGGGCAATTAGAGAAATGTGACTATACCCAATATATTATCTAATAGTATTGTATAAATGTCAATTTTCTGAATGTGGGGTGATAATATTGTAGTTATGTGGGAGAATATGTGGGAGAATGTATTCTCAATGTTTTAGGGGTAAAGTGTCTTGATGTTTACAACTAATTCTCTAATGGTCCAGAAAAAAACACGAGTATATACAGAGAAAGGAAAAACAAATATGACAAAATGTTAATTTGTGTTCGTGAATCTACGGGATGAGCAAATGAATATTCATTATGCTATTTTTGCAACTTTTCTGTAGTTCTGAAGATTTTCAAAATAAAGGGAAAAATAAAAAACATGATAAGAACTAAAATAAGGCATAAGAATAATTTTGAACTTAGAATTTAATTTTGACAAGTTATCAATCAAAAATGAGGGTAAAACATAGCTTCAGAAAGAAACACTGAATTTTCTCTGAACAATACACAACTAAGCTAAAATAAGATAATGTAAAAGTCTTACACACCAAAAAAGACGAAGATGCTTAGTTACAGGCATCTAAGAATTGTAATTTTTCATAGAAGAACATTAAAAAAAAGACTGTAACTACAAAGCTGCTTTCATAGGATCCTGACTCATTATGGCATAACTACAGGAAATATAAAACTTTATTGCTAGTATCTGGTATCATGTTTCTTTTCTCGCAAAGTCAAGTGGTGCTTTTCTTATTTTCTCTGAATTTAATCAAGCAAAGCATGATATATTACCTCTGTGGAGCAAAAAGAAAACAAAACCAATCCTCAGTTTCCTGGAAGTATGAATCACCATAAACATTTTTTAACACTATTATACTAATTAAGCCATTTTGGCTTAATGTGCAGTGAGATTTTAGATGTTACTTATATGCTATGGATCAATTTTAAAGACAGAAATTTAATATCTGTATTATCACAGAAGTGAAGAGATACTGGTTAGATTGGTCCTAAACAGAAATTAAACATCTTAAATATACTTAACAAAAATATGATGAGATCAAGTTTTACTCTTAAAAAACAAAACAAAAAAACCAGAGCTTAAGATTGTATTACCTTGTGGTAAATTTTTTTTTTAAGATTTATTTTTAAGTAATCTCTACACCCAACTTGGGGCTCAAATTTACAACCCTAAGACCAAGAACTGCACGCTCCACCAAATGAGCCAGCAAGGATCCCCAATTTGTGGTAAATTTTGAAAAGATTAAGCAATATGACTTTCCATCATATCCCCCTCCATTCTTAGAGAAGAAAAGATGTAATCATTAAATCAAGTCAAGCCATCATTACATTAAGTGCTTATCCCCATGAACATCTTTAATGGGTTACATGGTTCAAAATGACTACAAACTGAACTAACAATGTAAAATAAAATAAAAAATAAAAAACCACCATCAACACAAACATCAAACTATCATTGACACCTAGAACAGAGCCTAAACTTGATGTGATCACTAATTAGTCAATTTATATAGCTAAGTGAAAATATTATGTACCACCTCTTATTTTATAAAAAAGAATCCCTAAGAAGGGAAAGTATCTCATATGGTAGAATTTGTAACTGTTTTTACACATTATTGATAAAGTAGACCCATTATTTATTTATTTATATTTACTTGTTAAAGATTTTTATTTATTTGTCAGAGAGAGAGAGAGAGAGCGCACAAGTACAAGCAGGGGAGCAGCAGGCAGAGGGAGAGGGAGAAGCAGGCTAACCACTGGGCAAGGAACCTGATGCAGAACTCAATCCCAGGACTCTGGGATCAGACGCTTAACCAACTGAGCCACCCAGGTGTCCCAAGACCCATTATTTAGAATAATCTACTACATCTGGCCCTCAAAGATAAAACTGTTTCAGGGATCTTGATATATCCTGGCTGCAACTGTCAAATGTTACTTTGACACTTCTAAGTCAAAATAATGCTAAAAGACAACTTGAGCTTTTAAATAATAGCAAAACTTTTATCATAAACACCTGTCAGAATACTACCTGGAAAAAGCTATTCTTTTTTTACTTCAACTTCAGACTTTGGTAGCTATCAATGAGTTACAGTTCAACTATTATTGAATTTCTGCAGACGCTATGATTATTGGGAAGCAGGACTTCACACTGTATTTAGGATGAACTGAATATATAATCTAAAAAAATCTGCTTACTTATTTATCACCAAACATACTAACTAAAGCAAGTGTTGAACCATACCATGGAGGTAAGGAGATAAGTCATTCATGGCACTGTCTGACACAAGTTCACGAAAGATAGTATAATTTATCCTGGTGTTTCTAGGCATGGGCTAGTGACTTCAGAGAACACTTGCTTTTTGAAGGCACCAAGGCCCTCCTCACAGTTAGACATCAGCTCTCAGGAGACTAAGGGCTATCCTGCAACTGCCTCAGCCATCTTTGTAGGTGAAGGATGCAAAGGATTAGAGCTTGGGTCCAGACTTTTGAAATGATTGCTGACTCCTATTTACATACTTAAACTCAGAGACACAAGGAATAAAAATCAGGTGCTCTGCTTTTCCAGGTATATTTAATTTTGCAAATACCAATTTTATGTTTTTCAGGTACTTCCCACAAAGCAATCCACACATGCTGTGTTTTCTATCAAATCTTTAAAGTCATTTTACCAATTTATTTGTGAAAAAATTGGACATTTTCCACATTGTCAGAGATGCAATCCCACAACTGTATTAACAAAATAAAACAAAAAAGATGTAAAAAAATTAAGCAAACTTCAAAAAATCGTTTAAAAGTTCTATTTTTGACAATACAAATAAATATCTCATCAGTGTAACTCTTTAGCTCTTAGCCTCTAACAGGAATGTTTATAAACAATCTGTTAATAAATACATGGTAAGAATGTAGCAACAAAACTGGAAATATTCTAAAATGTTAGAATGCACTTTTAATTCAACCATCTTAAATGGTTTGTACTGAATAATACATCAAAATGTCACACTCATTAAAATTTGTTAACAAAAACTGTATTTCCACATATGGATTCTTCAGAAATCAAATCCGCCAATAATGTTACAATTACTTTTATCAGTAAAATGGTACACAGTAAATGATTAAATATACACCTACTGAATTTAATCTGTGGAACTCTTTTGTAGTTATGGGGAGGTATGGACTCTTTTGGGAATCTCTCTTGAAAACTGGAGAGTCAAAGAAAATTCTGCAAACAACGTCTGAGTCTACACACCCAAATCACACACCTTCATGTAATTTCCCTTAATTGTGTGTGAATCAAATAGGCAACTTACTAACCTCACCTTGGTTTCACAGCATATTCAAATACAATTTCAAGAAAAGAAAAGCAGTTAGTAACTTATGATTAACCTGGTTCATTTAGAAGGGTTCATTTCTTCAATTGTCAAAATGGTAACAAATCTGTTCTAAGTTTTTAAAACATCATTAACTCATTATTAGTTTTGGTTATAAATGTGAAAATTGGCTAATAAGGCTTACAAAGATGTCATTAGCAGAAAGCTAAAGCAAAATAATTTTACTAACATTGGTCACTAGGAAGAAAATGGAAGAGGATCAGGTCAGTATCATTGGCCAAGGATCCAAAATACTGTTCAGAAACTGTTAAGTATGACGATATAGCCTCAGACACCTGACTGAATGAATTCACCCACTAGTGGAACTCACATACACGCACACACACTACAATACCAAATGACAATTTTATAACCCTTTCTTAAAAAATGTTTATAAGGTGGGACGCCTGGGTGGCTCAGTTGGTTGAGCAGCTGCCTTCGGCTCAGGTCGTGATCCCAGCATCCTGGGATGGAGTCCCACATCGGGCTCCTTGCTCGGCAGGGAGCCTGCTCCTCTCTCTGCCTCTGCCTGCCTCTCTGCCTGCTTGTGTTCTCTCTCTGTTAAAATAAAATAAATAAAATCTTTAAAAAAAAATTAAAAATCTTTAAAAAAAAATGTTTATAAGGCTAGTATGACCAATTACAAGTAGAGAGGCAGAAACGGGAGTGCCATTTTAAAATCTCTACAACTATACTTTTTTACATTTACAGCTAGAGTAGGTTAAAATGCAAACACTGTAAAAAGTTACACTGACACTTCTAGAAATATAAATATCCTGTGTGTTATTCCTATCAATATAGGAATAAATGCAATTATAAAAAAAATTCAGGAATGTGCTAGCACATATTTTCTTTAAAAACTTTAAGTGTATTTTTATCACTCTGAATCCATAATAGGCCCTATAAGACTCAAAGTTACATAAACAAATTTTCTATTCTAAAGAAGTGTCCAGTGCTTTTAGAATGGAAAGTGCAACATAAGTGTATAAAGATGATAAATAATAATCCCCACATGCACATAGTTCTCTAGAAAAGCTTTCATTTATTCTATGTGCCCTCTTAAAAACTTAGTGACAGTGTAAAATTGTACTTTGCTTCCAAAAACAAGCTATGAATTCACTACAACTTTAACAAATAAAACATAAAAATCTCTTCCAAATCTCACAGGATTTGGAATGAAAGCATCTGCTGTAAAGTGAATCAAACGAAACTCCAAAGAGGTAACAAAACTGAACTTTACCTCAAGAAAAAGTAAGGTGTGTTTCTTGATCAGAACTCTACTCTTAATCTTTTGCAGAGAATACTGATCTTAAAAATCACTTGCTTTTATAAAATACAATCCTTTGTTGCTTCTATTTTGTAGATTTTATATGGAATTTAAAATATCAAGTCCCTATGGTTAACAAAAACCACCAGTATTCGTTCATGTTATTTCTCTCCCCACATAGTTCTAACCAACTTCATCAAAAGGGCCTGGCTATTCACAACTGACTTAATCAATGTTCTAATTAATAAAGTACAACAAAAAGATCTAAGGACTTGAAGTTTCTTTTCTCAACTACATGTCAAAGCTATGACATCTAATTAATTTTACAGTTGCCTAAAAGTATATTCTGAAATTGCTGCATATGCCCCAAGCTTTCTAAATTTTAGCATATGGATTGGACCCCTATTCTGAAATGTCCAAAAAAAAGTTGTCATTTATTTCAAATGGATTTGGCAAATCCTCAGTGGTGGCCTAATTACTGTACATATTTAGCACTATGCTAGCTGTTTATCCGGGCTCCAAATATATATATATACACACACATATATATATATGTTGGAATATGAATGGAATATGATGGAATAAGAGGAATCATTTCTGCACACTTCTCAAGAACGTGAAACGCGTATTTTACCTCTGCATTCTATTTCAGAACGTAATATCAAAGAATGCAACAAAGACTGGAGAGTGTAGCAACGGAGAAATTTCAGCATAAAAAAGTATAGGCAAGTTAAATTTTCAATTAAAAATCCTACGTCCCCTGCTGGTTAACTACAGCACACTGCATAAAGTTTATTGTGATGACAACTGTTTCTAAAAAGCACAATTTTTTCTTTCCCTCTGTCTTCCTTTCAAAGTGTCTTCTAAATCCTCAGGACATGATAATTCTATTTAGCATCTTGTATTTTAAAATAAACAAAGTGAGTTTAAAACAACAGGGTAGTTACTGTTCTTTGGAAACCAGCAGATTTAAGTCTAGGCCCCTGGTGTCCTCCGTCACGCTTCTGACTCCGGGAAGTAAAGAGGAAAGCCCACCTTCTGACAGTGTTTACCGCACTGGAAGGAGCTAAGAGCACTGACCCAGACCGAGGTGGAAGAAGAAAGCGAAGGCACTAAGGGGCCCCAGCGGGGTCGCCGTGCCAGATGCCACCGGGTTAGCAGCATATGGGAGGCCAGGGACTGCTCCCAGCACCTTCGAAAGGGCCGCGGCAGCGGCGCGGGGCTCGGAGGCGAAGCCAAAGCAGTTGAGACAAGGCAGCGGCGGGACCAGCACCGCCCTGGCGACGCGAGGGGCCGGCCGGCGGAGAGCCGGGCGTCATTTCCAGCCCGCGGCGGAGGCGCACGTGGGGAATCGAGGCCGCAGAGCCTCCAGGGGCCGCCGGAGGAGAGGGCGGCAGGTGCGGGAGAGGCAAGCGGCTTCCCCAAGAGGACGGGCCCCGGAGGCCGCAGGCCGGGAGGAGGGAGGAAAGCCCGGGAGCAGAAACAAGAGGGCCCAGGAGGCTAAGACACCAGCACCACCGACGGGGTGGGGGAGGGCGGGGACACTCAGGGCGGCTGGTGGTGGCGACGTTGGGGGCAGAGCTCGGATGGGGGGCCCCAAGGGACGCTCCCCGGCGCGGTACCCCAGCTCACCGTGCCTCCGTCCTTAATGATAATCTTCTTAGCCAGCATGATACTGCGGTTCGCGGCCCGTTTCTTCTTCTTCCCCTGGGTCATTTTACCATCCTCGAGTACTGGCGCTGCTGCAGCCACTCCCGGGGCGGCCGGCCCCAGCGGCGAGTGCCGTCCCGCCACTACTGCCGGGCCGAGCCGCTCGGGGCGCCCGCCGCCATCTTGAGGGCCCGGCCTGCCTCCGGCGGCGCGTCACATCGTGCGATCCGCGGAGGAGCCGCCCCGCCCACGTGACACCGCCCCGCCCACTCGTTTGCTCGGCGTTCGCCGCGCGGGGAAGGAAACCCGGAGGGAAACCACTAGGCTCGGGGCTGGTGCAGCCCTGTGCTTTCCCGGTGCTTCAGCTCGCTTAGTCCTCACAACAGCACTGGGCGGAAGGGAGCCTTATAGTCCTTCCTTCATTGATAAAGAAATGTAAGTTTCTAAAAGTTACCTGCTCGCGAAAACACGGCTGATAAATGGTTGCCCTGGAAATCTGACCAGGCCCCCTCGACTATTAGCGCTATCTCCACCTGGGTTCTGATCAAGACGGGAACCCAAGGAAACAGTTGAAATCGTTTCCCAGAAATAGTGGGTAAGGATAAACTGATTTTTCAGAAACAGTATTTTGTCTTCGTGCTCAGCCCCTACTCCTACTCCCGCCTCCACCCCTGGCTCCCTGCTCAACTGGAGCATGTGTTTCCAGCAGCTCCCTAGTCCCAGGACCTTTTCTTTATTTCCTGCCAATAAAGACGTACATTAAAAAGTAGTAATATATGGGGCGCCTGGGTGGCTCAGTTGGTTGGGCGACTGCCTTCGGCTCAGGTCATGATCCCGGAGTCTTGGAATCGAGTCCCATATCGGACTCCTGGCTCTGTGGGAAGTCTGCTTCTCCCTCTGACCTTCTCCCCTCTCATTCTCAGTCTCTCTCTCTCTAATAAATAAGTAAATAAAATCTTTTTTAAAAAAAGTAATAATATAAATAAATACATAACCTATGTTATGCTTTGCACCCACTACTTGTTTTGCTATATTGCTTAAAAATCAACTTAATTGGGTAAAATTCTATAAATGACAGTTGACGCCAAGTGAAATACGGACTACAGTTTAAAGGAACACAGTTAAGTCTGATTTTGATAACTGTACTATTAGATAAGAGAATATCCCTTTTCTTAATACACTGAAATCTTAAGGAGTGGAAGTATGTGATGCATGCTACCTGCTCTCAAATAGGAGATAACATGTTTGTATATATGAGGAGGTGGGTAAGAGTGACAAAAAGGCACGTTGTTAAAAAGTGTTTTTGAGTATGATGATTTTAAGATATGCTTACAAATTCAATGATATACTTTGGAAGAGAGGAGTCTAATTCTCCCCTTCGGTGGGGGACCGGGCTGAGTGACTCTCTCCCGTCTAATAGATATAGAACTGACAGCATTGACTTCAGCGGGTAGGTCATAAAAGGCATGCATCTTGGGGCGAGGTCTTTTTCATTCATTCTGGGCTCAAGTTTGGGGAAGCCAGCTGCCATGTTATGACACTCAAACAGCTGATAGCAGGTCTCTGTGTCCAAGAACTGAGGCCTCCTACCAACAGATGTGTAAGCAGTCTTGGAAGCAGATCCTCCAGTGCTGGTTAAACCTTTAATTGACTGCAACCCCTGCTAACTTCCTGACTCCAGTATTAGGAAATCCTCAGCTAGAACCACCTAGATTAGCAACTCTGGGTTCCCTGACTCTCGGAAACTGTAAGATAAAAAGTACTTATTTTAAGGGACTAAGTTTTGGGGTCATTTATAATATAGCTGTAGATAGCTAATACACAGGGTAAAGGGAATGTGTTCTCTGTATTATTGTTGCAACTTTTTTTTTTTAAAGTAAGGTCCATGTGGGGCTCAAACTCAGGATCCTAAGATCAAGACCTCAACTGAGATCAAGAGTTGAGGGACCTAACCAGCTGAGCCACCCAGGCGCTCCTGTTGTTGCAACTCTTATGTAAGTTTGAGATTATTTAAAAATAAAATGTTAAAAGTTTGAATTTTTTGTTCCTTCTATTTCTATATAGAAGAACATTTGACTAGAAATGTAAAACAAAAGCGTTTTAGCTTGATGGATAGTTCAAATTACATTTTCCCATCAACAAGTAAACTCATCATTTGATGATGAGGAGGAGGAGGAGGAGGATTTATGGAGGCTCCACATTCAAGGTGGGGCTTGAACTCAAGATCAAGCATGGCATACTCTACCATCTGACGCAGCCAGGCACCCCTCGTCGTCTGTTCAAAAATATTCTCTTGCTGAAACATTTAATTGAGCGCCAACTTGAAGCTCCTTAGAGAAAGTCATGACAAGATATTATAACTAAATTCCCAGGAGCCTGTTTTGGATGGATGTAGAGGGCTGGTAAAGATCATTTATTGTGTGGTTACTCTGACTTTTCATAGCCCCTTAGAATGATACTTCCTTGAGTATATACTGATTTTACCATCCCAAAGAACTGATTATTATTCAGTCATTCAAAAAATATTTTTGAGTACCTATAAGTGTTTGTCAGTGGTTTGCTAGACACTGAAGATACATTCATACATAAAATTGTATTTACATGAAGCTTAATTACACTGGTGGACAAAGTTATGAAACAAACAAAGATAATTGCAGATTGTGGCAAGTGCTATTGGAAATAATGTAATAAAGAGAAATTTAACACACTGAATGTCCAGAATACCCCAGGCTTTGGGCTAGAAGAGCTGCAATAGTATACAAGAGAGATCAGTCCTGTTCTAACAGACCTGTTGTGTATGTATTTGTGGCTTTGTACATGATTTGGGGTTGTGAAGATTCACAAACTTGACATTGAGTGGTTAGTATGTCAGTTAGGATTCTTTAGTTACAGTCAGTAGAAACTAGCATTGGCCAGCTTAAGCAAAAGGTAATGATTTTGAAGGATATTGGGAGTTCCCCCAAATAATGAGAAGGCCAAAAATCAGTCTTGAAAACAGATAAGAACCAAGATGGAAAGTTCATAAGAACACTTCATGAGGCACCTTGGAAAATACAGGGATTCCCTTGGAGAGAAGAGCAAGTGGCTGAAGCTAAATATTGCTAAAGAAACTAAGATTGTATCGCTCTCTCTGTCTCAAATAAATAAATAAATAAAATCGTAAAAAAAAAAAAAAAAAGTGGTGCTTAACCGACTGAACTACCCAGAATTATGTGGCTTCGATGTGATAAAATATAAACTCTACAAGATCACTCATGAAATATTCTTTCTAAAAACATTTAAGGTAAAGCTAATCAAACCTACACACTCCACTTCCAGTTCAATGGAAATGCAAAGAATAAAGGAAACAAGTCAAAGGAAGAGACAGATCAAGGATAGGAGGAAAGTGATTTAGATTCTTTAAAGTCACATCATGGGGGGAAAACAACAAAGGGGGTGTAGGGAAGGATCTTCTAGACTAATAAGACAATCAGATACAAAGTATGAACATCAAAGTATGAACACATAAAAAACAAGCACATTCACAGATTTTGTTAAAAATGCCTAAGTCTAATTTAGCAAATTTAACTAAACCTCTTAAATACTTTACATTCCAAGCACATTTTAACAAGAGTGTATTTTCAGATAATTACTCCCAAACACAGTGAAGTATACTCAAAAATTGAACATGTATTTCTCTAGTAAACTAGTTCCAAAGGAATAATATGTTACTTGTTTTTAAGAAGTTATTTTTACATACTAGAAATCCCAAATGAATAAATGTAAATGAATTCCTAAATGAAAAATTGCTTAGATTCAAAGGAGGTCTGATGCTTAACCCTAGCAAACGATTCCTGGAAATGTGGACCTATCAGTTAACAGTAAAGCCCTACTGTCAACCAAAGGAACAACTGGTATCAGTTTTATTCTGTTAACTTTTTCTTATAATAGTGATGGTTAATGATAATTTAAAGTTAGCTTAAAATTGACATGGTGCTGAACTGGCTGAACTGCCAGGAGTGGCCCGAGTATGCTTGAAGGACCCAAGACTGTCTAAAGCCACAGGGAAAATAGTGGAAAATTCATCGTCACCACTGCCAGAAAAAGTTATTTATAGCTTTGTTTTTTACTTAAGCTCTCATTTTCACTTCACAGTTTTTATCTTGTGGGCTTTTATTCCTGAATCTTGGCTAAATTCCTTAGGCTTAACCTATTGGTCTCAAAAAAATTAAACAGTTACAATGCCCACCTACCTGGTCATTACTATAGTAATTAGTTATGTACCCTCATTTGGAAAAACATGATGAGTACCTCTCCATTCAACTCCACTCATACAATCATAGATAACTATGCTAAAAATAAAGCGCAGAAGAAAAACTAAGAAAAGGCCATACCAGCAGTAAGAGATATTCCTATTAGTGAAGTAAACCAAATGTTCTTACAGCTAAAGAACTTTATGCCGAAAACTAAATTCTATATAGACTAACACCAAGCATGTATTATATTTTGATGTAATAATTTTGACCATAACTATTTCGACTATCTCTTATTTATACCCAGTATAACTTTGACATTTTGAAATGTCAAAAAGGCAAGTTGAACTTCTTTTAAATTCCATTAATATTATAAATATTCTCAAGTATTATTTATTAATGGACTGAATAAATAGAATACTGTATTACCATGTAACAGACTTTTAAAAAAGTATCAGTAAAAGCAAGAAGTCCCTCCAAAGAGGCATTCATGTTGTAATTTTCAAATGGCAAAAATAAATAAGAAATAAGTTCAAAATTGTAAATTAATATACAATATAATTTCTTGTTCCTTAAAAAATAATTCAGCATTTACAAAGTCATTTAACATCAGAACTGAAAACTAAATGAATACTATATGGGCTACTTAACACTGTCTCTGATTATAAACTTTTTTCTACCCTCAAGTCTTATGTTCAGAATCATTTGACAATACTTCTGAAATTAAAATCATAAAGTGTAAAAGTGTCTATACACAACTGTCACTGCTTGTGTCATCATCAATTCAGAAGAATGTGTATAGACACAAACAGTCACTGTGTAATAAGGAATTTTGCTTTACCTAAAGAAAGTTCTGACCTACATCTTTAGGACCTCATACCTGAAAATTTATGCAACAAGATGACTCAGGATGAACCCCTGTAACTTGATGTCAGCCAGTTTTCCAACTCTCCTGCCCTCTCCGGCAGGGCTGGAGAGTTCTCAACCACGTGGGCAAAAAATCAATCAGGTCAAGTAATAAAGCCTCAATAAAAATTTGGACACCAGGGGTACCTGGGTTGCTCAGTGGGTTAAAGCCTCTGCCTTTGGCTCAGGACATGATCTCAGAGTCCTGGGATTGAGCCCCATTATCAGGCTCTCTGCCCAGCAGGGAGCCTGCTTCCCCCTCTCTCTTTGCCTGCCTCTCTGCCTACTTGTGCTCTCTCTCCTCTCTGTCAAATAAATAAATAAAATCTTAAAAAAAAATTTTGGACACCAAAGCATGAGTGAGCTTTTCTGATTGGCCATACTGTGTGTATACTGTGGCCAGGAATAAATAACACTATCCAGCACCCCACAGGAAGTAGACATCTGGAAAGGACAACTGGAATTTGGACTCCTCCTAGATTTCTACCCTATATGCCTCTTTCTTTGGCTGGTTCAAATTTGCATCCCTTATTGGTAATAAACATGGTGACAGCGTAATAGTTTTCAGTAAGTTGTCTTTCTAGTGACTTATTGAACCTGCAGGTAAATTTGGGAAACCCATGAATTTGCAGTCACCAAGACACTCTCTACTATAGTAGAATTTGATATCTTTGGGGTCTAAATGCAAGTTATTTCCTCTTTGCTATTTTCTTTTCTGGAATATGTATGTAATAATCCTGCCTTAAGGGAATTCAAAACTTTTAAGAATGGTGAGAAAGACCATTTACAGGTCACTATCTGACTCTGTTGAATGGCAGTAATTAACTATATAAGATTTGAATTATGAGGTGTAGGTATGAGATTGGATAGCACTGGGATTCAAGGATTGTAATATACTTCCAACAAAAGAAGTATTCCAATTCCAAAAAGATGTAAAGATTTTCAGTTAATTATTTTCACAAGAAACCGAAGTATCCACTTTTAAAATGCTGATATGCTGAAATAAATAAATAAATGCTAATACTCTTTAGTGATCTTTTAAAACAAAGCATTTCCTACAAGGTTACTTCACTAATAGAGGTGGAAATGAAATCCTTTACATTGCTTATCATTTGATCTCTATGCACTGAATGATAGTCACAATAGAAGCAATTATATTCAATGATTTATGAAGAAAATATATACCAATTACTGTAATTACTTAACCTTGAGGCTAGCAAAGAGATAATTTATTTAAAACGACAACAACAAAAAAATTGGGCTATTATCACACAGACAGTTTCTAACTAGTTTAAATAAAACCCAGTCTTCCATGCTAGAGCATAGGCTAGAAAAAAGAAGGGTGGTAACACATGATAAAGGTAACTAGAGAGATACAGAAAGCATCAGGGAGTCATTTCTGATAATATAGAAAGGAGTCTAATTCAGTTAAGTCAGAGGTGAAAAGGAAACAAGGAAATATAGGAAGAAATTTAAGTGGTTAATTATGAAAATCTTTTTCATAAATTTACTAAATAGATAACTGGATACCAAAAAATGACAGAGACAAATTGATCCATTAAAAAGCCATTTAACAAAAGACCAATTTATACATTCCTCTAAATTATGTTCATAAAAAATTTAAATATACAAATCACATTCCCAAACTCAAAGGAATCTTTCTAAACAAATGAAATACATAGACATATAAACAAATTCAGAATTCAAATCATTAAATATTTTAAAAATCACAGTAAATTATATCTCATAAAAAGAAATAAAACAACCAAATGACAGCTATATACATTTGTTAAAGTTTCAAAAGCTCGATGATGGAGCAATGGTGCATAATTTATTTAAATAAGTACTGTTTACTAATGTTTATATAGTATACTGTTTTAATATTCTGTTAGATAATGGATTCAAAAAAGCAAATGATGAAACATCCAAAAAATTGAATTATAGTTATTTATAAAATCTCAATTTCCCCATGTGTCCAAAATAGTGAATTACAGTAATATCCTTCAGAAAAGTCAGGTATTTGGTAAAGCAAGGCACATAGGACCAGATTTTGATAAAGGTGCTTTTTCTTTGGTCCTGTAATTACTTTAAATATGCTACATATCTGGGAGATTCTTAAGATGACTTTCACTATACCATAAATAACTTATAAACCTTTTCTTATGTAAAGCATACATCCATGTGTAATTAAATATAACAATGAAAGTGTAAATAAGTGATTTAGCTAAACCCTATTTTTAAAAACAAAACAAAACTCAGTTGAATGACTATATAATGACATTTTAAAAGTCCAATAATTTGTTATGTAGAAAAAGTGTATCAATTCGTAGGAATAATCAACATTACACTAAGTCTACTGGGCACAAAGTCAATTAGTTTCTTTTCAGATTTTGTCTCCTTAGAATCTAGTTTAAATATTAAAATACCTTTCCTTCCGTGAAATTGGGACATTCAATATAAATTGATACAAACATTGAAGTTTTGCATCTCTAAACTACAGTTTTCACCATAAAAGTAGCCTACAACTTCCCTAAAAACACTTTATTAAAGAACTGGTGATATTACTATTTTGAAACATCTACATATTGAATTTCAAACTTTTCTTCCCAAATACCTATTCTTAATTTTTAATATAACTATCAACTGGCACTCTTCTCCCATGAATTAGGACATTTTTATAATGAATAAAGTAGTTGAGAGATAACAAGTAAACTTTAAAAGAATTTAAATAATCAAGGAGTCGTTATCATATAAGATTGATACAATAAGGCTTTTGGAGGTCATCAAAACACACACCACACACACATACAAAAATGGCATTATTCGTGTGAATGACATGGTCTAGGATATAGGCCCCCCTTCGCAAATGCAATTCTTTCTCTATGAATTAAAAATTGTAAGCCACACAACCCAATCTCTAATAACATCTTTAAGACTATTAGAAAAGCAACATATAAATTAAGCTTGTCTAATAAAAGTTTGGTTTGAAATATGCTTTAGGTCACTTCGTCCTTTCTCACAACTCTTGATTATATTTTTGTAAGCTTCACTGGGAATATTAAAATTGTGTTATTTTGGACACTGGAAAATATATTATGGTAACAAACATGTCTGATATCCAATTATTTGCTTTTATCATTTTTTGAAGGGACACTCAGCCTATGTAAATGTACACTGAATTAATATATACTAGTACCCAACTAGTACTTCCATGCAGGCTGAACATAAATCTTTATATGTACTCTTGAATTCTTTGCATTTGCAGGACTTAGATTTCACTCAGAAGTAGAGAGTAAGATGTAAGTCTGAATGCTGTTACCATCTAAAAACACCATGCTGGGGCACCTGGGTGGCTCAGTCGGTTAAGCGGCTGCCTTCGGCTCAGGTCATGATCCCAGAGTCCTGGGATCGAGCCCCGCATAGGGCTCCCTGCTCCGCAGGGAGTCTGCTTCTCTCTCTCCCTCTGCCTGCTGCTCTGCCTACTTGTGCTCTCTCTCTATCAAATAAATAAATAGAATCTTAAAAAAATAAAAAATAAAAATACCATGCTCAGAATGTGATAAAGTTATTAAACAAATACTTTAAAAGATGGTCACTGAAAATCATAGGTCAGTCTTCCAGAAAGTTTAGTTAGTTCCAATTTGGGATCACCAGCAGATTGATTTAAGATATTTTGTAATTTTAATCACTTTTAAACTCTGAATGGAATAGAGTAGGCCTGTCTTATAGAGACGTAGTTTGCATAAAGCAAAGTAACACAGCCAGTCCTAATAACCCAAAGTACCCAAAAGTTTGTAACACAGTATTTTTGAGCCAAATTCTATTTAGCAAAATCCATTATAACTATATAAAAATATTTTTTTACAGTTTTTATACTATTAGAATGGGAGACTTTTAAAAATATATAAAGCATGAATGAAAAAATAAAGTAAAATACTTCTTATACATAATAGGTAATTCTATCTATAGTCAATAATTAAATTAAGTCCATATTCCAATTATAGAAAGTATTCTTGCCCACCAAGAATTCACTTACCATTTTTGCTATATTTTCTCTCCCCCGTGAACCAACTTATTAAATAACTCATGTAATTTACAACCTCAACTCCAGTGCTAATCAAAATGGAAAAGAAACCACTATCTTAAATCTAAGTGGTGACTCCTTCCCAGCAGCTTCTACAGGGCCACAGAAAGGGAACTCAGAATTTGCTACCTCTCCCAGACATGTGACCAGAGTATTCCTGGGGATGGTAGGTTTATGAGAGGCCTAAAAAGTTCTTCTGAACAGCCGTGAATTTATAGCTATAGTGCCATTTAAAATAATATAATATCATGGCAATCTGGAATGTCTCTAAGAAAGGTCATTTTGGTCTCAATTCGTTGGTATCTATACTATTATTTATTTTGGTTTTTGACAGTTGTAGATTAAAGGAATTTTTACAGATCAATGACTAAAATATTCATTTAAAAACATTTTAATTGTGTACAGTATGTGCTCTGATAGTTCAAAATTCTCCAAGTGGAGATATTAGATAATAATTATTATTTTAAATTATTAAATGAGTATTTAATCCTTTTATATTCATTTTGAAACTTTAATGGAAATTACCACATACAGCAATTTAATTTAAAGAAATATTAAGAATTTATCTGATTTACAGAAAAGAAATACAATTAAGAGATTAAGGACAAAACTCCATTAGTGCAAAAGTCTCTGGCTACAATCTAGCACAGGAGCAACTGGATTGCTTTCAGCAGTTTCAAAGCGCTAAAAAAGATCTTAAAATGGAGAGATGGAGAGATAGATGTGTGTATTTCCCTACATTAAATTTAAATATGAATTTTATTCTCTCACAAATTAGACCTAGGACATAACTTTATCAATTTTTATGTAGTTGAACAAATGACATTTAGTAATCCTTTCTTTAGTAATCTTTTGTATAAATATAAAAATCTCAGATACATGAAAATGTTTTTCAAATCATACTTCTATTTCTTCACAGCTTTATAGGCAATTATAATTATAGGCAATTTCAAACTTTGAATATTCCATGTGATTTGACATTTCTGTACAGAAAAAGATAAAAAATATTTAATAATATTAAATAGATCTAATTTGCAAAAATTGGTATCTGACATTTGTTGTGTGCTCTTGCAAAGAGTGCATAGGACATTTCTGCAGCAATCAAAAGGTAAAATCTTTTTAAACTCAGATTTCAAGTTTTCTCCAATAATTATTCTAATCCCTGGAAATACTTTCAAGCTTTGATTTCTAGATATAATAGCTATTTCATTAACATATACACATATTTTATCCTTAAACTTTTATATTTTCAAACCATTTGAACAATACGATGAAATTCAGCATGATGGTATCTTCTGAGAGTCTGTAGAAGTCCTCTATGCAAGATTAATGTTGAGATTCCTAGTGCACCATTGTGAAAAATCAGTTAAAGATAATATATGATTATGCTTTAGTAGGATTGCCTGTAGGTTTAGGATCATAACCATATAGGAAAGTAGCTGTTATTACAAGGATGGCTCCAAGGAAAAAGACACTAAATAGATGAAGAAAAAATGAAAAAGAGACAATCAGATTAAAAGCAAAACAACTTCTATTTCTTCTCATAAAAACAATTTTAACTTGGGAAAAAATGTTCCAGTAATATGGCTAACAAATACTAAGTACTTAATACATTCTAGGTACTTAATACATTCAAGCCAAAGATTTTATATGCATCTCATTTAGTTCTTATAACCACCCTATGAATAAGTATTAGTATTATCCTCACTTTTTTATATATGAGGGAACTGAGGGTTAGAGAGTTTAAGTAACTTGCTTAAAGTCACCTTTAAGTGGAAGAGAAGATTCAAATCTAGGTATGTTTGACTCTATACCCCGTACTTTCATCCACTACACTGTATAGTCTCCCAAAGCAAAGATCTTTTAAATGTATTTCCCCTTAATATGTCTTTTGCCTGTAATACATTGAATAATAAAAGATCTCAACTTTTAAGTATTTGAAAATATAAACAGAAAATGGCATTCTTTTGAGACCAAAGTTCAGTTTTTTGTTTTTTTAGTAAAGTTCAGTTTAAAATCCAAGGTAGTAATAAGCAAAACTCAGGACCAATTTCATAGGATGCTTTACAAAAGGAAATTCAACTAAATGCAGGTAGATTTGGTTTATTCATTATTTTATCTATCCAGAGATAAAATATATCTTATTATAAACTGGAAATGAACTTAAACTGGTACTGGAACTTAAAGTAGAGATAAAGTGAATACCAATCTTAACTTTTAAGATGTATATTCTTCAAAGTACTATTACAGGGACATGAGTTAGTCTCAGTTTTAAAGTTTCTATTAACAGTTCAAAGTCACTCTCATGAGCTTTACAACAATAAACATTTGTTCTATAAAGGAAAAAGATCACAACCCTTATTATGACATAAAAGGCCCTTCCTAATGTGGTCCCTCTGACCTCATCTCCCATATCCCACCCACCCAATCTAGAGTTCAGTCATTCCATTCAGTGAAACAGTGTGCCTTTCAGGACAGTTTCCTTATAGATGCTACTCCTTCTGCTTCCAATGTCCTTTCTCCCAAGAAAATGGATTATTCATAACTCATGTCTAATGTCTCCAAGACTCATTCCCCTAGGCAGAGGTACTCTATGATAACATTTATTATACATTATTAAATGATGCATTACTGACATGTCTGCACCCCTGCTTAACCATGTGCTCTTCATTCATCATTATACTCCAAGTGCCTAGGATATAGAGGGAGCTCAATAATTATCTGCTGTGATAAATTATCTGCTGTTGGTTTGATGTAAATGGGCAACTTTTCAAAACCCTTGGATGTAGGTACACATGTAAGATTATGACAATATAAAACTTCCTGTAATCCCTCTTGAAGAAAATTACTACCATAGGAATATTTCATAATTATTTAGGCTTTGGACAAGCTTCTGACTAAAAACTTCCTTTGTCAGGCATTCTGATCTTTGCCTAGCTTTCTGGACCTCTGGAATTACATAGAGTCACATGCTCAACTGAAAAGCTGTCTGATCCAATTCTCTACCCACTGCAGGAATCCATTCTATGAAATTTCTAATAGGATCTACTAGAATACCTAATAATGTCAGGAAACCTACGTTTATCAAGATAGCTATTTTTACATGGTTCTGAAGAAAAAAATTTTTGTTGGGGAAAAACTATCAGAATACAATGATTATTTCAAAGATTTGGGCACCTGATTTGCAAAAGAATTGTATGTATACTTCATTGATGCACTGATCATAAAATTCTCATTTATTCACATGTCTATCTCTCTAATCACTGTGATCCCCTTGAAGAGAGGAAATCACATCTCATTCATACATTCCTGTTTTTCCAGGATCTGGTATAAATGAAAGGAAGGCACATTGTGGACACTTAATAAATTTTTGATAGAAGAATAAACAAGCCTAAATGCAAAGATGGTTAATACCAATAAGCAAAATAATCAACACAAGAAAAATAAGTTAGGAAAGGGAATACTGGTGATATGATATTAATAAAGATGTTTAGCAGTCAGCTGAAAATAGGAATCTAGAATTGAAGTTAAACTAGTTGGGACTTATCTTCATAGAGAGCACAGACTAGACATGGCAGTGAATGAGATGAATGAGAGAGTGAGTAAGGATTGACAGGTTACTAAAGGAGTAGTCAGAAAGGGAAGTACAGGGGAACCACTTCTGAGAAAGCAACAAACAAAACCTAAGCAGTTTTAGGAAGCGAAATGGGGATAACAAAGGAAAATATATTACTACATTTGGAATAGAGGTCATTGGATTTATTACTTAAAGAGATGTTCTTCACAAAAGTAAGAATACATAAAGATAGAGGGTCTAGTTATACTATAGGAAAAAGAATCCATCTTCTTGATCTGACTCAGTGTCAAAACATTCATTTATTCAATAATAACAAAATCATTATCTTGTCTCTTTTATCTTCATCCCAACATACCTTACATAGTCCCTCAGAAACATGGATTTACATGCAGGTATGTATCTTATTGACAAACTACTACTCTTTTGTCCCTCTACTGATTTACCTTTTCATTTACTTGTTTATTTCCCTGCATGATTCAAAGATTTAAAGTTAACACCCAAAGTCAGCCTTATATGAAGTGATTTTTTTAAGGTATGCCTTTTTAAATGTACCCTAAAAATCTAGAGTTCCAAAACATTTAAAATAATTTAAAGTTCCAAACTTACTCAAATAATACATTAGCACATAATTTCCCCATTTAATGAATAGAGGCTAAAGCATCATTAACACATAGATCAATTCTAGTTGTTAGGCTAGTCTCACTAGCTAGGTAGTTCATTCCCATACCAAAGTAGAAATAGAAATACTTTTAAATTCATGCCTCAGAGAAATTAAACATTCTAACATACGTGTCCCAGACCTATTACCCAGGTTGCTAGAAAAATGAAACCATAAATGTTCAATATAGAAATATAGAGTATATTATGTTTTTCTACTGCCACATTCCATCCATAATCCTATCTCACTCTCAGTAACACAAATGAATTTTACTAACTGTATTAAAATTTTAAGATCTTGAACATTCATTCAAACAGAGTGCCTATTATAGGCCAAGCTCTGGCCTTGCTGACTTATAAGATGGTAATAAATCTTCTGAAGAAAGGAGGAAAGAATGTTAGAATGGAGGGGGGGTGCTCTTTTATTTAGGGAGGTCTCCTGATACAGTAAATTTGAGCCAAGACCTGAGGATGTGAGGGAGTTTGTCATGTGAATACACAGGGGATGAGTATTCCAAGATGACTGAAAAGCAAGTCAAAGCCCATGGCAAAGAGGTTGCTGGAGGAAGGAAGAATGGATGGAAGGGATGGAGGGCGGGAGGGAGGGAGGGAGAAAGGAAACAAAAGGAAAGTAATATCAGATGAGGACAGATGCATAGCTGAGGGCCATACCAAATAGGCCATTAATAATGACACCTTTTAGGTGACATGAAAAGCAAAAGGTTTCTGAGCGGAGTGGTAATATGATCTAATTTGCATTGAAAATAGTCTGCTGAATGGAGAACACTGTAGGGGCACAGAGCAAGAGACAAAGCAATGAGATATATCAAGAGACTGTTTCCTTAATCCAGACGATAAATGAGTATGCCTTGGACCAGGGTGGTAGCAATGGAAGTTGTGAGAAATGGTTGACTCGGGAGATATTAAAAAGAGGTGACAGGCTTTATTTCTAGATTAGAATGATGTGTGAGAGAAAGGTAAAAAGTTGATGACCTTCCTTCCTATTTCACTCAGAAGATAAAGAATTTCCATATATTTTAACTTTCTATGTCTGTCTACATCCATATCTATAGGCCTTCTCTTAGGTTACTGTGAATAAACTGTTCCAGTTTAAGTCAAGGAGAATTTTAGCCTAAGTAACTGGAAGAATGGAGGTGCTGCTATTAATAAATTGGGAAACCCTTATAGGGTTAGGGACTGAGTTATGTAGTAGACATTCAAGTGAAAATGTCAAATAGGCAATTAAATATACAAGCCTGGAATTCAAAGTAAAATGTGAAAGAAGAAAGAGAAAGAGAAAGGGAGGAAGGAAGGAAGGAAGGAAGGAAGGAAGGAAGGAAGGAAGGAAGGTAGGAAAGAAGAACAAGAAAGAAAGGAAAGGAAAGAAGGAAAGAAAGAAAGAGAAAGGAAGGGATGGTTATCAGCATATAAAATGGTATTTAAAGCCTTGAAAACAGAGATCACCCAAGGGAGTGAGTACAAATAAGAGGTTCGAGGACAGTTCCTTTGGAGACTCCAAAGTTGAGAGGTTGAGAAGATGAGGAGGGGAGTGAAGTTAGATGAAAACCAAGACTAGTAACTCGGAATCCACTAAAATATAATCTCATTACTCTGGGATTATAAATTAATAATTATAAAAAAATAATAGGATCTTCAATACCACTGTAATGGGTATTAATCACACATCATTCTTCCTGACTCCGTCTCTTCCCTTGGCATCCATGACACCACACATCCTGGGTCTCCTGCCTCACCGATCATTCCTTTTGCAATTCTTCCTAACCACTCTTCTTCCTGCCACCACCTAAAAGAGTTTTCTCATGCACCACTTTCTCTAGATAAACTATCCTCTTCAAGAATGTCATCTGCTCTCCTGGGTTTACCTATATCAATTCCACACATAAATATGTCATTATATGATTTATTTGATCACTTTATATGACTTATGAACTTCTTATATGACATTTTACTTTGGGGGAAAAAGTTTAGAAAGAATTTTCCAATCTATTGGGAAAATTCTGGCTAGTCAAATTTGTACAAAAAACTTTCTAGTGGAAGATTTTCTTTTATGCCGTTGGTTTGAAATCTTTTTTAAAAGACAGTTAAATGATAGGAAACAAATTGAGGTTTGCTGGAGGGGTTGGGGTGGAGATATGGGGTAACTGGGTGATGGACATTAAGGAGGGCATGCAATGTAATGAGCACTGGGTATTATATAAGACTGATGAATCATAGGCCTGTACCTCTGAAATCAATAATACACTATATGTTCATTAATGGAATTTAAATTTAAAAATGTTTTTTAAAAAAAGATAAAAAACAGAGAGGGAGGTGAACGATAGAGACTCTTAACCCAGGAAATAAACTGAGGTTGCTGGAGGGGAGGTGGGTAGCAGATAGGGTTCCTGGGTCTCGGGCATTAAGGAGGGTACGTGATGTAATGAGCACTGGGTGTTACATGCAACTTAAGAATCACTAAATTCTTCCCCTGAAACTAGTAATACACTATTTGTTAACTAAATTGAATTTAAATAATTTTTTAAAAATAAAAAAATAGCTAAATGGATTTTTTACTATATTTCCTTGATTCTTCAAAAGTTGTTATAAAACAAAATTTTTCATACCGGATCTTATTAAGAATTCTTATTTTTCTATATATTTTGGAGACTTAAGGAAATAGAAAAGAATATATTACCTGGTTGGCACAAAATCTTGTAGCCAAAAATAGGATATCAGTGTTGATAGTATTATGGATAAAGAGGTTGCAAATCCTTTTAAAATATTATCTGCATATTTAATAACAGCAGCTATTACAAGGCCTCCAAGTGCCTGCAAAAGTTTTAAAAGATTATTTTAAACAAACATATATAAAACTGCCTCTTTTTTTAGATTTATTTATTTATTTGTCAGAGAGAGAGAGAGGGAGAGAGAGAGAGCATGAACAGGAGGAATAGCAGGCAGAGGGAGAAGCAGGTTCCCCACTGAGCAAGGAGCCTGATATGGGAATCAATCCCAGGACCCTAGGATCATGACCTGAGCCAAGGCAGATGATTAACTGACTGAGCCACCCAGGCGTCCCATGAAACTGCCTTTCAAAACAATCTTATTATTAAATGAAGCTTTAAGCTTTTGTCCTATAAATTAATCCCATTATAATAAGTGATTTTTATTAAATATATCCTATAACCAACAGACTTCCAGGTTTTGTTCAACAGCCTTTTATTTCAAAAGTTACCTGATGAAGAAACTACTGGCATAATCTGCAGTTTGTTATAATATAGTTTGACTATACTGTGAATAAAACATCTATCCTCAACCAATTTAGTAATTAAACATCACTTGTTCAGACAAATGGGGAAAGACTGGTCGCTCAGATCCATGAAATGTTTTTTACTTTTGAAGTAAAACTAAAGTGTAACTTGAATTTTTTTTTTACTTGGCTTTCTTCCCCTAGCTTCTCACCATTCAATCTACTTTTTATTGCTGTCAGATTATTCTTCCGAACTTTCTACCAAATCCCTCTCAAATTCCACATTGTGCCTACTTAAATGATGAGGTTTTACCACACTATATAGTTTTGTTTTCTGCCAAACTCTACGTACACATCCTAAATCTAGATTATCCATATTAACAACTTTGACTGGCCCTCTTCACATGACAGAAGCTTATTAGTGAAAGTCACAAACTATGCCAATTGAGCTCACTACAAATTGATGTCCTATTACCTCCTAGCAATGTACATGTTCCTCTATTTAGTCCCTGATGAATCCCTCCTATCGACTGTTTAAGTCAAGGAGAATTTTAGCCTAAGCAACTGGAAGAATGGAGGTGCTGCTATTTACTAAATTGGGAAACCGTTTTAGGTTTAGGGAATGAATTATGTAGTAGACATTCAAGTGAAAATGTCTTTTATCATTTATCTTTATCTTGCTCATGTTTTACAGGAAGAGGGCTTCCCTCTGCTAGAATAAAACCCATCATACAAACTCTCTTGATCTAACCTACCTCTACTTCAAATTTCCTGACTTTTCACTTATCCTTGTCTCCTTTTATCTTAAAAATAGAAGTATCCTTCCTGCTTTTAAAACAAAACTATCCTTTGCTATCTTCACCCACTTTCTGTAAGAGACCTTGCTTCTTATAGCTTCAAACACCTCCAAAGGGAGGGTTTGTGAGGGTAGTACTTGTATCTTCACTTTTATATCCTCCAGAGTAATCAAGTTATTTTTGATGATGAAATTACTCATCCCTTGAACAATTTCAAATTACAAACTGAGATAATTGGACAGGAATATTTTAATATGTAACTATAATATATGGCAATAAATTGTTACAGATTTAAATATCTAGATCTGCTTTTGAGCCTTAATGCACTGATCACAGGCTTCCTGTACAAGAATTATAAAAAAATCAGAAGTTATATTTGCTTTCAGCTTGAACTCTTTATTCTGAAACTTAATTTTAATTATGTCAAATTTAAATACCATAAAGTTATTTATGACCTTTTCAAAGTAAGTTTTCATTATGGCATTAAGACCAGTTCTATTTTAATTTCCCCGAATAAACTAGATATAATGAGAACACCAACAGGAGGGATCTTTTTCCCTCACATCTATATCAGGAGCTACTCTGCTTATCTACATTAAAATAAAGTTTATTAGCATTAAATATGACTTTAAATGCTTTACCTGAAGAATAACAACTATCCAAGTCAGTCGGTTATATCCCTGAAAAAATCCATTCTTTGACACCAATTCTCCATCATAAATGTATACACCCATTAATCCAAATATACTTCCAAAGAAACCTAAAAAAGAAAAAAAAAAAAGGTTTACATCATGTGTCATTTGGTTTGGAGAAATATTTTTCCATTGACATTCCAAATAATTTCATATTTAGCTTTTCCTTTTTGATAAAATTTGACTACTTAAAAAAAAAATCTTTTAGTTGGGGGTGGCACCCGGGTGCTCAGTCGGTTAAGCCTCTGCCTTCAGCTTGAGTCATAATCCTGGGGTCCTGGGGTTCTGGGATGAGCCCCGAATTGGGCTCCCTGCTCAGTGTGGAGTCTGCTTCTCCCTCTTCCTCTGCCCCTCCCCACCCCGGTTTTCTGTCTCTCAAATGAGTACATAAATGTTTAAAAAAATAAAATTTAAACAAATAAAAATCTTTTACTTTGATATTTCTGTAAACCTAACAAAATTATACTTAATCCTATATTATGATTGTAAGACAAAGACAGGAGGATACAGAAAAGAGCAGAGATTACCAACTTTGAAACACTAAAAAATACAATGGCTTTAAGGGCACAGGGTGGCTCAGTCAGTTAAGCCGCCAACTCTTGGTTTCGGCTCAGGTCATGACCTTGTGGTTGTGAGATCGAGCCCCTCAATGGGCTCCGTGCTCAGTGCAGAGTTTGCTTCAGATTCTCTCCCTCTCCCTTCCCGTCTTCTCTTCCCCTTGCTCTCATGCTCTCTCTCAAATAAATACATAAATAAAATCTTTAAAAATATATATAATGCTTGCATTACATGACTACATGGCTGTCTCATTCAAATATCTGAAAAACAGCCACTTTTGGCATATTCATTGTCTCATATCTTCCTATTACTAGCTCTAGATGTTCATATATACATATTTATGTATGCAGATATAAAAGCTCAGGTATGTGGCATAGCATTTTTCCTTATTAAGAAGTTTTAAAAGTACATTAAGTAGTATCCAAAAATTCAAAGGTAAGAAATAGGCAACATGAGAAGCTGTTATTACTTAAGTCTCACCATTAAGGAAAGCCAGCTCAGTGAGAGGAGAAACTATGTCTTATTCAATCCCTCATTGCTTAGCTGTACCACGGAATGTATCACATGACTACAGGATCTAAAAGATTTCCAGGAGCAATCTTAAGCTATAAAGAAAGAAATGAATGCCTACAAGGGCCACCTGTTAGGAGTAGTCTCTGGTAATATTTGTAGTCAAAGAGTGCAGGGTGAAGCAATTTCTTTATAAAGCCATAATTACTTGAAGATTCCACGATGAAAAGGAACTAAAAGGGATATGAGACGTTCTTTTAATTTTATTTATGCCAACTCAATCATTTTTAATTAACTTTTTAATTTTAATTCTAGTATAGTTAACATACAGTGTTATATCCGTTTCAGGTATACATGTATCATTTTAAGATAACTAATTTTGAACATAAAATCATACAAACTTACAAAACTAGAAAACTAATTTTGAACATAAAATCATATAAACTTACAAAACTAGAAAAATAAAAAATACAAAAAGAAACACTTATGACAGTATTAGTTTTCTATGTTTTAATTTTTAAAAATGACACTTGAGGAGCACCTGAGTGGCTCAGTTGGTTAAGCAGCTGACTCTTGGTTTTGCTTAGGTCATGATCTCAGTCAGGGTGATGGGATCAAGCCCCATGTCAGGCTCTATGCTCTATGGGCTCTGTGCTCTGTGTGGAATATGCTTGAGAGTCTCTCTCCCTCTCCCTCTGCTCCTCCCCCCACTCACACTCTAAATAAAAAAATAAACAAACAGCTCACTCTTTAAATAAATAAATAAATAAATAAATAAATAAATAAATAAATAAATGAATGTAACACTTGATAATGACAAAACAAGGTAATAGTACCGAAGGTTACATACATGTCAGTATGTCAGATCTAGTGCATTCTATCAGTTGTATAGTATTTCATTGTATGGATAATAATAATAATAATAATAATATGAAATACATACATCATCATGTTCCACAAGTTGTTCTAAGTGCTTTATGTATGTAAACTCATAACAACCCTATTAGGTAGATACTCTTATGTCCATAGACGAAGAAACTGACACACAGAGAAATTAAATAAACATGTCTGAGCTCACACTGATGGTAAGTGATGGACTCTGGATGTGAATCCAGGCAGTGTGGCTCTGGACTCCATGATCTTAACCACTGCACCATTTCATCATATTGATAATTTATTTGAGTAATCTTCTACATGTTTTCTATTTTTTACAATTATAACCAATAATAAAATAAATAACCTTGAACATCTATCTTTGTGCTCTTGTGTAAGTTATTTGTAGGATAAATTCTTATCCAGAAGTGGAATTTTTGCATCAAAGCATTTATTTAAAATTTTGTTAAACATTCCCAATTTGAGATCCAATAAGGTTATACAATCTATACTCCTGGTAATCACAAGTAATAAGAGTTTCTGCTTCTCCACTCTCTGGCTAACATTGGATATTATCAATTTGCTAATCTTTGACAGTTTGATACTTGAAAAATGCTATTAAATTGTTTAATTTTGGAGCACCTGGGTGGCTCAGTTAGTTAAGCATCTGACTTTGGCTCAGGTCCTGGGATAGAATCAGCTCTATGCTCACTGAGGAATCTGCATCTCCCTCTTCTTCTGCCCCTCCCCTGCTAGGGCGTGCATGTGGGTGTGCATACTCTCGCTCTCTCTCAAATAAATAAATAAAATCTTTTTAAAAAATAAATGTTTTGGGCGCCTGGGTGGCTAAGTTGGTTAAGCGACTGCCTTCGGCTCAGGTCATGATCCCGGAGTCCCGGGATCGAGTCCCATATCGGACTCCCGGCTCTGCGGGAAGTCTGCTTCTCCCTCTGACCTTCTCCCCTCTCATTCTCAGTCTCTCTCTCTCTAATAAATAAATAAAATCTTAAAAATAAAATAAAATAAAATAAAAAATAAATGTTTTAATTTCTGTTTTTGTAATCTCAAGTCATCTACAACTTATTTATGCATCCTTTTCAAAACTTTGAGTTAGCTTACCATTCACTAGATTGTGTTATGAGGTCAAATTAAAGAATAAGAAACCCATGACATACCATAGAATCATGAATTGTGGCTTTTTGTTTTTATCTTATAATTCAAGAAAATTTTGGGCAATCACAAAATCTTTTAATATTTGTTTCTTTCCTGATATTTGCATATTTATATAAATAGCTGACGTTAGTGCTTACTATGCAAGGCACTTTATTCTAAACACTTCACAAGTATTAACTCATTTAATCCTCATAGCAACATATGGAGTTAGTACTATAAGTACATCTTATTGATGAGGAAAGTGAAGCAGAGGAAGATTAAATAACATCCCTAAGGCCACACAGGTAGGTGGTTAAGTGATGAAATCAGGATTTGAGTTGGGCTGACTACAAAATCAAGTGTTCTTATCCACTATATTACAGATACACTGTTTCTGAAATGGTGAATTAAACTGGTTGGTGCTTTTCAAGCCTATGTACTTGCCTTCTAGACAAACGAATAAAAAGAAGCTAATTTAATCTTTGAAAGTATTTTCTTCGAATATTCTTTTAAAAAAAAATAACTTGATACTTTTCTACAGCTTTTAAACAGAAATGGAAATAAATCCTGTGATAAAAATGAAGGTTTGGTTTGTCTGTTATCACATTATTTTAAAACAGCTGGAAAAAATGGACTGATCAAATTTGGAAGGCTGGTTTGGGATGGTTTGACTTAAAATACAGGCCATTAGGAGTATAGATATTGACTGTGGAGGGCCTGACTGCTTCCAAGGCAGACATGGTATACCTGTTGAGTTGATGCAGACAGAAAAAAAAAAAAAAAACGTTTTCAAAGATGAGCTCCAAAATCACAAGGACAGAGGCTTAAGATAGAATGGTTGAGATGGCTCAGTGGGTTAAGCCTCTCCCTTCGGCTCAGAGATGATCTCAGGGTCCTGGGATCGGAGCCCTGCATCGGGCTCTCTGCTCAGCAGGGAGCCTGCTTCCCCCTCTCTCTCTGCCTGCCTCTCTGCCTACTTGTGATCTCTGTCAAATAAATAAATAAAATCTTAAAAAAAAAATAGAATGGTTGATTTGCAACTAAGCTGTCTCTCACATGTACCATTTTCCAGAATGAATATATACCAGGAATATTAAATGCTGGAATCTTTGTATGAGGAATTAAAGGTTATAATGCTGTATATAAATAATTTAAATATTTGTTCAGGGGCACCTGGGTGGCTTAGTCAGTTGGGCGTCTGCCTTCAGCTCAGGTCATGATTTCAGGGTCCTGGGATCGAGCCCCTGGGAGTCTGCTTCTCCCTCTCCTCTCCCTCTGCCCCTCTCGCACCACTCATATTCTCTCTTGCTCATTCTGCTCTCTCTCACTCTCTCAAATAAATAAAGAAAAATCTTTAAAAAAAATATTTGTTCAAAGGCAATCCTTCAATATATGAGGTATGTTTTGTTTTAAACTATGTACCTTCAGTTAGAAAAACGACACAGTATTTAAAAGCTAAAACATAACATTTTGAAATAAAAAGGTATTAAGATTTTAAAACAAAGATGAAAATTTCATCATTTCAAACTTTCTACATTTAAGTATCTTTTTTTTTTCTTTTTCAGCTTTACTGAGGTAAAACTGACAAGTAAAACTAAGATATTTAAAGAGTACATCACTGATACGCAACATGGTAATAACAGTTAATAACAGATATTATATAATTGAAATTTGCCAAGTATTTTAATCTCCTTTTCCAGGAGGAAAATATGTCATTTATAACATCCCCTGAGAATTGTAGCAACCAAAAATAAAGTTCCTAAGTTTCCAAATAGTGAGGTCTGAAGGTCTGAAACAGGCTACACACACCCTTATGTCACAGACCTAAAATTCCATTTCTTGAATAAAAGGCATTCATTTAAAATACAATGTTTATTATTTTTTAATTTTTAAAAATATTTTATTTATTTATTTGACAGAGCGAGAGAGATCACAAGTAGGCAGAGAGGCAGGCAGAGAGAGAGGGGGAAGCAGGCTCCCCACTGAGCAGACAGCCCGATGTGGGGCTCGATCCCAGGACCCTGAGATCATGACCCACCCGGGCTGAAGGCAGAGGCTTTAACCCACTGAGCCACCCAGGCGCCCCTTTTTAAATTTTTTTTAAAGACTTTATTTATTTACTTGGAAGAGAGAGAGGGAGTGAGTGAGAGAAAGCATGAGAGGAGAGAGTCAGAGGGAGAAGCAGACTCCCTGCTGAGCAGGTAGCCCAATGCAGGGTTCAATTCCAGGACTCCAGAATCACGACCCAAGCCGAAGGCAGTTGCTTAAACAACCGAGCTACTCAGGCGCCCCTAAAATACAATGTTTTAAAAGGCAAAAACCTTGCTAGATATTTGTATCAATGGCAGATTTTATGGGAGGCTTATTTATTTAAAGATATATAGCAATCTTTAAATAGAACAATATAATCATTAAAAAAATAATATTAGAAAGCATTTTAAACTTATCTTACCAAGCTGAATATTTCTTATCCACACTGATTGTTTGGTTTCTTTTAAGATTTTCTCAAAGTAAACCCCAGCAAAGCCACTTGAAAAACATGCTGTGAGGACTGCCATGAGACCTACAAACTGAGAACCAGCTGAAAGTTCCTTAGGATCAAGCTCTTGAGAATCTGAGGGCCACTGAACAAAAAGAAAATCAAAACTGGAGTTTAGTCCTTATGATATTTTATAAAGTGCATATTTAGAGCCCATTCTCAGACCTTAAGATAAAAATACAACCAATACCATTCTTGGGGATTTGCAGGAGAGCTTTTGAAAGAAAACCTTAGAATCATTTTATTTTTTTCCCATTGTGATATTACCATTACAACTTACAATTTCAAAAAATTCCCTAAAAAAGAGAAAGAGAATTAGGAAATGCACAGATGAACACAATAGCTTCTGTAAGTTGTAGAAATTCAGAATGTGAACTGTTGGAGCAGCAAAAATGAGTCTGGAACTGTTGGTAATTATGGAAGGTCCATACCATTGTGGGCTTTATCTTATACATTAGTGTTCCTGAAACTATCATCTTCATGGTTTTTGTCAAATCTACGTTCCACCTGAACTATTTATTACTTGATATTTTAATTTAAAACACCTTGCTTTTTAAAATGGAATACCTATTTTAGCTTATCCTTAATAGCATTATCTATGAAAACATGGTTTTGAAATGACAGTTATATTTTTGTAATACTCAGACACCTGCGTGGCTCAGTGGGTTAAGCCTCTGCCTTCGGCTCAGGTCATGATCCCAGGGTCCTGGGATCAAGCCCCAAATCAGGCTCTCTGCTCAGCAGGAACCCTGCTTCCCGCTCTCTCTCTCTGCCTACTTGTGATCTCTCTCTCTCTGTCAAATAAATAAATAAAATCTTTAAAAAAAAAACTTTAAAAAGTTTTTTTGTAATACCCATTTAAAAATAACTATTAGAAAAATTTATTCAGGGCACCTGGTGGCTCAGTTCATTAAACGACTACCTTCACCGCAGGTCATGATTCTGGAGTTCCGGGATCAAGGCCCTGCATCAGGCTCCCGGCTCAATGGGGAGTCTGCTTCTCCCTCTGACCCTCCCCCCTCTCATGCTCTCTCTCTTGCTCTCTCTCTCTCTCAAGTAAATAAAGTCTTAAAAAAATAATTTATTCAAGGGGTGCCTAGCTGGCTCAGTTGGTAGAGCATGCAATTCTCATTCTCAGGGTTTTCATAAGTTCAAGCCCCAATTGGGTGTAGAGATGACTTAAAAATAAAATATTTTAAAATGCTTGCATTGTTTAAAAATATTTATTCTAGATAGACATACCACACTCTGGGGAAAGTGATAAACATACCACACTCTGGATGGCAGGATACTGACATGATTGGATTTGTTTTTAGATAAACCATAGTGGGGACGCATGTGTGGCTCAGTCAGTTAAGCATCTGCCTTCAGCTCAGGTTATGATCCCAGGGTCCTGGGATAGAGCCCTTCGTCAGGCTCCCTGCTTAGTGGGGAGTCTGCTTCTGCCTCTGCCTGCCACTCCCCCTGCTTGTGTGCATTCTCTCTCTAATAAATAAATAAAACCTTAAACCATTGTGGTGACTACATGGCGTTTGAGTTTTGAGGGACGGGTAAGACTGAAGTAAAAAAAAGAAAAAATCAGGAGGTAAATGATCATATGAGAAACAAAAAAGACAAGAACTAGGGAAGTGATGGAAAAGAAGATAAGGACAGAATCGAGAAGCGTTAGAAAGAAGAATCAGGGGGCACCTGGGTGGCTCAGTCAGTTAAATGTCTGCCTTCAGCTCAGGTCATGATCCTGGGATACTGGGATTGAGTCCTGCATTGCGCTGCCTGCTTAGACAGGAAACTCCTTCTACCTCTGCCCCTGCCCCCTGCTCGCTAGCACTCTAGCTCTCAAATAAATAAGTAAATAAAATCTTTAAAAAAAAAAAAAGGCAGAATCAGCAAGGTCTTAGTGACTGATGATTAGATGTATAGGTATCAGGAAAAGTCTAGACCAACTCCCAGGCGGTATAAATAATGAGGAAAAAACCAGAAACAAGAACAGGTTTGGTGGGAAAAAAAGGTAAAGTTTAGTTTTCGATATGCTCAGTTTTATAAGGCCTATTGAATAACCAAGCTAAGATGTCCAACAGGTTTTAGATATACAAATCTGAAATTACAAGTGATGACATAGACCAAGGAACCATGAACATTTAAGTATTAATAAAAACCTACAGAATGGATGAAGTCTCCAAAAATATATAATTTAAGGAAAAGAACAAGCCTACCAACAACCCCAATATCAAGCATCAAGAAAGAGGACCCCAGGAAGTAAGCCAACAAGGAATCATTCAAAAGATGAGAAGAACCAGGAAACAATGGTATCAGGGAAGCTTATAGACAAGAAGGGATTGAATAATAATCTCAAATGCTCAGACATCCAGTAAAAATCAGATTTACATGCAGTATCTTATTTCCCTAACTAGATTGTTTATTTCTTTGTCAGATAATTTAATTTTATTTATTTCAATTTTAAATCTTCCTTCCTTTCCTTTCTTTTCCTTTTTTCTTTTCTTTCTTTCATTTACTTGTTTAAATTCTAATACAGTTAACATACAGTACTATATTAGTTTCAGGTATAAAATATAGTCATTTAACAATTCTGTATATTACTCAGGGTTCAAGATAAGTGTACTCTTAATCCCCTTAACCTACTTCTCCTATCTCCCCACCTGCCTCCTCTCTGGTAACCATCAGTTTGTTCTGTATAGTTAAGAGTCTGTTTTTTTGGTTTATCTCTTTTTTAATTTGTTCATTTTGTTTCTTAAATGCTACACATGAATGAAATATGGTGTATATATATATATATATATATATATACATATGCAGCAGAATATTACTCAAGCATAAAAAAGAATGAAATCTTGCCATTTGTAACAACATAGATAGATGTCGAGAGTGTAAGGCTAAGTGAAATCAGATTTTTATTTATCAGCTGAAGCCCCAATGTAGTATTGCTCAAAAGAAGCCTTCAAAATATATGTCAGTTATGAGAATAAGCATTTATTTGCTTCAACAATTAACAGAACCATATTTTCCATGCACAGTAAGTAAGGTTTTGAAACTGTGATAAAAATGAAAGGTATACTTATCTTAAATAGTTACCTGTACAAAAGCAACTCCTGTCATCAAAATTACTAGGGAGAGCCACTGGTACACACCTAATTTTTTACTAAGCATAGACACAGAAAATAATGCTGTTGTAAGAATTTTCAGCTGATATGTGACCTGAAAAAGAAAACAGCTAATATTATTGTTTGTTTCTTTCTTTCTTAAAAGAAGTACTAGAAATATATTTTAAGTACCTGATAAGTAGCTGCATCCAGATTTGACAGTGCCACATAGAGTAAATTATTCTGAAGAGTATATATCCCTGATGGAATAGCAAGTTTAAGCGTTTCCATAGGTTTATTGAGTATTTCATCATGTAGTATTCGATTCAGTGCTCTGAGACTACATTCTAGTAAAAACATGAAATGGGTAAAATCATTGAGTAACTCTGAATAAGTTACATACCCTCTCTCAAGGCCTGTTTTTTCAGAAACAGTCCTACATGTTAAACCACTTTTAGGTCTAACGTATACCTTTAATGATACTAATTTTTCGAAGTTAAATATTATAATGTAGCACATTAAGAACATTATCCTTATATTCTTTCATTAGGGAACACAAGAAAATTGATTATATATGTACACACACACACATGCACATGCACACGCACACATATTTATGATAACCAAAAGCTCAAAGTATTAATTTTTTTGGCTGAGTATTCTTACTCTATAGTAGCGACATTATAAAAACTTGTATTTTGTGCGTTCCATTTTATCATCAGCTCAAACCTCAAAGGGATCTGTCTCATCCCCACAGGTACAGGTGCAGGTCCAAAGCTGCTACAGCAAGCTCAGTGATGACATCAGGGACTGAAGCTCTGTCTCCATATATATTGACTTTTTACCTTCATGCTTCTCATCTATTATCTACATGATTATTACAAGAAAGTCACCAAATGACTGCTGCACTTCTGTCTGGTTCTTGTTTTTAGGCAACAAGAAAGAACAGGAGGACACAGTGACTTTGCGGCCATTGTTCTCATAAACCAGAATTTTGTTGCACACCTACTACCCCTTGCAGCAAGGGAGCTAAGAGCTGGGCGATGTAGTCTTTTCTTTCATATTTTTCACATTAGAAACAATAAAGGGAGAAAGGAGTTGGAAATGGACTTTGAGTTAGCCAACGTACAGTATTAATCATAAAAAGTATCCAGAGAAGGTTAAGTAACACATAAACCCTGCCTGGCTCAGTCAGTGGGACATGTGACTCCCCATCTCGTGGTCCTGAGTTCAAGCCCCAAATTGGGCATGGAGCCTACTTAAAATTAAAAAAAAAAATTAAAATATAAAAGATACTTAAACCCCCAAAGACAGGAGAAATCTAAGGAATCCTACTACTTTGCCAACAGTGATACTTCATAGATGATTTTCTCTCCCAACATAAAACCTGAAAAGTTCCATTATGAAAACTTTTTAAAAATAAAAAACTGTTTAAAGGTTAATATCTGATATTTATCCTTTCCTCATCCTAAAATAATAACAGTAAGATAAGATGTAACTAAAAGTTACCAAAAGATCTTTTCTTATACCTCATTTAAACATTTTTAGGATTAGGAATGCCTGGGTAGCTTAGTTGGTTAAGCATCTGCCTTCAGCCCAGATCATAAACCCAGGGTCCTGGGATAGAGCCCCACATCGGGCTCGAGCCTGCTTCTCCCTTTACCTGCTGTTCTCCTTGCTTGTGCTCGCTCTCTCTCTCTGACAAATGAATAAAATCTTTTTCTTTAAAGATTTTATTTATTTATTTAACAGAGAGAGAACACAAGCAGGCAGAGAGGCAGGCAGAGAGAGGAGCAGGCTCCCTGCAGAGCAAGGAGCCCAATGCGGGACTCGATCCCAAGGCGCTGGAATCATGACCTGAGCCAAAGGCAGCTGCCCAACCAACTGAGCCACCCAGGCGTCCCTAAATAAAATCTTTTTAAAAATGTTTTAATTAGGGGTGCCTGGGTGGCTCAGTGGGTTAAAGCCTCTGCCTTCGGCTCAGGTCATGATCTCAGGCTCCTGGGATCAAGCCCCGCATCGGGCTCTCAACTCAACAGGGAGCCTGCTTCCCCCTCTCTCTCTACCTGCCTCTCTGCCTACTTGTGATCTCTCTCTCTGTCAAATAAATAAATAAAAATCTAAAAAAAAAAAAATTCAAACTACTTTCCTTCTTAAAAAAAATATTTTAATTAAATTAAAATTTTAAATAATTAATGCTATCACATATTTTTCTCACCAACAGTTTAGGAAAGGTCTTGTTCCAAGTTCCTTCCATTTCCTGTTATTGTTAGGCTTTTTATTTTCATCAATCTGAATGTAGTGAAATTGAGTCTGTGGCTTTAATTTGATTTCTCTGATGGCTAGTGAGGTTGATCTATATTTCTATATTTTTATATATTTATATAAACATATTTTATATATTTATCTTTTAAAAATCTTTTATTTTTTTAAGATTTTATTTATTTGAGAGAGAGAGCAAGAGAGAGAGTACAAATGGGAAGGAGGGGCAGAGAGCGAAGTAGAAGCAGGCTCCCTGTTGAGCAGTGAGCCCTACCTGTGGCAGACCCCAAGACCCCAGGATCATAACCTGAGCTGAAGGCAGACACTTAACATACTGAGCCATCCAGGTGCCCCACATTTATGTGAATTTTATTCTACTTTGCCGGTGACTCAGTCTTCTTTTTTTTAAACCACCAGATCTAGACCATTTTACAAGTGAAATTTTTTTTTTTTTAAGATTTATTTATTTTAGGAGAGTGGGGGAGGAGCAGAGGAAGAGGGACTAGCAGACTCCATCCACACTGAGAGCAGAGCTGGATGCTGGGCTTGATCTCACAACCCATGAGATCATAACCCGAGCCAAAATCAAAAGACGGATGCTTAACCAACTGAGCCTCCTGGCACCCCTGACTCAGTCTTCTTTTGCTGGTTCTTCTTCCTAATCTGACCTCTAAATGTTAGGAATGCTACAGAGCTTAGTCTTTGGCCTTCTCTTCTCAGTATATACTAAATTACTTCATCTAATCCTTGACTTTAAAGTGATATATAAGATGACAAATCCTTGAGCTCCATATTCATATATCATACTATTTAACATTTCCATTTGAATGCCTTATGGGCATCTCAAATTTAACATGGCCCAAAGAGAAACCTTAATTTCCCCTTAACTTATTTTCCATATATCATTTACTGCAGTACTCACTCATCCAGTAATTCAACCTAAAAAACCTAGGAATTATTCCTCAGACTGGATTCCCCATTTCCTTGGCCATCACACACCTAATCTACTAGTAAATCAAGTCAGCTGTAGCTTAAAAAAACATCTGTGTGAACCAAATCAATGCCATCTTGGACAAATCTGCTATGATGACCATTCTGAGATATGAAGCATTCTGGAGCACAGATTCTACCCCCCCTCAAACACACACACACACACACACACACACATACTCTCTCTCTCTCTCTTTCCTTTTGTTTAACCACATCCTTAAATACACCCTTGGGATATAACGTCCATGATCTGTCTTGGAGATATGACTGACCCACACCTTTTCTTAAACATTTTCCTCTTGGGGGCGCCTGAGTAGCTCAGTTGGTTAGGTGTATGCCTTTGGCTCAGATCATGATCTCAGGGTCCTAGGATCGAGCCCCACATCAGGCTCCCTGCTCAGCAGGGTGTCTGCTTCTCCCTCTGCTGCTCCCCCTGCTTGTGCTCTCTCACTCCCAAATAAATAAATAAAGTCTTAAAAAATTTTTTTTTCCTCTTAGATGAGCCCTCAACGTGTACTCTCCAGCCTCTACGGGCTATAAAAGCCGGTCTTAAGGGAGGTGGTACTGCAGAGATCTACTCCTCTTACAGCCATTCACGACACCCTTGTCAAGCTGCATTTGTCAGCCTTTTTCTTTAGTCTCAGAGCTCCTTTAGCCTTTGGAGGAGGATTTACCTCCCATTCACAGAACAACAACTCATAAATATCATCTCTTCTCTAGCAATGTAATCTAAGCCACTATCATCTTCTTGCCTGGACTAGCGAAACAGCTTCCAAACATGACTTCCTGAACCTATTCTTGCATCTTCTCTGCTGTCAATATGGGTACTGCACCGGTCTTAATGTGTGTAAAACAGGACATATTTTAAACATTCCAATTATTTCTTTTTGTTTTTATGGTGAAATTTGTAGCCTACAAAGCTATCCTACATTGTTTCCTGAATGCCAATTCAATTTTCCTCCCAGATCAATATGCTACAGCCACACGGGCCACCATGATAGTTTCAAAAGTACACCAAATTTACAAACAACTTAATTAAAAAATGGGCAGCAGACTTGAACAGGTATTTCTCTAAAGATATAAAAATGGTCAATAAGCACATGGAAAGATGCCTAACATCATTAGTCTTTAGGGAAAATCAAATCAAAAGCACAATAAGATACCACACCTACTAGAATGGCTATATGTTTGTTTGTTTTTTTATGGAAATAAACATGCGTTGGTGTGGATGTGCTGTAATTTTAAAAAAACAAACAGAAAATAACAAGTGTTGATGAGGATGTAGGGAAATCTGAACCTTTGGACACTGCTGGTGGGAATGTAAAATGGTATAGTTGCTGTGGAAATGTCTGGTGGCTCTTCAAAAAGTTAAATGCAGAATTATCATGTGACCAAACAATTCTACTCCAAAGTATATACTCAAAAGATACAAAAGCAGGGACTTGGGCAGAGACTTACACTTCTATTGTAGTATTATTCAGTGTTCACTACAGCATTATTCACAATATCTGAAAGATGGAAAAAACTAAAGTGTCCATGAATATATTAATGACTAAAATGTTATACACCCACCCCCCCACACACACACACACATATATATATGCAATGAAATACTATTTAGTCATAAAAAGGAATAAAGTTCTGATACATGTTACAATGTGGATAAACTTTGAAAACATTAAGTTAAATAATCCAGACATTGAAGGAGAAACACTGTATGATTCTACTTGTACTATCTAGAAGATGCCAATTCATAGGGACAGAAAGTAGATTAGAAGTTTCCAAGTGCTGAAGGTAAAGGAGAGTGGGAGTTATTGCTTAATGCTTATAGAGTTTCTGTTTGGTGTGATGAAGTTTTAGAAATAGATGGTGCCGATGGTTGCACAACACTGTGAATACAATTACTGTCAATGAATAATACTTAAAAATGGTTAAATTTATAAAATTTATGATATACATATATGTGTAAAAATATATTTTACTACAATGTCAAACAGTTAATGTAATATATCCAAAAAACACAGAATTGTACACTTCAAAATCAGATTTGTATGGTACATGAATTATATCTCAAAAAAACTTTTTTTTTTTAAAGATTTTATTTATTTATTTGACAGAGAGAGATCACAAGTAGGCAGAGAGACAGGCAGAGAGAGGGGGGGAAGCAGGCTCCCTGCTGAGCAGAGAGCCCAATGCGGGGCTTGATCCCAGAACCCTGAGAACATGACCTGAGTCGAAGGTGGAGGCTTTAACCCACTGAGCCACCCAGGCACCCCGCAAAAAGAACCGTTTTTTAAAAAAAACTGTATCAAATTAGTCACTACTGGATTAATCAATGCAGCAAATAAAATAAAAAGCACTGACTTTAATTATGACTTCTCTAAATTTCTAAAAGTTACAGAATTATAGAATTTACTCTTATTCTCAATTATAAATGCAAGAAACTACATTTCATACTTCTAGCATTAACAAGAAGACATGACTCATGATATAGATCAGAATAAAATACATTTGTTACTGGACTAAAACTGTCCTGACAAAATGAAATCTACAGGGGGGCACGTAGGTGGCTCAGCTGGCTAAGTGGCTGCCTTGGTTCACGTCATGGTCTCAGGGTCCTGGGATCAAACCCCACATCCCTGCTCAGGGGGGAGTCCATTTCCTCTCCCTCTACCCCTCCCTGCCACCGCTTGTACATATGCACTCACATTCTCTTTTTCTCTCAAGTAAAGAAAATCTTAAAAAAAAGGAAAATGAAAAACATTGAAATGTTCTTGATACTACAACATTAGATAATAAGGCAATAGTGTTCAAATGTGTAGTTACCGATATATATTTACATATATGTCACATGTAAATAACACGAAAACATCAAATAAATTGCAATGACTTAAAAACAGAAAACCAAAAAACTTACTGCTGTCTTTGTAGACCAATAAAATGCAGGCCATTATTTTCAAAAGTTCAGCAACAACCACTGCTGTAGAAGATAGATAACGAGGTCCCTCCTCTTTTAAAGTCCTAGAATAACGCATTGTTAGAACCAAACTGGTAGTCTGAAAGACTAAAATTCCCAAGGAAAGGTATTTTAGGTTGGCAGACATTGTTTTATCTTCATTTGCCTGAAAAACAAAATAAGCAGGGGAAATAAAATTAGAAAATACAGAAACATTTATTAAAAATCAGTATGAGACTTCTTATTCCAGACAAGACAGAGTTAAGTGCATTCCACCCTTTTCTTCCTGCTAATTACAACTATAAATCCTGGACCAAAGGAAAAAAATTAACTACTATAAGACTCTGGAAGGTGAAGGAAATAAGACAAATTGGCTAGAGACCCCAGATCCTGAGTGATAACCCAATTGTGAATTCCCTGGAGACTTTTGCCACCTATGCATCTCACCCTGGCTACCATAACAATTTACAACCTGGAACCAAAACAGGTAAAGAGCAACAACAAACAGAAGCCCCCCAAAAAACCCATTGTCTCCAACCCAAGGAATAGGCAAAGAGCAGCTCTGCAGGATGGAGCCCTACTAACGGGATGTTATGTAATGTGTGGAACAGAGGCTTGCTGACCATCCCTACCCTGAATTAATGAGGGCAGAGATGGTGGCCCTCTTTCCTCCCACCCGGGTCTACAACTACAAAAACTACTGAGGCTAAACAAGGTGAATGTTAGCAAAGAGGCAGTACCCTTCCTCCCTCTCTAAAAAAGATTTAAGTAAGAACCAAGGTCTCATAATACCCAAAATGTCCTTGATACAATCCAAAAGGAGTATATTCCTCATACCAAACAATAGCAAAAAGGAAAAATCTCAACTAGGATGAATAAGGACAATCAACAGACAACAACACAGAGTTGACACAGATGTTGGAATTACCAGACAAGAATTTAAATTTTTGTTGTTGTTTTTTGTTGTTCTTGTTGTATTTTAGAGGGAGAGGTGGGGAAGAGCAGAGGAAAAGGGAGACAGAGAATCTTAAGCAGTCTCCATGCCGAGTGCAGGGCCCGATCTCACAACCCTGAGATTCTGACCCAAACCAAAATCAAGAGTTGGACGCTTAACCCATTGAGCCACCCAGATGCCCCGCTGACCTTCAAACAAGAATTTTTTTTTTAAAGATTTTATTTATTTAAGAGAGAGAGAGCATGAGCAGAGGGGAGGGCCAGAGGCAGAAGCAGACTCCCCACTAAGAAGGGAGCCCAATATGGAGCTCAATCCCAGGACCCTGAGATCATTATCTGAGCCAAATGCAGACACTTAACTGACTGAGCCACCCAGGTGTCCCTGGACAAGAATTTAAAAGAAGCTACTATAACAATGCATGAACAACAAGCAATTATAAACATTCTTGAAATTATTTTAGATTTATATAGAACAAAAAATAGTACAAGAGTTCTTGTGCACTCTTCACCCAGCTTTCCCCAAAGATAAGAGTTGCAAAGTTCCTACATTTTCCCTAAAGTAATTCAAAATCAACTCTAAGAAGCTCACTTTAAATATAAAGATACAAAAAGGTTAAAAAGTAAAAGAATGGAAAAAGGTACACTATGAGAAAAATAACTATGAGAAAGCTGGAGAAGCCAAATTAGTATCAGGAAAAATAAATTATGAAAGAATTATTTCTAGAATAAAAGAAGGACATTTCATAATGATAAAAGAGTCAATACATCAGTAAGTTATAAACATTATAGATGAATATGTACCTAATAACATAGCTTCAAAATACATGAAGCAGGGGCGCCTGGGTGGCTCAGTTGCTTAAGCAACTGCCTTCGGCTCGGGTCATGATCCCGGAGTCCCAGGATCGAGTCCCATATCGGACTCCCGGCTCTGCGGGAGGCCTGCTTCTCCCTCTGACCTTCTCCCCTCTCATTCTCAGTCTCTCGCTCTCTAATAAATAAATAAATAAAAATCTATAAAAAAAATTAAAAAAATAAAAAAAATAAAAAAAAATACATGAAGCAAAATCTAACAGAATTAAAAGGGAAAAGCAAGTAAATCTATAAGTCATAATGTGAGATTTTCACCCACTTTTCTCAGTAATTAAGAGAATACACACACATATACACCAAAAACCGCCAGTATGAATACAGAAGATCTGAACAACACCATCAACCACTATATCTGTCAAAAACATGGAGATGCTCCACTAAGAGCCTCTTTCAAGGAAGGACTTAATGCAGTGTGTGTGGTCAGTTAAGTGCCTCTCCACCCAACGTCATATCCTTTGCTTCCAACTGATCTAAAGATTCGATGCAATCTCAAGCAAAATTCCTACAGGCTTTTTTTGCTAGAAACAGACAGGCTGATTTTAAAATTTATATAGAAATACAAAGGACCTAGAAAACCAAAACAATTTTGAAAAGGAAAAACAAAGTTAAATAAGTTAAACCTTTGAGGTGCACCTGGGTGGCTCAATTGGTTAAGTGTCCAACTCTTCATTTCGGCTCAGGTCATGATCTCAGGGTCATGAGAATGAGCCTGGCTATGGGACTTAAGCTCAGTGGGGAATCTACTTGAGATTCTCTCTCTCCTGCTTCCTCTGCCCCTACCCCTGCTCGTGTGCATGTATGGTCTCCCTGGAATAAATAAACAAATCTTTTAAAAAAAAGATGAAGTTAAGCTCCTGAAATTCAATAGTTATTATAAAGCTCTAATAATTAAAACGGGTATTGAGGGGGCACCTGGGTGGCTCAGTCGTTAAGCATCTGCCTTTGGCTCAGGTCATAATCCCAGGGTCCTGGGATCGAGTCCCGTATCAGGCTCCCTGCTCAGCAGGAAGCCTGCTTTCCCTCTTCCACTCTCCCTGCTGTGTTCCTGCTCTTGCTGTCTCTCTCTCTGTCAAATAAATAAAATCTTAAACAAACAAACAAACAAAAACTGGTATTGACATAGGACAGGACAGAAGTATAGATCAACGGAACAGAATACGGTCCAGAAGAAAATCCATTTGTATTTGGTCAAATGACTTTGACAATGGTAACAAAAAGAAATAATTCTAGAACAAGACATCTGTATTATTTTTAAGGGAATCTCTACCCTTATCTATCTCATACCAAATATTTAACTAGAAATGGATCACAGATCTGTCATAAAAGCTATAGCTATAAATATTCAAGAAGAAAACAGGAGAAAAATGCAGCCATGTAGGGAAATACAAAGATTTCTTTTTTCTTATTTTAAAGATTTATTTATTGGGGTGCCTGGGTAGCTTAGTCATGTAAGCCTCTGACTCTTGGTTTCAGCTTAGGTCATGACCTTGGGGTAGTGAGGACAAGCCCCACACGGGGCTCAGCACTAGCACATGGGGAGTCTGCTTGAGATTCTCTCTCTCTATCTCCTTCTGAGATTCTTTCTCCATCTCATTCTTCCCCTCCCCCCATTCTCTCTCTCTCTCTCAAATAAATAAATAGAGAGGAAAGGGAGAGCAGCAGACTCGGGGCTCAACCTCACACTACCCTGAAATTATTACCTTAGCTGAAACCAAGAGTTGGAAGCTTAACCAACTGAGCCACCCAGATGGGACATGCAAAAATTTCTTAGATAGGATACAAAAAGCTCAAACCATAAAAGAAAAATATGGATAAATTGGATATCATCAAGATTTAAAACTGTTCATCCAAAGATACCATAAAAATAACAAAAGGCAAACAACATCATGGGAGAAAATATTCTCAATACGTATATCTGACAATGGCTTTGCATCCAGAATATATATAGAACTCTTATAACACAATAAACAAAATAAGTACAAGACAACTCATGAGTAAAAGATCTGAATGGCTGACCATTTCACCAAAAAAGAAAAATGAATGGCTAATAGGCAAATGAAATGATGCTGAATAGCATCATAGTCATTAGAGAGATACAATTAAACTACAATGAGATACTAGTATATACCTATTAGAATGGCTAAAATTATAAAAATTGATGCTACCAAGTGATGGAGAGGATTTAGAGCAAATAGAGCTCTTTTTTTTTTTTAAAGATTTTATTTATTTATTTGTCAGAGAGTGAGAGAACACAAGCAGGCAGAGAGGCAGGCAGAGGCAGAGAGAGAAGCAGGCTCTCCCGCCGAGCAAGGAGCCCGAGGCGGGACTCGATCCCAGGACGCTGGGATCATGACCTGAGCCGAAGGCAGCTGCCTAACCAACTGAGCCACCCAGGCGTCTCTCAAATAGAGCTCTTAACATTGCTAGAGGGAATATTAAGTGACACAACCACTTTGAGTAACAGTTTGGTAGTTTATTTAAAATAATAATAATAATAATCTTTTCATATAACCTAGAAATTCTACTCTTAGGCATATGCCCAAGAGATTTGAAAGCATTTGTCCATAATACTTGTGTATGATTATTCATGGGAGTTTTACTTGTAACAGCCAGAAACTGGAAATAACCCAAATGCCCATTAACAGGTAAATTACTAAACATACCGTGGTACATCCTTACGATGGAATACTACTTAGCAATAAAAAGAAATGAAATGCTGATACATGGTAAAACATCAATGAATATTTTTAAAAATCTGAGCAAAAAAGTTTATAGACAAAACAGCATATACTATATGATCCATTTATATGAAATTTTAAAAAGAGCAAAAGTAATTTGCAGTGATGCAAATTTATGGTTGACTGTAGCCAGGGATTGAGGTTGGGGGTTAACTACAAAGGGACAGCAAGAAATTTTTGGTGGTGATGGTAATATTCTGTATCTTGATTATGTGATGGTTATACAATTGTATCCACTTATTGTAACTCACTGAACTAAACATATAAAATGGGTACATCTTATTGTGTGTAAATCACTGCTCAACAAAGTTGATTAAAGACTGAGGACATACTAAGTAGTAGTATTCCTCTGCAGGCTTTCCTCAAATTTTGATTCTGGCTCTGATTTCTTTGGATCAATACCAATGGTGTTCTGTTAGCCTATTCTTCAGCCCAACTCTATCCTTTCCATGATTCCATCTTCCATCTTAAGTTTTGTTAGTATGGACCCTTTTTATTGTATCTCTATAGCTCTCACAACCAAACCACCAATTACAGTTCTAGATATATGACCCTCTGTCTTCCCTTACCTCATAATTATATTAAAATAGCATGTAATATATTCAAACAGATTCAATTCAAAACAGAAACAATTCAACAGTCATTATTTGGTGCCTATAACAGGCCAAGAACCATGGTTACAGAGAGAGTCTATCCTTGAAGGCACAAAGTTTAGCTCATTAAATTTAGCAATTCTCTGATTGAATATGCTCCAAAAACAGACAACGTAACACCATCAATATGCGGATAAAATTTTTAGTGATAAAAAAGAATGAAAAAAATTACCTTAAGCATTTCATCTGAATTTCAGAGAGAAAATTTGAATAAGTATGTCTTTTTTGTCACATATAAAGGATCAAGCTTAGAGGAAAGAATACATAGATTTATGTATCAACTATCCCACTTTTATAAATCTCCATTATCAAGAATCCTAACGTGAAATAAAATAGCATCTTAGAGGTAGAAGATACTTTAGAAATTAGTATAAATATCTTCACTTTAAAATGAAGAAAATAGTGAACAGAGAAGTTACATGACTTGTTCTAGGTCATTTAACTACTAATTGGAAATAAATAGTTAAATATCAGGTTCGCTAGTTCTCACTACACGCTATTGTAGAATCCCAGAGGACATCCTGGTGGCCTTTATCTCTGTATGGAAGGAGAGCAAGTTGCCAGCAATCTACATTTGGCATAGGCACCTGATTCTCCTGGAAAATCTATTCAAGGAAGTCTTTTGTTTATTCTGTGCGGCTAAGACCATAATGTACCTGTTATAACTGCAATGCTCCACTTTCTTTTCAAATGAAATTTTAAAGGTCAGATTCTAAACCAGGATATACTATTTCTACTATTTGCTTTTCCATTTCTAAGCATATACAACATCAACACATTCACCTTGATAATTGAATTCTTAATTCTTAATACAGTTAACAGTCTCTTACACTGTATTTTTTTAAGTATGTGAGATAATAGAAAAAGTATATGTTGGTCTCTGCCCTACCTCCTGACACAAGGATCCTGAAACTCTTGTAATTTCCTAAGTGATAAAAGCCCTAGGAGCATCTTTTGTTCTAATATTTGGTCTTTGGCCCCCATTCCTTACACAGGGCTCCTGAAACCCTTGTAACTTCATGAATGATCAATTGATCATGCCTACATGATGAGAACTCCATAGACATTCCACTAGTATGAGGTTCAGAGAGCTTTCAGGATAACAGGCTATACACACCATGAGGAAGACGCATCCCAACTCCACAGGGACAGAAGTTCCTGCACTCAGGACCCTCCCAGACCCTGAGCTTTTATATCTCTTCATCTAATTGTTCATTTGTATCCTTCATCATATCCTTTAATAAACTGGTGTAAGAAAGTGTTTCTCTGAGTTCTACCAGGCACTCTAACAAATTAATCCAACTTGAGGAGGGGATAATGGGAACTTCTGATTTATAGCCAAACTGACAGAATTATGGGTAATTTGGTGACCTACCACTTGCAATTGGATCTTAAATAGAGTGGGAGCAGTCTTTTGGGACTGAGCTCCTAACCTATGGTATCTGACACTATCTGCAGATAGATAGTGTCCTAATTGAGTTAAATTGTAGGATACCCAGCTGGTGTCACAGAGAATTACTTGGTGTGAAGAAACCATGCCTCCTCCCCATTGGTGACCAGAAATGTCAGAAGTGAAGTGTTCTGTATCAGGAGTAATGGAGACACACAGGAGGAAAGAACTGGATTGTTTTTCTAATACAAAGTTGAAAAGTAACATATATACAAACGAATGATCATTTGTACTAGATCAACTATAAAGAATTACAATTTAATTCACAATTCTGCCTAAGGGAAGTATAAACTCAAAGTGAAAAAAATATATGAGTATTTCTAAGATTAGACAAATATATATAGCTTGGTTCTGGAATATAATACTGGTAAAACTAAATATTTTCATTTAATACAGACCATAAATTTACAGCAAATCCAAATATGAAATCTATCAAAACAAAGATTATATTCCATTTCTAAAAATTTATAAGATTAATATTGTTTCTTTATTTTAAAGTATATAGTATTTTCCATGAACAATCAATCTTGTAACACTGAAAAATTAAAATAAACATATTTGGGGAAAAAAATAAAATGAAAAAAATAAAATGAAACTGCGAAAATAAAAAAAAAGTATATAGTATTTTCTCATTACCATTGAACACAAACTCTATAAACAATCCTATGTTTAAGATTTAATTTTAGTCCTCCCTATATTTTCTTCTCTTGCCACCTAATTCCTTTTTTATCCTTTCAGGTATTGCTAATCTTCTAGTTTCTATATTATTCTTTGTTTCATTAAAATTTCCTATCTAAGAAACTCACAAACCAATAATCAACAAGAAACTGTGCTAAATTCTCTAAAATATGTAGCTTTTTTCGATTTACTACCAAAAGCCTTACAAACCAGTCAACAAATTACTGCCCATGTCTTTTTAAGGTCCCTGTTTACTAAGCTCCCTGAACTCAATTTGGGTTCAGTGAGGCTCTCAGATTTACAGCAGGATCAGAGGAGCAAGTATACTTAGATGTTCCACTTTCACTTAATAGCTAAAACCTGAAAAGTGCACTCTTCTTGATTACTAGAGTAAAGGACACTATTTCACTCTGATGGCTTTTTTTCTTTTGTTCTGTTTTTAAAAAATAGCATTTATTACTTTATTTTAAAAGTAGTATATTCTAAAAAAAAAGTAGTATATTCTTAGAAAAATGAAGAAAAATTATTTTAATTGGTAAAAATTTGAACCATAATCAACTATCCAAAAACATCTAATGATATTTTGGTATAGATTTTGTCAATAATTTTTCTTATTTCAGTTTTTTGGAAATCCCTAAACCCTAGGACTTTAGTAGCAAAGGTGAAATAAAATACCTAGACCATTTCATATTTACACTTAAAAGTTTTCAACGACCTTTTGGGTTTCTTAGTTACATGGAAAACAAAGTCTTGTAATCACAAAGTTCCACCTTTTCCTAAAAGATAGATCTTTCTTGAGGGGAAAAAATGGAATTTTAAAATTCAATGAAATACCAAGAACATAACAAACATCAATGATTCCATCACTCAGAACTGATGTCTCAATTTTGTCACATTTGTTTACCTTTCCGAATAAAACATTACAACTAAAGTCAAAGTCCCCTTTAAGCAAGCCACAATTCTAACTCCTATTCCTTTCTCCCTCCCCAGTAGGAACCTATTACAAGTTTAGAGTATATATTTCTAGTCTACCATTAAAAATTTCTCATACATATATAAACATAATAATAAGCCATAATTAATTAACATGGCATCAAACTGTATCCATTATTTGGCATTTTCCTTACTCTATTCAGCATTGTTTTGCTATCTATGCTCATATACAGACCTAGCTCACTGCTTTTGACAATTCTAATGTTCCATCAAATAAGTGAACCTTTTACTTACCCACTGTCCTACTGATAAACATTTAGCATCCTTTTCCTTTTAAAAATTTAAATTTAAAAATTTAAAAATTTCCTGGAGTGCCCAGGTGGCTTAGTCAGTTAAGTGTCTGCGTTTGGCTCAGGTCATGATCCCAGTGTTCTGGGATCGAGCCCCATGTTAGGCTTCCTGCTTAATGGGGAGTCTGCTTCTGCCCCTGCCCCTTCCTTCTGCTGGTGGATATCACTCAAGTAAATAGAAACTTTTTTTAAAAAAGATTTTATTTATTTATTTGACAGAGAGAGAGACAGCGAGAGCAGGAACACAAGCAGGAGGAGTGCGAGAGAGAGAAGCAGGCTTCCCGCTGAGCAGGGAGCCCGATAGGGGCCTTGATCCCAGGCAGGACCCTGGGATCATGAGTGAACGGAAGGTAGATGCTTAACGACTGAGCCACCCAGGCGCCCTCAAGTAAATAAAATCTTAAAAAAAAAAAAGTAGCTCCCAAAGATTCTTGCTTTACAATGTCAATTCTTGCTCTACAATGTCAATACAATGTCAATTCTAAGTTTAAAGGCTTAAATGGTTTAAAGGCTTAAAATGTTTAAAAAATACACATTACATGAAGTATATGTATCATTAATGTACACTACTGTTACCACCTGTACCCCCAAATTAATCAGGATTAGTGAGAGATAAGTTGTGTATACCATCATTAATTGCATTAGATATGCATTAACTAAATTTTGAAAAATTCAAAACATTATTTACTAATTATTTTTACTCATCTTTTCAGACATAGATAGGTCCTCATAGGTAAATATGAATATCAGTCTGGCTATAGACTTATTCCAATAGCTTACCAAAGTATATGCATAATCCTTAGGACTATATATGAAACCCATTATTTCTACTGAAACAAGGCTATCTGTATTTTGCTGATATGTCTCCAGCTACTAAATGTCCTAAAAGACCAAATGTTTAGTCAATGTTTTTAAATTGCAATAAAATTTACATAGATTGTTAAAGACTACTAAGTAGCTAAGAAATTCTGCATATCAATTTTCCTTCAATTGTAAAAATAAAAGTCTCAGTTTCTTATGGTTTTTTTGAGTAAGCTATATTTGCATTTTCTAAACACTAGTTCTAAAATATACTCCCTAAGTACAATATAATAATCTACTAGAGGTTAATGACATAATAGAGTACCTATGAAAACACAAATTATAAAGTGCTAGGCAATTATCAGTTCACATTATATGCTATTCAGAAACAGTTGCTGGTTAAAAACAGATCTTTTAAGATTTTCCCAAGTATAAATGAACAGAAAAAGTAAATAAATACATACAAAAATACTGACCTCAGTTGCAATTTTTTGTCCATCGTCTTCCATGATGCCAAACTTTAAAACTGCAACCTATAACTGTATGCTAAATATTGACAAATAAAATTCATCACAATGGCCTTTACTTCTGATACTAGCATTATATCTTCCTTTCAAATTACCTCAGAAGTAGCCACAGCATTTCCTAAAAGTAGTAACAATATGTCATACTTGAAATCCATGATAATCTTGTAGAAAATCCAAAAATTTCATTTTTTATAAAAGTGAAAGAAATGAGTCAAAGATAATTTATGCTATCTGTATAATCAATTTTGTTTCTATGATAGAAATAATAACTTCTACTAAATTAGTTCACTTTTAAGTACAGAGCACAATACTGCTCAGTAACACCTAATCATCAACACTTTACTAAGGTTCCTGTTACATTCTAAGTAAAACAACTTTTCATTGTTTCTCCTTCCCTTTCTTCCTCAATGAGTCCGGTGTCTGTTTACATATGGCAAATATCACCTGTATGTAAATTACAGTATTGTCAATTTTTAACTTGTTCTTTCACTACTGCAGAATTTCCATTCTTACATTCAGTTAAATCGATAATTCTCAAATATTTATCCAACTATACAAATAGAAAACCTATTTGCATTCTAATTTTTAGATTAAAAATTGTTCAGTATTATTGTACTGTTTATGTAATGTCAGTAATTTGGAAAACATAATGATCTAGTAAGTATAGCTCTAAGATCCCCTTTGAATGTGTTGTGCTTCACTCTCCCATTTCCCCATGTCTGTGCTATTCTGCTCTGTTATTTTCCGCTATGGCCATTTCCTCCACTTAGAGCTAAAGGCAGAAGTTAAAGATATTCTTTAAAAAAAAAAAAAAAAAGGTGGGATGCCTGGGTGGCTCAGTGGGTTAAAGCCTCTGCCTTCAGCTCAGGTCATGATCTCAGAGCCCCGCATAGGGTTCTTTGCTCAGCAGGGAGCCTGCTTCCTGTCCCCCTCTCTGCTTGCCCCTCTGCCTGCTTGTGATCTCTCTCTGTCAAATAAATAAATAAAATCTTTAAAAATAAAAAATAAAGAAAAATATATTTAAAAAAAAACAAGTTCAAGCTATTCTAAAAAGAACAAAGACTAGTGTAAAAGCCAGGTAGAGTCCACAGGCACATACCATTAGTAAACGTTCAAGACCAAGGAGACTGGGGGCAGAAGTGAGACATAAAGGTGTCCTACAACTCTCCACAACTTGCCATCAATATTTAATATATAGGATGCTTAGGCATTGGATATACAGTGATAATCAAGACAAATATAGTCTGTTTCTTCATGAAGTTTATCCTCTAGCTTGGAAGACACATTATTCAAACAACTCAAGAAATAGTATAAGTGTGTAAACTGCTATGATATAGGGTACAAGAGAAAAATATCATAGGAAAATGATGATACCTTATGTCAACTTCATTAAACTCAAACATATTTCCCAAAGTCCTTTACTCTGTATAGTGCTAGGTTAGAACTGGCTAAAGACAAAGTCTGTACAAAACTTGGGAGACAGAGTGACAAAAGAGCCATTACTCTCAGAAAATACTCAGGGTTAAATGTGGTAAAACAGAAACAGAGAATTAGGTTCCAGTTGTCCTCACTCTTCCTTGTGCTAGGTCAACTCTTCCTCACAACTGCCAATCCTACCGCACAAAAATGGGCTCATCTCTCCACCAGACTCCTGACTACAGACAGAAAAAGACAGCTACACAGGAGGACAACTTTCTGTACACCTTTCCACCATCTCCATTTCATGGTCCTATTTCGGCTATGGACATGCCTTGCTTCCTAGATTCCTCTGAAAGCTCTGACTTACATATCCACGCTAGTGTTTCAGGGAGGGCTGCTTTTAGTGATTTTTCAGTAATCCACCCATACTCTTTATTTTTTTTCCCCAACACTCTTTTTTAGACCTTTACTTCCCCTGCTTTTCCCACAATTGTGAAAGGTCTTATCCTTATCATAAATCCCTTATACTATAACAATGAAGGGCTCTGTTTCTCTATTGAACCCTGATACAGTGTTTAGTACCAAATGTGGTTCTAGGGTAACTGAACCACAATGATAATAATTTGGAATCAGTTTTCTGATCTGACTAGATTTAAGGACATTAATGACCCTATTACCAGTGGTAAAGGAGACACTGGTAGTTGTTCATCATACTAAGGCGAAAATTACTTAAACTATAGCCTATAAACACCTATAATCGGGGGGCACCTGGGTGGCTCAGTCCTTAAGCATCCGCCTTCTGCTCAGGTCATGATCCCAGGGTCTTGGGATCGAGCCCCGCATTGGGCTCCCTCCTCAGCAGAAAGCCTGCTTCTCTCTCTCCCACTCACCCTGCTTGTGTTCCCTCTCTTGCACTCTATCTCGCTCTCTCTCTGCCAAATAAATAAATAAAATCTTAAAAAAATAAAAATAAACACCTATAATCAACATGAGGTTTCGGGTGATCAAAGAGTTGCTACCACAAACATTTTATGGAAATTGACATATAAAGGTGTTCACTTGCTTTCTTCTAAAATAACTAGAAAACCTGGAGAAAGACAATAATGAACTCGAGAATCTAAATTCACAGCCTTGGTCCAAGTAAGGTATCAGAAAGCTTCTATCACGGTCCTAAAACAACTTATCTCTTTTAGCTCTAAAGTCAGTATTTCTGAAAAACAAATCCAAAGTCTGATCCTGTCATGGGCTTGAAATAAAAAGCAAACTGAAGGGCGCCTAGGTAGCTCAGTTGGTTAAGTGTTTCCTTTTGGCTCAAGGCATGATCCCAGGATCCTGGGATTGAGCCCTGCCCTGGGCTCCCTAATCAGCGGGGAGTCTGCTTCTCCATCTGCCTCTCTTCCTGCTCATGCTCTCTCTCATATAAATGAATAAAATCTTAAAAGAAAAAAAAGCAAATTAAGTTTATAATTTCATAGGGTTCCAGGATCCTATATTCTACACATTTTTACAATCTCTATATCCTAGCACATGTCCAGATACTAAAATATGCCTGAGGATTTGTAGTAGACTAAATAATGGCCCCCAAATGTATAGGTCCTAATCCCTAGAACCTGTAAATGTTACCTTATTTGGGAAAGAGGATTTTGCAAATGAAATTAAGTTAAGGATCCTGAGATGGGAAGATTATCCTGGATTAGCTAAATGAGCCCTAAACACCAGCACAAGTGTCCTTATAAAAGACAGTAAAGGAGAACACAAATACTCAAGAAGACAAGACAGTGTGAAGATGGATCTGTAGAGAGATTTGAAGATGCTGACCTTGCAGACTAGTGATACAGCCACAAAACAAGGAAGATTGGCACCCACCAGAAGATGGAAAAGAATGGGTTTTTCCTTAGAGCCTCCAGAGGGAGCATAGGTAGCTCTGCTGACATTCTGCTTATCATCAGCCTAGTGATGCTGATTTTGGATTTCTGGCCTCCAGAACTATGGGAGAATATATTTCTCTTAATTTAAGCAACCAATCTGAGAGATAATTTGTTACAGCAGCCATAGGAAATCAATACAAGTATGTGTATTTTTAAAATTTAATTGTTCTCTATTCTATGTCTACTTAGGCAGAAACCACTTACAACATTTAGGAGGAAGACAGTTAAAATTAAGTTTTCAGTACTCAAAAGAATCAGTTACCAGTAAACTGGCAGCTTACACTGAAGAGTGCATACAACAATTCCTCTCACATAATTTGTGCTGTGCTTAATAAATACTATTTAAAATAAATGCCAGACTCAGTAAAAAATCAAGGATACCAAATAAGTGAGATACTACTCTAGTGATGTTCTGTCATGGAAAATTTGAAGCCCATCCACTTGGTTCACAAAACTATATGGTTAATAATAATATTTTTATAGGGAAGAAAAGGACTTGACCAATGTTACAAAGTAATTCTACTAATGCTTATTTTAGAAAACATCAATTTCTTTGCTATTTTAAAGGACATAAAAGGTAAAAGAAAGTACAGATCACCACTATTTTCGTTCATATCTTTGTTTTTAATTTAACCTAAAATATTAACCTAAAATTTTTTAGGTTAATATTTAACCTAAAATTATTATTTAACCTAAAATATTAACAGCATGTATTTAACCTAAAATATTAACAGCAGTAATCAGATAGAGTTTAAAATCTAGAAAAAAATTTCCAATTTTATTTTTTTAACAATTTCCAATTTTAAATTTTCTGTTCATACTAGACTATTCTCAAATTGACTTATATATATATATAATTGACTTATATATATATATGATCTTATTTATTTACTTGACAGATAGAGCATGCACAAGCAGGAGGAAGAGGCAGGTAAGAGAGGAAGAAGCAGACTCCCTGCTCAGCAGGGAACCCGAAGTCGGGCTCAATCCCAGGGCCCTGGGATCATGATCCGAGCTGAAGGTGGAGGTTTAACTGACTGAGCCCCTCAGGTGCCCCAAGTTGACTCCTTTAAACATGACTTATTGCCGGGACACCTGGGTGGCTTAGTCGGTTAAGCGGCTGCCTTCAGCTCAGGTCATGATCCCAGGGTCCTGGGATCGAGTCCCACATCGGGCTCCTTGCTCAATGGGTAGCCTGCTTCTCCCTCTGCCTGCTGCTCTCCTGCTTGTACTCTCTCTCTCTATGACAAATAAATAAAATCGTTTTAAAAAAAAAAATGACTTATTGCCCAGTTTGAGGTATACTACATATGTCAAAACACGCCATCTAAAACATACCTATCTATATAAACAGAAAGTCAAACATAATATAATCATTCTATAAGATAGTGTTGTTCCCCAAGTACTAACATTAATAACAAGGTTCTAGCATTTTTTTTCAAATGTTTAAGAATTAAAATGTACCAAGATGCCTGGGTGGCTCAGTTTGTTAAGCGTCTGCCTTTGGCTCAGGTCATGATCCCAGGACCACATCTGGCTCCCTGCTCAGCAGAGAGCCTGCTTCTCCCTCTCCCACTCCCCCTGCTGCTCTCCCTGCATGTACGTTCTGTCTCTGGCAAATGAATAAATAAAATCTTAAAAAAAAAACCCACAATAATTAAAATGTACCAGGATAATTAAGAATAATGTTTAGCTTTTTAATTCAGCCTGAGGATAAACCTGAAGGACCAGGGGCCTTAAGATTTTTTTTTTTTTAAGGTTTTTATTTATTTGTCAGAGAGAGAGAGAGTGAGCAAGCACAATCAGAGGGAGCGGCAGGCAGAGGTAAAAGCTAAGCTACCTTCCTTAGCTTAGCTGGGAGCTAAGCAAGGAACCCGTTGGAGGACTCGATCCCAGGACCCTGGGACAATGACCTGAGCGGAAGCCAGACATGTCAACCACTGAGCCACCCAGGCATTCCAAGATGTTTCTCTTTGTAGCACTCACAAATGGTAAAAAATTTTAGAAAAATGTTTAAAATAATTTAACTGAAAACAATAGCACATATAGAATTAGCTGATATTTAAGGATATATGGTTTGACAAGTCAAGAACAAAAAATTTTTTGAACTCTAGCTATTTATTAACTGCTTGAGTGGTTAATGAAGAATACCACCCTCCCCCAAGGACAAAATTCCACTGTTAAAATTCAAATGCGACGTAGAGGTTGGGTTTTGTTTTTTTTTTTAACCACCACCCTTTCTAAACAGGGAAGTGCCACTCCCCTGTAAACCTATCGTTTTAGGAGTTTATATATACCATGGGTTTATAAACTACATAGATTATGAGTACATTTCAATTACACCTGTTCAGTATTGACTGTTCAAGTCTCATGTCACTCTGCCTCCCAACTGATGGGACAGCCTTCAGACTCACAACTCTAACTTCCATATAGCTGGTATCTTACTAAAATTTAGATCTGATCACATTCCTTCCTTTTTTTTTAAGATTTTATTTATTTATTTGACAGAGAGAAACCACAAACAGAGGGCGCAACAGACAGAGGGAGAGAGAGAAGCAGGCTCTTGGCAAAGCAGGGAGCCAGATACAGGGCTTGAGGCTAGGATCCTGGGATCATGACCTGAGCCAAAGGCAGACATTTAACTGTCTGAGCCACCCAGGCACCCCTCATTCCTTCTCTTTTTGTAAAGTTTAACTAACTCCCTACCAACAGAAGATACAGTACAAACTCACATAAAATAGTCCCTCACAATCTGGCCCCAACCTAAATTCTCTGCCATAAACTATGACCTGTCTCAAACACTTTTTCTTCATGCATTCTTTGAAGAAATATCCCTTTTTAAAAAGGATATTCCTTGGGGCACCTAGGTGGCTCAGTTAGTTAAACGTCCAACTCTTGATCTCAGCTCAGGTCTTGATCTCAGGGTTGTGAGTTTAAGCTCCATGCTGGACATGGAGCCTACTTAAAAAAATTTTTTTTTAATTATAAATTTTCTTTCTTCTGCTTTATCTGTAGAATTTCCCATCTCATATTAAAATACGAGTCCATTCTCAGTGAAGTTTTCCTAAGTTTCAAGCAGACTAAAGCCTCCCCTCTACTATATTCCAATGTGATTTTATACTTATATTTTATAATACCACTTATAAATTTTATCAATCTAATTTGTTGACATATATGTATTTCCGTGTTTTATTCATCATTGTATTTCCTGCAGCTCCTTACCGGAGTATGTCACATAATAGGCATGTTCTCTATGTTGAATTTATAAAAGAATAAATAAATTCTACCATATGTAAATTCTCAGAAGAGAAAAATGATCCTCGAAAATTAAGTCTCTCTATATAATACATAAAAGATGCAGGCACCCATGCCAAAACATGTTCCATTAAATGTTTCCTAATAATTGTAACTTCAAAAGTTAAATTAATAAAAGAACATTACTGAGCACCTACAGCATATCAGAAATTGTGTTAGGTGCTTTATAGGCATTATCCCATTTAAATCTCATTTAATCTGTACAAGAAGTAATGGCTCATTTGACAGATTTAAAAATCTGTAGGTTCTGGGGCATGTGGGTGGCTCAGTCAGTTAAGCGTCTGCTTTCGACTCAGGTCATGATCCCAGGGTCCTGGGATCGAGCCCCGCATCAGGCTCCCTGCTTGGCGAGAAGCCTGTTTTCTCCCTCTCCCTCTCCTACTCCCACTGCTTGTGTTACCTCTCTCACTGTATCTCTCTCTGTCAAATAAATAAAAAAAAATCTTTAAAAATAAATAAAAATAAGGTAAAAACCTCACATTTACATACCAAACACTCTCAAATCTACCTAGCAAAAGACATTTAAAAATTCATTAAAAATATATAACCACAGCACTACACTCCTTCATTAAAGCAGACAATTAAATTGAATATAAGATTGACTTGCTTTTAGAGAGTTGACATCTAATGCTTAGCTACCAATTCATATTGATCTGAACTTTAGTAATAAATTCATACAGTGCTATGATAAGTGCTGTGAAATGTGTAAGCCTGATGATTCACAGATATGTACCCTGGGGCAAATAATACATTATATGTTAAGGGGCACCTGGGTGGCTCAGTGGGTTAAAGCCTCTGCCTTCAGCTCAGGTTATGGTCTCAGGGTTTTGGGATCAAGCCCTGCATCGGGCTTTCTGCTTGACGGGGAGCCTGCTTTCCCCCCTTTCTCTGCCTGCCTCTCTGCCTACCTGTGATCTCTCTCCTCTCTGTCAAATGAATAAATAAGATCTTTTTAAAAAAATACATTACATGTTAATAAAAAAAATTTTTTTTAAATAAAAATAAAAATCACATAGAAATAACTAATTTCTGATTAAAAACAAACAGGAACAAGCAGCAAAGGCAAGTTAGGTAGTACATTATTTTGTATTATAACATGGAATATTCATCAAACAAATGGATGTAATGAAAACTTTTATAGTTCTGTAGATTTGCATAGGAACTCCTAGTTCTGTTTTAGGATGCAGAGCTCACTGAATTGTGAATTGGATTAACATAAAATAAGAATCATTAAAAAAAATAAGAACCATCTACCTGTGTGCCAAATACACACAATTTTACTTCAAAAAATAAATAAATAAAAATAAATTCATACATACGAATAACAATATTAACTGCTGGTTTAATGATGTTCAAATAATGATGTTCAATGACATTATTAATTGCTGGTTTGACTTCAATTACCGACAGGTCTATAATTTACTCTTAATTTTTTGCAGTTTCATATATATACACAAAAAATCCATAGCAGATTAATATAAAATAGAAGTTCCCTGTCTAAAACTTTCAGGAGAAGGAAAAAAGCTCAAAAGTTATACTTCACAGCAACGGAATGGTAAGACTGGGCTTTAAATGAGGTTATTTCAGTTGATTCAGTTGATGGTAAGACTGGGCTTTAAATTAGGTTATTTCAGTTGATTCATCATTCATTCATCATATTGAGTGATTCATCATTCATTCATCATATTGAGTTACTACTGTGTGAAAGGCACATCTGAGGCCCAGTCAGTTAAGCGTCTTCCTTCAGATCAGGTCATGATCTCTAGGGATTATGGGATAGAGCCCTGCATCAGGCTCCTTGCTCAATGAGGAATCTGCTTCTTCCTCTCCCTCTGCCCTCCCTGTCCCCCTCCCCCAACTCGTGCTCTTGTTTTCAAATAAATAAACAAAACCTTAAAAAAAAGAAAAGACAGGGACTCCTGGGTGGCTCAGTTGGTTGGGCAGTTGTCTTTGGCTCAGGTCATGATCCCAGCGTCTTGGGATCGAGTCCCGCATCGGGCTCCTTGCTCTGCAGGGAGCCGGCTCCTCTCTCTGCCTCTGCCTGCCTCTCTGCCTGCTTGTGTTCTCTCTCTGTTAAATAAATAAATAAAATCTTAAAAAAATAAAATAAAAGACATCTGAGGATACAAATTATATCCATATCAAATATAACTGAAACAGTGTGAAGAGTGTGTGCAGAACCTAGGGCCAGTTATTTGACCTATCTGACCTTTAATATTCTCATCTATAAAATGGGGGTGAAAGAAAATAGAATATGCCACCTGCAAAATATGCTACTTTAGCATATTGGTTATTTCAAGCTGTATGTACTTAAAAAACAGCAAATGCAGGGGAGGCTTTCCCTAAACCCTCCTTTTCTGCCTAAAAGCAAATCTTCTACAAGCAACTCAGTTGTCATAAATCCCCTCCCCAGAGGAGTTTCATCAACTGGGGAGGACTGACTCACTACAGAAGAGCAGATTAAAAGTTAACACCATACCCAGATAAACCTTACCACAAACTATCTTAACTCTTATATATTCTTCTAAGGGCCCACTCATCTGTCCTAAAAATCGCTTACTTTCCCCTAAGAGGCCTACATGTCCCTTCCCTTTTCCCTCTCAGAATGGTATTTAATTCTGAATTCTAAAGCTACTCTGAGTTACTCATTTTCCCTTGAGTGTATACCTTGTATATATGCAGAACATATGTCAATAAGCCTCTGTTTTTCTCTTGTTAATCTGTCTTTTATTATAAGGGTCTTGGCTAGGAGCTCAGAAGATCAGAGAGAAAATTACTTTCTTCCCCTACAGTTTCTGGTGACAAAAGATGGGATTGCTGAGATATCCTGGCACACTCTACAGCTCACAGATGGGACCCTGGAAGAACTGGCAGAAGCCAGAGATGGGTAAGAATTCCTAATCGGCTATCCTTGATCTGTCTGTAATGCCCAGTGAAGAGAAGAAGGTAAAATTTCATACAGCCCCTTCCTTTCCAAAATCAGATTAGCAGAAGAAAAACATTTGTATATATTAGTTCTCTGAATTAAGATTCTTGGGAATTTGGTTTTGGGGTATCCGCTGGTTACTGATCCTTGCCTTCCAAAGTACAGCTATTCCTTCCCTATTTGTCTCATTTTGTGCCCTAAAAATTTGGCTTGGCTTTCTGCCTGTCTGGGGAATGCAGGTTATTGGTTCTTGGGTGTCCAAGTGGCTCAACCATCAGGTTAGAAGTATTAAGACTATGAAGTAAAAATAAGAATACAGAATATAGAATAGGAGCTGGACAGAAATGTGGGTTGAACTCCATTGGAAGCTAGCATCCTACTGACTATTGTCAGTTTTTGCGGGGGGAGGAGAGGATAAAGTGGGGACATGTCTCTTCTTTTGGCTCTCTTTAGTAGTGCTTCTGGATCTTGGGAGAGCTGCATCTTTTTTACCTTCTCTGGGGATGTTTCTTGTATCACAGTTAAGTCATAAAAGGCTTATTGGTTTTGGGTTTGAGTTACTCGATAGGTTTACCTTTGGTTTAAAAAAAAAAGCAAAAAAAATTTTTAAAGATTTTATTTATTTATTTGACAGAGAGAGAGAGATCACAAGTAGGCAGAGAGGCAGGCAGAGAGAGGGGGGGAAACAGGCTCCCCACTGAGCAGGCAGCCCAACGCGGGGCTTGATTCCAGGACCCTGAGATCACGACCCAAGCCGAAGGCAGAGGCTTTAACCCACTGAGCCACCCGGGTGCCCCAAGAAAAAATTTTTTGAAAAAATATTTTTAAAAAGGAGTTCAGTACTGCCAGGAATATTTACTGTTTGTTTCAGCTGAAACTTGATAATAAGATATTTGAAAGGATTTTTTAAATGAGCTCTGTGGTCAAGTTAGTCTAACTGGAAGCTAGTATTTGGAGCCTGATGGGAACTATTTGTTCTTTAAGGCCTCTCTGTTCTATTTCATCCTATGGGAACTTTTCAGTCCACTGAAATCCTCTTTTTGAACCCCTGCTGGCTATACGCTTTGCCAACTCTGTCTACCTACTTCTTATTGGCATGATTTTGCTGAGGATAATCTGGAACTTCACTGGCTTCTTTAGGAAACCGAAGATCTTCCCAAACTGGCTCCTCTAAAACCTCTCTCCCATCCCATCACTTCTGCTCCTTCTTCCTCTTTTAGCCAACTTCAATCTTCTATTCAGTTACCTTGAATCCTTCATGCCCCTATCTCCACCATCCCTCTGTCCACCCCTACAAGACTTCTCCCATCCCACTTTAGCCCTCAGGTGCCTATAGTCATTTGAAGTTTATGATCCCTATCCTCCATCAGGCTGTCCAAGAGAGTCAGAGACAACTACCCTGATGCTAAAAAGGGAAAGGGAGTTATTTGGATACTGGGCAAATGGACAATCTTAAAAAGTCTTTTCAGGGCACCTGGCTGACTCAGTCAGAGAAGTGTTTGACTCTTGATCTCAGGGTCATGAGTTCAAGCCCCAGGTTGGGTGTAGAGATTACTTAAATAAATAAACTTAGGGGGGGGAAATGTCATTTCAACAAACATTAGTAAAAAGCTTTAGCCATCTAAGCAGGTAACCTTATCTTATTCCATCTGTCAGACACACAATTTGGATCCAACTGTTTTTTTACATAAACTTACTGAGTTTTTTATTATTGTACCTGACACATGGCTAAGAATTAACAAGAAAAGCCGTAAGATCTCATTTCTGTTTGTATGTTTTAAATGTGTGATATTTTTCTACTTCTAGATGGCCTTGCCAAAAGTAGTTTGTAAAACAACTCAATTTAATTAAATTATGGGAAAAGGAGTACTATATTAATTTAATAGTCTCAGAGAGAAATACAGAAACTAACACAAATGTTTTCAAGTTCACATGACTCAGGTAATCTTTGGCAAATATGAATATTGTTGGTTTAGCTAAAACAACAACAACAACAACAAAAATAAACAAATGGATATATCTCCAAAGTTGTCAGCATTAAATATAATGCAGACATACAGCTTTTCTACCTGGGTTTACAAGTCAAATAAGTACATGTTATCTCTATGTTACAAAATTTGTCAGCAAGAAAAATAATAAGATGGCTAGCTGCTTAATGTCTCATGAAATTTTCATGAGTAATCGAAACATATTTGTTTAAAACAAGTGAATTAAATAAATGTAAAAGTTTAAATGCAAAAAAATTAAAAAATATAAAAATTCATAAATGAACTTTTCAACAATAATTATTTTTTATATCTGCTTGAAATAGTTTCCCAAATCTTTTTGGTAACTTATGTCCTTAGAGTTTTGCGAAGTCAGCTAAATGATAGATATTAAGTGACTATGTTAAAAAAAAAAAAGAGGGGTTGGTTAATAACCAACTCCTCTTGAGTTAACCAGAATGTTGGTGTATGACAAATATTTCACAATTACTAACTTCCTAGTTTTCACTAGAATTAAGGATTCTTTTTTTTTTTTTTTAAAGATTTTATTTATTTATTTGACAGAGAGATCACAAGTGGGCAGAGAGGCAGGCAGGGAGAGAGGAGGAAGCAGGCTTCCCACAGAGCAGAGCCTGATGTGGGGCTCGATCCCAGGACCCGGAGATCATGATCCTGAGCTGAAGGCAGAGGCTTAACCGACTGAGCCACCCAGGCGCCCTAGATTTGAGTCTTGTTTCTCCTTAAAGAATAAACTTTTCTTGGACTATGGGTCTACTCTTGATAAGATTGTGAAAGGTTTTACTTTACCTTTTAAGTAACCTGCCTAGAAAACAAATATCCTGTGTTTTATCAAAATAACTTCCTGTGCTTCCTATTTTATCAGGTCTTTGATTACTTAAGAAAGTGTCTTCGCTATTAAAAGAGCTAAGGTTTGATAGATAGATAGATAGATAGATAGATAGATAGATAGATAGATAGATAGATAGATAGATAGATGTAACTTTTAGTATTTGCCTTCAATGTTTTTGTCACCTTGGTTAAAGGGATTGTTTCACAGGACCTACAATCCTATTTAAACATGTGTTTTAAAACCTTTTAATATGTCTGGCAAAATTCCCCAAAATCAAATCCTAAATGAAGTCTTTTGGACCTGAACTTTGATTTGTTCCAGAGGGTCCCTGAAACATCACAAAAGATTTGTTCTCTCACCTTATAAAAAAAGGGATGTCAAACTAATTAGGTTTATTTGATATGTCAAATAATATAGAAAGCCTAGCTCAATAAGAAGTGATGTTTAACCTTCTTAGGTTATATTTGTATGGATGGATGTTATTAATATGTGTTCCACAAACTGTATAAAATTTCTTAAAATCTGATATATCCTGGTATAATGTCATCAGTCATAATTCCAATTATCATCTTAAAATATGTGTCACAGAAATAACCAAATATCCTTGTCAACTGTGTTAGAAATGAACTCTCGTCAAATCTTTAACCATGGCCATTTTAAGTCTCTTGTCATTTACAGATAGTTTTTTATTTATTTATTTATTTTAGTTTGGGGGGTTTTTTTTAAAGATTTTATTTATTTGACAGACAGAGAGAGCGATGACAAGTAGGCAGAGAGGCAGGCAGGCAAAGATGGGGAAGCGGTCTCCCTGCTGAGCAGAGAGCCTGATGCGGGCTCCATCCCAGGACTCTGAGATCATGACCTGAGCTGAAGGCAGAGGCTCAACCCACAGGGCCACGCAGGTGCCCTGATAGCTATTTTTTTATACTGATGCTTTCATGAAAGCTTTTCCTAGCTGCTATGATCCAAAAATGCTTGTTTTCAAAAAGATTCATGGAAAGAATTCTGACAAGTACTCTAGAATATAGGCTTCGGACAACTTTAAGATCATACCATTGAACTGGGTAAGAATTTTCAGAATTCCATGGAAAAAACTGAAGGATTCATAAAACTACTAACCCAAGATCAAGCCAAACAAGAATTAAATGGGACTGAATAAACTGATGAGGACCATTATAATTTTTGAGTTTTTGTTTGAAACACTGCTGGTTCTTTAACATTTTGTTTAAAAGATTTAAGAGGCACCTAGGTGGCTCAGTCAGTTAAGCATCTGCCTTCAACTCAAGTCATGATCTCAGGGTCCTGGGGCTGAGCCCCAAGTCGGGCTTCCTGCTCAACTGGGAGCTTGCTTTTTCCTCTCCCCCGGCCCTGCTCAAGCTCTGTGTCAAATAAATACATAAAATCTTTAAAAAAAAATAAAAAATTAAAAAGATTTAAGGAAACCTTTTCTCTTAAGCTTTCTATAACTTACAACAATTTAGGAAGGCGCCTGAGTGGCTCAGTGGGTTAAAGCCTCTGCCTTCGGTCATGATCTCAGGGTCCTGGGATCAAGCCCTGCATTAGGCTCTCTGCTCAGCGGGGAGCCTGCTTCCCCCTCTCCCTCCACTTGCCTCTCTGCCCACTTGTGACCTCTTTATCTCTGTCAAATAAATAAATAAAATCTTAAAAAAAAAATTTTAAAAAAAGAAGAAAAAAAGTGTTAACTTTGTTTGGTGATGAACTTTAACTAGACTTAACCGTGGTGATCATTCTACAATATAGACAAATATTGAATCATTATGTTGTACACCTGAAACTAATATAATGCTATATGTCAATTCTATCCTAATAAATGTTTTTTAAAAGAAGGTGGTATTTAAGGCATTAAAGAATAAGCAGAATCAGAGTGCCTGGGTGGTTCGGTCAGTTAAGTGTTTGGCTTTGACTTAGGCCATGAACTCCAGGGGTCCTGGATCCAGTCCCATGTAGGGCTCCTTGCTCAGTGGGGAGTCTGCTTCTCCCTCTTCCTCTGCTTGCTGCTCCCCACGCTTGTGTGCACAGTCTTGGTCTCTCTCTCCCTATATCTGTCTCTGTCAAATAAATAAAATCTTAAAAAAAAAAAGAAAAAAAGAAGTAGAATCTCTACAAAGATGGCAAGGAAGATCCTTGCAGAAGAAAGGATGCAAGGAAAGACCACGGTAGGTAGATATTGAGCATGTTCAGAAATAACATTTCCAAGTAACTACTGCAGTTTAGCTAATAAATAAATAAATAAATAAATAAATAAATAAATAAATAAAGGATTATGTGGGACAAAGTAATTTAAAAAAAATGAAAGGGACATATTGATCTGATTGGAGCTATGGACAGCTGCAATTTTGAAAGGTTTTGAATGCCACCCTAAATAATTTTAAATGTATTTTGGAGCCGAGACAAGGTCACTGATTATTTCTAAGAGAAAGGGACTACATAAGCTATCTTTAAGAAGCAGTATGGAGGGGCATCTGGGTGGCTCAGTGGGTTAAAAGTCTCTGCCTTGGGCTCAGGTCATGATCCCAGGGTCCTGGGATGGAGCCCGGAGAGTTGGGCTCTCTGCTCAGCAGGGAGCCTGCTTCCCCCTCTCTCTCTGCCTGCCTCTCTGCCTACTTGTGATCTCTCTCTCTCTGTCAGATAGATAGATAGATAGATAGATAGATAGATAAAAAGAAACACTATGGAAGGGAGTGACTGCAAGGGGGACAGATTGAGGGAAGCAAGTCCAGTTTGGAAGCCATTGCTATATTGCAAATAAGAAAGGAGAAGCACCACATTTAGCATGGAGACTGCGGGAAGGAAAAAGGAGAGAAGTAAACTAGACACTGAAAAAGTAGAATCTATACTTGGACACTGAAAAAGTAGAATCTATACTTAGGTAGGAAATGTTAGAACCATTAATATAAATTTAAAAAAAAGGAAACAACCGGAGTTTACCAATGAAAATAAGACCACCAAGTGGGAAACTGTACCAAATTTCATCTTTAACTATCAAAGGTGAATGTTGATTGAAAACCAAAAACTCTGATTCCATTTTCAAATACTGCGTGTAATAGAACATAATAAAAGATTTAGTCTTTCTATTATAAAGTAATGAAATGTAAGCGGCTGGTCAAGCAAGGCCCATTTCAACATTCAATATCATTCTTTAATTCATTTGAACCAGCGTTCCTTAAAGGTGGTTAGTTGGTTAAATAAATGTTATTAAAATCCTCCCTTCCTCAATACTCAGAACCCTCCCCCTAACACACGCGCGTGCGCGCGCACACACACACCTGTTCTGATAAGAATCTCACCTAGCTTCGGACAGCCCCTCCCTATGTACTATTAGTCTTACCAAAGGCAGCCCCTCCATCTCTTGAAGTCCCTGCGAGCGCAGGGTCCTCGTCTGGTGGATCCGCGCCTACCACAGGGCTACACTCGGAGCAGGAGCCTGAGAGACGTTCACCGAAGGAATGACTGCCAGCCGGGCCCGCCGGCCACTGGCCTCCGCACGCCCCAGGCTCTGAGGTACACAGTGCCGTTTTCATTCGCCTGACACACCCCTTTCCTCGGGCCCTTTTCCTCCTCCACCCAGCACATTCCGCACGTCGTCCCTCGGAGGTACAACGTGTCACTTCATCCGCTCCCACCGTGCTTAGCTCCCCTTTACTCGGATGGACTTTCCATCAAGTCCCCGCACACCTTCTCCTCCTCCTCCTCCTCCCGGAGCTGCGCCGCACCGCCCCCCCAGCCCCCCGCAGCCTCTAGCGCCCCGGCCGGCCGCTGCAGCAGCCTGGTGCCCTGCGCCCGCCTCCCCCCAGGGGCGCCCCATGCTCACCTCCCGCGCAGCTCCACCGGCTGCGCGCCCCCCGGGCGGCGACTCAGCTCCGTCCGGCACCCCAGGCTGGCCAGCCCGCTGGGTCCCCCGCGACCCCTGACGCGCTGAGCCGCCGGCTCCAGCTGCCCTCGCCGCCGCCAGCCTGGTGCGGCCCAGGCGTTTCCGGGTTCCCGCGGTCCCGTCCCCCAAATGCTCCGGCTTCCGCCTGGGCCCGGGCAAACGCAGTTCCCGGCTCGGCTCTGGCTGCCCCAGCTTGGCGCTTGCCAGCTCTGTCCGAAGACGAGGCACCTAGGCGGCTCCGCAGGTAGCGCCCGGTGTAGGCTTCCCCCTCACGTCACCGCCTGGGGCACTGCCTCCTGCTAGAAGTGTCCGGGATGGAAGAGTCAGATGGGGTGGCTCCCGCCACGGGCTTCTGCGAGGCTGTCTGGTTATGCCAGGTGCCAGGCTGCCCGACTGCGAAAAGAAAGGCAAAGTCCTTTGGGGCAAAGGACCCTGAGAGGGAGTGAAGAGGCGGATCCAGGAAACAAACAACCCCAACGCTAGAAATAGCTGTTACTGTCCCTGAAAACGACGAGATTAGCCCTGGCACAGGCTGCCACCCAGGAGTCCAGAAGAACGCTTGAGTTGGAAATTACCACTTCTCCCATCCTGGCCAAGACCTTGAGTTTGAGGAGAGCCCCTTAATACTATCAACCAGGACAGGGGAAGGAACAATAAGAAAAAACAAAGGGGGCCAGAGGATCTCAGAATTCTAAGGGACTAACCCCTTCCTGGCTTCATAGATCCCTTATACAACACCATCTTTTTCTTTTTTCTTTTGTTTTACTGTTCCATAACTTTATTCTTAATATATAATGAATATGTGTTCATTTTCATATATATAGGTCTTTGGTATTTATTTATTTAAATTTAATTCTATTTTTTCAGTGTTCCAAGATTCACTGATTATGCACCACACCCAGTGCTCCATGCAGTAGGTGCCCTTCTCACTACCCACCACCAGGCTCACTCATCTCCCCCACCCTTCCTCCCTTCCAAAACCTTCAGTTTGTTTCTCAGAATCCATAGTCTCTCATGGTTCGCCTCCCCCTCCAATTTCCCCCAATTCACCTTTCCTTTCCTTTCTCTAACGTCCCCCATGTTATTCCTTATGCTCCACAAGTAAATGAAACCGTATGATAATTGACTTCCTCTGCTTGACTTATTTCACTCCACATAATCTCCTCCAGTCCCTCAATGCTGATACAAAAGTTGGGTATTCATCCTTTCTGATAGAGGCGTAATATTTCATTGTATACAACACTACCTTTTGAAGGCCTTCTGATATCTTTGTTGGAAACCCTCCAACCACCACAGCCCATTCTGATGATGGACAAGCTAAAATTATTTTTCTAGGTCCAGTTTGATTATCAAATTGCATTTTAAGGTTTATCCCTTTCTTCTTACACAGTGCCACTATAAATAACCCTACATCTGTTTATATTGCACATGATTAAAACTACCTCCATAAAGAGAGAGCAGGAAAATAAAATTAAATAACTGTGTTAGAAAAATAACTGACTTTAAAATTTTCTGTATTATGACGTTGAGAAAATCCCTGGATGTGGAAATTTATATTACATCTTAATGTTTGTCCAAATATTTTGGAAACAAAATATGGCTGGTACAAAATAATAATAGCTAGGCACTATTCTAACATATCTATCTATATTTTTTAATTCAAAAAATAGTAGGTACTCAGTAAATATGTGTTGTTGTAAGGGGAAAGAAAGATAAAATGTTTTAAAAATACACCAGCAGCAAAAATATACCTTAAGACATGAAAACATTTTTTTAGATTAAAGAAAGGCCTTCAATTCTCTCCGAAAGCTTTAAAAAGAAAAATGAAAAGTGGAAGCACTAATGAAACAGTAACGTGTTTTGACATCTGGGACAGGCATGAAATTAAAAATGATCAAAACTCTATACAAACAAAAACAATGATGAAAATAGAGGGCGAAAGAAAGAAAGAAAGAAAGAAAGAAAGAAAGCCAAATATATGAAACCCACAACTGCTGCAAAGTTAGGCACTCTAGCACTGATGACCAAAAGAAAGTAATACTTCCATTAGCCTTTCCTAGCTTTATAATTTATACTCATAATATCTACTGAACTGCTTTGAGCTTCCCTGTGTATACCACCCAAAGGACATTTTGCTATTTCTCATGCTGTTCACTAAGTGTAGAATATGTTTCTACTGCTCCCCCATATTTTTATAGCTAGCCCATTCCACTTTTAATTCTCTGCTCAGATATTATCACAAACTTGAAGGCTTTTCCAGCCTCCTTCCTCCCAGGGGTCTGATCTCCTTCTCTGTGGTCTCATAGCGTCTTGAGGCACCTTGTGCATACCTAGACAATTTTACTTCATTGTATTGTGATCTGTTTCATATCAACTCTTTCTGCCTAACACTTTCCTTGATATCCATGCTATCTCATTTATCTCTGGATCTTCACCATTTAGCACACTGGTTAGCACATGGTAGAAACTCAATACATATTTCCTGAACTGAACTATTTTGGAATGATGTTAAAGACAAGTCAGACTACAAAAGTTTACCAGGGAAGAATGTGAGCAAAGCCTGAACTGCAAGTCTAGGTACCCAATACCTTCAAAAAAGTTAAATCAGTACCCAATATCTATAACTCTTCTAATAATAACAATTTAATAAGGATTTTCCCTTTGAGTAGCTTGCCTATATCATTTCATCTAACCTTCAGAACAGCCCTGTAAAGTAGGCATTAGTGTCTCTTTTTTACAGACAGAAAAACTGAGGCTTAGTGACATTCAGTAACTTACTGAAGTTCCCAGACTTACTGAAAGATAAACTGGGATTCAAATCCCAATGTGTCTGCTTTTATTATTTTTTTAAATTTTTTTATTTTTTCCAATGTGTCTGCTTTTAAAGTCCATGCTCTAAAACACTACATTTAGGGACGCCTGGGTGGCTCAGTGGTTTAAGCCTCTGCCTTTTGCTCAGGTCATGATCTCAGGGTCCTGGGATCGAGCCCTGCATCGGGCTCTCTGCTCAGCGGGGAGCCTGCTTCCCCCTCTCTCTCTGTCTGCCTCTCTACCTACTTGTGAGCCCTCTCTCTCTGTCAAATAAATAAATAAAATCTTAAAAAAAAAAAAAACCCACTACATTTAGCTGTTATAGAAAGAAAAAATGGTATAGGAAAAGAATGAGCCAGAATAGAAAAAAGGTGGCAGATAGCAAAAGTGGCAATAGAGTTAAGAAGTATCAGTGAAGGGGGGGGCACCTGGGTGGCTCAGTGGGTTAAAGCCTCTGCCTTCGGCTCGGGTCATGATCTCAGGGTCCTGGGATCGAGCCCCACATCAGGCTCTCTGCTCAGCAGGGAGCCTGCTTCTCCCCTCTCTCTGCCTGCTTATGATCTCTTTATCTGTGAAATAAATAAACAAAATTAAAAAAAAAAAAAAGTATCAGTGAAGGGATGCCTGGGTGGCTCAGTCTGTTGAGTGTCTGCCTTCAGTGCAGGTCATGATCGAAGAGTCCTGGGATGGAGTCCCACATTGGGCTTCTTGCTCTGAGGGGAAATTGCTTCCCCCTTTGCCTCCCTCCCTCCCTCTCTTTGACAAATAAATAAAAATATTTTTTTAAAAAAAACATCAGTGAAGAACAGAGATGGCCATGAAGGAAGGGAGAAAAACAGCAACCTGGGAACACTGGGACAAAGGACTAGCTTTGGCCTCCCTATCATAACAGCTCTGAAAGGCAAAATACTGTCTACTTAAAGACAGAAAAATTTGAACAACAAATGGACCTGGAGGTAGCCAGTCTAACAGGACTGGTTATCTCAACAGGACTTTGATTAGAGTTGCCGAATAAAATACAGGACACCTGATTAAATTTGAATTTCAAATAAACAATGAATAATTATTTAATATATGCAATATTGGGAATATACTTATACTAAAAAAATCGTTGGTCTATCAGAAATTCAAATTTAACTGGGTATCCTATATTCTTATTTGCTAAATCTAAGAATCTGATTAAAAGCATGAGTGGTTCCCAGTGGTGCCCCACAGAAAATAAGACCAAATCCACTTATATTTAGTGCTGTTGACACTGCAAGCATTATGCACACAAAGTGTGACATGTGACATTCCCTGGATCAGTGTCTTTAGGCAGAGCTGGTAGTTTAGGGGCTTTTTTTCTTTTTAAGTTTATTTATGTGTTTGTTTATTTTAAGATTTTATTTATTTATTCGACAGAGAGAGAGCACAAGCAGGAGAGGGAAAAGGAGAAGGAGGCTCCCTGCTGGGGATCATGGCCTAAGCAAAGGCAGACATTTAGCAATCGAGCCACCCAGGCACCCCTATTTTTTTTTTTTTTAGTAATTTCTACACCCACCATGGGCCTCAAACTCATGATCAAGAGTCATGTGCTCTTCCCACTGAGCCAGCGAGGTGTCCCAATAAGACTCAGTAGGAAAAAAAAGAAAGGAAAGACAATAAGGAAGAAAGAACAAAGATTACAGTGATACATGTTTCTAACAGGTATCTGTCCAAACAGTTAAAATACAAAACATTGCAGTGCTTAGAGATAAACCTCAGGTTTCCAGGTGTCACTTATAGTCTGTTCCTATGCTGTTATAACTCTTAAAATTATTGAATTGAAATTACAGCTCATGAACAGGAAAAACTAATTCATTCTTTCAAGTCGCCAAATTAGTTGCATCTGGCATATTCTTCTTAGTTCTTCAGGTCAAAGAACCTATATGTAGAGAAAGCTGGAGAGGATAGCCAAAGATTATTTACTTGTCCATCATTTACTTCAAAGAGGAGCTGAAGGAGGTCACTTCCAGCTCAATGGACATGTGATCCATTTGCTTTGCAATGGATCGCTAGAGTTTAATACTTTATAGAACTTCTATTAGGCCAGTTTGAAATGAATTTACTTTCCGTGTCCTCCTTTAGCCAAGAGGGGTTCTCCACTGACTTCTGCTTGGCTTTTCCTATTATAGTAGACTTAATCTTTGAGTCAGGGTTCAGAGGATGGTTTTATGGAAGTGAGGCCATCTGCCCTACCTATACATTTAAAAACTGGGGAAATTACCCTAGATTGCTGCCCCATGAAGCTTATTGACACTGGCCAAAGCTTCAGTTATGATCTGACATTCTTCAGTTCTTGAATGGTGGAAAACATAGTGGTCTGGCCATCAAAGAATTGGTTTTATCTCAGAGTCAGAGCCAATTGTAAATAGAAGCTTTGGGGATTCCCCTTTACCTGGCATAGTTACCTGACAAAATCACCAGATTCCTTTGTGGAGGAAAAGTTCAGAGTATGTACTTGTACTTGGGCTATTAAAGCTGGTCGGGAGCCTCTTAAGTCTGGAAATGGGTGAAGGGTTGCAAATCTAGTGAAGTTGGGCCTCTATTCAGCAGTCCTTGCGTACATTGACTATATATAATTCATATGCAGTTGGCTTATGCTGTTCACAAAATATTTCCTGCTCTCTACGTTCAGGGCACGTGATAAGTTGCACTTCCTGGCTCTCTTGTGGTTGTGCGAGACTACATGAGATGGATCCCTGCTTTAGCTCCCTACTCAGCGGGGAATCTACTTGAGATTCTCTCTTTCTCCCTCTGCCCCTCCTCCTGCTCTCTAAAATTAATAAATAAATCTTTAAGAAAAAAAAAAAAAAAACAACCTCTTTGCCTCCAGCCTTCTATGGACAAGAAATGAATTCAAAACACTGCTCAGCCTCCCAAGAAAGATAATAGAAAAAGAAGGACCCTCCTCTCTATGTCAAGGGACATAGAAAACTATGAATTAGGCAGCCACTCCTTGCAGAATTAGCATCAATTCAAGAAATAATCCCTACACCCATGTAGGAGGACTTGATAACATTCTTGCCATGAACCAGTGTCAGCTCTACATTTCCATTGGTCCTCCTCCCCCATCTCTTTTTTTTTTTTTCTAATAACTCTCTATCCCTCTCCACCCTGCCCCCACTCCTAAGGTACTTTCTGTTCTCTGTAAATTTGCCTATTCTAGATACTTCAAAAAATGTTACACAATATTTGTCCTTTTTTATTTGGCTTATTTCACTTAGCATGATGCTTTCAGAGGTCATTCATATTGTAGTATTCATAAGAACTTTGTTCTTTTTTATTTTATTTATCCATTCATCCACTAAAAGACATTTGGGTTATTTCTGTCTTTTGGCTATTATAAATAACACTGGTGTGAACATTCATGTACAAGTATCTGTTTGAGTCTCTGTTCTCAATTCTTTTGAGTAGATACCTCGCAGTGAAATTGCTGGATCCTATGGTAATACTATGTTTAACTTCCTGAGGAACTGCCAAACTATTACCAAAATAACTGCACCATTGTACATTCCTACCAGCAATGTAGAAGAGTTGCAATTTCTGCACATCCTCATCTCACTTCTTTTCGGTTATTTATTATAACTATTCTACTAGGTGGGAAGTGGTATCGCATTATGTTTTGGATTTGCATTTCCCTAATGACTAAGGATTTTGAGCATCCTTTCATGTGCTTGTTGGACATTTGTATATCTTTGAAGAAATGTCCTTCGCCCATTCTTTTTATTATTATTATTATTTCTTTGAGATAGAACAAAAGAGAGAGTGAGAGCATAAGTGGGGGTGGGAGGCAAGCAGAGAGGAGAGGGGGAAACATCCTCCCCCCTGAGGAGGGAGCCCAATGAGGGGCTTGATCCCAGGACCTTAAGACCCCAGGATCATGATCTGAACTAAAGGCAGACGCTTAACTAGGCTTAACTAAGCCGCCCAGGCACCCCAAGGCTAAGCAGTTTTTAATAAGACATGTAAATATAAAATTGCCGGTTAACACAAAAGATATTTACTTTCAAGTTAGGTAAATTCTGATTCAAATATGTTTATAGAAATACAGCCTATGGGATGCAAAACCTGTGAAAGTATATCTCAATAGGTCACACCAATATATCAAAGTTCTTGAACTATTATAAAAGGTAGAGGGTCCAACGCTGTTTAGATGGCATAAGCATACTCTATACTATTTCTTGTTTCAATAAAACCCTGGAGAATATATGTAAAGCAACAAACTGAGGATTGTGGAAAATAAGTAATAGTGGACAAATGTGGAAGGAAATCAATACTAAAAGACCAACAAATGGTGAGTCCCATATTTTCTTTCCTTCTATCATCCCTTGGTTTAGTCTCAAGGCATCCCAAATTCTGGGATATTGCAATGGGCACAGCCAAGAGAAAATCTCTCTCTCTAATCAAAGGAAGAAGAGGTACCCTTGAAGAACGCAGAGAATGGGGGAAATATCCTGTTTTTCTTTCCCTCTACTGGCTTTGCAGGGCTCCAATTCCAAAACTGCATGTCTGCGCGCAGTTGGTTGCATCAGCAGCTGAGCCTCCTGTCGCGCCGTGAAGGGAGATCCAGTTGTGGGCGACGTCTGACAGCATAAGAAGATTGAAAGCCGGGCATTCTTGGCATGGAGATCAGGAAAAGGAACCCTGGAAACCAGAGAGTGTTGTGGAGATTTTGGATAGGAGAGAACTCAAGAAGGGAATTTTATAGATTTGTGTTTGAAGTTCTAGAATCACCCTAAGGGACTGTGTGAATGTGAATGTGTGAAACTAACCTGACATAGAAAGAAGACCAAAGGTTTTGAACACTACTCTGTGGTGTAGACCACCACCCAGACCCCTGTAGCTCCCGAGAAAACACACATAGACCAGATCCAAATACTGCCAGGGTCCAAAAACTGAAATTATATTGGAACCATGACCCACAGAAGGCAGGCCAAGACTTTTGGCCTGAACCTAACTAGGACAACTAGCTGCTAAAACAAGACAAAGAAAACCCTAACATTCTCCAGTGGATTTTGACAGGACTGAGTCTCATAACATAATTAAAAGATCCAGGAGACAGGGGCATCCGTCTGGATCAGTCGGTAAAGCATGTGACTCTTGATGTCAGGTTCTTAAGTTTAAGCCTCGTGTTGGGTGGAGAGATTTCTTAAAAACAAAATCTTAACAAAATAAAATAAAATCACAATAAGATGCCTGTATGTACCTATCAGAATGGCTAAATGAACAAACAAAAAAATTGACATCAATGAGCACTGACATGGACACAAAGCAGCAAACTATCATACATTGTGCGTGGGAATACAATATCATAAAGCTACTCTGGAAAATGGTTTTGCAGTTTCTTCTAAAGTTAAATATACATCTATACAACCCAGCAATCCTGCTCCTAGGTATTTACTTACTTAAGAGAATTGAAAGATTATGTTCACACAAAATCCTGTGCATGAATGTTTACAGCAACATGAATCATAATTGCTCAAAATTAAATGTTTTGGAAACGGTACATCCATACGATGAAATAATCTATGACCCTATTATATGACATCCAGGAAAAGGCAAAATTATAGGGACCAAGTAGTAGGAATTAATGATTGTCAAAATTTAGAGGTGGGGAGAATTTTTTTTTTTGACAGTTATTTCTTTGGTTTTATTTAAATTCAAGATAGTTAACATATAGTGTATTACTAATTTCGGGGTAGAATTTCGTGAGGCATCAGTTGCATATAACATCCAGTGCTCATCACAACAAATGTCCTCCATTTATCTTTAATTTTATTTAAATTCAATTAATTAACATACAGCATATTTGAGTTTTGGAGGTAGAGTTCAGAGATTCATCAGTTGCATATAATACTCAGTGCTCATTCCATCACATGCCCTCCTTAATGCCCATCACCCCATTACCCTTTCCCTCCACCCACCTCCCCTCCACCCTCATTTTATTCTCTATAGTTAAGAATCTCTTATGGTTTGCCTCCCTCTCTGTTTTTTTTTTCTATTTTTTTAAATATTTTTTTACAGATTTATTTTCATTTTTATTTATTTGAGAGAGAGAGAGAGAGAGAGCATGAGAGGGGAGAGGCAGGCTCCCTGCAGAGCAAGGAGCCTGATGTGGGACTCGATCCTGGGACTCCAGGATCATGACCTGAGCCGAAGGCAGTTGCTTAACCAACTGAGCCACCCAGGCGCCCTGTTTTTTTTCTATTTTATTTTTTCCTACCCTTAACCTATGTTCATCTGTTTTGTTTCTTACATTCCAATTATGAGTAAAATCATGGTATTTGTCTTTCTCTGACTTATTTCACTTAGCATTATACACTCTAGTGTATGTATATAACTATGTATAAAACTCCATCCGTGCCTCTGTAAATGGCAAGATTTCATTCTTTTTGATGGCTGATATATATACCACATCTTCTTTATCCATTCATCCACTGATAGGTATCTGGGCTCTTTCCATAGTTTGACCATTGTTGACATTGCTAGTATAAGCATTGGGGTGCATGTGCCCCTTCAATTCACTATTTTTATGTCCTTTGGATAAATACCTAATAGTGTAATTGCTTGATCCTAGGGTGGTTTTATTTTTAAATTCTTGAGTAAACTCCATACTGTTTTCCAGAGTGTCTGTACCAATTGTCATTTAGGTGGGGAGAAATTTTGACTACAAAGGGGTGTCATAAGGAAATTTTGAGGGGAGCAGAAGCTGTTCTGTGTCCTAATTGCAATGGTAGTTACACAAATCTATACCTGTGCTAAAATGAACAGGACTGAATATCTTTTTTAAGAAAAGAGTTTTACTGTGTCTTTATTTCCCACAATAGTCACTTCAAACTTTCACAAATCTCCTCTACCTCCCCCCTCTTCTGTCAACCCTTCTCCTCACACACACACCTGAAAGAGAAAACTGAAATTATTAGAGAACTTTCTCTTCACCTTTGTCAGCCTTTTACACTACCCCTGTGGTAAGCAGAATTCTAAGAGAGGCCCCATGATCTCCACCCCTGGAGTCACGCCCATGATTAGGTTATGTTATATACTAACAACATCGAGCTTTATTTAAGCCTAGAAAATAGTGATGCTTAAGAAATCCATCAACCTTCTTTAAGGTCCCCCAAGCCCCCCACATTTCTTTACCCTTTTATGTTCTGAGAAATAGTTTGCCATAGAGAATCACTTTTTTTGACTTAAGTAAGATTTGCTTCCAACTTGCTCATGGTTCTCCTAAGATTCCCAGATGTCTCCATTGTTTATCTATAATGAGGCCCTTTCACATGAACCTGATGATGTGGGCGGACTCAGAACAGCTAATTTCCATTCTCTATCTCATGGTCGATTAGCTGAGATTAGAAGTATTTGTCTGCCTGAAACTAGCTGTCCACAGAGCAAAACATTTCCTGTTCAGTTAAGCAAGTGAGACCTCCCTCTGCTTGCAGAACAATTCCAACTATAAAACACGCTGTATGCTACTTGGTTAATCTTATTGTTTTAATCAATTCAGGCTGCTATGACAAAATACCATAGTCCAGGTAGCTTATAAGCAAGAGAAATTTATTACTCACAGTTCTGGAGGCTGGGAAGTACAAGGTCAAAGAGCTGGCAGATAGGTGTCCTTTGAGAGCCTACTTTTTGATTCATAGACTGCACCTTCTAGCCCTATCCTCACATGGCAGAAGGGGCTTGGGAGTATTGTGAAGTTTTTTTTGTAAGAGCCCTAATCCCATGCATGTGGATTCCATCCTCATGAACTAAGCACCTTCCAAAGGCCCCACCTCAACTGGGCATTAGGATTTCACATATGAATTGGGGGATAAGGGTGGAGGGGGAAGCAGAAACAGGCCATGGCAGTTCTCTGTGAAACTTTAAGGCAAAACCACCTCCTCAGATACTCTGATCTTTGGATCTTCAAGGTTCTTCCAAATATTGTCCCTCATTTTATTTTCCTTGAATAAAATCAATATCCTTACCTGTCCAGTGCTTAATTTCGATGGGGTGGTGCAATGAATCAGATAGGATTGTGTCTTACCTTCAATCCATCTTTGTTCCACCCAGGCAAAGAGGACTCCTCAAGCCTTTTGTGATCACTCTTCACTGGCAGTCCAGGGAAACCGACAGCAAGTCCAACTTTTGGTCCCATGTTGCAGACCCTTGTCCATCAGTGTGGCACAGTAAGGATTTGATTTGTATTTTTTTTTAATATGGGCTTGATTTCTGGTGCTGGGTACTTTTGGTTTTATGGTCTGAACTTTTGATGAGTTCCATAAGTGATTTAAATGATTATGGAAATCTCACCACTATGGGTGAAAAATAGCAGAGAATCTGGTTTATTACTCTTTTCCGTATCTATTTTGTCTATTTTAAATTCAAATCAATTAAGGATTTGTGCCCAACGGGAACAGAACTCCCCTTTTATATGAGCCAGTGAGTTTTGTATTTCTGCTTGGCTGAAATACAAATTGGATGCAATTTTTTTTTTTTTTTTTTTTTTTTTTGAGATAGAGACAGCGAGAGAGAGCATGAGAGGGGAGAAGTTCAGAGGGAGAAGCAGACTCCCCGTGGAGCCGGGAGCCCGATGTGGGACTCGATCCCAGGACCCTGGGATTGTGACCTGAGCCGAAGGCAGTTGGTTAACCAACTGAGCCACCCAGGCGCCCTGGATGCAATTTTTTAAAAAGATTTTATTTATTTATTTGAGAGAGAGAGACAGAGACAGAGACAGAGCATGCCCATGAGCAGGGAGAGAGGCAGAGGGAATCTCAAGACTACTCTGTGCCCTGCATGGAGCTGGACATGGGGCCCAATGTGGGGGCCTGATGGGGGTCAGCCCCGGGACCCCAAGATCATGACTTGAGCCCAGATCAAGAGTCAGACGCTCAACTAACTGAACCATTCGGGTGTCCCTGGATGCAGTTTTTAGATTGAAGCTATAACCTCTCTATTTGGGTCTATATGTATATTTATGTGTCTGTGAGTGTGTAGCATTTTCTTTCCTTCATGGTATTACCAAATTAGATAATAAGATCTTTTAGAAGACTGCTTTTGGGATTGATTTAAAGATAAGTAAGCCTTATATAATTTCTAGAATTCCCAGAAATGAAGGAAATTGATCCTTTAGTAATTTCAATTACGTATATACTAACTCAGATGGTTTAAAAATTCAAGTTGATATGGCTTAGGTAAATTTTTGGCAAATGAGACTAGTTTAGTACTGTTGCTTTAATAAAAACACCTATATCTTTTGCGTTATCAGCATTAAGTACAAATCGAGCATACACTTTTATTCTAATTGGGTATGCTTTTCCTAGACTTGTGCAAGTTTATTGGTCAAATAAGCTAACATTATATCTGCTAGATGCTTAAGATTTTTAAAAATGCAAATAGTGTTTAACCGAATTAAATAATCATTCTGACAAACTTCATCTCAACAGTATTGAGGTTTGTAGTATGTCAGCTTGAAAATAATTTCCAAGATCTTTAGGTAAGTTAAACTCTTGGGGTGCCTGGGTGGCTCAGTTGGTTGAGCGACTGCCTTTGGCTCAGGTCATGATCCCGGAGTCCCGAGATCGAGTCCCATATCGGGCTCCCAGCTCCATGGGGAGTCCGCTTCTCACTCTGACCTTCTCCCTTCTCATGCTCTCTCTCACTCTCTCTCTTTCCTAATAAATAAATAAATAAAAATCTTAAAAAAAAAGAAAAGAAAACTTTCTAAAAAAAAAAAAAGTTAAACACTTTTTTTTTTTAATTTTTTTAAACAATTTTATTTATTTATTTGAGAGACAGAGAAAGTGAGAGAGAGCATGAGAGGAGAGAAGGCCAGAGGAAGAAGCAGACTCCCCGCGGAGCCGGGAGCCTGATGTGGGACTCGATTCCGGAACTCAAGGATCATGACCTGAGCCAAAGGCAGTCGCTCAACCAACTGAGCCACCCAGGCGCCCCAAAACTTAAACTCTTGGGCTGATGCTAAATTGAGATGATGGATATTCATTAGATGCCTAGATCATTTCTTTTTTTTTTTTTTTTTAAGATTTTGCTTATTTATTTGAGAGAGAGAGAGAGATTGAGAGAGCGCATGAGAGGAGAGAAGGTCAGAGAGAGAGGCAGACTCCCCAGGGAGCTGGGAGCCCGATGTGGGACTCGATCCCGGGATCCCGGGATCACGACCAGAGCCAAAGGCAGTCGCCCAACCAACTGAGCCACCCAGGCGCCTGCCTAGATCATTTCTAAGTAGGATAAGATACTGAAACATTCATTGCAAAACATAATTTTTAGCTTATGTAATTTTTATGTACTTTTTGCCTTTCATTTTTTTATGATAGAGAGAGGCCATATATTTGGATCTTTTAATGAATGTGTTGATTTTTGCAGCTTTGGGATGTGTATAGCTATAAGAATTTGTAAGATGGATATTCATAAGCTCTGCTGGCCTGCTAAAAATGCTAATGTATTCCAGTCAAAATTATCTAACCTCTTCATTTTCTCTGTAAAATAGAAATGACGGTGGTTTTTATTTGTTTGTTTGTTTGTTTAAAGATCTTATTTATTTATTTGACAGAGAGAGAGATCACAAGCAGGCAGAGAGTCAGGCAGAGGGAGGGAAGCAGGCTCCCCGCCAAGCAGGAAGCCTGATGCAGAACTCGATCCCAGGACACCAGATCATGACCTGAAACGAAGGGAGACGCTTAACCATCTGAGCCCCTATATTTTTATTTTTTAAAGATTTTATTTATTTATGACAGAGATAGTGAGAGAGGGAACATGGGGGAGCTGGAGAGGGAGAAGCAGGCTCCCTGCCAAGCAGGAAGCCTGCTATGGGGCTGAAATGGAGCTGATATGGGGCTCCACCCCAGGACACTGGGATCACAACCTTAACGGAAGGCAGATGTTTAAGGACTGAGCCACCCAGGTGCCTGGGGACTATGGTTTTAAAGTCACAATGAATATATGTGAATGAGTCTACTCAGCAATAGTGACAGAGAGGGAAAACTTTGTATGCAAGGCTTGCAGGATAAGTTTTTGTTAAGCAAAAAGAGTAGGTTTGTGCCAAGGTAATATGACTGTACCATTATGAGAAGGAAGGAAGTGTAGGGAAAAATCCGAATGGGTATAGAAAGTTGTAGAAGGTTCTCAGAAAGGAAGTTTTAATTGCGGTGGTCAAAGCTGGGTAAAACTTTATTTACAAGAGTACCAGGGGCTGCTGATTGGCTCAGTCGATTGGGTGTCTGACTTCAGCTCAGGTCACGATTTCAAGCCCTTTATCAAGCCCCAAATAGAGTGTCGTGACCAGCTCTCTGATTTCAGGGAGTCGTTTTGTCTCTCTGCCCCTACCTAATCGTGCTCTCTCTCTGCCTCTCTCAAACAAATAAATAAAATCTTAAAAAAAAAAAAAAAAAAAAGATTGTCCGAGAGTAACAAATATACTGATGTAAAACTAGAAACTGATTTTCTCTCTGGTAAAATGACAGTCTTCTTGTTTCATTTGCCTGATTTATTTAGTAAGAGATTGTAAGGGATCAATTGATTGATTGGTTTGAGAGAGAAAGAACACTTGGAGAGAGGGAGAAGCAGACTTCCCACTGAGCAGGGAGCCCAGCATGGGGCTTGATCCCAGGACTCTGGGATCATGACCTTACCTAAAGGCAGACGCTTAACAACTGTGTCACCCAGGCACCCCGAGATTTTTCTTTACCTTCTGAATACTTTGCCTATATAACAAAGATTCTATATCTTTTTTTTTTAAAGATTTATTTATTTATTTGAGAAAGAGAGACAGTGAGAGAGAGCATGAGAAGGGAGAAAGTCAGAGTGAGAAGCGGACTCCCCTTGGAGCTGGGAGCCCGATGTGGGACTCGATCCCAGGTCTCCGGGATCATGACCTGAGCCAAAGGCAGTCGCCCAACCAACTGAGCCACCCAGGCGCCCCAAAGATTCTATATCTTATTAGAATTTTTTCCTGTGCTGTATTTTGATTTTATCATGTTCTTGATTATTTAAGAGAAAAAACTCTTCCTATTTTTGAAAGTGCAAAGGTTTTTTTACAATCATAATTATCTCCTATGTATATTTTCTAAATCTTTTGTTGCCATTTTGGTTAGATAGGTAGTCAAGCATTTCCCAGTAACATATGATCTTAATTAAACAAATGTTAAAACCTCCTGATAACTTTTGATATTTTGCCCTCCAAACATCAAATCCTAAATGATGGACTTTGCACCTAAAATGCATTTCCGAGGGCCTCTGAAAAAATCACAAAGAATTTGTTATTTTGTCTTATAAAAATAGAAGTTCTAGAAATAATTAGACTTACTTGACATGTTACTATTGATGAGTTGCATGGGAAGAGTTCTCAAGTCAGAAGAAATGCTTAACCTTATATAGGCTATATTTGTGTAGGTAAAATGTTATTAATATAAATATTTTAGAAATTGTATGTTGTTTGGGGCTCCTGGCTGTTTCAGTCAGTAAAGCATGCAACTCTTGATCTAGGGGTTGTAAGTTTGAGCACCATGTTAGGTGTAGAGAGTAGTTAAAAATAAAATCTTAAGGGCGCCTGGGTGGCTCAGTTGGTTGAGCGACTGCCTTCGGCTCGGGTCATGATCCCGGAGTCCCGGGATCGAGTCCCATGTCGGACTCCCGGCTCTGCGGGAAGTCTGCTTCTCCCTCTGACCTTCTCCCCTCTCATTCTCATCTCTCTCTCTCTAATAAAAAAAAAAAATCTTAAAAAGAAAAAAAATTGTATGCTATTTGAGAAGTTCCTAGAGATTTGCCAATATCTCCATTGTCCATAGTATGTTCCTATCAGAGTCCATGTGCTGCTTTGCTTGATATTTAGCATGAATACAATAATAATTTCAGGGGCACCTGGGTGACTCAGTGGGTTGAGCCTCTGCCTTCAGCTTGGGTTGTGATCTCGGGGTCCTGGGATGGGCCACCCCCCCCCCCCCCCGCATGGGGCTCTCTGCTCAGCAGGGGAGCCTGCTTCCTCTTCTCTCTCTGCCTGCCTGTCTGCCTACTTGTGATCTCTCTCTCTCTGTCAAATAAATAAATAAAATCTTTAAAAAATAATAATAATAATTTCAGTCATTTTTTGAAATGTTAAATTGGTCATAACTTTTTTTCTTCAATTTAGCTCTAGCATCTTCTAGTCTGAAAGTTTTAATATGGATTTTCATATCATATCATTTAGCTGTGAAGTTTTATGAATATACAAATGTTCAGGATTTACTCCATTCTTTTTCTTTTCTTTTCTTTTCTTTTTTAAGGATTTATTACATTCTTACTGAATTTCTTTACTTGACAAACTTGATATATCCTTGGTATATCCTAACTATATACTTGGTATATCAATGGTATATTATGTCTCAGGATTATTATATGTTAAATCTGAAGGAAATTTTATCTCTATGAAGATTTTCGTTCATTTTCATAAAGTAAATGTAATATCCACTTTTTTAAAGGTTATTTATTTATTTTTAAAAATAATCTCTATATCCAACGTGGGCTTGAACTCATAACCCTGAGATCAAGAGTCCCATGCTCTTCCAAATGAGCAGCCAGGTGGCCCACACTCTTCTCGAAAATAAAATTAATCATCATGTTTATGGAGATTTTGTCTAAACCTTTGTTGGATTGACTTTATTTTGTTTTGCATGTCACAGAAACAGCCTTCTTTGCTAGTTTCATTATTCCTATAATGAACACATCAGATCTTTTCTTTCTGAAAACTATCAGTAATAAGTTAACTGTAGCTATTTTTAATCTTTTGTCATCTGTGATGTGGGAAACAGAGGCAGAAGAAAAATTATGAAATTTCCTTGCTACCTACAGCTACTGACAAATCCTTGGAACAGGCAGAGTGACATTCCTCTAGGGACTCAACGGCCTTGATGCTGATACTTTGTTAAGGGCAAAAGGCAATCTTGGCCCAACTCCCAGAACCCTATAACTCTACTTGAATACATAAAAATTCCTTTGGAAGCTTCCTTTATCTTAACCCCCCAAGATGCATGTTGGGGACACCTGGGTGGCTCAGGTCATGATCCCGGGGTCCTAGGATCAGCCCCGCCTTAGGTTCCCTGCTCAGCGGGAAGCCTGATTCTCCCTCTCCTGGACCCCTGCTTGTGCGTTCTCTTCCTCTCTCCCTCTCTGTCAAATAATAAATAAAATCTTTAAAAGAAAGATACAGGTTGGTAATCATCCTCCAAGTGTATGACCCACTGATATACATCTGAAGGGCCTCATGGCTGAGGGTTTACTAAACAATAATAAATGACCTTTCCCAACAGCAGCTAGCCCCCTCAGGAACCTGGAAACCTTGCTTCCAAAATACCTGGGAGGCTTACACTATCCCTAGCCCTCTCCCAACTGGAAAGTATATAATGGGCCACTCATGACCCCAGTGCAGATCTTTCTGCCCATGAGTCCTGTCCCTGTGCTTTAATAAGACCACCTTTTTGCAGGACAGTTGTCTCGAGAATTCATTCTTGGTGTCGGCTTCGAACCCTAACGTCTTTCCTACATTAATCTACAGATAGTTTTTTGTTTTACCCTGATGCTTCCCAGGCCACAAGCCAGAGTGCATCACCAAAGATTGACAAGTCTCAGAGCTCTGTGCCCAGATACTCTTGGGACAGGCTTCTGATGGGCTTGTTTAAATTTGAGTCCATACCAGTGGGTTGAGTTAGGATTTCCAGAACTCCAGCCCAGAAACATGTGGGTTCCTGAGACTGTTAACCCAAGAGAGAGTGGTATAAGAATTAATTATATGGAAAAAAAAAAAGAATTAATTATATGGGACTGAATAAACTAATGAAGGGTAATTGTGGGTTTTATTTGGAATATTGTTGATATTAACGTTACATTTTCTGGGTATAAGGAACCCTTTTCTCTTTCCTCTTAAGCTCTCTATAACCCAAAATAATTTAGTAACCCCCGCTTTTGTAAACAGAAACATTTATCTTTTCCTCCCTGCCTGACCCCTCCAGAATTTGAAAATTCTTATTGTGTATTCTTATTTATGACAATATAGTATTTGCACAATTTCAATAAGAGTTTGTCCTCTTTGTTAATAAGACTTAATTGGAAACATTGGTTATGCAACCAAGGCCTTGTCTGGAATGTCCTATTTGAGAATAATGCTCATTTAATCAGATATACCCACTTTTAAGGAACTATGGTTAATTTCATGACACTAATGCTTATAAAACATGCTTAGGAAAACTAGACTGGTATCTGGCTTATAGGATGAGTAATGAAGGTCACTTCCTTGCAGGCTTAGGAACCTTAGGATATTTTAGGGAATCTGAGAAGTTTGACCAAATTTACAGTTACCACAGATGAATTCTGATGGCAAGTTCTTGGCCTGGCTCAAGAGGCATTTATTTATTTGTTTGTTTGTTTGTTTGTTTGTTTGTTTAAAGACTTTAAAAAAAATTATTTCTTTATTTTTGAGAGAGGAAGAGAGAGGACAGGAGTGGGGGGGGGCAGCGGGAGAGGGAGAAGCAGACACCCCACTGAGCAGGGAGCCTGATGTGGGACTCTATCCCAGGACCCTGGGATCATGACCCGAACTGAAGGGACACTTAACTGACTGAGTCACCCAGATGCCCCTCTTCGTGATTATCTTTGATTAAAAGGAGAATGATTGTAGAGAGAAATTTTGTGTCAGTGGAAAACTATAGCACACTCTTCCAACTCTAATCCCAAGTTAGCAATAGTTGGAGTTAACAGACTCTAGCCCTGTTCATTGTCTTTACACTACTGGCACACTTTCTAAACTGCATGTAATTGATAGATTTGCAGACTGTCTTCTCTGATGGAGAGTTAAATGAATTCTCCCTGCTTGTGGAAAAACCATTTTGGGTACTTACCTGCAATTTGGACTGGGTGGATCCTGTTAGCTTGCACAGAGATCATTAACACTTATCAAATGTTCAGTTCTTCCAGATTCCTTCACTATCTGGCTACAACTCTCTAAACTAAGTTTTCAAAATTTTCTACCTCCTGTCTGACTCCGTGTATTCAAGAACTAAAACCTGACTGCCCATAGCCCTTTTGTGTGCTGCGAAGGCCTTTCCCTCCAGGATCCCAAGAAGCCCTAAGGGCTGAAGCCCAAGTGACTTCATTTAAACCTTGAAGGGTTCAAGGACTTATCACCATAACAGACCACGCAGGGGTGGATTCCCCCCCCCACCCCCCACAAGCCACTGTCTAGGCCAATAAGGAAGCTTGGCAAGATAACTGAGTTATGCCTGCCCTTACAGGAGAGGTAAGCAAAACTGTGGACAACATCATCAAAATTATCAATGCCTTAGCTTCAGGGAATTCAGTAAGTGGTGCTCCACCAACTTCTTGGAATCCACTGGACTGGTCTACCCTTGGGTCCAGCTCCTGAGGCTATTTACTTTAGTACAGACTTTCATCTTAATGTTTCCCTTTTTCATTCCAGGCATTCCTCTTTAAAAGATACCTGATGTCCAGGGCTTTAAAACAATTGATCCTTTCCCTGACTTCTCCATTGATGGTTCACTGATTTTATAGAAACAGTACCAAATAGAGATTTTAAAGAGATTATTTCTTGGATCCTACTTGGCTTCGCTTAGGAATTTCTTCACACTTCTGAGTTGTTGAGCAAAAACCGGTATTCATTCATCCTGAAGAAGAGATTGACTGTGTTGAACTTCACCCGAGCTTTGTGCCCTTGGAGAACAGCGAGAGTTAAGACCACCCCTCCTCCTCCCAACACCAATCTTTTGTGTTCCAGGAAAGGGCTTATGGCAAAGAAATACCCTTTCCCATGTGACTTGAATAAGACTCAGAGTCCACACTTTCTCATGACCCATATAAGACTTGAGCGTAACTACTATTTATCTGTGACAAGGCCGAATTCATACCTTTCCCTTTTTTTCACGAACTTGCTGAGAAAGCCAAACTAGATCTTCCTATGTCTTGTTCTTTGTCTTATGATTGATTAGCTGAGATTTGAATTGTTTTTCCCCTGAAACTAGCTGAGCTGGTGAATTTCAGGTGTCACCCTCACTGGGCTAAAATGCTCAGAGAGCTGGGAAAGCATTTCTCTGTCTGTGAGGGTGGTTCCAGAAAAGATTAGCATTTGAATTGGTGAACTGAGTAAAACAGTTGTTGGGCTGGGTCAGTGGGAGTCACCTAACCCTTGGAGGGCACAATAGAACAAAAAGGAGAAAGGAGGGAATTAGCTCTCTGCTTGAGTTGAGAGATCTACTTCCTTCAATCCTCAGACCTCACCCCTCCTGATTCTCACAGGCTTGTGGACTCGGGTCAGCTTTTACATTATCTCCTTGGTTCTGAAGTCTTTGGACTCAGACTGAATTATATCACTAGCTTTCCTGGTTCTTCAGATTGCAGGTGGCAGACTGGGTCTTCTTGGCTGCCATAACTATGTGAGCCAATTCCTTTTTTTTTTTTTTTTTAAGATTTTATTTATTTATTTGACAGAGATGGTGCAAGAGAGCATAAATAGAGGGAGCAGCAGAGGGAGAGGAAGAAGCAGGTTCCGCACTGCTCAGAGAGCCCAACTCTGGGTTGATCCTATGACCCTGGGATCATGACCTGAGCTGAAGGCAGATGCTTACTGACTGAGCCACCTAGGTGCCCCAGTGTGAGCCAGTTCCTATAATGACCCTCCTCTTATCCTCTTATCTCTCTCTCTCTCTCTCTCTCTCTATATATATATATATGTGCTGTTGCTTCTGTTTTTCTGGAGAGCCCTGACTAATACACTAGCTCCGCATAGGGAAATACAATATCCTGTTCAGGTATCCCACTGAGACTTGCCATGCTTGCAAAACAAGTTTAACCATAAATCACTCCATCTACAATTTGTTTACTCTTCTTTATGAAAATAAGGCAGGGGTGCCTGGGTGGCTCAGGCAGTTAAGTATCCTTGTTGTAAACTGCCTATGGGTCCCCTATGCCATGGAACTGCAGAGGCCTCTAGTTGCTGAGAATAGCTCCAGCTGATACCCAGCAGGAGAGCGGGGACTTCCGGCCTTCAGCTGCTAGGAACTGAATTGTGACAACAAAGTGATAGTTGGAAAAGTTCCTCAAGCGCCAGATGGGATCTGCAAACTCACCAACACCCTGATACCATCCTGGAGGCCGACCAGAGATCCCAACCACATCATGTCCAACTTCTGACCTACAGAATTGTGAGTGAATAAATGTGTGTTGTTTTAAGTTGCTACATTTGTGGTAATTTATTACATAGCAATAGAAAACAAATACAACCCTTTATAAACTATTCTTCATCTTCACTGATCTGCACCTTTTTTCCCTTCTCCGTGGTTACTACCTCTATGCTACGATTCCTCCCCTTTCTGCACCCTCAGTGACAGATATCTTACTCTATTGATTGCCCATGTTGTTACTCTTCCTCTATGGTACATTCCTCTCAATATATAAATATGCTTAAATCTTTTCTGAAAAAAAGAAAAACCACCCCCATTTGACCGTATCCTATACTGATCTCTTTTTTTTTTTTTTTAATTTGAGAGACTGAGAGAGCAGAAGCTGGTGGGGGGTGGGGGGGGTGCGGAGAGGGAGAGGGAGAAGCAGGCTGAGCAGGGACCCGGATGTGGGGTTTGATCCCAGGACCCTGGGATCATGATCTGAGCCAAAGGCAGATGCTCAACCGACTGAGCCACCCAGGTGCCCCCTGATCTCTTCTTCCCTTAGCTATCAACTGTTCTTCCCTTAGCTATCAATCTGTATTTGGTGTTTCTGCTTCCTTATTTCTTATTTACCATTCAGATATTATAGTGGGGCTTTTAACCAAACATACTATCAAAATCGTTCTCAGCCAGATCACCAGTGACCTCAATTTTGTTAAATTCAGTAGATACTTATCACACTTGATCTCTCTCTCTCTTTTTTCCTTGTGTGAGGGGCAGAGCTGGGTCTCAAGCAGAGGCCCGGAAGCTGTCCACTGAGTCAGCTCCAGGCTCAGACCATGGCCTTCCCTGAGGTCCTTCAGTGCGCCAGGCAGTTGGAAAGCCACCCCATGAAACCCATGCTGCTAAGACTGGGCTGACACAGCCTGAATCAGGCCGGTTCTGGGCTTGGGTGTCCACTGGCCTTTCTCCTCTACACCTCTCACTCTTCTGCCGAGATCCCCTCCTTTCTGAGCTCCCAGGCAGTTCAGCATGGGCATACAGGGGGAACAGAGGTGGACAGACGCCAGAGATTATCAGTCTAAACCTGCACTAGTCAATATGAGCCACTCCTCATCCATTGCTATTTGAATTAACCTGAAAACAAATTAGAATCCACTCTCTTTAGTTACCCTAGTGCATTACAAGGGCTCAGTGGCCACATGTAGCTAGTGGCTCCCCCATAATGGACAGCTGTCTAGGGCAGGTCCATCCCCGCTGAGAGTTCTACAGCACAGTGCTGGGCTAGAATTCCCCATCAAAGTTCAATAGGCAGGAGCTGGAGGCTGAGATGGGCACCCTTTGGGCCATGCCCCACTGCCTGCAGAAACAAAGCATTTTTTTTAAGTAGTTTCCATGCCCAGATGGAGCCCAATGTGGGGCTCGAACTCATGACCCTGAGCTCAAGACCTCAGTTGAAATCTAGAGTTGGACACTCAACCCCATGAGCTGCCCAGGTGCCCCCAGACACAAGTCATTTTACGGGAGGTTTCCACAGGTGAGCCCAGGTGCCAGGCTACTTCTACATGCATTTTGCTGGGTGAGGCATGGAGCTTCCTCAGAGAGGTCAGGCTGAATTTCCCTCTGTTCTAGCTCTTCACCATCCTGCTTATGCATGGGTTAGGACAAGCCACAGACACCTCTTCTCCTTCTTTGCTGTTACTTTATCCATATTCTGCTGGTTCCACTACACCACTCTCTTGTCTTTTCCCTTATTTCTCTGATGATTCCTTTGTTCGTTTTCAGTCACCTCTATGGGGGTTCTCTTCCATCCACTGCTCCATGTCTTAACAGGGATAGCTAGAATGTTTAGGGATTTTGCACTGTCTTGTGACTTCAAGCTCTGTAGACAGCTACACACCTCACACACACATTTGGGCCTGCACCCTCCCACTGCACACACATATCCCCTTATAGCCTTGTCTCTCTCTAGGACTCAGACTTATAGATCCATGGAGAAAAAATGGAAATAGAGTCGATCGACAATCACCGAAATTTCTCAAAATGCTGCTCTCCTCTAATGCTGTTCTTCTCAATTCTTTTTCTTTTTATTTATTTTCTTTTATTTTTAATTTTTATTTTTTTATATATATTTTTATTTTATTTATTTATTTGACAGAGGGAGAGATCACAAGTAGGCAGAGAGAGAGGGGGGAAGCAGGCTCCCTGCTGAGCAGAGAGCCCTATGCGGGGCTCGATCCCAGGACCCTGAGATCATGACCTGAGCCGAAGGCAGAGGCTTTAACCCACTGAGCCACCCAGGTGCCCCTCTTTTTATTTTTTTAAAGATTTTATTTATTTGACAGAGAGAGACACAGCAAGAGAGGGAGCACGAGCAGGGGGAGTGGGAGAGGGAGAAGCAGGCTTCCCACGGAGCAGGAAGCCCAATACGGGGCTCCATCCCAGGACCCTGGGATTATGACCTGAGCCGAAGGGAGATGCTTAATGACTGAACCACCCAGGTGCCCCTCTTCTCAATTCTTATTGAGTCAAGTTCATTAAACTAGTTCCTCGACTTTTTGGAAGAGTCTGTTCCTAGGGAGCTCCTAAGACCACGAAGGGCCTCTCCTGCCATCACATTAGGTAAGTCCTGATACTTCTGAACCTTCCCTCAGTGGAGCCCAGTGCAGAGCTTCTCAAATGATCCCAATGAAGGAACAATTCTTTTCCCCCAAAATCATTTTGGACTGATGCTTTTGATAAAATAAAATAAAATAAAATAAAATGGAACTGCCAGAAAAATGTGATGAAAATCAGTCTGATCAAGGGCACCTGGGTGGCTCAGTTGGTTAAGTGTTTGACTCTTGATTTCAGCTCTGGTCACTGTCTTAGGGTCACAAGATTGAACCCTGTGTCGGACTCCACCTTCAGTGTGGAGACCGCTTGTCCCTTTCCCTCCTTGAGCATGTTCTTTGTCTTTCTCTCAAATAAATAAATAAAGTCTTTAAAAAAATCAATCTGATCAGGCAATTCCAGACTGCTATGAAATTTTCTAAGTGTCTGTACTCAATTTTTGTGTTTCTTTATTTTTACACCTACAGTTTGTTTCCCTACAATATAGTTTATGGAGAATTGAGTAGTCTTGGTCTGTGGAGAGAAGAAAGGCCAAGGGGCAAGTGTTGTCTGCCATCTTCTTTTTTTTAATTCATTTTTTTTATTGTGTTATGTTAGTCACCATATAGTACATCATTAGTTTTTGATATAGTGTTCAATGATTCATTATTTGCATATAACATCCAGTGCTCATTACAACACATGCCCTCCTTGATACCCATCGCTGGGCTACCCCATTCCCCCTCCCTCTTCCCTTCTGAAACCCTCAGATTGTTTCCTGAAATCTATAGTCTCTCATGCATGGTTCATCTCCCCCACTAATGTCCCCCTCTTCAGTTTTCTCTTCCTTCCCCTAATGTCCTGCATGCTATTCCTTATGTTTCATATATGCATGAAACCATGAAAATTATCTTTCTCTACCTGACTTACTTCACTTAGCATAATCCCTTCCAGTTCCATCCATGTTGATGCAAATGGTGGGTATTCATCCTTTCTGATGGCCGAGTAATATTCCATTGTGTATATGAACCACATCTTCTTTATCCATTAGTCTGTTGAAGGGCATCTTGGCTCTTTCTACAGTTCAGCTATTGTGAACATTGCTTCTATGAGCATTGGGGTACAGGTGCCCCTTCTTTTCACTACATCCGTATGTTTGGGGCAAATACCCAGTGTTGTCTGCCATCTTGAACTCTATCCTGGTTACTGTTTTCCAGTATTTATTTATTTATTTTTTCTTCCAGTTTTTGGTGAACGGGAAAGATGATTACCATCTTTCCTTTGTTTGAACTCTCTGCTCTCTGTGTGTGCCAAACTTTCTACTTTCTGAATTATTTTTTGAGCATAAACATTCCTCAAAGTCTCCTCTCTTTAGTTGATTGCTCCTTGGTAATGTTAACATCTCCACTCACTAGAGAATATGAGAAGTATTTTGCTGGGAGTTCAACTGAATTGTCAGCATTTTTTTATAGCAGAGCTTGCTAGAAGCTAGGGTTAAACACAAATTTGAATGTAACGTGAATTTCATTTCACTTTAGAGAAATATTACTGTATACTTGATCTGAGGGATGATCCTTTAGAGCAAGACTCAGTTAAGGGAAGACAGAATTAGTCACCTAAGCAGGTAACAGATGCAGGGCTGGTGGCCCCCTACATCATTGCTTTCATAGACTCTCCAAAGGTTCCCTTTCTTTTCCCAATTTTCTCCAACTCTTTATTGTGTAGATCAGCTTAGCCTTTAGAGCTTCTCTTTTTTCCACGCTCTGGATTTTGAATCATAATGATGTGAGATCCCCAATTCAGAAGAAATGACAAGGAGGGAATTGTCTGGATAAGCCAAGCCAAATTCACAATTGTTTTCTCTTACATATGAATCTCTGGGTCGTGAGTATGAAAGTAATGCTAGACCTGAAGCTTCTTCACTCTTATTATTCAAAAACACTAACTTTGACTAGAAACTAGGACACTCAAGAGGGATTTGTGATCATTTTGAGGAGAAAGCAAATGAACAAAACCCCTTCAAACACATCCAGGATCTTTTTCTTTTCTTCCGATACCAAACAAATGGTATCCAAATTCTCCCTTTACAACTTGTTTGAAGAGGTTTAAAATGCCAGTTTTTTTTTTTAAAGATTTTATTTATTTATTAGAGAGAGAGAGAGACTGAGAATGAGAGGAGAGAAGGTCAGAGGGAGAAGCAGACTTCCCGCAGAGCCGGGAGTCCGATATGGGACTCGATCCCGGGACTCCGGGATCATGACCTGAGCCGAAGGCAGTCGCTTAACCAACTGAGCCACCCAGGCGCCCTGAAATGCCAGTTTTAAGAATGCTTCCAGGAGAGAAAGGACCAGGTTTATGGATCTCTTTTCTTAATAATAAATTGTCATATTTTAAGTATGGTCACGTCTCATATTAAAAAAAATTTTCTGTAGATACTTGTGCCCTGAAAGTCTCTGAGTTTAGTAGGAGAGGCTTTAATCAAAATTGGCTGAGAACGAAACAGGACATGATTGAGTTACCTTGTTAACTAAAGGGAAAAGATTAAACTTATAAGAGTCATCAAGATGCTGAGACACTTTATAGTCTAGAGAAAACAGAGCTTGCCTTTTAACCTCTTCAACTTGAAATACTTTGCAATGAGGAAATGTCTCCCGTGATTCTACTTGATTTCCTATCCACCCCTAATTAGAGGAAATAATTTGAAGGTGGGAATCTCATCTTCCTGACCCAAACTGGCAACATAGAAATACCTCATCTCTTAATACTGTAGTAGACATTGTTATCCAAAGAAGCTTTCCGCAAAGGTGTTCCTTGTTTCTCCCATACTATTACTAAAGTGAAATTAAAATCGCTTTACTGGTTGAAAAAGAAAAAAAAAAACAACTTTTCAATTTACTCATGAATCAAAATGTCAACCTATCTATTGTTAAAATAATATGTATTTAATTTTGTGTTTGGGGCCTAAGTTTCATTTTTCCCCCCAGCTTTATTCTGATATAATTAAAAAAAAAAAGATTTTATTTATTCATTTGACAGCGAGAGACGGAACACAAGCAGGAGGAGTGGGAGAGGGAGAAGCAGGCCTCCAGTGGAGCAGGGAGCCCGATGTGGGGCTCGATCCCAGAACCCTGGGATCATGACCTGAGCCAAAGGCAGACGCTTAACGGCTGAGGCCCCAGGCGCCCCTATTCTGATATAATTGACATACAACATTGTGTAAGCTTAGGGTGGACAACGTGATGATTTGCTATACATATATATTGAGAAATTATCACCACAATGAGGGATTTCTTTTCTATAAAGATGAACTAATGAACTTACTGATAGAGATGACATAATTGGAAAAATTACCATGACATCATGAACGTAAACGTGAAGATTTTGTAATTTCAGAGCTTTCATAATTGGCACTCTTACTGAGTGATTTGCTAAAAGAGTCATCACATTTCCTTTAAAATCAGTTAAGTCCTTTCCAGGGGTCATGTCACCAATCACAATAGGCTGACTGCGAGTGTTCGGAAAGGCTTATGTAAAGAGAGACAAGGCAGAGCAGAAATTATTACGCTCACTATTGATCCAAAAGTTCCCACCTTATAATTTATATTAAACTTACTATAAAGTTAGATATATAATGAACTTTGAGGAAAGGATATATATATCCTTTATATATATAAACACACACACATATATATGTATACACACACACACACATATATATGTATGTATACATATATATGTATATACCCTGATTTCCGCGGGCAAAGTTCCGAGTTAGGGTAAAAACTTTGGTTGCTCGCGCTGGAGAGAACGGCTCAGACTTCCCAGTCCTGTCCGGGTGAGTCCGGCGGTGAGCTGAGCACACAGTGCCCTCTGTTGGCGCTCGCCGGAACTTGCCCAGCCTCCAGAGCAGCTTTCAAGCAGTCGGCCGCAGTGACAGGCGCACTCCTGCATCCTGTACAATATTCCTGGCCCTTCCGTGAGCTTGCAGAATGGCCTTCGGAAGCCCCTCATTTTACAGTGAAAGGTAAGTTTAAGAATCTAGCAAAAAATAAAAAATAAATTAAAAAATAAAAAAGAGGGAGGCACTGGGGTAGCTCAGTGGGTTGGGTGTCTGCCTTCAGCTCAGGTCATGATCTCTGCTCAGTGGGGAGCCTGCTTCTCCTCTGCCTGCTTTTCCATCTGCCTGTGCTCTCTTTCTCCGACAAATAAATGAAATCTTAAAAAAAAAAAAAAAAAACCAAAAAAATATAAGTGAATAGATTATTATACACCTCTGCTTACATCTAGGAGACAATGAGCTCATATTTAAAAAATTATACCTGGGAAGTGATAAGAATATTCTTTGTCCATTAGCTGCTCCCTTGGCTCCTGATGACCATGGAACCAGTGCCTCAGCCCTGGACTGCACACCTCTGCACCACTGTTCTTTGGGTTCTGTCACGTGCCATCAAACTTAATCCTGATATACTGTGGGTCACCTTCATGAACATTTACTGCCCTGCAGTGTAGGTGTTACCATCATTCTTGTTTTTACAGTTGAAGAAACGGGCCCAAAGGGGCAAGGAATCATCTTGGGAAAGAGCAAAGTGTTGTCGTACCAAGACTGGAGAGAGAATGAATGGGGCAGATTGTAGGGGATCCCAAATGTCCTCTGAGTAGTGATGGAATAGAATCAGTGTTCAAGAGAGGTTTTCCTTATAGTTCTATGGGGGATGAAGTAACTTGTGACCAACTAAGAAATCATTTTATTAAAAAAAATCATTTTATTAGTCTAATGACAAGAGTGCAAACAGAAAGGGGGAATAGGTAAGAACATATTAGAACCTACAAGTGAAACTTTGTGATCTATCAAATGTGATGTGGTAGTTACATCATTTTTTGTTACCATTTTAAGATGTCTAAGAAGACTTAGTGCTTAGTTTTGCACTTTCAAAAATATGTCAGTTACAATAAATGTTAACAAGTAAACATTTGCAGAATGAAGTACCATATGTTGGTGAACTTCCATAGCTATAACTTGCTTCCTTTGTATTCTCCATGCCTGGGGGTGAATCTTCCTTTGTTTTGTTTTTGAATCTTCTTATTAAAATAATCATGTAGCAACTTTGACAGCTGGCCATCTCTTAACATTTTAAGATTTTATTTATTCATGAGAGAGAGAGAGAGAGTGAGAGTGAGCAAGAGAGAGCATAAGCAGGAGGAGAGGCAGAGGGAGAGGAAGAAGCAGGCTCCCTGAGGAGCAGGGAGCTCAATACTGGGCTCTATCCCAGGACCCTGGGACGATCATGACCTGAAGTGAAGGCAGACACTTAACCAACCAACCCAGGTGGCTCCTCTCTTAACCATTCTTATCCTTATTGTCTCTGATATTTTTCTGTGAATGTATTCAAAGTGTATAACCTAACCCATGCTTGGCACTTGGGGTCTGAATATTTAGCCGAGAATAGATCATTTAGTTACCTTATTAAGGCAGATAGCTACAGACACAGCAGTCTGACCAGGTGATACGGGATTATGCTTAGACTCAAGTAGAACGAGATCTAATGCCTTCTGTAATCAGATGGCAACTGATAATAGCCATGCTTGACTTATGGACAATGGCAAGAAATGTGAGGACAAGGACAGAAAACTGCAATTTTGAGGGTCTTTGAGAGATGATTTGTAGTAAGAAGACGGTGTTGAGTCTTGGTTCTGTAATTTATGTGTTGTGTGACTTAGGGCATGACACTTCAGCAATGTTCTCATTTATAAAATGGGTATAATATATTTAGTGTAAAATTGACTATTACATGGTAGGGGCTCATAAATGTTTATTAAGTCTGAATTTTTTATTTCAACTAGTCGGCTATTAAGTTGGACCAAAATGGATTACATACATAATAGCAACCCAAAACATAAGAATTAGGAAGAATTTCAGCAAGCTAAAAACTGTTTTGAATAAATGGAGATAGCCTATGTTCCTAGATGAGAATAAATACAGTTAATGTCAGTTCTTATCACATTAACTTACAGTGTGAGTATAAGTTTAGTAAAAACAGTTAAGGGAATACTTTTTGGATATGTAAAAGTACTTAAGAAGAAAAAAAGGGGGATATATAAAACAGGATTCCAAAGAAGGAGAGTAGGAGATTGGTAAGAAATAGCTCTAAAAATATTAAAACAAGGTATTATAATAGTTAAATGAGTAACTTCAATAGTATATCCCAGAAATTAAATAATTGAAAATGGAATCACTATAAGTGATATTCAATTCATGAGTTTGGAATATAACAGTTTGGAAAAAACCTAAGTAATATCTTACCTCATTGCTGGATACTGCTATAAAAAACAAATATTAAATCAGAAAATAATTTATTAAATTATTGAATGAGGTTGATTTAATTTTGAAAGATAGAAGAGTTCACAAAGTAAACATGAAGAGATTTGATTGAAGAAAAATTAAAAGCTTTTGTAAGTTAAACAAAAAAAACCTGACCAAAGTAACAAGGCAAAATATTAGGGGAAAAATTGTAGCCAAAATGATATAGAATCAGTATTAATAATTCAAGGCCTGGGGGTGCCTGGGCGGCTCAGAGGGTTAAGCCTCTGCCTTCGGCTTGGGTCATGATCTCAGGGTCCTGGGATCGAGCCCCGCATCGGACTCTCTGCTCGGCGGGGAGCCTGTTTCCCCCCCTCTCTCTGCCTACCTCTCTGCCTACTTGTAATCTCTCTCTCTCTCTCTCTGTCAAATAAATAAATAAAATCTTTAAAAAAAAATAATTCAAGGCCTGTACAAATGGAAAAAACAAACAATTTGCTTGAGTTTATTATTTTGGCACATTGAGAATCTACATAAATAAGTTTGTCAAGTTTAACAAATTCACTTAGAAAAACTGATAAGTTTTGATAAAAGTTTGGATTTCAAGGTAACTACTTCTTTACTGTAGATAGAGATTATCTGCAGTAAAAATGAACAGTAATTAAAGGCAAAGAGTAAATGGCTCAACTTTGGTCATCTGATGTTACCTTATTCTATATTATAACTAAAAACAACAGCAAAAAAAAGTGGGTGGGGGTTCCTGGGTGGCTCAGTGGGTTAAGCCTCTGCCTTCGGCTCAGGTCATGATCTCAGGGTCCTGGGATCGAGCCCCGCATCGGGCTATCTGCTCAGCAGGGAGCCTGCTTCCCCCTCTCTCTGCCTGTCTCTCTGCCTACTTGTAATCTCTCTCTCTGTCAAATAAATAAAATCTTTAAAAAAAAAAGTGGAATGGGAAACATGGGTGGCTTAGTCAGTTAAGCATCCAGCTCAGGTCATGATCTCAGGGTCCTGGGATGGAGCCCTGCTTTAGGCTCCATGTTCGGAGGGAGGGGGGCGTCTGCTTGAATTCTCTCTCTCCCTCTCCCTTTGCCCTTCCCCCAGCTCACTCACTCTCAAGTAAATAACTCTTCTTTTAAAAAAAAGGCACATGAAACAATCTTTATGGCCACTTTTAGGTAGTACCTATCTATATTATATCTGTTCTGGTCTAGAGTATTAGCCTTTAACAAGTTGGTAAAAGGTAAATAAAAAATTCATGGAGGAGTAAAAGGTTTCAAGAAATACCAGGGGAGTGTATACTTGCTAACAGAGCTAATACTATATCAAAAGTTTATTTTGCTCCTAATTTCAATATGGCTATTAAATCAATTACCAAACAGCCTAAAATTCTTCCTCTTCTATTTGCCCTACCACATCCTGCAAAAAAATAAGTACCCCAAATAAGCAAGCCCTAAATAAATGGTAGTGGTCAATAGATTAGTTAATTGGTAAATAACAGAATGAAATAAAATATGGTCCTTTAGAAAAGATCTTTATTTCCTTGGCACACAGACATAAAAATGACTTTTTTTTTTTTAACCAGATATAGCAGTTGAAGACATATTGGAAATGGATTACAATTCACTAGGTTATAATGTCCACAGATATTATGACAGGTCTCATGTTTCCTCAACTATCTTTGAAACTTATTAAATTATCACAGCATACTGGTTATACTGGTAAACTTACTTCTCATGTTAAAGAGTAAGGTTGACCTGGATTAGTGAAAAACCAAGGCACAGAACCATCATCAAAATGTAATATAATGGTACCTCATCCAACATCACTCAGGAATGAAGCATTTTATTTAGGTGTTCTTCAAATGACATTTATCCCTCCAAAGTCTAAAACTGTTATTTTAATTACCTTTGATGAAATAATGTCTAACATGCTTTCTTAAACTTTAAAATAGACCATGCAGATAATCACAATGTTCTTTCCCTAATATTCCTTATTGGAATATCAACCATTTAATTTTCTAGTATGACATGATATCCTTAAAAATTATTGAGGTGAGTAATTGCCCTACAACCCAATATGGCTATGCTTTAGAAATTATCAACTTTTTATCTATCTATCTATCTATCCATCCATCTATCCATCCCATTTAACTATCAGCTATTACTTAATTTCATTAAATACACTGGTTTTCAGTTATTTTTCTTACCACTTTTAATATAAGAAGTTAAAATAGAACAACATAACTGCAAAAAACCTTTGATGACCAATGGTTCACTCTCTCAAGAAAGGTCATTCCTTGTAACTGCAAAGGTTAGAGAAATTCATACATTGAGCAATGAAGAAAAAAGGAAAAAAAATGAGGAAGAAAGGGACATTTGGAAACCGATGCATTTATAGATAGTGATCAGACAACTATCATAACTGTCCTTTAATTTGTAGGACTTAATCTGCTTTAGGTCGGGAAACCAAAAGAGTAAGCTGTTAAAACTATTTCTAAAGTAGGGTCAGCTTTGAAGAAGGGTGTATGTAGGACACATTAAGTTGCAAGAGCTTTTGAATGGGGGAATTTGACATCTTAAAGTATTCATATATTTTTGCTACCTAGAAGTTTTAGTTTAGTTTGCTTTTCTTATTTTTATTTCTTAGTCATATCGAAGATGGTTTGGTATGTGACCTTTAACCGAGAAAACTGTTACAGTGCCATTATTTTATTAACTATAAATATACCACTGAATAATATTAAATAGCAATGAAAGGATTTTTGAAACTATTTTCTTTCAACTAAAAGTATAATGATCTTATTTAAGTGTTTTCTTGGGCCAAAAACAATGAAACGATAAAAAAATTCCATCTACAGAATAAAGTATTATTCAAAAACATTAACTCATATAAATGTTAAAAACCTTTTTCCTTTTATGACTTTTCAGAATTAAGGTCATGAAAAACTTTTTAAATGATTCTACTGAATTCAGGATAACTACTAAATTCATATATTTTTATTAAGATTGTTCTCAATGCTAAGCTTGTCAATGTAGGTTTTAGTTAATAAGAAACTAGCATCTACTATGACCCATCAATATGCTTTTATACATAAACTAAAAATAATTAAGTTTTAGAAAAATTAATTAGCATGTTTTTTTCAAAGTTTTCATAAATATGACCAACAAGTGCATTTTGAGAATGTAAACCATCTCATAGTAGGAAACAGGAACTCAAGATTAATTTTACAAAACTGTTTTTAGGAAATAAATTCTTAAATGCTTGTTTTTTTTCATACATCCTATGTATGCATCAGTAACATAAGAAAATTATGGCATTCATTATATTAAAAACATTAATATATTAGTGAAATAAAAGCACACAGTGAACATCTGTGCTCCATTTCTGAACATAACATTGTAGATAGATACTTCCGTAATTCAATATTTAGTTACTATTTATCAAATGTAGTGTGGAAAGTGCTAGGAATAATACAGTAAAAGGTGAGAGAACATTAGTTAACTATAGCATATTCAGTATGTATTATTACTAAAGAAAATATAATACCACAATTTGAAGATACTTTTCCATTTCTTTCACTATTATATTATCATATTTCATTTTTACTTATGTACAGTAGGTTACATGATTTTTCTTTTTCAAACTCTGGATCAAACTGTTGATTTCTAGGCATTTCAAGAATACTTCCTGAATTCAAAAGAAAAACATCATTTTGGTTATGATATTTTTCTTTCTGACTCAAATCAAAAGCTACCTCTGTACATTAAAAAAAAATGAAAGACCAATTCTTTTGAAGTCTTACCTAACTATCAATATCATATGAATAAGATTTTTAAAATGATTCAAGCCTGTGCATATAAAACATTTACATTATATTTTGACCTTGCATTCCATAATATAAGTGATTGCATACTTAATACATATCCATGAATCAACTATAAGTCATAAAGTGTTTCAAGAACAGTAGCGATTGACCAGGCTTGTGTTTCACAGCTGAATGGACAGTATTGGCCATTCTCATTGGTCAGTTCAGGAAGTCCTTTCCAAGGGGATCTTAAAAAAAGAAAAGACATTTTATGAGGTATAATATAACACATATCTTGTTTGGCTTAATAAAATAGGCGATACACTTGGTGCTTTTTCTTTCTAGTGTAGAAAAGCAATCATATATAGTCATTTGCTACAAAATAAAACAGGATATCCTTACAATCTATGTATAAAGAATTTAGATTGAAATTATTCTTTGAGGTTCAGTTGTTTAAGCGTCTGCCTTTGGCTCAGGTCATGATCCCAGGCTTCTGGGATCCAACCCCTCATGGGCTCCCTGCTCATTAAGGTGTCGCTTCTCCTTCTCCCTCGGCCCCTCCCCCAGCTCGTGCTCACAAGCTCTCTCTCTTTCTCTCTCTCTCAAGTAAATAAATGAAACCTTAAAAAAAAAAAATCTAGGAGAAAGGGCTGGGAGAGATCCTTCCCTAGCATCTTCAGAGGGTGCACGGTTCTGCCAACACCTTGATTTCAAATGTCTGGCCTCTAGAACTGTGAGACAATAAGAAAATATTTAAGCTCCTCAGTTTGTAGTGCTTTGTTATGGCAGCTCTAGCAAATTGATATAGTACTAAAGTTAAGAGATAAAACAAACTACAGAACCAATAACATGCTGCTCGTAATTATATGTGGAACTAGAACATGGAATATCCATACTAGTAGAAAGAATTCTTTCCTTTCCTTTCTGAAAAATTTATTCCTCAAGTCATTAGGTGGAACAAAGAAGGTTGAGGATCAGAGTTGGGGAGGAGAGGAAAGAAGGGTAGCAGGGATAGCACAGGGTGGGAGGGGTATGAAGAGAGTTCACACCAAGGGTGGGGGTGTCCCAGAACCCAGGTGGTGCAAGGAGGGCATCCACACATAAGTGTGGCCTAGTGTGGGGCTGTCAGGCCCAAGAACGGTGAAGATGTCATACCAGGAGCCAGAAAAGGGTGAGCTGTGTCCATCTGGTAGTGATAGCAGAGTATGGGGAGTAGCTTACTTACTGTTGGTAAAGGGAATTACAAATATGTAAAGGGAGAAAAAATTAAACACTGAGTAGAATTGGTGTGGATGTAGGTTTTTAATAAGAGAGATAGATAAATACACAGAGATATAGATTTGTCTCCTTATCTATCTATGTATATATATATATGTTTCCTAGGTTTATCTACTGGAAGGTACAATAACAATTCCCCCAGACTACTGAATACACCAAGTATTTAGCTCTGGGCTTTTTTTTTTTTAATATATTATGCATGTATTTGTTTATTTTTAAATAATTTATTTTTTTGGATACCTGGGTGGCTCAGTCAGTTGAGCGTCTCCCTTCAGCTCAGGTCATGATCCCAGGACCAACTCCCACATCTGGCTTCCTGCTCAGCAGGAAGCCTGCTTCTCCCTCTCCCTCTGCCTGCCACTCCCCCTGCTTATGGTCTCTCTCTTGCTCTCTCTCTCTGTGTCAAGTAAATAAATTAAATTAAAAAAACTTATTTTTTTAAAGTAATCTCTACATCCAGTGTGGGGCTTGGACTCACAATCCCAAGACTAAGAGTCACATACTCTTATAGAGTGGCTCTATATAAGAGTCACATACTCTTATAGAGTTGGCTCACTATAGACTGAGCAGCCAAGTGTCCCTGGATCTGGGCTTTTAAATAACATTCTTCACAAACACAACAAGCAAACAAACAAAAAAGTAAACAAACCAGGGATAGAGAATTGCCCAAGTAGGCTGGGGCAGGGAAAGTAAAAGATGAGCTTAAAACATTTTATTGGGCCAGAAATCAAAAGTCTTCCACTTCTGACAAACATGGAAGAGCACAGACAGTACTTCCCTTCTGCCTGAAACAATCAAAGTACTGGACAAGGAATATGAAGCAATAATCTTCAAGATACTGGATATTAGGCAACAAAGAACAGTGATCCCTAAGAAATGAGAAAAAAATGAAGGAAGCCCTATGACTACCATACCTTACAGCCTGGAGGGAGTTTCCAGGATTTGGCACAGGGAAGGGAACACAGGTAGAGCCTGGAAGACTCCTTGAGTTGAAATGGAATTGACAGTCCAGGAAGAACAAGGCAGCTAGAATTTTCAGGACAGAGTACTAAAAAGGAGAGAACTCTGGAGATATGCAGAGAGTCCCACTCAAGTATTCACCTACCAGTCAACACACAAGAGGAAAGTAATGACAGATGGGGAAGGAACCTTCTGAAAGAATTAAAGTAGTACCTGACATTTACAAAGGGTCAGGAACAGTGCTTATTTCCACCAGCCAGATTTGAAAACTTAATAATTTTAGGGATATGGGATAGGGAACTCAGATGGGCCATGACTCATTAGTGGAGAATAATTAGCCCTCAACTAAATGTTGCTCTGGCCAGGCCCAATAAAGCTTAAAATCAGGGGCACTTGGGTGGATCAGTCAGTTAAGCATCTGCCTTTGGCTCTGGTCATGATCCCCGAGTCCGGGGATCAGGCCCTGCTTCGGGCTCCCTGCTCAGTGGAGAGCTGCTTCCTCCTCTCCCTTTGCTGCTGTCCCCACTTGTATGCTCTCTCTCCCCATCAAATAAATAAAATTTAAAAAAAAAATTTTTAAAAGCTTAAAATCAAATCTGAAAGGTTCAAACTGTTTCCAAATAATTTAACTGCATTCCAAAACAAAGTTCAAGAATATTTATAGAAATACAAAGAACTCTAATACCAAGCAAGCTAAAATTCATAGCTGGCATCCAATGAAACAGTAGCATGTGAAGAGTAGGATAATACAACCCATAAGAAGAGAATAATCACGAGTGAAACTAACCCAGATATCAATTAGCAGACAAAGACATTAAAATAGTTACTGGAACTGTATTCTATATGTTCACAATATTCAGCAGAAACATGGAAGATATAAAAAAGACTGAAATCAAACTTCAAAAAATAAAACTACAATGTATAAAATAAAAAATATACTTAATGGAAACAGTGGCAGATTAGATATAAGAATGATAGATTTCCTCTCAAAACAATGTAACACTTCAATGCACTGAAAGAAAAAACTTGTCAACCTTTAATTCTATGCACAACAAAATATCTTTCAAAAATAAAGGCAAAATAAAGATTTTTCTGACAACATAAGAGCTTAAAGAATTTATCATGAGCAGGCTTGCACTATAAGACATGATAGAAGAATTCCTTAGGCAAAAGAAAATTATACCAGATGGAAACAGAGATATTCACAAACAGATGAACATTTGAAATGGCAACTATGTGAGTAGTTGTATAAGATTTTTTCTGTATTATTTAAATATTAAAAAAAATAACTGATGGCATAAACAAAAAGTAATAACAATGTTGTGGGGGAACTATAACATATGCAAAGCAAAATAGATGACAATAATAGCACAAAAGCCTGGAAGGGAGAAATGGAACTATACTATTTTAAGATTCTTATACTATACCTGAAGATAAATCATGATAAGTTAAAGATGTATATATAAACCTAAAGCAACCATTTAAAAAAGTAGCAAATTAGCCAACAAAGGAGATAAAATGGAATAAATATACACTGAATAATAAGTATCCAGTCCAAAAGAAGCAGAAAAAGAGGTAAAAGCTAACAAAAAATAGAATAAACAGAAAAAAAAAGATTTATATTTAACTATATAAATAATCACGTTAAGTGTAAAGGGTCTAAATTTTCCAAATAAAAATTAGAGATTATCAAGCTGCATAAAAAAAGCAAGACAGCTATTATATGCTGTTTTTTTTTTTTTAAAGATTTTTTATTTTATTTATTAGAGAGAGAGACTGAGAATGAGAGGAGAGAAGGTCAGAGGGAGAAGCAGACTTCCCGCAGAGCCGGGAGTCCGATATGGGACTCGATCCCGGAACTCCGGGATCATGACCTGAGCCGAAGGCAGTCGCTTAACCAACTGAGCCACCCAGGTGCCCTTTTTTTTTTTTTTTAAAGATTTTATATGCTGTTTTGTACAAGAAACTTACCTTAAATGAAAGACACAAATAGGTTAAAAGTAAAGAATGAAAAAATATATACCATGGTAACAATTAATCAAAAGAAATCTGAAGTGCTTATATTAATATTAAAGTAAATTCTGAAGCAAAGATATATTGCCAGTGATAAAGAAGGTCATTTCATAATAAGAGGGTCAATTCATGAAAAGAACAAAATAATCCTAAACACTTATGCATCTAATAATAAGTTTTCAAAATACATGAAGCAAAATATAATACAGCTGCAAGAAGAAATAGACATCCATAATTATAGTAGGAGATGTCAATATTCTTCTCTAGGTAATTCATAGAACAAGTAGACAGAAATTCATAAGTATATTGTACAACATATCAGACAACTTGACCTAGCTGACATTTATAGAATATTTCACCCAAAGACAGCAGAATACACATCCCCTCACCCCCTTCCCATTGGAAAAAGATTAGTAACCTAGACAGAACATATTCTGAGCCTTAAAACAACTATCAATAAGTTTAGAAGGATTAGAGTAATATAAAGTATATACTCTGACTACAGTGGAATTAACTTTGAAACTAGTAACAGAAACACCTCTGGAAAATTCCTCAATATTTGAAAGCTAAATAACACCTTTCTAAATAACCCATGGGTCAAAGAAGAATCGAAGGGAAAAGTAGAAAGTATTTTCAACTGAATGAAAATAAAAACACAACAAACCAGAATTTGTGGGACGCTGTTGATTTAGTATTTAATGGGAAATTTATAGCATTAAGCTCCTTATTAAATAAGAAGAAAGGTCTTTAAGTCAATGACCTCAATTTCTATCTTAAACTAGACAAAAACAAACAAATTAAACCTAAAGTAAGCAGAAGAAGAGAATAATAAAGAGCAGGGTAGAAATCAATAAAACAAAACCCAGAAACAACTGAAAAAAATCAATAAAGCCAAAAATTGGTTCTTTAAGAGCAATAAAATGGATAAACTTTCTAGCCAGGCAGAATAAGAAAAAAAGAGAGAAAATACAACTTATCAGTATCAAGAATGAGAATGTTGACATTGCTACAGATTCCACAGATAATTAAAAGAGTAATAATTTCACTTTAGATAAAACAATTTCTTGAATTGTGACAAGTATTTTTTTGACAAGTATTTTTGAACTATCTTTTCATTTAATCCTGACAGCAAATAATGAGATATTACCATAATACGGAGGAAGAAATTTATTTTCAGAGAGGTTAAGTAAGTTGCTCAAAGTCATATGTAAAGTAACAAGGACAAAATTTGAAATCCAATCTGGACCCAAAGCTCACACCTGAAGCTACTATGCTATCAAAAGTAGCTATTAGGAAATGGTAAGAAATAAAAATGGAAAGGTAGTTTGAGAAAAAAATATAGAAAGTAAGGAATTGGATTTCATTTGGTAGGCAATGGGGAATTACTGAAGGTTTTCAAACATAAGGCTAAAATTGTGAGAGCTATATTTCAACCAAATTAATCTTGTTTGAGGTAATATAACAAGATGGAGACAGCAGACTGGAAGTATGAAGGCTATTGCCTAGATCAGAGAAAAGATTCTGAGTTACAAGCGAGGCAGCAGCAAGTGCAAAGAAGATGGGCTGTTAGAAGGCAGTATAGAGCAGAATCAAGTCTCGACAACTATCTGGATGTTTTTGAGAAGTAATGAGGTAAAATTCAAAAGTAACTGGGATGTTTGAGCTTGCAGAGCATGCATACTGGTAATACCGTAACAGCAGTGGCAAGAGAATCATGTATGTGGGAGAAGATGAGTGAGGGCAAAAAGACATCCAAGGTAAGAAGTGTATCAGGTAGTTGAAAAGTAATAGTGGGGTTTATGAGAGAATTCAAAATTTGCTAGAGAATGAAGACATGGGATAGATGAAATACAACAGGAGAAAATGTAGATTAAAGAAAAAAGGAAGATTAAGGACAGATTTTTGGAGAGTGAACATAGTTAGGTACCAGGAGGAAAAGCCAGAAAAACAGTAAATTGAGAAAATAGTGTAGTAGTTAAAAGCATAACCTGTGAAGTAGGTTGCTTGGAGTTTAGTAACAGCTCTAGCGGATTACTTGCCATTTGACTTTGTAGAAATTACTTCACTTTCTTAGCTTCATTTATAAAATGGAGATAACTAATAATAGCTCATAGCTAAGTTAATACCCTGTCCACATGACATGTACTAACATATTAATCTTCAAAACAATCCTGGTACATCCATTATACAGATGAGGAGCCCAGAGACGTCAAGTAAACTGCCCAAAGTGACATACCGGGAGAGTGGAGAAGTGAATAATAACAATAATAGGATAATCATAATGATAATAGCTGTTTTATATAGTTTTTTGGGTTAAATGAGTAATGTCATATAAATACATTTAGAACAATGCTTGGAATACAGTAAGTACTCAATAAGTATTATTTCCTATTATTATAAATGTTATTAGCGTGAGGTAAACAAGGGAAACCTAATACTGTGGATGGCATAAGGTTTTTTATGAAAAGAAGAAAGCAACAACATCATATACTATAGGCAGGTCAAAGAAGAGAACTGAAAGGAAGTCATGGGATCTGGGAACAAGCAAAGATCTTGTTGAAAGGGCGCCTGCATGGCTTAGTAGCGTAAGCATCTAACTCTTGGTTTTGACTCAGGTCAAGATCCCAGGGTTGTAAGATCGAGCCCTGCTTTAGGCTCAGTGTGGAGTCTTCTTGTCCCTCTCTGCCCCACCCCTGACCCTCTCCTGCCTAAAATAAATAAAATCTTAAAAAAAGAAAAAGGAAAAAGAAAAGAAAGAAAGGATCTTGTTGAGTGGCTTCACCAGAGTGGTGAGAGCAAAACAAAAGCCAGGCTTAGGGTGGTAATAACTAAGGTGGTCAAAAAGCAAAAGGAATGAGGCTACTCCTATAGGAAGTGTGCTGAGAAGAAAACAGAATGCTAGGACACAGCTAGAGGAAGAAACAGTATGAATGGATTTTATTTTAGGATGGGCTGACAAATTTCTTTCTATCTTAAGAAGGAAAAATCAAGTGGAATACTAAGAAAGGATAATTAGTAGAGCAAGGTCGAGGAAGAGGTGAGAGGATTGGGATCATAGGTAAAATAGAAGAGTGATCCCTGCAGTGCAAGATGTTCTTATTTCTCATGGACAAAAGAAAGAAAGAGAAAATAAATGCAAACAATGATAAATACTATGGGGCAATAAAGGATAGAATATAAGAATATTCACATCACACATAATCAGAATCAATTTCTATATGAGGTACAAGAATTATGACAAGGTTGGGTTTTCTGTGACTACATTCAAGTGAATAAAAACAAATTAAAAAAGAAAACAATATTCATGGTGATAGATGGAAGCCCTTTGTGTACATATAATAAAGGATATAAAATTTATGCAGTTTATGCATAATTATTCTGAGCAATAAGCTGTACATGTACAGGCATACTTTGTTTTACTGTGCTTTGATTTACTGCACTTTGCAGACACTGCATTTTTTACAAACTGAAGGTTTGTGGCAACCCAGCATCAAGCAAGTCTATTATAGACACCATTTTTCCAACAGCATTTGCTCACTTTGTGTCTATGTAACATTTTGGTATTTCTCACAATATTTCAAACTTCATTATTATTATATTTGTTATGGTGATCTGTGGTCAGTGATTATTCCTTGCTGAAAGCTCAGATGATAGCACTTTTTAGCAATAAAATATTTTTTATTATTATTTTAGATTTTTATTTATTTATTTATTTATTTCAGAGACAGAGAAAGTGAGAGAGAGCATGAGAGGAGAGAAGGTTAGAGGAAGAAGCAGACTCCCCGTGGAGCTGGGAGCCTGATTTGGGACTTGATCCCGGAACTCAAGGATCATGACCTGAGCCAAGGCAGTTGCTCAACCAACTGAGCCACCCAGGCGCCCTAAAATACTTTTTTTTAAAAGATTTTATTTATTTATTTATTTATTTATTTATTTATTTATTTATTAGAGAAAGAGAGAGAGTGAGAGAGAGAGCATGAGAAGGGAGAAGGTCAGAGTGAGAAGCGGACTCCCCGTGAAGCTGGGAGCCCGATGTGGGACTCGATCTCCGGTCTCTGGGATCATGACCTGAGCCGAAGGCAGTTGCTCAACCAACTGAGCCACCCAGGCGCCCCCTAAAATACTTTTTAATTAAGGTATGTATATTGGTTTTTTTAGACATAATGCTATGGCATATTAAATAGACCACAGTATGGTGTACATGTAATTTTGACATGAACTGGGAAACCAAATAATTTATTTGACTTGCTTTATTGTCATTTTTGCTTTATTTTTTTAAAGATTTTATTTATTTATTTGACAGAGAGAGAGATCACAAGTAGGCAGAGAGGCAGGCAGAGGGAGAAGGGGGAAGCAGGCTCCCTGCTGAGCAGAGAGCCAGATGCGGGGCTCGATTCCAGGACCCTGAGATCATGACCTGAGCCGAAGGCAGAGGCTTAAACCACTGAGCCACCCAGGCGCCCCGTCATTTTTGCTTTATTGAGGTGGTCTGGAACTGAACGCACACTATCTCCAAGGCATACCTATATTTAGGTTTAATCTAGAACTTGGGAAATTAGGATAGCTTTTGACTATATTTATATCATGTTATAAAGACACATAACTCTGACACTATCTCTAATAATTATGACAAAGGAGGTGACAAATGGGTTTGAAATTATAGTAAAAACCAACTCTGATATTTTAATTATAATAAAACATTTCTGAAAATTATTTGTCTTTATTTTTAATTTATTTTTAAATTATTCTAAATTTAAAAATTAACATACAGGGGCACCTGGGTGGCCCAGAGGGTTAAAGCCTCTGCCTATGGTTCAGGTTATGATCTCAGGGTCCTGGGCTTGAGCCTCGCATCGGGATCTCTGCTCAGCAGGGAGCCTGCTTCTCCCTCTCTCTGCCTACTTGTGATCTCTCTCTCTGTCAAATAAATAAATAAAATCTTTAAAAAAATTAACATATAGTATTATATTAGTTTCAGTTATACATTATAATGATCCAGCAATTCTATACATTACTCAGTGTTTATTAAAGTAAGTGTATTTCTAATTCTTTTCATCTATTTCACTCATCCTTTCCCCCCACCTTCCTGCTGGCAATCACATATGCCTTTAAATCATTTAACTCAAAGGGCCCAGCCTGAGTACCTTTAGTTTTTATATTTATTCTGTTTTAGCCATACCCCAAAATATCCACTGTATTTAAAAGATCAGACTATTCCACATATATAAATCATGCAATATCAATTCTTCAAATTAAAATAAATAACAACCTAAAATAATTAAAGGAAGGTGAAAATTATAGCATTGAACTTGTCATATTAAATAAGAGTAAAGCTTTCAAATTTCACCGGGATACCTAGTGCATACAGAAATGAATTTTAAGGAGTTGTTATTTACCTAATATCTAATAAATTGACTAAACACTAGTTATGGAAATTACATGCCCCCGACTACTTACCTCTCAAGATGAACGTAGTGTCGGGAAAGAATGTTTTTAAGCAAAAACACAGTCTTGGCATTAGCCTCCGGACCCATCAATTTGGAAAAATATAATTTCGCACGAAGAAAATACCCAATGGGCCACAGCCACTCCTAAAAAAAGATGATTTAAAAGTAAAGAAAAAAAGAGTTGTGAATACCTTTAAAGTTATTTGAAAAATAACTTCAACTGAAAACTCTGAAAAGAGAAATGAAATTCTTACAGGTCCTTGGTGATAATTGAAACCTTTAGCAAGATTATAGTTGTCATTGTCTAAGGCATTGTCATAAATTCCACAGTAAACCATATCACTGCAAAATAATTGAAATTTAGGTTAGAAAAAGATCAGATATTACATAAGAAGCATTAGAAAGATTTTTCAATAGCAAAAGTAAGAGAAATAATAAAATTATTTTGTCTTCCAAATCTATAGAATAAGCTCATCATCCATCTAACCTTAAATTAATATATACTGGGTTTAGAATAGTTTTTTTTATAATCCATTTAAAAATTAATTAATTAGTTAATTAACTAATTTATAAGTAAGCTCTACGCCCAATGTAGTGCTTGAACTCATGACCCTGAGATTAAGAGTCACATGCTCTACTGACTGAGCCAGCCCAGCAGCTCCAGAATATTTTAACAATGTGTTAAGAAATGATTAACAAATAGTTACTGGCTAATAAAAAAATATATATATAAAATATTCAGGCATCTTGCCTTCAAGGAGTTAGTCTGACACTAAATATTGGTTAAAGCCAATTATTTTACTAAGCTTCTAATATACTGATGATGACTAAAATACACACAAAATAATTTGAATTAGTAAACATTAAAGATACACTTTTATTAATTGTTATATATAAGAAAGGTTAGGGTTTTGTTTGTTTTTTTAAAGATTTTATTTATTTATTTGAGAGAGAGAGATCACGAGTAGGCAGAGAGGCAGGCAGAGAGAGAGGAGGAGGCAGGCTTCCTGCTGAGCAGAGAGCCCCATGTGGGGCTCGACCCCAGGACCCTGAGATCATGACCCCAGCCGAAGGCAGAGGCTTTAACCCACTGAGCCACCCAGGTGCCCAGAAAGGTTGTTTTTTAAACTTGTGCATGAAGTTATTTAAAAGTAACTAAAATTGGAAAAAAATAAAAAAAACTAATTAAAATTGGTACGTATCAAATTACAAATAGCAACCAAATAGACACAGAAAATTTATATACACTTATAAACTAAACAAATTATTACAAACTTATTGCAACGGATAATACAAGACAGTTATCTGTACCCAGTTTAATAAATTATTTTTTCTCTTTTAGTGAGAGGCAGAACTTGCTACATGAGTAAGCTTTAACTGTCGGTTTTAGTTTTGACCAGTGGTTCCTAACACCCCTGAAATTATGGAGAACACCTCAGAATGTAGATACACACAAAAAGTCTGCATCTCAAGACTGAAATGAGTACATAATAAATTGGGAAAATTCTACAAAGGTGAGGATACTATATAGAAAAGGGGCTCTTTCCGCATCGGGCTCTCTGCTCAGCGGGGAGCCTGCTTCCCCCTCTCTCTCTGCCTGCCTCTCTGCCTACTTGTGATCTCTCTCTCTCTCTGTCAAATAAATAAAAAAAGAAAAGAAAAGGGTCTCTGTCATATATTGATACAGAAAGCAAATTAATGTTGAGTATCAAGCTTTAAAGGAAAACAGAAGACAAACAGGAAGGTCATTAGAAACTCAAGAAAAAAAATTGGAAAAGAAAAGAAATATAAAATGGCATAAACACATAATCATAAAATAAAAACAAAGTCAGTTATGGTTTAAGTAAAAACAGCAGAATAATTATATAGAAAGGATGGAAATGGTTGGTGGTAAGGTGAGAAGAGTTACACCTTTATCTGTCATCATAAGAAGTAACTAAATAATGTCTAATATTAAACAAAAAACCTTAAGAAACAGCTGCACACATATAGCACTTAGAAATATGGGGGGAACTAGTAGGGGTTAATGACTTGGAAAATAAGGACTGTCTCTGAGGAGACAATACGTCTGTACTTCCAATATCCATAATAATCATGTACTACTTTTACAATCAAAAAACAATAGGCATTAGGAAATATTCATAATGTATTAGTTTTATAAGCTTAAAACTTATTGATTACTCAATATAGGACAAGGATTATGAACACTGACATTTAATGAAGATATAGCTGGTATTTTTAAAAACTCAGTTTGAACGCAATTTTAGAGAGTATACTGACAAAAAAATTATGGCTGATGCAATATAGTAACACCATTCTTAATACTTATACTCCAACTGACTCTGGGTCCAAATTTTCATGCCACAATTAAATATAATTAAATATAATTATTTATTATATACCATATGAACAACATTCTTAATACTTATATTTTAACTTACTCTGGATCCAAAGTTTTCATGCCAAGGGGACCAAGCAACTTTTTTTCTGCAATCTCCAGAGCTTTCCATGCTTTTTCTGCAGTAAAGAGCTCAGGGGCCTAATGAATGTCAAAAACAAATATTCAAACTTTTGAAGCTCACAAAAGAATCAATTTTCACCCAGAGTGGAACATAAAGTATTCATAAACTTAGAAATGGAAACTGTTTAAAAATATAGTGTGGGTCAAAATTGGTTTCGAGCACAGACGCCTAACTAGATCTAATGCTATGGGGCTGACTCGGAAGCACTGTTCTTGACCTTAGAAGGTAGGAAAGCTGCTAGAGGTGATTATTTCCTTGTGTCATTTTAAGAAGGCATATGAGTTCCAAAAGCAAGTTGCCACAGCTACAATGAAGGCAGAGCACACTTAAAACACATCTAATTCATTTTTTAGAAGATTTATCATAGCTTCCTTTACATGTATCTGGTAATCATTTTTTGCTTTTGGGGTCATAGTGAAATACAGAATGACTTGCATTCTAACAGCATGAGTAAATTTACTTGTGATATGGAGAAGGAGAGAAAGCACTGGTGGCTAAGAATCTGCATTCATTTTAACGGTTAAATGAAATCAAATGCATACGGAACAGAAGCTAACTTTATGTACCTTTGGATTTTTTATTCTACTATGACTTAACGTACCAAATTTAGTATTCTTTTTGACAAGGTAGAAACAGCTAAGCAGGCACAGAAGGGCACACACCTTCTCTATTTTACTGTCCTTATAGTTTATTTTTAGACTAGGTAGAGATAAAATAAAGGGAGTCTAGAATTCCTGGCTAGATAGAACACAATACAGCAATATAATGAAGGAAACAGAGTATGAGTTGAAACTACTCACATTAGTTCACCAGTCTAGAGCTTTCCAACTAATGTGGTGAGGTACTGGTCATAGCACAGGTGTGCCAAAATACCCAGGCCTTCAGCTTTCCAGGCAGTGGGGCAGGCCCCGGGCTAACTGAAGCAGTTGGACCTGGCACAACCAACCTAATCCATTTTCCCTAGTATTTGCTGTACAAATATTATTTTCTATGTGTGCTATCATATGAAAAACATTGGGAAGCACTTCATTAGCTGTCATCTATTATTTTCTGGGTTTTGATGCCAGATGTTATAGGTTAAGTGTGGTAATGCTTTATTAATTTAGAAAGACTGTATCGAACCAGTTAGTAAACAGTATGCTTTTGGCAAGTAAATGAATTTGAAAACAAATGGGAATAAAGAACTAAATACGCTCCATCACAATATTTCTGAAATTAGAAAGTAACAATTCACTTACTACAACCATTGCTATGGTAAAATTTGGCCTGAGCTGATAGTCACACCAAGGGCTTGAAGCTCCATAACTATCTTTGTATATGCCACGTTTGTGAACCAGATTAGGATGCTTTTCATTAGAATCTGAAGGGTCTTCTGACACATGAAACAGCTTTTCGAAGTTGGCTTGTATTTTTCTGTTCCACTCCTCATATGAGACTGTCACAACCTTTCCTGAAACATGAGAAAAGACTTGGCAGTTTTAAGCATTCAAAGAAAGCCATATATTTAGTCACAGCCAAAGAGTAATATTTAGGCAATAAATTATCCACTCTTTGAAAGTATCAGGGTCTTTGGAAGGACATTAGCCTGAAATTAAAAATTATATTTCATTATATTACCAGAAAAGATTAGACTCCAGCAAATGATCCCTGATGTGTCTTTGTATCATTCTTATATGTTTGATAAAGTTACATGTATTGTGCACTTGAAATGAGGCTAGTCTGAATTGAGAAGTGCCAGAAGTGTAAAATATATACTGGATTTCAAGGGTGCCTGGGTGGCTCAGTGGGTTAAGCCTCTGCCTTCGGCTCGGGTCATGATCTCAAGAGTCCTGGGATCGAGCCCTGCATGAGGCTCTCTGCTCAGTGGGAAGCCTGCTTCCCCCTCTCTTTCTGCCTGCCTCTCTGCCTACTTGTGATCTCTCTGTCAAATAAATAAATGGAATCTTTAAAAAAAATTTAAAAAAATATATATATACTGGATTTCAAAGAAAATACTCCTCCCACAAAAGAATGTAAAGCAGCTCGTGAATAATTTCATGCTGATTACATGATGAAATAACATTTAGCATATATTGAATTAATAAAATATATTATCATGATTGATCTCGCCTATTTTTCTTTCTACTTTTTTAAATGTGAGTATTAGAAAATTTAAAATTATATATGTGGCCTAAAAAGATTATATATATGGCTCAAATTATATTTCTATTGAATACCACAGTTCTAGAAAAAGAGATGTAAAGATTTCCTAAGAGTTCACAAAAATGCAACTTGCTCACAGTCACTCTAAGGACAAAGAAAAGCACAATGAGCCAATAACTATTATACTTCTCATATCTCAGGTCAAAGTTGCTGCAAAAATAGGGTTAGTCACCAGATTTGTTACAATTTTATACTGGTAAATTAATTTTTTTTCTTTCTTCTTAAGTGTTTCTAATATTAGTTCATGGACTTAAATGATGATTATATAGATTAAGAGTACAGACAGTATATTCAAAGTTCTTTTTTTAATAAAATGAACAGCTTACCATGTTTTTTTACTGTGACTTCATGATAAGGGAAAATTCTTTTTTTGGATAATTCCAGCAACCAACGGACGGCAGATTTACTCAGGCCCACAATTTCCACAGCAGACCCATCTCTAAAATTAAAATAAATTTTATTCTGTGAGTTGTAGTCATTTAAGCACCACTTAAATGGCATTCAATAAACAATTATATACTATAATTATATATACTATACTATAAATTATATACTATAATTATATATACTATACTATAAATATATACATACTATATGCTATTATATATAATTATATATTGTATACTATAATTATCTATAAAAACTCCTCACTTTATTGAAATGTATACTGCATATATAAGAAATCACTTCTCTTACTATTTTGCCATTGCTTACCTTCTTAACAATTAAAGAAAGTTATATGAAGTGGAATGGAGATTATGGAGTTAAAGGAGATGGCAGCTGGAAAAGGTAGGGGTAAGGAACCAGAGAATACTGAAATAGAGCACCAGAGAAAAGATAGCAAACATGGGATATAGGACTGGACAAAGCCAGGGAAGATACACATAATGATCTAAAGCCCATTTTTAAGAAAAATGAAAGGAAATATAAGAATATCTAATAATTTACCAAAATAAACATGTTTTAAAAACAATTTGCAAAGCATGTAACGACACCTACAATTAAATGATTTTTTTGACAATTCTGACTGATAAAATTTGGAATAAGAAAATAGTTCCTCAGATTTGATACTCTTTTTTAAAATTAATTAATTAATTTTTAATTTTTTTAAAAGTAGGCTCCACGCTAAGCATGGAGCCCAACAAAGGACTTGAACTCATGATCCTGAGATCAAGACCTGAGCTAATATCAAGAATCAAATGCTTAACCAACTGAGCCCCCCAGGCACCCCTAGACTTGATACATATTAAGCATTTGAAACCATGTAAAGAAATGATGGGATAAAAGATAAAAAAAATTAGGGAGGAAAAGTTTCAGAAATTAAAAGTATTTTATAAAGAACAGGATAATTGTGTATTTTCTATATTTATAAATGATGGGCATAATGAAATGTTTACAATGAAAGTGTTTCAGGTTAAGATAAGATCTTAACAATAGGGATAATGAATGATAAAATTTTCCTTTGAGGTGCTTATGGAGAATCACCCATGAGAACTTCCAGAAAAGAAGAGACAGCTTTACTTGATGACTTGTAACAAGAGTTGTATATGTGTATATTGTAGGAGAGGAAGGAGTGAGTGGAAGAGGAAGTAGGAGGGAGGGAGGGAGATTTTGATGGATTGATTTTTTAAAAAGACTATTTATTATTTATTTGAGAGAGAGAGAGAGAGAGAGAGAGAGAGAGCATATGCTCGTGTGTGAGCCGGTGCGTGGTGGAGGAGAGAAATAATTTCAAGCAGACTCTGCACTGAGTGCAGGGCCCAGTGTAGGGATGGGATGGGGTGGTGGCAACGTGGGGCTCAATCTCACAACCCATGAGATCGCAACCTGAGTCAAAACCAAGAGTTGGATGTCTATTTATTTATTTATTTTTAAAAGATTTTATTTATTTATTTGAGAGAGAAAGAGAGAGCATGAGAGGGGAGAAGGTCAGAGGGAGAAGCTGACTCCCCACAGAGCTGGGAGCTCGATATGGGACTCGATCCCAGGACTCCAGGATCATGACCTGAGCTGAAGGCAGTCGCCCAACCAACTGAGCCACCCAGGCACCCAAGAGTTGGATATTTAGTCGATTGAACCACCCAGGTACCCCACATTTTGACTGATTTAATATGAAGACTTCATGGTTAATAGAATAAAAGACTCCACAAGTATGTGGTTTTAAAAAGGGTATTCTTATATAATCACCATATGAATAAATACTACCTTGGAGTGGCTGGTATTCCTCTGTTTCTAGCTCTGTCGCTTTCTCCCATTTTATCCATCCATGTGCCACAATTTAAGCGATTTCCTCCATAAACAAATCCCGTTTCTTCATCAACCCCTGCGGTTATGTTAAAGCCTAAAAAAGCAAAATAAAAAATTTATAAAATCTGATAGGGATATAATAAACTAGGACAACTACTCTGGAGAGCAATGTGGTAATACCTTAAAAGTTGAAGATGTGTATATTCTAAGTAATTAATTTCTAGATACATACTTTATGAAGATATGTACAAGGATATTCAATGCAATATGTTTGTATTAGTAAGAAAATAACCGCTGAGTAGAGGAGTGAATAAACATTGTGTTTTTTTCATACAGTGGAAAACTCACTATACCATCTAAAATTAATGAGCTGGATTTACAATGCATCATAACTGATAAAACCCCAAATCAAAATGATTGAGCAAACAAGTTGCAGATGCATATGTACAAAAAGATACCTTTTCTTAAAAGTTTAAGATATAGATAATACTAATATATACAGCCATGCATGTCTATATGACTATGTCTAATATGATAATACTTGATAAAATTTAAAAACATAAAGGTTATATGTATGTATTATAGTGTATTCCATAATATACTGATTACATAATATCCTGACATTCTATATAATATACTGAATATATACTACATAATCCAAATCATATGTAATTTACACATGCTCAAACACAAACTCATAAAGTACAAACACATACATGGCAAAAATCCCTGATTATAGCACAGTAATTAAATCTAGAGAGAGAGGAAAGAGAGATAACAATGAAGCTTCAGATACACCTGTAATGGCTTATTTCTTTACAAAACAAAAAAGAAAAATCTGAAGAAAATATGACCAAATGTTAAATATCTGTCTAATTTTATTTCTAGACTTAAAGGTGTAATTTATTTTTTTAAAGGTGTAATTTATATTATTTTCTCTTACTGAAATGTTTCACAATTAAATCTAAAAACTACAATTATTCAGATATCACAAAAAATGTTCTTTTAAATATAAAATCAATTTCTATTTAGTTCTCTTAGTGAGGGATAAAAAAAAGTATCATTGATTTTTACCAGTTCAATCATGTATACAATTTGTATGTTATACCACTACAAACACTAAATTAAATAAATGCGGTCTAACTACTGTTTAAAATATAATTTAGAACATGTAAGAAGGAATTTAAGTTCTTTTTTTTTAAGATTTTATTTATTTATTTATTTGTTTGTTTGTTTGTTTATTTATTTATTTATTTGAGAGAGAGAGAGAGAGAGTGCAGGACAGCAGAAGCAGGGAGAAGATGGAGAAGCAGGCTATCTGCTGAGCAGGGAGCCCGACGCTGGGCTGGATCCCAGGACCCCAGGATCATGACCTGAGCTGAAGGCAGATGATTAACCTACTGAGCCACCCAGGCACCCTGGAATTTAATTTCTTGAATCTAACATCAAAATTTGCCAATGATGGGGCGGCGGGGTGGTTCAGTGGGTTAAAGCCTCTGCCTTCGGCTCAGGTCATGATCTCAGGGTCCAGGGACGGAGCCCCACATCGGGCTCTCTGCTCTGTGGGGAGCCTGCTTCCTCCTCTCTCTCTGCCTGCCTCTCTGCCTACTTGTAATCTCTCTCTCTCTCTCTGTCAAAATAAAATAAAATAAAATAAAATCTTTAAAAAAAAATTTGCCAATGAGTTAGTGAGTTATCTGAAATAGATCACTTAAAATGATTATCATTTTACATTAAAAACAATAGTGTTTAAAAAAAAAGTCCACAATCCTATTACCCTCACAAAACTATTACATTTATGTATTCTTTTCTAGTCTTTTCACATAATATTTTCATAAATATTTCATGTCCAACTATTTTTCATGTATTAGATTCAACACCCATAAGTCCTTAATATATTTTATAGTCCTTAATATTTACATTATATTAATATTATACAAATTATAAAAATCATGATTTAAGGAATTACAGAGTTTTTCATCCAAGTCAATGTAAACATTTCCTGTTAAATATAGAGACTTTCATTCTTTTATGTGATTGTAAGCAATGTTATGATCAATATCATGTAATATGACTTTTTCGTGTGTTTTAGATTACTTCATGGACTAGAGTCCCATGAGTGGAATAAATTCATGAACAAAAACATGAATATTTTATATCTCATAAAACATATTTGGATATCTATCTATCTGTCTCCAAGTTGTTTTCCAGGAAGAGTAAGTCAATTTACAATGCCATCAGTAGTATCGGAATACCTCTCAAAACTAAAAACAGTTATTTGTTACTGTTTGTTATGGGCTGAATTATGTAAACACCCAAATTCATTTGCTGAAGTCCTAAACTCAGTACATCAGAATGTGACCTTATTTGGAGATAGTAGTTTAAAAAGTTAATTACATTAAAATAAGGTCATTAGCCTGGGCTCTAATCCAATTCGACTGGTATTCTTATAAGATGAGGAAATTTGGGCACAGACAATGCACAGAAGGAAGCTGATGTGAGAGGGAGCTGACGTGATAGGGAGAACACCATGTAAACATGAACATGCCCATCTACAAGGATAGGAGAGAAGTCTGGAAGAGATCTTTCTCTCACAGCGCTAGGGTCGAGTCAACCCTGCCGAGACTTTAATTTTGGACCCCTCACCTCCAGAACTGACAGACCATATATTTCTGTCATTTAAGCCATCTGGTGTGTGGTACTTTGTTATGGCAGTCCCAGCAAACGGATACATTGTTTTTTGCTAATAATAAATAGTAGACTTATAGCAATATGTGCCATGTACTGTTCTTTTTTTTTTTTTTAAAGATTTTATTTATTTATTTATTAGGAAAGAGAGAGAGTGAGAGAGAGCATGAGAAGGGAGAAGGTCAGAGTGAGAAGCGGACTCCCCATGGAGCTGGGAGCCCGATGTGGGACTCGATCCTGGGACTCCGGGATCATGACCTGAGCCGAAGGCAGTCACTCAACCAACTGCGCCACCCGGGGGCCCTCCATGTACTGTTCTAAGTGCTTTAACATATATATTTCATTGAATCCTCATGTCAACCTTAGGAGGTAGGTGCTATTATTATCTTCCTTTTACAAATGTAGATGAGATAGGCAAAGAGAAGTTAAAACTTATTCAATGGAGCACAGCTTGAAAATGATTAGAGGGGAATTTTAAGACAGCAAGTCTGCTGCTAGCATCGGTACTTTCATTTATGCTATGCTGGCTCTTATGATAATTTAGTAGGGAAAATGGTGACCCATTTTAATATTAATTTGTTTGAGTACTGGTAAGACTGAATGCTTCTCTTGTGTTTATTAATGGACTAGGTATGCATGTCCTTAGGCAAACTACTTTTATCTCCTGCTCCTATTTTCTGTACTATGAGCTAGGAACAGAAGGACTAGCCACCAGAAAATGTTTGCAAAGTAATACACAAAGTCAAGGAGGTTTATAATTTATTTGTTTTTTAAATTATTTAATTAATTAATTAGACACAGAGAGAGGGAACACGAGCAGAGGGAGTGGGAGAGGGAGAAGCAGGCCTCCCAGCGAGCAGGGAGCCTGATGTGGGGCTCCATCCCAGGACCCTGGGATTGGGACCTGAGCTGAAGGCAGATGCTTAATGACTGAGCCACTCAGGTGCCCCTTTATAATTTATTTGATATTAAATATATGACAATAAGTGGATAATCAATGTTTAGTGGTTTTCCTCTCAGAGATTTAGTGGAGAATAAGAGAAATGCACACAAAAAGGTACATAGGTTAAAATAACTATACAAGGATAGGTTGCTTCAAATGCACAAAAAAAGTATGAAGAAATTCTATTTTTGTAGTTCCTGATGAAATGGCAAAATATCCCAGGCTACTGGCTCTCATCCCAAAATCAACCATGGAGAAACTACAGAAGTAAGTATGAGGTACTGATTTGAAGAATTCATACACACACACACACACACACACACACAAGAATTCACATAATTTTTGGGAGAAACTGATGAAAACAAGTGGAATTTGTCCAGTCACTCTTGGGTTTTCATTCTACCTATGCTTTTAAGGTTGTTGTATTATAAGCTAAGGAGATTGCCTCTTTTCAGCACTGTATGGAGTTACTAATAATCAAGGGAACATGAGCTTATTGAGAAAAAGAAAATATTAGCTACCAGAGGAGTCTAAGTACTATAAAAGAGAAAGAAGCTGAACAACATATTCCACATGAAGCAGAATTATTGGAACAGATTAACCAATAATTTAAATAAAAAAATATCCTCAAAGACATAATAATATTCTTGAAGACATTATTACTATGAAACAGGAAAAAAAAATCTTTAAAAATGACCAAGTAGAGATGTTAGGTCTAAAATTTTTATTTTTTTAAAATTTATTTTATTTTATTTATTTATTTGACAGAGAGACACAGCGAGAGAGGGAACACAAGCAGGGGAAGTTGGAGAGAGAGAAGCAGGCTTCCCACTGAGCAGGGAACCTGATGCAGGGCTTGATCCCAGGACCCTGGGATCATGACCTGAGCCGAAGGCAGGTACTTAACGACTGAGCCACCCAGGTGCCCCAGGTCTAAATTTTTTTGTAACTGAAATAAAGAAAATAATTACGGGACTAAATAGTAGATGGATATGGCTGAAGAATGAATCAGTGAGATGGAAAATCAGACTGAAAATCTTCCAGAGGCAGCAGGAATGGATAAGAAAAAAATAGATAAGAGAAAATATAAGAAAAGAGCTAAAAGCTATGTGGGTAGACATAAACAAGAAGATATCCAAATAATAGTATTCCCCAGAAAGCATAAAGAGAAGAAATATCTGAAGAAATAAAATGATAAATATTCCAGAATTAAGAGAAGATATCAGATTGAAAGGGCTCATAGAATGCCAAATGAAACAAGAAAAGTTAGAATAAAATCCTGAATGAAAACAAAGAGATGGTTCTAAAAGCTTCAAAAAAGAAATAGTAGATCACCACTAATGGAACAAGATAAAGGTCAACAGACCTTCAATAGAAATACTGGATGCAAGAAGGCAATGGAATAATATTTTTTAAAATATTGAAGGAAAACAACTTAAGCTCAAGTGCATTGTCATTTAAATGTGAGAACATAGTAAAAAAATTTCCAGTCATACAAGGCCTCAGAAGTTCTGACACATAAATTCCAACTTTAAAAACACTTGGGACGCCTGGGTGATTCATTTGTTAGGTGTCTGCCTTCAGCTCAAATCATGATCCTAGAGTCCTGGAATGGAGCACCGCATCAGGCTCCCCGCTCAGTGGGGAAGCCTGCTTCTCCCTTTCTACTCTCCCTGCTTGTATTCCCTCTCTCACTGTCTTTCTCTCTCTGTCAAATAAATAGATAAAATCTTAAAAAAATAATAAAATAAAAACACCCTTGAAGATAGTGCTCACATCACAACAATAAAAACACTATAGCAACTTAAAGATCACATGCTTTTTTACTGGACACTGTTCTGAGAGGTTTCTTTTCTTTTTTTTTTTTAAAGATTTTATTTTATTCATTTTAACAGAGAGAGAACACAAGCAGGCAGAGAGGCAGGCAGAGGCAGAGAGAGGAGCAGACTCCCTGCCGAGCAAGGAGCCAGAGGCGGGACTCGATCCCAGGACGCCGGGATCATGACCTGAGCCGAAGGCAGCTGCTAAACCAACTGAGCAACCCAGGAGTCCCTATGAGAGGTTTCTTAAGTAACAAATAAATGAGATTAACTCATTGAATTAACTCAAATAAATAAATCTTGGAGGATGTTTTAAGAGATATGGAAAGAAAAGACGATCAAAGTACACATAAAAGTTTACTGCTACCTAAAAAAAGCAATAACCAAAGAAAAGTGAAAGAAAAAGTCAAGTCAAAACAATTCATTAAAATAGAGATGGGGCACATGTTAAATTATTTGTTTTGTTAGGGATCAGTCGGGATAGTTATATAGATATAGGTCTTAGGAACAAAAACCATAAGGACAAGATGAATAGATTAAAATGGAATGTATTGGTTCTTCTTTATTTGTAAAAGGCTAGCCTACAAAGTTAACAAATGTGAGACATTATCTTTGTGACATGAGGGTGGGGTAGGATTTCTGAAATAAACTATGGTGAAGGACATCATAGATAAGGTTAATTTGGCTTTTAGTCAGAATATAGACTAGTGTAATCACTATGGAAAGAAATTTCGTAGTATTTAATCAAAGAGCAAATGAGAACAATATATGAGCTCTGATACAGTAATATCAAGTGAAATAAGCCAAACACAAGGGACAAATACTGTATGATTCCATGTATTTGAGGTACATGTACAGATGCAGAAAACAGAATGATGGTTACTTAGGGGTTGGGGAGGAGAGAATGGGAATTACTGTTTACTGGGTACAGAATTTCACTGTGGGATGATGAAAAATTTTGGAGGTGGATAGCAATGATGGTCATGCAACAATGTACTTAAAGCCCCTGTGTACTTAAAATAGTTAAAATGATATATTTTAGGGGTGCCTGGGTGGCTCAGTGGGTTAAAGCCTTTGCCTTCGGCTCAGGTCATGATTTAGGGTCCTGGGATCGAGCCCTGCATTGGGCTCTCTGCTCAGCGGGGAGCTTGCTTCCCCATCTCTCTCCCTCTCTGTCAATAAATAAATAAAATCTTTAAAAAAATGATATATTTTATGGTAAAATGGTAAATATGTTTATTTTGCCTCACACAAAAAAAACTTCAATAGTAAAAAAACCTAATAATCCAATTAGAAAGTGGGCAAAAGACACAGACATTTCATCAAAAAGAGATACAGATGACGAATAAGCACACAAACAGAGAGATGTTCAGTACCATGAATCATTAGGGTAATGCAACTTAAAACCACAATGTGGAGTGGTATACCCAACCACCAGAACAGCTTAAAAAAATGATTAATATCAAATGCTGCTGTGGATGTAGAGAAAGTGGATCTCTTCAGTTTGTTGGTGGAAATGTAAAATGGTACAAACACTTTGGAAAATAGTTCAGCAGTTTCTTATAAAATAAAATTCATACTTACCATTTGACCCAATCACATTCTTGGGCATTTGTCCCAGAGAAATAAAAATTTATGCTCACACATACACCTGTATATAAATGTTTATATTAGCTTTATTTATATTAACCAAAAAATAGAAAAAACCAAAATGTCCTTCAACAGATGAATGTTATATCCATGAAAGAGAATACTATTGAGCAATACAATGGAATAAACTATTGATACATGTAATAGCTTGGATGCATCTCAAAGGGAATTATGCTTAGTGAAAGAATCAATCTCAAAAGGTTATGTACTATATGATTCCATTTATATATATTCTTAAAATGATAAACTGTAGAGATGCAGAACAGAGTAGTAGTTGCCAGAGACAGGGGTTGTTGGTGTGATTCTAAAGGGGAAGCACAAGGAAGACCTCTGTGGTGAAGGAATGGTTCGGTATTTTGATTATGCTAGTGGTTACATGAAGCTATACATGGGGCAAAATTACACAGAATCATATACACATAGGCTCACCCACAAATGAGTTAATATAAAAATAGTTAAAACTGAATATGGTCTATAGTCTAGTTAACAGTATTAAACTAATGTCAGTTTCCTGATTTTGATATTGTACTACAGTAAGATATAGATACAGTAAGGTAAGATATTCTCATTGGGGAAGCTGGATGAAGGCTTCAGGATACTCTTATGTAAAATTTTTGCAACTTTTTAAAATATTTTCTTTCTTTCTTTCTTTTTTTTAAGTAGGCTCCACACCCAGCCTGGAGCCCAAACTTATGACCCTGAGATGAAGACCTGAGCTGAGATCAAGAGTCAGACACTTAACTGACTGAGCCACCTGGGTGCCCCATTTTTTGCAACTTTCTATCAGTCTCCAAGTCTTTCAACATTAAGAAGTTAAAAAAATCTACACGGACATAAAACAGTATATGTTTTATGGAACATAAATAAATACACAGGAAGTATATGTACTGTATGCTCTGCATATGTCTTTGCATTACTTCCTGTATGGAAAGTCTCTAAAGGGTAATAAAATAAATTATCATTAGCTTTGCACTGGCTGGTAATGATAGTATGCCATGAACACAGGAATATGATGGGGGCACCTGGGTGGCTAGGTGGGTTAAAGCCTCTGCCTTCAGCTCAGGTCATGATCTCAGGGTCCTGGGATCGAGCCCCACATCAGGCTCTCTGCTCTGCGGGAAGCCTGCTTCCCCCTCTGTCTCTGCCTGCCTCTCTGCTTACTTGTGATCTCTCTCTCTCTCTCTCTCTCTGTCAAATAAATAAATAAAATCTTTAAAAAAATAGAAATATGATGAACTTCTAAGAGGTTAAAAAAGTATATCTATTTTAACTCTGTAGATGAAACTTTTTACAAAAAGAATTTTCTAAGAGCCCAAGTTATAGAGACAGAGTGTAGATGAAATCTTAGCTCTGCCACTTAGGAGCTGTGTTACTCTAGGCAAGCAACTCTCAGTCATCTCATCAGTACAAATGGGAACAATACAACTCACCCCCAATGTTCTTGGGAGTATAAATGGGAACAACATAGGTAAAGTAGTTAGCATAATGCCTAGCACGTAGTAAGCACTTATTTGTTATTATAATTATAAATGCAACTATCAACATGACCTTTCAGACTGGCTGAAAAAATATATAAAATTTTATTTTTCCTCTAGAAACTCAAAGTAAACCAGTGAGATCAGGAACTGTGTTAATTTTTCTCATTGTTATATTTTGAAGTCTTGTACACAAATATTTCTCAAATACACGAACAATTACAGGGTTTAATTCCACCTCATCAGTAAATCTTTACCATGTAAAGTTATGTACCTTCATCCTTCATGTTTCGATCTATCTGTGGACCAGCATTCCTTTCTCGGAATTGTATGCCCTGCACATGTCTTTGCATTACTTCCTGTATTACTTCAAACAATGGTTGATCCTGTTTGAGACATAATGGATATTATTTCTGTTAGAAATTACATTTTTCTTACCTTCTCTCAAATCCCACAGCTGCGATTTTATGAAACATATATTGTCCTTTGGGGAAGAAATGGGGATCGGGGTGAGACTGGGGAAAGAAGGAGCTCCTATACAGCAAATTGTACAGTCAGCCTTTGGCATATGACTATTTAACACATTGTAGTTTTCACTATTCATGTCTGTAACATGAAATAGTTTGTAATTTTGCTGACACATAAAAATGATTCTTGTGAATTTGTATAATTTCTATTAGAGTGAATTGTGTATTTAATAAATGTATCTTATACAGAGATCTAAACTTTAAATTGGCATTGCTGTTCTTACTCATCCACATATATAGTAATGGGGATAAATTACACACTAAAGTGATACTTTAGGTAAAATCTTTTTTTTGAAAAATGTTCTTTGAATATTTCATGATAGAAACATCATGGGGACACAGATCTCTGCTAACTCTAAGGTGGTTTAGAAGTCCTCCACAGTCACATATCAAACAAACTATATTATAAAGGTAGATCAGAAGTGGCAAAAGTACAGTATCATTGTACATTATTGGCTGGGAAGAAAATCACTCAAAATGTTTATTCTGCACTGTTCATATGATAAACTCTGGATTCCCTGGATTAGCAATCAGGCTGTCTACAACTTGGTTCATCCTTTCCCACCTATTCTTACTACCCAGCAGGTACCCTCCATAAAAAGCCAAATTAGACTAAGCAGTATGTCCTAAACTGCTTCAGTATGTCCTAAACTGGCTTCAGTCCAACCTGCACTTTATTTTTCCTTTCATCTCTGAAGTCTTCCCACAACTTCCCTCATTTCTGCTGAAATCCTACTTACCTTTTAAGGTTCAGTTTAGGTAAAATTTTAGCTACTTTATGAAGTCCTGCCTGAGAACCACCTACTAGATTATCTCTCTCCCTTTTATGCACAGTATTTCCCACACACGTCCTTTGATAATGGCCAAATTACGTACATATCATCTCTTCCATCATGTTGCAAGTTCTTTAAGCAAGAAGCAAGTCTTATCTCTGCAACTGCTCATAGAACTAGCAGGTGCTAAACATATACCAATACTTGAAGAATTTTTCAGATTTGGATTCTTTATTACATTTTTATATTAGAAGCTTAAAGTTATTTTTCAGGAAAAAAAAATTGTTTGAAGAGGATTTTTACCAGTGTGCCGGCAGACAAAGGAACAGAATCATCTGTAGGATACATTCTGGAAACTGGGCACTTGAGAATGTCTAGGCCATTTGGAACCATTTTACAGTAATCCTGAATACACTGTAGCCACCACCACACAGCATCCCGGCAATTGTATCTGGCATAAGTTCCTTCACCCAGGAGATTAGGAATGAGACCGTGTCTCAGGGTACCAGCAAATGCTAAAATAATATTCCTAAAACAACAGAATTAAGTGGATCATTTGACATGAAAACAATCGCTTAAAAGATTTAAGTCCCTTTTTGTGACTATTATTTCAGATGCATTTTCTCTCTTGTCCCTATTTCCTTGAATTTTCATGTAGAAAGTGGTCATAACATGAGAGATTAAGCACTGAATTAAAAGCCTAAAACCTTGATCCTAGCCCTGGATTTTTCTCTGACAATCTGTGTGGCTTACTCTCTCTGGGATAGTTTTTTCATCTGTGGATTTAGGTATTGGACTGGGTGGCTTTTAGGGTCCCTTATAGCTCCAGAGTCTACTTTTGAAATCTGTGGTATTTCAAAATCTAAGTAAATATGACATGAACTTTATTATTTTAAATACCAAAGCAAATACATAAGAAAATAAATGGGTAAAAGCTGACCTTCAAAATCATGATTTATTTTCAAAAACTGGCAGAGAATACTTAATCTTTTAAAGTATTATTGTACCATCATATACCAAATGACAACTTCATAAGATGAAATGGCATTTCTAAAAGGGGCATGAAACTAAGACTTGGGTTTAAAACCTAAATTGCCATCTGTATGATCTAGGGAAAGTCATTTAAAATGCCTAAGCTTCAGTGCTTTTTAGTTAAACCATTTAGAAATTTAATTAATTTTGTGTCTCAGTTTAATGCCTATCTCTTAAATAACAGTGTGGTTATTTGTATTCTGCAGTACAAGTGTTAATATGGATAGTGACACTTCAATTAAGAAAAGGAAAAAAAAAAGAAAAAAAAAAGGTCAGGTGCAGCAATTGTAACCATCCAGAACAATGTCATACACTTGAAACTTGAATAAAAAGACCTCTGTCTGTGACTATCTCTGCAGAAGGAGGAAGTAGAACTCTCTGTGGTACAGATAGCTATGTGCCCACCAAAATGTCTTTCCTACATGCCTCAACCTACTTTTCAGGTGGCTGTGGCCAGATTACTGGATTCTAAGGCAAGAAGGTGAATGGAACTAATGTATGTTAAGTGCATGGAACAGGTGTATTTTCCCCACACTACTTCCCTCTCTGCCAGCTGACTGGAGAGTAGTACTCAGAAGCCCTAGGAGATGGTCAATTCTCAAGAAGGAGCCTATATCCCTGAATCATTATGTGGGAAACTGCCTCCCGAACACCCATTTTGGACTAGAAGCAAGAAATAAATTTCATTTGTGAAAAACTCTGAAATGTAAGAATTTATAATCTATAGCACCTAGCACTACCTTAACAAATACATTATCTTCTCAGAATCATCTAAATCAAGGTTGGCAAACTTTTTCTGCATGCAAGGGATCAGATAGTAAATATTTTAGATTTTGTTGGCCATATATATGGTCCCAGTCATGTATCCTTCTTCTCTTTTTAAATGACTCTTTAAAACGGTAAAAACCATTCTTTGCTCCCAGGTCATAAAAAATAGGTGATAGGCCATATTTCTCTGACCCCTGATCTAGATAGTTATATGTAAAATTAAAAAGTGGAAATCGTTGATAGTATATAGAAGTGATAATTGGGAGCCTAGATAACAAGGAAAATAGTAATGATTTTAAAAACTAACATTTATGTAATGCTTAGCATGTGATAGACACTATTCTAGACACTATATATTAGTTCATTTGATCCTCACTAGGGACGCCTGGCTGACTCAGTCTTGGGAGCATGTGACTCTTGATCTCAGAGTTGTAGATTTGAGCCCCACGTTGGGTGAAGAGATGACTTAAAGAAAGATTTGATTTATTTAGTTGAGAGAGAGAGCACACACACACTTGTGAGTGAGCATGAGCAGGGGGAGGAGCAGAGGGACGAGAAAACTCCCCACTGAGCATGAAGCCCTACACAGGGCTTGATCCCAGGACACTGAGATCATGACCTGAGCCGAAGTGAGATGCTAAATGGACAGAGCCACTCAGGCACACCCCAAAAATAAAATCTTAAAAAGAAATCATTAGAAAAACGCTGTAAGGTAAGTACTATTACCATTTTACGGAGTACAAAGAGGATAAGTAATGTATCACTTGGTAGTTTGGAACCAGGATTAGACCCTGGCAGTCTGGCCCAAACCCAAGTTCTTAACCACTATACTGCACTGAATCCTGATGTTCTATATCCTACTTTTTAATCATAGTCATTTAGGAATATTTAAAGAAAAAGTAAATAGCCTCCCAAATTTCTGTAACCCCACAAAAGTCTCTTAAATAAAAGAAGATCTTATTATATTACATAATAGGGAAGAATGTAATACATTTCAGATGTCCACTTAGAAATCTTCAATTTAAAAAAGAAATTTTCAATTTTAAAAAGATCTAAACCAGAACTTTTGTCATTTGAAGAGGTAAACTTCAGTTTTTTCGAATGACATCAAAACAAATATCATTTAAACGCTTTTTCTGCTGAAAGTTTTAATTTGTAGAGCAGTGCTGTCAAATATTTGCCTTGGGCTGCTGAAGATCACCTGGAGCCCTTGTGGAAACACAGATTCCTGTCTGCTATTCTACCCTCTCCATCCCCACATTCAGAACTCTAGCATAAGGGCCAATAATTTGCATTTCTAGCAAGTTCTCAGGTGATGGTGACTCTGCTGATCTGTGGTACTAATTTGTGCTGATTTGAGTAGCAGTGCTGTACAGCTTCTCTTTTCTACCTTTGACAATTTCATTCATATTATTGTGACATAAGAAAACATTATTTTAAGACTTAAAGATACAACTGGAGGTTACAAGGCCTGACAACACATAGAGGAAAACCTGATACTGTAATTCTTTCTACACAACTCAGTCTTCATTATAGAAGGAAAAAATGAAAGAATTCAAATTTTACCTAAAAGTTCATCTGAATTCTTATACTTAATTCGGGCACAGAAATTTTACTCTTTAGTGCGTGATGTCAGTAACACGATTATACATTTTTTATTTTTACTGAGATCAATTAGCAAACACCGAAGATAATCAGACCCATAACATGAAGGACTAGAACTTAGTAACTTCAAAGATATTTACTCCTTTGAAATTCAACAATCTTATTAAATGAACATGTTAAAAAAAAAACACTTAAGGAAAACATACTTCATAAATGTTATGAATAGATGATAAGAAGGAAAGTTTAAAGAGCAGGTGAAAAACATTTAGACATAAACTTGCATTGCAACTTTTAAAAGATCTCCTACCTGGCCTCTACATAGCGTCCAGTAATCAGCAGTAGACCTCTCAGTGCAATAAAAGTATCCCTTCCCCAGCAGCGGAAAATACCAGAAGAAAAATGAGGTAAGCCTAATAGAAAACACAATCAAGTAATATGTTAATATTAATAATACACACAAGCCTATGAACTCCATTACTGTAGGCCAGTCCCTCTAAGCCAGGGGGACAAGAATGAGGGAGTCTGCAAACCCTCTAAAATTATCTGTAAAACGTATGACTATACCTATGTCAACATTTCTGTGGTGAGTTTCCATATTTTTTTTCTTTTTAAAGATTTTATTTTTTTATTTTTGAGTCAGAGAGCATGAGCAGAGGGGATGGGCAGAGGGAGAGGGAGAAGCAGACTCCCCACTGAGCAAGGAGCTGGAGCAGGGCTTGATCCCAGGACCCCTGGGATCATGACCTGAGCAGAAGGCAGATGCTTAACCAACTGAGCCACGCAGGTGCCCAGAGGTTCCATATTATTATTCTTTTCATTCTTACTACATTCTTAAAGGAATCTTTGACCTCCAAGAAATTAAGAATCAGGGCTAGAGAGGGGTGCTTATCTAAATTGATTAGAATGTGAGTCTTTAAACACAGATAAACTTCCTTTTGATAAATTAAGGGCGAAAATCAGAGACTTAATATTTAACATATAAACAAACACTTAATACGATATTAATGATATATATATATTTTTAGTAACACAAGTGGGAACGTTTACTAAAGCATAAAGTACACTCTCCAGATATGAGAGTGGAAGAGCTCGAGAGAGCTGTGCCATATAATACTAATGATATACTTGAAAAGATTCTACCTGCAATTAGAGGCAACAAATTAAATATGAAATGATTATTTTAATGATACATCATGAACATGTTTATTAATCTATCAGTCTAAAGTCAAACTTTAATACCAAATTTCTCATTAATTCAAAACTACTTAAAAGTGTTACAGGGGTGCCTAGGTGGTTCAGTCAGTTAAGCATCTGCCTTTGACTCAGGTCATAATCTTGGGGTCCTGGGATTGGGCCCTGCATCAGGCTCCTTACTCAGCAGGATGTCTCTGTCTCTCCCCCTACTTGTGCTCATGCTCTCTCCCTCTCTCTCAAATAAATAAAAAAAAGTGTTACAGTTTGTTGGCCAGTTTTTACAAAAGAAAGTAAGGATTTCAGGTGCCAAATAACTTGAACGTTCTAGGTAACTATAGCCTTTATGCACAAGATAAAATAGGGTGATTGATGGATAAAATCTAAAAAAATCTTTTTATTAACATATAATATATCATTTTCTTCAGGGGTACAGGTCTGTGAATCGTCACTCTTACATTAAGTCACAAAATTCACCATAGCACATACCATCCCCAATGTCCATAACCCAGCCACCCTATCCCTCTTCCCCCCATTCCCCAGCCACCATCAATGTGTTTCCTGAGATTAAGAGTCTCTTATGGTTTGTCTCCCTCCCCGGTCCCATCTTGTTTCATAAAATCTAAAATTTTACTTCCAGACTGAGTTTAGTTTCTTATAAAACATGCCAAGAATACACTGTTATCCCTATTTATACTAAAAACAATAATTAGTAGGAAAGTAAAGGAAAACAGCATTCTACTCAAAAAAGAAATAGGCTAAAGCAAAAATGTAACACATATTTCAGGAAGGGAAAACTAAAGACTTGCATTTAACACTATCTGACATTATCTTCTTTGCTTGTTTTCTGGTTTGTTGCATGAATAACTGTATTTCCCTAGAAGAAAATGAGATTCACAGTTACAGAAACCTTATCTGGCTTATTTACCAAACTATATCTATCACTGACGATTGTACCTGGTGTATAATATATAGAAAAATTTACTGAATGAATGAAATAAAAGGCTCATTATAAAAGGTAAATTGAGATGCAAAAGAACTTGACTAAGATAAAAAAATTTTGGCCATTTAAGTTTCTGCTAATTGGGTCTTTACCTTTTTTAGAGTAGACATTTTTTCCAAGAAGGATCAGAATTAAAGGTAACATTAGACACTTCTTTTCTACATTGTATCCAAAATAGTGGTATAAAATTCCCCTAAATACTTTGTATATTATTTACACTTAGTTGATTATTGATACATGGATTATATATGGTTGATGGTTGTAACTTTGATGATGATGAGGACAGCAGTTGACATATACAGTACTCTATGCCACACAGACTTCCTGGTACTTTAACCCATTTAACACTTTGCATGAAATATGAGTAGAGACAGATTTAAGCGTGATTTTGAGTTGGTAATGTCCCAAAGTACAGTCAGTCTCTCTTTGTTAAGAAGTCAAAACTATAAAATCTCTAGCATTGATATGTAGAAATGTTTGCATTAACTTTTGACCTCTAAGAGTATATATAACTTACAGATCACATATTTTGTGAGTGATTTCTATCTTGTCATTTGTTAAACAATTTTACAATTATAATTTTTTTGTGCTACTATCACCAAAGGCTTGGTATTCATTTTAAAATGAACCCCCAAAAACCTGTCTGCAACTACGTACAGTTCTATATTTTGTTAGTATGGAGTGTACAGAACACTCCCTTAGGATACTGGAAGAAAATGTAATAAATAAATAAATAAGAAAATAGTAAAACTTCCATTTATATTTATCAATTTATCTTTATAGTTTCTATTTTTTTTTTAAGATTTTATCTATTTATTTAACAGAAAGAGAACACAGGCAGGCAGAGGCAGAGAGAGGAGCAGGCTCCCTGCGGAGCAAGGAGCCCGATGCGGGACTCGGTCCCAGGACGCTGAGATCACGACCCGCACCGAAGGCAGCCACTCAACCAACTGAGCCACCCAGGCGTCCCTCTATTTTTGTTTTAAACTGTACCTAATTATAAGTATATTGAGTATCATAACTTCTATCAATATGTCATTTATGATATCAGTATATCAGTATATTTATTTTAGGAGGGCTTAACAATAACAGTGAGTAATCAAGAATGTTAAGATAAAAAAAAAAGAATGTTAAAATCACTATTTTGTGTAATAGGCTTCTCAGCAGTAGGCTTTAAAACCAAATTCTGCATGTCAATTTTTTTTCCACAATGACCCATTTCAGTTTCATGAGCATCTGCATGGATTCACAGGGGAAACAGAAGTAGGCCAGGAGAAGATGAAATAGTTGAATAAAAATCTAAAACACAATTTCGTAATGAAAGTATATAATCATTCTAAATGAAAAGTTAATTTTGTTTTTAGTTGTCAGGTCTTACTAAGTCTTTTTTTCTTGGTCTGGGTAGATGCAAATTTAAGGGTAAACAGAGGAAATCACATAAATACTAACACTTTCATCCTGCAATTTGGTAATTTTCAGTTTAGTTTGGAAAGTCCTAAATTCAGTGGCCTTAAACATTAAGCACTTTAAAAAATAACCAAAAAAACCCCCCAAAAAACCCATTTTGCACCTTCTATAAATAGCTTGACGTACTTAAAAAGAAAGTAAAAGCCTCTTCTTAGATTTATTACTTGATTCAGGTTTTAACACTACTTGCAGGAAAGGATGCCAAAAAACATAGTTGAAAGCATTTGATTGCAATTAGACACATAATAAAAAATTAACATTTGTTTTGTGTTTTGTCACTTGTAGAGGATCTTTCCATTATCTCCTGGTAATTTACAAGATTGAGCTAATTTTTTCAATTGGGAAAAAAGTATAATATAAAAGGGTAGTAAAACAACTCCGATAAAAAAAAAAAAACAAAATGTCAAGAGTCGGAAAAAAACAGAAACATACAGAAGGATTAACCAGCTACAATGAAAAACACACATAAATAAATGCCTGTTACACAGTATTAATTAAATAGTAAGCACAAATATTAGTTCTACAAGTGAATATGAAATTATATTAGGCAGTCACATAAAATCTTGGATAACATCATGTCTTTTTCTTTTTTTAAAGAGTTTATTTATTTGAGAGAGAGAGAAAGAGAGCATGAGCGGGGAGAAGGTCAGAGGGAGAAGCAGACTCCCAGTGGAGCTGGGAGCCTGATGCAGGACTCAATCCCGGGACTCCGGGATCATGACCTGAGCCGAAGGCAGTCGCCCAACCAACTGAGCCACCCAGGGGCCCCATCATGTCTTTTTCTAAAAATAGTTATTTCCCCATAACTTTTCCTCCTTGAATAATATTGACTGACATATTTTAACTGTATGTAATTTCTTACCTGCAGCTAGAGACACACAACACTGCTCCTTTTCTTTTGTGATCTCATTTAGCCTGTATGGTACATCCATAAGTGAAGGTGAAAGAAGTGGCAGAGAAGGGCACTTTCCTACTCCACACATCTGCACTGATCCCAGTGAAAGGTGTTTCACAAAGGTAGAGCCATTCTGAACAAAGCTGTAACAAAGTGACCGAATTTAAAATTTAATTTGTAGAAGCACAGAATTTTTATTATTTATTTATTTACTTAAAAAGTTTTATTGTGGTAAGAATGCATAACTCGAAATCTACTTTGTAATAAAATTTTAATAGTACAATGCGATAATAATACTGTTATTTACAGGCACAATGTTACACAGCAGATCTCTGGAAGTTACTCATCTTGCATACCCATTGTTTCAAAAATTTTTAGTATCATTTAATTAAATCAAATTTAATTAAATCAAATTCAAATTAAATCATTTTAATTTGTTTCTTTCCTTCAACTAGTCTCTTTACCAGATGTGTAACAACGGTAATACTGGCTGAAAACATTTCAGTTTGGTTAGATTTCAGAACTGCTTTCATTTCACCCAATATTATGCCTGGCTTTAAGTCCAAGGCCTGTTGTGCAACAAATGGAAGGGCTGAAGTTTTGTTCTTTTTTCAAAAATTTTACTTATTTATTTATTTGAGAGAGAAAGAGAACATGAGCTGGGTGAAGGGCAGAGGGAGAAGCAGACTCCCTCCCGAACAGGGAGCCTGATTTGGGGCTAGATTCTGGGACTTGGGGATCATGACCTGAGCCAAAGGCAGACGCTTAACTGACTGAGCCACCCAGGCGTCCCTGAAGTTTTGTTTTTTCTGAAAGTATTCCCAAATAAATTTGGTGGCTCTTCAGTGGTACATTCTGATCTGTAATTTCATTTTAGGGAAATTCATCACTAAAGGCAAATTTCACTCAAAATAATAGCAGAATAATTTTTCTCTTAATTAAAAATTAGAAAAAACTGTGTATGCATATTCTAAAAATTATATTGGTTAAAAAGTCAAAGAATAAATAGAAGCAAATAATATAAAACAAATTTTCCCATGAACATGTGTTTTTAGCTTTACTGAACATATTTTAATACTTATGTTTGTTTTTGTATGTTCCAGATAAAAGGATGCAAAAACATTTACTATCCACTTACAAACTTTCTCAATTCTTTGAATATATGACAGTTCCTTATGTTTGGTCTTTTAAGAGTATATAAACTGGCTGTATATGGTGTCCACACAAACATGCCTATTTACTCAATCTTTGTTGGATATACCTTGACATCTGCTTCCATGCTATATCCAGAAGAGTGGTGTATGCACCAATTAATATAGCATCGAAGTAACATGGGATAAGATAACGTGGGATCTGCTTCAGGTAGAAGAACATAGCCTGCAACCATTTACCAACCTGTTATAAAAATAATTTTAAAAGTTAATTTGGTGTGAATAGCCAAACTATGGAAAGAACCTAGATGTCCATCAACAGATGAATGGATAAAGAAGATGTGGTATTTATATATAATGGAATACTACGCAGCCATCAAAAAAATGAAATTTTGCCATTTGCAATGACATGGAAGGATCTAGAGGGTATTATGCTAAGTGAAATAAATCAATCAGAGAAAGACAATTATATGATCTCTCTGATATGAGGAATTGAGAGGCAGGGTGTGGGGTCATGAGGGGCAGGGAGGAAAAAAGTGAAACAAGATAGGATCAGGAGAGAGACAAACCATAAGAGACTTAATCTCATGAAACAAACTGCGGATTGCTGGGGGGTGGAGGGGTGGGGTAACGTGGCTGGGTTACGGACATTGGGGAGGGTACGTGCTATGTTGAGTGCTGTGAATCGTGTAAGACTGATGATTCATGGACCTGTACCCCTGAAGCAAATAATACACTATGTGTCAATAATAATAAAAAAAGTTAATTTGGTGTGTTACAGGCTAGGTGCATTTTCAGAGGTAAATCCAAACATGCACATCTACTATCTAGTAATCTATCAACCAGATTTCTATTTGTTAGAATGGAAAGATGATGGAGAAGAGAGGAACATATTTCAGGTTAGAAAACTATGTTAATTTTATATACCATAGTAACATAGCTTTTATTGTTTCCTTGTTTTGTGAACTAGAATAGAGTTTTACTTACTTCAGCAATAGTTCCTGATCGTGAAATAAGTCGGTTACTGACATAGTCAATCATCCAATCTCCAGATCTCAAATTATCACAAAAGGGATGCCCCAAGTCATTCTTTGGTCTTATTTCTGCTAAGACGGACATTAATCCTGAAAATTCATAGAAATATCATGCTGTTATTGGCAGAGGCAATTTGTTCCCATGGCCTGGGGTACTGCTATCTTTTAGTGATATGGGTGAACACAGATAGAGGTAGACATAAGGGCTGCAAAGACCACAGTGGCAATTCCCATGGTTGGAGATGTGTGTAGCAACACTGGCTTGACCTGAGATACAAAGACATACTGAAGGAAACTACTGTTGCAGGAGCTATGCAGAGCTTTCTACGATTCCTAACTTCTGAGACACATCTTGTTCTTCTGAATTTTAATATTGTAATATTCAAAGGCAACTAACTGGCATAGTTTCCCTGCCCTAAGGCATTGGGGGGAAAATTGATAAATCTTTATCTTCTCATGTTGAAAAGGAGCAGGATCATTAATATTCAGGCAATCACAGGACTGGTTTCAGAAAGAACAAGAGCATCTCTGGTGATCATAATAATAAGGCCTGCTTTGGAAAGGATCTTTGAAATGTAACAAGAGGGAGTTGGAACTAAACAAGCTACCAAGGTGAAGTATATGAGCATATCCTTAAGTAATACTCAAACAGAAACATTAGAATTTCTATGCATATACAGTGGTTTCTGTTATTTCAATGATGGAACAATAGTGCTTCTTTCATTACCTAATAATGTAATAATTTCCACATTAAAAATATTATATTAATAGCCTCACCAAGTTCATTTTGACTAAATTTATTTATATATTTAGGATTTAATTTTAAATTTGTATATAGCATATCTTGAGAAATAAAAAAATAAATATATAAATTTAAGATGTAGTTCTTTCTCTCAAGGGGCTTACAACCTTCTTTGGGAATCAAAGTGTAAAACATAAAAAACTAGGAAACAAGACAGTATAAAAAAATGCTCCACTTTTGCTCTAGCATTTTCGGGGAAGGCAAGTATTGCTCAATAAATATGTTTCAGTTGTTGAATAATGGTGACATGATGAGGCCGTATTTTAGAAAAAGAGATCTGATCAATGGAATGGAATGTTCTGTGGAAGAGGTAACAAGAAATTGGAAAACTGGTTATTTGATTTTGCAGACAGAACTTAGTCTTTGAATAGGGTGTTAACAATGAAAATAAAAGGATATGGTATACTATAGAGAACACAGAAAAAAATCCAGTCACAATTACTGATCGAATATAGAAGATAAAAGGGACAGATCCAAAAACAGATTCCTGGATTCCAACATGACTTATTATTATAAAAAGTAGGGAAGAAGAGAAGAGGGATTTTGTTTAGGGGAGAGAAAGTTAATGAAGTTGTTAAGTCTGGACTTGATTGGATGTTGCTATTAAGAGTCTGCTAGAAATACCCAGGGGAATGCTGGAAATACTAAATTGTCAGAGATAGGGACACCTGTGTGGCTCAGTTGGTTGGATGGCTGACTTTGGCTCAGGTCATGATCCCAGTGTCAAGGGATCGAGTCCCGCATCGGGCTCCTTGCTCGGCAGGGAGCCTGCTCCTCTCTCTGCTTCTGCCTGCCTCTCTGCCTGCTCGTGTTCTCTCTCTATTAAATAAATAAATAAAATCTTTAAAAAAAATTGTCAGAGAAAAAAGGGATTGATAAAAAGTAAAAAGTAAATCAGGAGAAGGTAAGTCAGGAGAGAGTTAGTAAAGAACTAGACTTAACTTTAAGAAAGAAAAAAGCCAGGGGCGCCTGTGTGGCTCAGTGGGTTAAGCCTCTGCCTTCCACTCAGGTCATGATCTCAGGTTCCTGGGATTGAGCCCTACATCGGGCTCTCTGCTCAGCAGGGAGCCTGCTTCCTCCTTTCTCTCTGCCTGCCTCTCTGCCTACTTGTAATCTCTCTCCTTTCTGTCAAATAAATAAATAAATCTTTAAAAAAAAAAAAAAGAAAGAAAGAAAAAAGCCAGAAAAGAAGTTCAGAAAAAGTGTGGTTTTTTTCAATCAGGGAGCAGAAGAAATTCAACAGCTCAGGGTGAAAATGGAGTAAACAGCTGTCTATGACTGGTAACATATACATTTCTCTATTTCTCACAGCACAAAATATTTTTTGTTGAAATGAGACTTTTTTTTAGAAAAAAATGTCAAAAGCACAAAAGTCTAGAAGGAAGTTACTGAGAGCTTCTTATGTGCTTGATTTTGTAGAAAGTACAAAAGCTAAAAAACAAGAATGCAAAAAAGGCAAACATTGTTCTTTCTCAAAGTATGATCTACTTAGTAGGGTTTTAAGGCTAACAATTATCAAGTACTAACTATGAACTAAGCATTGTCTAAGTGCTTTACATGTATTAAGTGACTTAATCCTGTGGTAGGTACTATTATTGTTTTCATTTACAGATGAGAAAACTGGGCCATGCGGGATTTTCTCCAAGGTTATAAAGCTAGTGACTGTAACTCAGGGAGTCTAGAGTCCATTCTTAGCCACAAGAATAAATATTCACAAAACACTGTATTAATTACTAAAATATCTTCCAAGTAAGACGGTATAGCAAGTAAGAGGCATAGTAAATTAATGCAATAGGTATCCAGAGGGACTACGATATTACCATGAAAAATAATAGTTAAGGAATGCTTTGTGGAAGATATAAGAGTCAAACTCATCCTTAAAGATGGGTTAGATGGACAAAGAAAACAAGGAATTGCAAAAGAGGCACGATATGTGGAATACTACATGAACTGGGAATACATGTGTGATAAACCACATTTCCTAAATAAAAATCCAAGAAAATATTTCCAACCAGATGGGTTAAACTGATAATTGAATATTTAGATCCTATGTCCTGCCTCACAATTACTCTAAATACATATTGTTTTACTATAAGTTCTCTTTTTGGATAAAGCAAATATGCAATGAAACAAAGTTTCTGATTAGATAAAAAAGGAAAATGAATGTATTATATTTACAACCTAGTACCATTTGGGGCCCAAATAAATTTAGTCTTCAAAAAAGCCCATGAATTAGACACAATTATTCACATTTTATAGAGGCAGAAATTGGGACACAGAGAAGTTAAGTTACTGACTGGAGGTCAATGAATGAGTGGGCGGCAGGCCCACAACATGACCCCAAACAGTTGAATTCTAAGCCCACACTTTAATTCTATAAAGAAGATACCATATGACCCTAAAAAAAAACTCCCCCAAAACCCAAAAGCTTAACTATCCTTGTATTTGCTTACCTTGCAGACCTGCATACTTTAGAGATGACCAGTTTGGAATGTCATAACAGCCTCCACCATCTTCTTGTTCTTCGGCTTCACATCGGTAAAGCACCTGATTCAGCTCAGCCAAAGTTAATTTTGAGGCAATGCTAAGAAGTGGAAAATAAAGAGAACTGGTTAATTACAATCAAATTTCACCGGCTGTCAATAAAGAAAATCTGAATCATAACATAAAATGCCTTACCAATGTATGTTTTAGTAACTCAGCATTATAATATACATTACAAGCAATATACATTATAAATAATAATTAAAGGATAAAACACGCTAAAGATTCAGTTAGCAGTAACATTTCTTCCAAGCAAAGAAAATAATCAATTGCCAAATTTTATTACTTAGAAGTATGTTGGAAAAATCTTTTGGTTGTTACAATCTTTTTCTCACAAATTTGCTTTTTTAATCTTTCTTGATGGGTTTGGTTTTTTTCCTTTCTTTCTATTCTCCTAAGTAGGACATCAATAACATTTTTATGCTAATTATCCTAAAATCAAAATACTTGTCAAGGACCAGCAAAGGGATAATCAAAAGTCACAGTTAAGCACCTTAGAAATCATGTAGTATTTCTCTCCTCTCTTAAGGTGGCACTGCCCTTTAGCTAGGTTATTCAAGAAATCAGGATTTTCTTAGCTAAGGATGCTTCTTGATAGTAGTCCGAAGGAGGCGTCTGTCATGGCCTTGGTTCCCCCTTGGTCCGGGTAGCAGTGAGACAGTATAACTGACCACACTTGAATACAAAAAAAAGAACAAACCCTACTTTTTTTTTTTTTTTTAATAATTCTAGCTGTTTAGGTCATATCATTCTATAGAACTGAATACATATCCTCTTGAATTTTATGTGAAAACATATCCTCTTCAATGTACTTCCTTCTTTCTCTCTTAGTTCTGTCTCAACTGAGGAAATTATATTTGGCTATGCTTTGTTCTGTTTCTGCCAGACTTTGTACTCATAGTTGGGACCGACTCTTCCTTCATCCACAGTTTGTGAGTCAAGTTTGATCAAATCAATCAGCAGTCTCAGTACCAACTCCATTCTAGGCAAATATTTTTTTGACATATAGCCAGTGAACTTGCATATGAAATACCTGGAGAGCTTATTAAGATAAAGATTTCTTGGCCTTACCCCAAGATAATCTGAGTAGGTCTGAGGATGAATATGCATTTTATGAGGATTCCACGGAAACATAAAACTGCTTCATCACAGATATTTTTATTTTCATTTCATTTCATTTTATTTTTTAAAGATTTTATTTACTTATTTGACAGAGAGAGACACAGCAAGAAAGGGAACACAAGCAGGGGGAGTGGAAGTGGGAGAAGCAAGCTCCCCGCTGAGCAGGAGCCTGATGTGGGACTTGATCCCAGGACCCTGGGATCAGGACCTGAGCCAAAGGCAGACACTTAATGACTGGGCCACCCAGGTGCCCCACCATAGATATTTTTAGAATGCAAATACTTTTCTAACAGTTTGAGTTGAGTTAATATCCTTAATGATAAAAGCTCTTATAAAAACAAAAAATTGAACACAATCAAAAAATGGGTTAATACATAAAATGATATTTCACTGAAAAAGTACACAGCCAATGAACACCAACAAAAAATTTAGCTTGGGACACCTGGCTGGCTCAGTGGGAAGAATTTGCTTGTTTAGGCCTCAGAATCATGAGTTTAGGCCCCAGGTTGGGTATGGAGCTTACTTCAAGAAAATAAGTATTTAAAAAAATGATGTGGAAGGAATATGGTGTATGCAACTTAGCCACAGATAGTTCAGAAAAACTGTGTGCACATGTGCGTGTATAGAGATGTGTGTGTGTGCATGTTTGCTTATATGTATAGCTACATATAGAAAGTGCATGAGTGTAAGAGAGTACACATGCAAGCACACATACAAATGATAAAGCAATAGGACAACACATTAACAACAGATGATGCTAATATGACTACTGGTTCTTGGACCACTGTCTGAGTAACACGGACATAGAGGACCCTTAAAACTGCTTAAATCAGGCTTGCAGTAACTTATCAGTTACTAAAGTGGCAAATCTCCATAAACAAGGCATACTTACAAAGCAAAAGGAGTTTTTAATATAGGATCTGCGTTGTCAACAGCAAGGCTCCCAGATTTAAAGTGAGGACTGAACTGTGTTAGATGATTTCGAAGAATTCCAACAGCAACTTGTGCATGTGGATCAAGACTAACTCTGAAAACATTAATTAAAAAATGGTTACTTTTTAGGAATGATTTATTCAAAATTAACAGAATATATAATCTATTTTAAAAGTAAAGTCAACAGTTTGAACTCCAACATACCTGAATATAATAACACTTCCTGGGGACAAGTTTTCAAATTCTATTTCTTGAATATATTCATTGGGTCCTTTTGTGGCAACTCCAGCTTGTTTAACAATTTTACTTTCACTAAGCTTGAAAAAAATTGTATAAAACCATTCAATCAATAATTCTAATGTCCTTAAGATGTTAAACACAGTAGTAAGGTGAGAGTCCCAAATACCTGAATATGTTCTCTAATTTCTACTGTGATGTTTGGCATTCCATTGATCGCATTCTCATCCTTCTGATAAGGTTTTGTATTTCTCTCAATAGTCCTGGCTTCAAGAACTACTTCTTCAATTTTGCCTAGGAATACATAAAAATATTAATGAAATTTCATATTAAACCATCTGGGGGCGCCTGGGTGGCTCAGTCAGTTAAGCGACTGCCTTCAGCTCAGGTCATGATCCTGGGGTCCTGGGATCGAGCCCCACATCGGGCTCTCTGCTCAGTGGGAAGCCTGCTTCTCCCGCTCTCACTCCCCCTGCTTGTGTTCCCTCTCTCACTATGTCTCTCTCTCTCTCTGTAAAATAAATAATAAATAAAATCTTTAAAAAAAAAAACAAAACATCTGAAATTCGGAAGTGCTAATTCAACTTAATTAATTAAACTTAAAGTTGAATATGAAATAGCAGTCTAAGAGTAGATGATTCTACCCAAGATGCATTTTTCACTCAATGCTTTTGTTTTTAAAATCATAAATTAACAGGGGCGCCTGGGTGGCTCAGTGGGTTAAATAAAGCCTCTGCCTTCGGCTCAGGTTATGAACCCAGGGCCCTGGAATTGAGCCCCACATCGGACTCTCTGCTCAGCGGAAAGCCTGCTTCCCCATCTCTCTCTCTGCCTGCCTCTCTGCCTACTCGTGATCTCTCTCTCTGTCAAATAAATAAATAAAATCTTAAAAAAAAAAATCAGAAATTAACAAAGATCTATTTGAGAAAAGATCTTATCAAGTAATAATGGCTTACCTCCTGGGAATGATATATAACCTTCCTAATTTTGAGCAGAGAGAAAATAAATCCTTTGAAAATTTTATAAAAAAAAATAAAAAATTTCAGAAATAAAAAAAGTAGGGAAAAATTTTAAAAAGCCAGATCCTACTTCCTAGCTGAAGAAAACATTACAAATGCGTACCCTTTCTTTCCCTTCAGAGGTAACCATTACCTGCAATTTGGTGTTCATAGATTCTGTGCATTTTTATATGTATGTCTGTTTCCCAAATCAGCATATATTATTTTCCTATTTCCAAGTTTTATTGAATTAGATTCAAACTATATATATATATTTATATATATATAACTTGCTTTCTATTAAACAACTGTTTTTTAGATTTGTTCACATTGCTACATAAGCGGCAGCTTATTTGTTTCAAATGCCAAACAGGATTCCATTGTGTGAATATACCAAATATATTCTTGCGCCTGTCTTCTTATTGAATATATGAGAGTTGCTCAGAGATATACCTAGGAGTAGAACTGCTGAGTCAAAGGATATATAAAACTTGAATTTTATTATTTAAGTAATTTAAGCCATTAATCTGACAATAAGTAACAGTACCTTTTGATCCAGAAATTCTACTTCTCAAAATAATTACTAAGAAATTATTCAAAAGAAAAAAATTATTCCTAGTGTATATTCACGGTTAAACATACTAAAGAATATTAAAGGTAGAATACTAATAAAATAAAACATATTTAACACAATGAAAATCACAATTTTGTGACAAAATGGAAATGTTTTAATAATGATCAATAACCGGGGCGCCTGGGTAGCTCAGTGGGTTAAAGCCTCTGCCTTCGGCTCAGGTCATGATCTCAGGGTCCTGGGATCGAGCCCTCATCGGGCTCTCTGCTCAGCAGGGAGCCTGCTTCCCCCTCTCTCTCTGCCTGCCTCTCTGCCTACTTGTGATCTCTCTCTCTCTCTCTGTGTCAAATAAATAAATAAAATCTTTAAAAAAAATAATGATCAATGACCAAAACAAAACCTGAGATATTACTGCTCACACTGATTACAACCATGTGAAACTATATACGTATATTAGCAACAGACAAGATTACTAACTATACACTTGCAAGCAGTTAAAAATAACTAATGAGCATTTAACCTTAAAACTACTCAAGTTGATAATCTTTAAAAACTGGAGTTATACATATTTAATAACTAGCAACCAATATAGAATATGATGATTTTAATGGGAATCTTCCTCCCCTCAATTAATTGCCAGACTTGGACAGTTGTACAGGAGAATGTTTTGCTATAATACATAGCAGTAAGGAAGGAATAAAATATACACATCTAGAAAAAAAAATCTAGCAATAATAAGGATATGATTTAGGGGTATGTATTTATTTATTTATTTAAAGATTTTATTTATTTACTTGAGAGAGAGACAGAGATAATGAGAGAGAGCAGAGAAAGAGCACAAGCAAGGAGGAGAGGGAGAAGCAGGCTCCCCACTGAGCAGGGAGCCTGATGTGGGCCTCAATCCCAGGACCATGGGAAATTAATTTGGGGTAATTTACATTTTTACTACAAGAACAATATCTGTTTTGGAAATATTCTCAAATATTAACATTTTTTGAGTTGTGAAATAGCTTTATTTTCCTCTTAATTCATTCCCCATTTCCTAATTTGTATAAAACAAACATGTATTTCTTTTATACCCAGGAAATATGTATGTATATTCATGTGTTTATATATATGTATACATATGTATATTTATAGTGTGTCTAAGTGTATACTTGTGTATAAGCATGTACATACACACACACACATATAAACCAAAGTGAAAAATAGTTTAATATTTAAGGCTTTCCATAACCCATCCTCAACTACCTTTCTAGCCCTCTGTCACTCCAGTATTTCAACCAAATAGATATTTTCACTAGTCCCCAAATAGTCTTACTAACAACTATTAATATGAATTTTCGTTTTTACATCTTTCAAAAACTAAAGTTCCACCTCCCTTGAGAAGCCTTTTCTAAATACTCAGTGATTTCTCTCTTTTGTGAATATATAGCAATTATAGTTTCTCCATATCTCTTCTTTGACAGTTATAAAAACACATCCCAGGGTGCCTGGGTGGGCTCAGTTGCTTGAGTGTCTGCCTTCAGCTCAGGTTGTGATCCCAGTCTTAATTTCTTTCTTTCTTCCTTTCTTTAAAGTAAGCTCTACCCTACATGGGGCTTGAACTCATGACTCCAAGATCAAGAGTCACATGCTTTACCAACTGAGCCAGCTGGGTGCTCCAACTTATGCAAAAATTTGAACTCTTTTTCTCAACTACGGCCACACTTGCACTGTGTTATAATATAGTCACAATAACATTTTCAGGTTGCGTTACCAGGGATGCACATTTGAGGCACTTCCTTGCTGTAAAATGAAGTCTTAGGATTCCTGAAAGCAGTTCTAGACACAGACACAACAGACTGATGAATGCTGGGTGAATGTCTTGTTACTGCCACTATGTCTTCATCAACCTGATCCACATACACCTGAGAAACAGAACAGAGAAAACACGTTAGTGCTCAAACCGGAAAAACTTACCTCTAAAATTGAACCTTAAGAAACTTATGGAAATCTAGTTTCTTGCCTGAATGAAACCCTTGGCCCCAAGTTCTTGATGAAGTTTATTGATTGCACATCTGGCTGCAATAATTCCACTTTGGAAGTTAACTTCATCTTTATTTGATGGAGATGCTTCAGGATTCCACTTAGTATAAAACCGTTCTTCAGAAACCACTGAAATCTGAATAAAGTTAAAACTTAGCCATGTATACATTTTATTTATAATAAAATCTTTTAGTAAAAATGCTTAAAGTTGGGACGCCTGGGTGGCTCAGTTGGTTAAGCAGCTGCCTTCGGCTCAGGTCATGATCCCGGCGTCTTGGGATCGAGTCCCGCAACGGGCTCCTTGCTCTGCAGGGAGCCTGCTCCTCTCTCTGCCTCTGCCTGCCTCTCTGCCTGCTTGTGTTCTCTCTCTGTTAAGTGAATAAATAAAATCTTAAAAAAAAAAAAATGCTTAAAGTTGTTGGCCGTGTGGTATTAAAAACAACACCAAGACATACCTGATGAGGCACTAATTCATCATAGCCTTTCGTACTTCCACTAGCACAACATGCCATAGAAACAATCGTGGTACTTGGGAGAGCATCATATTCTGACCTATGCTAGAAAACAAAAAAACCCAAGGTTTATTTTCTTTCAAAATGCAAAGTGCCATCCTATTGCATAATGAAGTAAAAGGATAGCTATATAGTTATATACTATAAGACATAATTGGCTTTATTTTATTATTTTTTTATATTAATTCGCTTTAAAACTAACAAAAGTTCAAAAACTATATACCATAATCACTTATAAATCTAAGACATGATTCTGAAGTATATGGATATTGCCACTGAATATCAGATCAAAAAATTTATTTTTTTCTTTTTCAAGTTTTATATATATAAATTCCAGTGTTAACATAGAGTGTAATATTAGTTTCAGGTATAGAATTGAGTGATTCATCACTTACATACCACACCTAGTGCTCACAAGTGCCCTCATTAATCCGCATCACCCATTTAGCCCATGCCCACCTGCCCTCCTCCCCTCCAGCAACGCTCAGTTTGTTCTCTTCAGTTGCGTCTGTTTTATTGTTTGCCTCTCTCTCTTTTTCCACACTATGTTCATCTGTTATGTTTCTTAAATTCCGCACAGGAGTTTAAGCAAAATAAGTAAATACAAGAAACAGATTAGATGCTTACCACAATAGGACACTCATTATCGTGGGTAATATCCATAAACAGGGCGTGTGCAATAGCTGGCATTAATGGCCTCAAACAGGGCTGAACAAAGGATCCAACAGGTTCTCCTCCATATCTGTAAACCAATCTGCCCTCTTCATGGCTATTACATGCACTCATTGCCTCTGCAAAGCATTACAGAATATTTTAACAATCTTCACTATTATTGGTCAGGAATAGATTAGGTTTCTTATCATGACTGAGTTTCCAGTCATATATATAAGACCGTAAATATATAAGACATATATAAGACCATATAAATATTATCAAAAATAAAACTGCTTTAAACATTTAAACAAATGTCTATTAGCTTAAGTGACAAAAAAGTCTTCTCTATAATTGGCCAGAAAAATGGCTCATGTAAGTAAAAGGGAACATATGTTGTTTATTAGTATGTTAGTTATATAGGATCTATGGAAAAAAAATCCAAGATTATATCATCTATCCAAGTGGGAAACGAAAACCAGATTTGTATCTTTTCAAAAACAAAAAAAAATGCTGTTGTTCATGAGTCAATTCATCCTACTCATCTTTCAACTTAAAATGAGATATTTTACCCCAAAGTGGAAATTTTTCCTGATAAAAATAGACTGAATTAGAGAAAAGTTGGTGTATTTAAAAGAACATTAACTATGTTGAAAATCATTAAACATTGTATATAATGCTATTAAATGCCTTTTTATCTACTTAAACAGAAACTAAAGTTTTAGATGGGAAATACACATCAAAAAGCCTACCTCGTATTAGGGAACTAATGCCCAGTCTGGTAACAAAGATATTGTCCAGGTCTTCATTTCCTGTGAACAGTTCAGCTACTACATACAAATTGGGTTGCAATTTCCTAGCAGCATCCAACATGTACTGCAAAAAGCACAGTCACAAATGTAACACAAAGAGAAAAGCAAGTTGGGGGAAGGAAAGGAGACCAGACTAGGCATGGATTTGACATAGGAAAATGTCATGGAACAAGACAAAATGGAAATCCAAGCAGAATTTCCAAATAAATTTAATTGTGCATATGTAAGAAAACATAAAAAGACCAATACATACAAAAAATAGGAGAATTTATAAAGAGATTAAAACAGTTAAAAAGAAAGATTAGATTTTGAAAAGATATAGAGACACAAAGGGAGGAAAAAAGGAAAAATGTTAGTGTCACATTAAAAAATGTAAGCAATAACACTGTGATTCTGCTAGGCTTTCACCCTGTTTTATGTGTGTTTTTAATTCCTGTAACCAGATTATTAATTGGCAGGCTTTTGACTAGGCCATTATTGGTAAATTCCCTGCTGGTGAATCATTCAGCAAAATCATATTGCAAAGATTAGGTCTAACTACACTATAAACCAGTTTTTCCTACAAATGGTAATCAACTCTTAATCAGAAATCAAATTAGTTCCGATTTTTTTAACATAATGTTTGCAAAGGTTAATAAAATAATTGAAATTCTATCGGCTAACAAGTAGGGTCCTAGAAGATTTTGTAGCTTAAAGTTAAGCAAATTGGGTTGGAATTTTCTGTTTTGTCATAATGTTATAATAATCTTACAATTATATATAAATTTTGCTGTTGCTAAGAGCACAATAAGGAAAAACCTCTTTTAATTTTTGGAGTTAAAAAATGTTCTACCACCTTAACTAATGTCACTAAATTCTTCCATACAAATCAATTTTTCATCATAGGACTAGAATCATATTCATTAATACTGCCTTAAAATAACAGAAATTGATATTTTCCAAATAACATACATTCCCAAAGAACACCAAGCTGTCACTAGGAATCTCTCAAAGATCTTAGAAACAGGACGAAAATTGTGTTTACAAAGCTGTGGATAGAAGATACTGCTATAAATTTTGGCACTGCCTCAGTTTCTATAAAAAGCCCAAAGAGGGATAAACAATCTTTCTATTTACACTTACATTTTTATAAATAATCAATAAAAATGAAGTCAATGAGGCTAAAACAAGCTTCAATATACTGTAATGTTAGTGCTTAAATAATAACATAATATGTAATAAGTGACCTCGGTGTCTATTAATGTATCAAGAGCAAAAAGAAAATAACAAGAATAAGATGGACACTTGCATATTATTAAATTAGTAATATCAATCCTTTAAAAGTTAATAAAAATAATAGTAATATTTTAATAATATACATGGCAATATGGTTAAGTATATATTATCAGAGACAGTATCATCTATTTCCCTAAACTGAAATAAAAATATTAACTCCTTAAACATTGTATAGCCCAGTAGTCTATAACCACCACATCAAAAGATTTTGTTAGAATTGTGAAGTTATGCCGAAGTGTTAAATACTACCACCAAATCAATGCCGGTGTCCAACTAGAAAAGGAAACACGTACTTGCATGTTTTATTTAAGGAAAGCAAGGAAAGAATACTACATATCTTTGCTTAATGTAGATGAATTGTTTTTCTGTACCTCAGCTACATGAAGAGGTGTTGAGTGGCAGTTATCAAGACGCACTCCTTGGAAGTATGTGGCAGTTATTTCAGTGTATTTTTTCATGTGTGCCCAGAGAAAAGGACAGTCCTCTGGTTTATTCCCATAGCGTAATTTAACACTGTCTCCCCAACAAATAAGTTCTCTCCTTAGATAAACTTGTGAGCCTGTTAAGAAAGGAACTTGCTTTCAACGGGTTCAAAAAATAACATGAAAACATTTACTCAAGGAAACATTGTTCTTTTTAAATCACATTGACTATTTCTATCACAAACCATACACTAGTTAAAATTATGTCCAAAATGTTATGGTTATCTAAATCTATAAAGTTTAAAAAATTAGTATTAATTTATATCTCATATTGATTTTGCTAAAATTTGACCTAGAGTCTCTTCTAAAAATGTATATTTAGTGTAAAAAAAAATCAAGTTTGCTTCTTTTAAGGGAAATCAGTAATAGTAATATCACAGGCCCTTTGAAGACAGTGTTCTACCAAAAGCATTTCTTCTTTAAAGATTATTTATTTGAGAGAGAGACAGAGAGCATGAGCAAGAGAGGGAGGGAGAGAGAGAGAATCTCAAGCCAATGCCCTGCTGAGTGTGGAGCCTGATGTAGAGCTCAATCCCACAACCCTGAGATCATGAACCAAGCTGAAATCAAGGGTTAAACACCTAACCAACTGAGCCACCGAGGTGCCTCTCTACCAAAAACATTTAAAGCTGTGTTTCTACCTTGTTACTCATTTTGGCAATAGGTTACAGTAAATCCACAGCATACAGTAGAATGGCTTTTTTCATTTAGGAGAAGGCAAAGATACTTAAACCCAAAAGTACATTCTTTTAAAAAAATGATATTTTTTTAAATTAATTTATTTATTTCAGAGACAGAGAAAGTGAGAGAGAGCACAAGAGGAGAGAAGGTCAGAGGGAGAAGCAGAATCCCCGTGGAACTGGGAGCCCGATGTGGGACTCGATCCCGGAACTCAAGGATCATGACCTGAGCCGAAGGCAGTCGCTCAACCAACTGGGCCAACCCACTGGCTCAACCACGAGCCATCCAGGCGCCCTAAAAAAATGATATTTTTGAACTAAATTTAAAGTCATTAAAAAAGACTTCTAAATGTTAAAAAACATATTGATGGGTCTCCAGCAAAATTCTTTCTGACAAAGAAATAGCTGTAGAAAAATAAAATGCTAGGAGTGAAGGAGAATTTAAAATTAACTTCTAGTGTAATTGCTATTCAAATACGTTAATACCCCTCTGGCTAATGAATGAAAATATCTCTTATGGCAATATACTTGTAATAGCAGTGGTTTCAAATATATTTTTAAAAATGCAATAGACTAAATTTTTAACCCTATAAAATCTTATGCAAAACCATAATATAAAATGGATAGAGAAAAGCCATTCTGGTTGAGCATGTAAGAACTAGGAGGGGAAAAGCAGGGAAAAGGAAAAGATGAATCCCATCCTTTTTGTCCATCCCTTCTCTTCTCTCTCAAACTGTATGCCCCTCTGGCACTGTGATGAAATAGTTTAAGAACTATTAGCTTAGTGGGGAAAAAAAAAATCAATGAAACAGTTTTTAAATTTTGAGCTTACTGTAAACTTTTCTTTCCCTATCCACAGAGAAGTTAACAAAAATGATGTACCTGGTTCAGCAAAATTTCGAAGGGGATCATCTCCCATTACCCATCCATTATGTGCCATCAGAAAACAAGCTTTATTTGGGTTATGAATCATAGATTCTTCTGCAGAAGGGGTCATTTCTTCATATGGGAATGTAAAATACCTATGGAGATACAATTAAATATTCAATCCATATAGAGAGATTCTTTGGAGAATTTTTTTTTTTAAAAGATTTTTATTTATTTATTTAACAGAGAGAGAACACAAGCAGGCAGAGAGGCAGGCAGAGGCAGAGAGAGGAACAGGCTCCCTGTGGAGCAAGGAGCCCGATGTGGGACTCCATCCCAAGACGCTGGGATCATGACCTGAGCCAAAGGTAGCTGCTCAACCAATTGAGCCACCCAGGCGTCCCTTCTTTGGAGAATTTAAATTAGTAATATTAAAATTAAACCTCTTCCCTAATAAAGAGAATAAAGATTAGTTTTACACTATAGGATATAAACTTTGTTATAGGTCGAAAATCTTCAGAAGACTTTCCTAAGAAATCTACTAAGATTTGAGAAATGGAAAGTTAGCATTATAGCATTATCTGGTTAACATTTTAAATAATAAATTAAAAATCTCATAAAATTACTAAGAAAATCATTGAAGTATTGGTGTTACTTTGCAAAAGATTTTACTACACTTTAGTTGCCTAATCTGTGCTGCACATTACCTACAAGATAAGGAGCTAAATGCTTGCTCAATTTGATTAACTTTGAATTTACTAGGAAGTATGTAGTCCTCCAGAAACATTAATGTAATGATTATAAATTGATTCATACTGACGATAGTTTAAGGACTGGCCTAACAAAATTAATATTAACCACAGTTACCAAATCAAAACTTCTATTTCAGTTAAAAAATGTACTGAAGTCACACATTGAAGGAAAACATTCAGATTAATTTAAAAAGTTAAATGCAATTTTCAATTTTTAACCTTTAATGAGGAGAAAATGAAAATGAAATACCTGGTAACTAAAGGATGTTTTCTAGTGACAGGTCCTAATTTAGGGCCGTGGCCAGCCAGTCGTTCATAAAACACATTTCCCAAAACGCAGTTAACTACCTGAAACACATTAAATTATGTATCTCAGTAAAAACTACAACAAACAGTATCAAGACTCAAAGAAAACAGCAGTTTAAAGTAGGCAAAACCTGTTCCTGATGATAGTTCATGAGTTGATGCTTCTCTGAATTTAACTCCTCAACTCTCTTACGGAACCAATTACAGCATTCATCAATTGCAGCTGGGCTCTTGCTAGAACAGAGAGAGCAATACACGCTGAATATTTAATGATTTTAAAATGCTACATTTAAAAATTTTCTAACAAGGGTCATAGAAGCTTTATTTATTTATTTGAAACTTTAAACATATTCATCAGGATCTTAATTAATGGCTAAAGAAGTTTTCCAACTGTAAAAAATATTATATACACATATAGGAACATGGTCCACCACACAGATAAAAGAGGAAAACATTATGTATTTGAACTAGCAGAATTATGGTGAATTACTTTTTAAAATTTTCTATTCAGGATTTTAATACTAGCCATTAAGATTTATAAGTAATATTATCCTTTATCTCATAGGAAAAATACATAACATACTCATGTGGTATGAAAGTTGCTAGTGCAATGTTCATATCTACAGTACAACCAAGCCTTCGGTATTCAGGATCCTGAATAATCTTAAGGTGTTCCTTTGGATCGGGCTTGATTGTTATTTTCCTATTTTCTGAAAGAAAGAAAAGATGATATCTTAAATGCAAATATCCACAAGGAGGTTTTAACTGTTACTGATATCCAAATTTTTAGTATACAATTTTTTTTTACAGAAAATAAAACAAATGTTTATTTACTTATTTTACAAGCATCCTTCCCATCTTCCTGCACACCACCTAACACACACACACACACACACACACACACACACACACACAAGTATACACTTAGGGAAGGAGGGGGAGAGAGAAATTATAGAGGGAGGAAGGGAGGAAGAAGAACATTATAGAAGAAAAACACAGGGATTCCTATCACTTCAAACCCTGTCCCACTTTTCTGCCTTAGTCAGCATTCTCTTACTACAATTTTTAGGGCATTAAGGATGTTGGTGGTACAAATTTTCCTTCTAGGTGTTACCAAACACACTAATATCAGAAGTTCTTCAAAGATTGCTTTCTATTCAGAAGTCAGTCTTATTAATGACTTTCTTTGCATTCTCTGAAAGAAACATGCAGGCTCGTTTTTATACTTTTTTTCCTTTTTACCAACAAGCATATTCCTTATATAATAAGAAAAATGAAAATGTAAATAAATGTTTCGTGGGAAGAATTTTCATCCCTTTTCTGGAACTTGTTCCTAATAAATTAGATGTTGTGAAGGATTGCCTCCACTGGGTTTGATTTTGTTAATGTATTATCATTATTCTTTTTAATATTTCTTTTTTTAATTTAAAATCAATTACTTAACATATAATGTATTATTAGTTTCGGAGGTAGAGTTTGGTGATTCAACAGTTGTATGTCATACCCAGTGCTCATTACATTAAGTGTACTCCTTAACTGGGTTTGCTTTTATATTAACTAACATCTGACTTATTCTAAAGAGACCTTGAAGTGGCTTAGAAAAGCACAAACAAAATAAATAAAATGTACATAGATTCTTAAGATTTAGTTTCCAAGGGGCGCCTGGGTGGCTCAGTGGTTTAAAGCCTCTTGCCTTCAGCTCAGGTCATGATCTCAGGGTCCTGGGATCGAGCCCCGCATCGGGGTCTCTGCTCAGCGGGGAGCCTGCTTCCCTCTCTCTGCCTGCCTTTCTGCCTACTTGTGATCTCTTTCTCTCTGTCAAATAAATAAATAAAATCTTTTAAAAAAAAAAAAAGATTGTTTCTGAGGTTCATTTGGAAGAGTATATATATATTACACCTACCAATGGGTCACCTAGGTTGCTCAGTGAGTTAAGTGTCTGCCTTTAGCTCAGTCATGATCCCAGGGTCCTTGGACTGAACCCTGCACTGGACTCCCCGCTCAGCAGGGAGTCTGTTTCTCCCTCTCCCTCTGCCCCTCCTCTCACTCATTCTCTCTCTCTCTCAAATAAATAAATAAAATCTTAGAAAAGAAAAAAAACTGCCAGGAAGTGTTTGAAAAAAAAAAAAAGCCTATACGATCAGTGTAAATGATAAAACAGTCTTTACTATTGATAGGATGGAACAGTACACATAACAAATTCACATACATTTAATATATGACTACACTATGAAGTCTTAATGGTGTACAACAAATCAGTATTAAAGGATGAATTATCAATTCAATATCATTTTTGGAATAAAAATATTTATATAATACACAAAAATAAATTCCAGGTGTATCGAACATTTATTTATTTATTTATTTATTTATTTATTTATGGATTTTATTTATTTATTTGACAGAGATCACAAGTAGGCAGAGAGGCAGAGTTACTTTTATAGAACTTATACCCTTTTTTTTTTTTTAAAGATTTTATTCATTTGACAGAGATCACAAGTAGGCAGAGAGGCAGGCAGAGAGAGGGGGAAGCAGGCTCTCCACTGAGCAGAGAGCCCAATGTGGGGCTCAATCCCAGGACCCTGAGATCATGACCTGAGCCTGAGGCAGAGGCTTTAACCCACTGAGCTACCCAGGTGCTCCTATTTATCTATTTTAAAAGATTTTCTTATTTGAGAAACAGAGTGTGTGTCTCTGGTAGGGAGGTGCAAATGGATAGGAAGAGGGAGAGAGAGAATCCCAACCAGACTCCCGGCTGAGTATGGAGTCCAATGATGCTGGACTTGATCCCATGACCCTGAGATTATGACCTGAGCCAAAATCAAGAATCAGATGCTTAACTGACTGAGCTATCCAGGTGCCCCTTGAACATTTAAATGTAAAAAATAAATAAATTATTAGAAGAAAACAGAATTTTTTTTAAGAAAATAGAATGTTGTTGGAATGTTTTTTCTAAGCGTGATATGAAATTACAAGCCATAAAAGACTGACCAATTTGACTACACTGAAACAAAATACCATAATCAAAATTAAAAGATCAACAGCATATTAGGAGGACATATTTGGGACCAGCATAATAAGGAATCACCAATATTACAAGTCAATGTGAAAATGTCAAACAGCCCAATAGAAAAATAGGGAACTAGGGAAAGAACATCCATAGACAATTAATGGAAGATCTCTAAATGACGAAGTAACATGTCAAAAGGTACTTCACTAATAAGCAAAGAACTACCAATTAAAATAATGTTTTGCCTGATTGACAAACATTATAAAGATTAATAGTATCCAATGCTAGTGAGGGTATCGTTAATGATAATATAGAATGGTACAACCTATGTTGAAAAGCAATTAAACAATACCTATTGTAAATTTATCATTAAATTTGTATACTCTTTGACCCAGAAATTCTACATCTAACAATTTATCTTAATTTATTCTGCAGATTTACTCACATAAGTGAAGATAATACATATAAGGATATATTTTCTATAATACTGCTTATAAGGATATAAGTTCTGGGGCGCCTGGGTGGTTCAGTGGGTTAAAGCCTCTGCCTTCGGCTCAGGTCATGACCTCAGGGTCCTGGGATCGAGCCCCACATCGGGCTCTCCGCTCAACAGGGAGCCTGCTTCCTCCTCTCTCTCTGCCTGCCTCTCTGACTACTTGTGATCTCTCTCTGTCAAATGAATAAAATCTTTAAAAAAAAAAAAGAAAGAAAGAAAGGACATAAGTTCTACAAAAGTAAGGGCTTGCTATGTTCACCACGGAATTCCCATGCCTGGAAGAGTGCCTGATATATACTAGGTGGTTCAAAAGATATCTGTTGAATGAATGAATGAATAATGAAAAAAACTGGAAATAATCTATCAAGAAGGCTAAAGAGGAATGCCTGACTGGCTCCGTTAGTAGAGCATGTGACTTGGGGTTGTGAGTTTGAGCCCCACCCTGGGTGCAGAGATTATTTAAAAATAAAATCTTAAAACAGAAAAAAAAGGTTTAGGGCACCTGGGTGGCTGAGTCAGTTGAGCATCTGACTACTGATTTCAGCTTGGGTCATGATCTCTGGGTCATGGAATCAAGCCCTGCATCTGGCTCTACATTTGACAGGGAGTCTCCTTGAGATTCTCTCTCTCTCTCTCTCTCCCTCTCCCTTTCCCTCTGCCTCTCCACCCCACCCCCCGCTCCAATGCTCCCTCTCTTTCTCTCTCAAAATAAATAAATAAATCTTAAAAAAATAACAATGTATTGCTATCTAGAGGTTAAAAGCTGCCTTTGGCAGCTGCAGTAATCTGCTCTACTTATCGCACATTCATGCACTTAACAAACATATATTGAGCTCTACTATATTCTGAGTATTGTGCTAAGGAACCAATAGTAAGAAACAGTCCCCAAGGGAAATAATTATGTTATGTATTATTATGACATGCCCTTTAGATACCTCTGCTAACTCTCAGATAGCTTCCAGGACCATAGTTTATAATAACACAAATATGTAATAATAACAGATTTAATAATGTCTTAACCAGAGAAAAGAAGGGTTATCCCTCTAAGAGTAATAATAAACTTCTTAAAATTGCGAGAAACATTCTTAAGTATATCCTTTACCTTGTGTAAGAAGTCCTCTAAATTGCTCGACTGCTTTGTAAACATCTACTTGGAAAAATTCCCAGAGCTGAGTCTTTGGAAAAATATCTTCCCAAATTATTTTTCGAATGCACTGAAAAATTTCAAAAGTTAAAAAAATATATATTTAAAATATTTTCACTAAATATTTATCAAATTAAATATAGACTCTACATAACTTTCAACCATACATTTACTTTGTACTTTAGAAATTTTGTTATTCTGTTTTAGGGTGGTACTCCTCTATACATACTGACATTCATTTGATGATCATTTTCAATCAAAGCAGGTACTCCTTTTTCTTTGTATTTCCCTTCTGCAACGTCACAGGATAAATGCCACAGTGCTCTGTCTAAGACCCAGGCAGGCTTTAAGTGTGGAGAATTTACAAGGTTATATGCACATTCTGGATGTTCCTGGAGCCATCTACTATTAGCAGCTTAAATAAAAGGAAAAATAAAGGAATATCTTGTAATTAAAGTGAAGTTAGTATCTATGTTAAGTTTAAAGATGAAATAAAATATCAACATTCACCATTCATTTTCATATATATTAGACAATATTTAAATATATTATAATTAGATTATATAAGCTATTATACTTCTATATCAAATATTTAATATTAGTTAATATTTTTATTATAATTAATGATACTGTAATATGAAAAACACTTTTTTGGTTGTGGTATCCTGTCATCCACTTCACCATACGTTTTTCTTTTCTGTTGTAGGAATTTTTAATTGTTGTAAGATGCAACTCTGACTTATTTTTTTTTTAATTAACTTATTTATTTATTAGAGAGAGAGAGAGACTGAGAATGAAAGGGGAGAAGGTCAGAGGGAGAAGCAGACTTCCTGCAGAGCCAGAAGTCTGATATGGTACTCGATCCCAGGACTCCGGGATCATGACCTGAGCCGAAGGCAGTAGCCCAACCAACTGAGCCACCCAGGCGCCCTGCAACTCTGACTTATTAACACTCCTGTAACAGCACTTTTACTATTGTGGGAGTTAAGAATGGCCTTGTCCTTGGCCCATTTTGATGGTCCTTGAGTCAACTACATTTTGGAATGTTCCTTGTAAGCCTGAAAAACATCTTTCCCTGAAATCCAAACAAGGCTTCTGCCCCAATCTTCAGAACTTAAAATGTCATTTACACATTTTTCCTACCTAATCATTTCTTCCTGTATTTGTGGGGCGGTGGGGGGAAGGTGAGGCTCCTTCCTCTGGATCTTTAAATACGATTATATCTCCCTAAGGCTAAGAATACAAACAAATACACATCCTATCCAGTTATTTTTCTGACTTCTATAGTCTGTTAATTTCAAGACCAAACTAGAAAATCCAACCTGTATCCACTGCTGCCACTTTCTCCCCATAGTCTTGTTACTTTTCCACTACAATCTGCTGCTGCATCCAGCACTCCACTGAGGTTACTCTAAGCCAACTAATCATGAGATTTAGTGCTACTTTCTCAACTTTATCTGTTTAACCTCTATCACATTTGTCATTACTGATTAGTCCTTCACTGATTTATAAAATCTCTCTTCCTTGATGTACAAAAAGTATCATTATCTTGGTGGGTTTTTTTATTTTCCTTCTTTCTTTTGGTCCTTCCCTTTTCATTTCTGCCAAACCTTTGAGGAAGGTTTGGTACATCTTAGTCCTTCTCTTCCCTTGAATATGTCCTTTCTCATCTCACCCCCTCTTCTTAGTACCCACATCTCAAACCAGTCCCAGCTCCAACAAGGCCCAGGCTCATCTACCCAAGCATTTGATGGGCAGTACTGCCAGAGGACAGCATATTAACTCAAAATCCATTCATATGTTTACATATATCTACACTCAGAATGTGATCTATTCCAGGTACTGTCCTGGGAGCCGGATATTCTGCAGCAAAAGTGAACAAAGCTCCTGTCCTCATGGAGCATTTTTCATTTCATTCATTTCATTTTTCATTCTGGGGTTGGTTGGTTGGTTTTGTTTTATTGTGCTTAAGACAATTCTGATGGAAGAAAACTCAGTTCTCTCATGGGCAATTTCTTTGTATAGCTAATCTTGAATGGTTAATAAGATACATTGTTTTAGTAAGACTGATAAAAGTGAGGCTGAGAAATTGCTCCATGTTTCTTTTACAAGGGTGTAACTTACATCTTACTATCCATTTGTATCAGTAAGTTCAGAATCAGAATCAGAGGAGTTCTGCAAGGTATTCCAAGTATTTACAACATTAAAGAATATTTGTTTTAATTTTTAAATAAACAAAAAAAGTTATACATATTCTGTTTCATCTTTAAAATAGAATAATGCCCCTGAATTCATACTGAGGAGCATGAGTAGTTAATGTACATGAAACAAAAAGTAATAACAACTATTGAATACCTACGATTTGCCATTTAAATATACTAATTTATCAATCCTCATGTCCTACCACATGATGTAGGGCATACTGTTATGTTCCTTTAACTGATTAGGAACTGAGGCAGAGAGAGATAAGTAACGCTGCTGAAGTCATATAGCCAGGAATGAATTTAGGAAGGTTTCTTCAGAATTTACAATCTTAACCCAATGAATGTGTTCATGCCTCACTCAGCTGAGGACCATTACAATCCTTATAGAGTTTAAAAATCATTATTATGTTTAGTTTCAGTCATTTATTTAGTAAATAATGTAGTACATAATTTATTTATTATTTATTTATATCCATAATAAACACTTGAAGACAGGATATATAAGAAACAGAGATGTTGTAATAACAGTTAATAATTCTCCAAATTCAATTTAAGCTGGTTTTCCCTAGATTCATCATCAGAGTTATTAAAATTCAAGATGTAAGAGAAAAATGCAATGATAATTATATCCCATTTGGCTTTTCATTTATTAATAAGAACACTAAGGCTTTCCTAATTTTTTAAACGGTAAAATCCTGAAATGTTACTTATTTTTTTTGAAAGAAAATCAAGTGTAAAATGAAGGAATTCTAAACATTAGCTAATAAAGTATTATTTCTAATTCTGCAATAAAGAGAAGCCAAACCAAACTAGATCTTAATATATACCAAAATTTAAAAGGAAACATGGATTTCTAAAGTCGTGCACTGAGGAACTTAGCAGACATTCTCCCCAGCAAAACCACAATTTAAATAGCAAAAATTTTAAATATAATCATTTAAAGTCTCTGGAAAATGTTGGAAGGGCATTCAGCATATGGAAAAACACTTATTCAAGAAAATCTACTAACTCTCAGCAAGAAAGCAAGAATCTGTGGCATTTGAACTACGATCTGCTCCCTTAACTCTCCCAACCAGTTAGGTGTTAATGGAAGCTCTATGCCAGGTGCTCTACTCCAGGTAGGCATGGCCAACATGCAGACTCCCTCTTCCTACCACCCCCAATCTGGGGTTACAGTTTCATGATGGGAGAGGCAAGCTGCCCCATTTCTCACACTCCCTTTAGCCCCATTTTGTAGAACTCTATTCTAAGTGGGCAAAGAAAATTTAGTCTCCTTTCCTCCACCTTGGCCACCTGCTTCCCACCCCCACCCCGTTGTAGGGTGAACATCCTACCTAGCTGTGGGAGGCCAAGAATGCTGGGACTCCAATTGCCTGAGAGCTGGAGCTTACTTGTAGGGTGAAGGTTCCACGTGGGAGGGCAACTGAAAAGACCAGGGATTGCTACCTCCTGCCTTGTGTACCCCCAGAATGAGATGGTACCTGGGGAAGAATGGTCTCATCCCCAGCTCTGGAGCAGTGGCACAGGTATTCTGCTCAGGGAGAAAGATAGGCCAAAGAAGATGAAAGGCTCTGCCTGAAAGGATTGAATTTGTTTGGAACAGTGAGTGAAGAACTCCACACATAAGGATGTTATTGATAATGAAGACCTTGCTGGGGAAGAGTTAAAAGAATGCTAGTAGCTCCATGATATAAGAAAAACATCAGAGCAAACAAACAGAAGTTTAATAGAACCAGGGAAAGAGAAAGCAGAGGACGGTCCTCCTGGGGCTGCATCCACTCAGAAGCAATTCTAATAGGACATGGGAAAGACTTGAAAAACATTCCTCATATCCCATACAGACCCATCAACACAGGACAACTCGCTGGCAAAGGAACTTAAAGACAACCTCTACCTAAACATGAACTGAACACTAACCTACTCTGACCCAGGGTGAATCCTAGGAAGCCAGACTTAAAAATAAAATCACATGTATCTCTGGCAGTCTGCAAGACCATATGTATGCCCAAGGCTGTGTAGTCTCCAGAGCAACCAGAGAGGGAACCTTTAAGCTTCTGGTCCTTGATAAATCTTTATCCATCCTTTTACTGTTAACCTATTGGTAGCTTTGAATCTAAAGCGTGTTGCCTGTAGACAGCATATAGTTGGATCTTGTTTTTTCAATGAACTTTGACAGCCTCTGCCCTTCAAGATACAGGCACACCTTGGAGATATTGTGGATTTGGATCCAGACCATTGCAATAAAACAAAAATTGCAATAAAGCAAGTCAAACAAATTTTTTTGGTTTCCTGGTGTATATAAATTATGTTTATTCTATATTGTAGTCTATAAAGTATGCAATAGCATACTTATTATTATTAAGTAGTATATTATATATACATTATATCTAAATGCACATACATTATATCATTAATGTATATACATTATATCTAAAGGTATATATATTATATCTAAAAAGACAATGTATATACCTTAAATAAAAAATACTTTAATGTTAAAAAATGCTAACTACTATCTGAGCTTTCAGCAAGTCATAATCACAAATCCCAGGCCACCATAACAAATATAATGACAAAAAAGTTTGAATGATGAAAAGTTTGGCAAAAATGATCAAAATGTGACACAGAGACATGAGGTCATGAGGTCAGTAAATGCTGTTGGAAAAATGGCATCAATAGACTTATTGAATGCAGGTTGCCACAAACCTTCAATTTGTAAAAAAAAAAAAAAAAATCAAGCAGTAACTGAGAACAGGGCAAAAAAATTAAGCACAACTAAACAAGGTATGCATTACTTTAAAAATTCCCTGGATCTTTGGCTTACAAATTTTTTACTATGCTGGGTGTGGCTATCTTTGTTAAGTTATTTAAAGTACACTAAGCTTTAGGATGCATAGATTAGTTTTTTTTAATCAAAGTTTAAAGGTTGGGCAATTTATAGCCATTACTTCTTCAAGTGTTTTTTTTTGTTCTTTTCTTTCCTCTCCTTCAGGTATTTCCATGATGCATGTTGGTATGCTTCAAGATGTCCTACCTTTCACTGGAACTCTGTTCATTTTTATCTTCTTTCTTCTGTTCTTCAAAATGTATAATCTCTGTTCAGATCCTTTATTCTATCAACTCAAATATACTGCTGAATATCTCTAGTGAGTTTTTAATTTTGGTTATTTACTTTTCAACTCCAGAATTCCCATTTGGTTATTTTTAAAAATTTCCATTTACTGATACTCTCTATTTGATGAGATATTATCATCATATCCTCCCCTTTACTGCTATAACCTGGCTTCTTTTAATTCTTTAAATATATTTATAATAGTTGCTTTGAAGTCTATGTTGGCTGAGCATGACATCTAGGACTTTTTAAAGGCAATTTCTGTCGCCTGCTTTTTTCTTGTGTATGGGTCACACTTGCTGTTTCCTTGCATTTCTCAATTTTTTGTTGCAAATTGGGCAAGTCAGATAGTGTATTGTAGCAACTCTGAATATTGGGCCCATTCCTTCCAGGAATTGGAAGGAATTGGCTGCCTGTTTGTAACTTGGTTAGACTATTTCAGTGAAGTCTATTTCCCCTACAGTGTGTAGCCACTGACGTTACCACTCAGAGGGTGCAGCTGTGACCACGGGCAGTTGGTCTGGGTGACAGTGGTTTTTAGCAGGGTTCTCTTAACTGTCGCTTTCCCTGAACTTTGCTAAGCTGCTTGCCTCTGCTGGAATCACACTTAGCTGTTACTCTCTTGTGCTATTATTTTTGATAAGAGGCTGGAGCATAAACTGTTCCACAATCTGATCCAATTAAATTTGGACCCTTGGCAGGGATAATCCCTGAGGCCAGTCTTTAAGACTTGTCTGACCCCAGGAAGGCTGTTCTTAGCTGTCTCTTTCCCTGGTTCTTTAGGTTAAACTACTGGTTGGCCTATGATTTAGTGTGTTGCTCTCATGGTGATACCAGCCTCCTCTTGTTTACCACCAAAGTCTCCACTATTTCCAAAAGTGTCCCCTGCCAGGTACCAAATAACATCAATTTCATTCTTAGCCTATTCTTACTGCACATCTCCTCCCCTGGGCAGAATGCCTGGGTCACTGCTCTACAGCTGGTGGCAGGGACTGTAGCCTCTGGTTTTTTTGGCTTACCTCTCTAGGTGTAGAACCTCCACCCATGAGCAAGCTGAGGCAAGGGCAATTGGGGCCCAATATTCTTGGCCCGCCATGCATGGGGTAAAACTTTTTCCCTATGAGGGGAGTGGGGTTGGATGAAGGAAGGAAGCCCAAGACCTCTCAGCTGTTCTTGCCCAGAATAGAGTTTAGGTGATTAGAGCTATCATCTCCCTGAGGATCACCAGTTGGGAAGCTCTGATACACTTTATAGAATTGTATGTTCGTAAAGAATCTTGGGATGCAAACGAGTTAACTTTAATAAGGTCTTTTAGCATGTAAGGGGTACAATTTTTAGATTTAACTTCTAAGAGTTTACCAATAACTTTGTTTGAATAACAGTCATTCAGTTTTTTTCAAATATATGCTATAGTACCAGACCTGTTGCTATATGGGATTCACATGTTGGTCTGCAAAGTATTAATACTGCAAGTTGAAATATGTGCTCATATGTCTCTTCTATGATCACTCTCTTGTTTTTATAATCATCACATTGAAAATACAAGCTGATTTTATCTTCAACTAACACTGTTTCTTTGAAAGAAAAAAAGTAGTGCTATATAAAGTGATTTTTAAATTGAAGGATACCTATGCATCATTTGTGTTTTCAAAATTTATGTTATATAAAACCGTAAGGAATAAAATAACCAGACATAATACTTTCATTAAAATTAATGGAAGTAGTTAATGCAGTTCATACCAGTATGGTTGTAGACAACATCAGTAATACAAAGAATATTCCACTCCTTTTTCAATTTTTCCACTAGATGTCCAACATCAATCCAGGTATACTTTTTATTAGGTCTTGAAAAGTCAGAATTTAATTCTAACTGGTTGGAAAGGGAGTAGCATGATCTAGATAGTCCAAGAGTCTGTAATGGGGTAAAATGAATCATGTTGTAACCTGCAACATAAGAAAATAAACAAAGACAACTGTAAGAAAACAAACTAAGTAACTAAAACTAAGCAAAATAAGTTTAAACTTCCTTAAGTAATTCTACATAGCAAGGCAATCATGTGACTAGAAAAGGAGTTAAAAGACTAGAGTTCAAATCCTAGCTGTACACCGAGTAACTTCAAGCAAATCTACTTAAATCTTTCAGAATACCAGTGTCCTCATATATAAGACAGAGATAATGAGATAATGCATTTGAAAAAATCATGGTACACAGTGCCTAGTTACTATTAGGGTCTCAATTTATATTTGTTGGATGTATATATATACATGCAGAAAATATATATTATACAAGTATATCAGCATGTCTTGTGCCTACTTTTAATCCTCCATTACACGTGTGTTCTGTTTCAATTATGTCAGTAAACTTATCTCTTTCCTCATATTATATTCAACTTGAAAGCAGAAAATTAATATTACCCTTTGCCTATATCTGTTGTATATAGGGTAGCACACACCTTCTATATGGAAGACAGTTACTCAGCATTGAATTAAAGTTATATACAAGAATAATACATTTTCCAAAACATTTTAATAATTTACTACTAATTTTTATACGTCAAAGTAAAGTCTTATATACAATAATGATCTCATTTTATTATTAAAGTTCCTTACTTTACTGAGTTGAACCATATAATTTACTATTTTTGTAGGTTAAAAGTAGTTAAATCTTAACAACTTTATACAATTCTATTTATATTACTAAATATACTAAGAAACAAAATTAAAAGGAGAATCAAAGCTTTTGAAATCTGTATCACAGAGGATAATTACATTTATTTTTAAAAAGAAAAGAAAGATAGCTGACATTACCTGATTCTTTCGCAACCCTAAGTCTGCTTTCCCACTCATCAAAAGGTCCCAGACATTTGGCTAAAAATGTCTGGAGAGTAACACAGTCCAAGGGTAACACGTGATTATCAGCACCAACATGTAAAACAGGATCCACAACTATGTAACCCCCACCACTTCTCTCATTTCTAAGGAGAAAACAAAACAAAAACTTCTCAATTAATGATAGAAAAAAAAAAACCTGATAGTCTGATTCTCTAATGGGATGTTGAATTGTCCCATTAAAAAATATATCTCTAAGAAAAAAATATATATATATATTTCTAAGAACATAAAATCATTTACAAGTTGCAATGAAACAACGGAAAAGCCTCATTTTATCCTCTTCTGATCTCTACATAATGACATAAAACATATAACATCTAATAATGTTGCTGTAAGGAAAAATAAGTGTACTAAAATCTGTCAGTAATAACAAGGGCACTCAAGCAAATAGCATCTTATAATGAAGTTATATGAAAAGACTAGACTATTCAAGCTTTTACTTAAAAAAAAATACTTTGAATCTTCAATGAGTCATAACACTTACTTCCTAGGAACCAAAGAATCATATTCTCTTTGCATCTCAAAAAACCCTGTAAAAATTGTACTGCCATGGTTTACCTGGTAACTTTTTACAAGCTAGATAATTTAACTAGATAGAATAAATTAACTTAAAAAAAAAAAAGAATAAATTAACTTTTATCCCACAGATCCCACATTAACTTTTATACCCACATACAGGACACCTGACTTACCCTTGAAGGAAGTAATACTGAAATGATCCAGCTTGCTGAAGATTAAGTCTACAGTATTTATCAGAATCATCTTCCCTTTCTGTTGGATTTTCCCATTCCAGGGAACGGAATTTTTCTCGATTAAATGGTTCTCCAGGAAATGGGTAATTTGTATACACTGTAACTGCTTTTCCCTGTAAAGTGGGGCCTAATCGGAACTGTAGTTCGAACCCTAAACAAAAAGCACATTTCAATAAACTCATTGTAGGAACTTAAATTACTACATTAAAAAATTGATGTTTTATTTAAAGTATAACATAAACTATGATTTCTCAACTATGTTTAAATAACTCCTAGGGATGCCTGTGTGGCTCCTTCAGTTAAGGGGCTGCCTTTGGCTCAGGTTATGATCCTGGGGTTCTGGGATCGAGTTCTGCATCAGGTTCCTTGCTCTGTGGGGAGCCTGCTTCTCCTTCTGCCTGCTATGTGCACGTACTCTCTCTCTCTCTGACAAATAAATAAAAAAATATTGAAAAAAAAGATTTTATTTATTTGTGAGAGAGAGTGAGCATGAGCAGGGGAAAAGGCAAAGAGATGGAAAGGGAGAAGCAGGCTCCCCATTAAGCAGGGTATCCAACAGGGGGCTTGATCCCAGGACCCAAGCCAAAGACAGACATGTAACTGACTGAGCCATGCAGATGCCCCAAATAAATAAAACCTTAAAAAAAAAAAAACTCCTAATAAATAATGCTGGTTTTGGTACTACTTTGCATTCTAATTTAGCTGAATTTTATATTTTAACAAACACTTTACATCATAGAACTGCTTGCTCTGTACTGTCCGTCTCTTCTCCTGGAAACTGATTACTTTTTGCATGGCTACTTTGGAATATGCAAATTCATTTTTTTCTTTCTTTCTTTCTGTCTGTCTGTCTTTCTTTCTTTTCTTTCTTTCAAGATTTTTATTTATTTATTTGACACAGAGAGAGAAAGTGCACAAGCAGGGAGATCAGCAGGCAGAGGGAGAGGGAGAAGCAGACTTCCCCTGAGCAGGGAGCCTGATGCAGGGCTCAATACCAGGACCCTGGAATCATGACCTGAGCTGAAAGAAGATGTTTAACTGGCTGAGCCACCCAGGCGTCCCTCTTTTTTCTTTAATAACATGTCTTCAAGTTTATTGAGAGTACTTTTAGAAATCTAGGATAGCACTAAAGTAAAAAATTTTACTGAACTTGAAATCTTTAAATTTTAATTCCAGTATTATTAACATATAGTGTTATATTATTTCCAGTTATAAAATATAGTGTTCAATAATTCTATACATTACTCAACGTTCATCATGATAAATGTACTCTTAATTCCCTTCGCCTATTCAACCCATCCCCCCACCAAACTCTCTGGAAACCATCATTTTGTTTTCTACAGTTCAAGTCTGTTTTTTGGTTTGTCCCTTTTTTCTTTGTTTTGTTTCTTAAATGCCACATCTGAGTGAAATCGTATGGTATTTGTCTTTCTCTGACTGATTATTTCGTTTGGGATTTATTCTCTGGATCCGTCCACATTGTTGCAAAATGGCAAGATTTTGGTCTTTTTTATGGTTAATACCAAATCTTCCTTATCAATTCATCTGTTGATGGACACTTGGGCTGCTTCCATAATTTGGCTATTGTAGATAATGCTGCAATGATAAATGGTGCATTTATCTTTTTTTTTTTTTAAAGATTTTATTTGACAGAGAGACAGATCACAAGTAGGCAGAGAGGCAGGTAGAGAGAGAGAAGGGGAAGCAGGCTACCCGCCGAGCTGAGCCTAAGGTAGAGGCTTTAACCCACTGAGCCACCCAGGCACCTCTGCATTTATCTTTTCATATTAGTGTTTTGATATTCTTTGGATCAACACTCAGTAGAGGAATTACTGGATCATATGGTAGTTTTACTTCTAACTTTTTGAGGAATCACCATACTGTTTTCCGCAATGGCTATACTAGTTTACATTCCCATCAACAGTATACACGGTTTTCATTTTCTCCAAGATGTGCAAGTTCTTACATTACTCCATTTCCCATAACTCCTCAACTTTTCCAATCCCTTGCCCCCACCTCTGCATTGATTGCCCAAGGGGGGCATCTAGTACTTATAGACCTTTGCTAGTATTTTTCAAACAGCAACAGAAAAGTGAGTTTCTCTGTGGTGTCAGAGTATGTGATAGTATGTAAAATTTGGGAGGTATCATGGAACAACCATCTCTCCAGAGAAAGCCAGTCTTCCCGAGAGAAGACAACCTTTAGAGGGGCAGTTTTCAGATTTCTAACGGGAGTTCCAAAGGCATTTGAGCCCCTGATACTGTTCTGGATGTCTGCTCAAATCCAGAGGTATGGTAATAAAGAGTTAACAAGTGGCTGTGTGAGGCTGGGGTTGGGGGTTGGGAGTGCTGAGCCCTGGCTGAGCAGTGTTTGCCAACTTTCTGGGGGAAACAATCTTGCTGTGTGGTCAACCTTAAGCTACCAATGTGACATCAGTGAACATGGAACTGGGAAGAGATATGCACAATCAGCTCTCGTCAGTCAACACAAGTGATTCCGGCAAACTACTGCCTCTATCCCTACTTCTCATGGTTTACTATTTAATAATTAAGCCTTTCTTCAAATTCTGAGGGCCAAAACATTCCTGCTTTTTACCTGTTAGGCTATTTCTATTAAAATATATCTGAGACTTCTATAATGTGTTACAAGTATTTTGCCATGAGAGAAAAAAAATCAACACATGATAATTTTACTGTGACATAAAAATTGTGGTTGGTTCAGGGCAGATTTTAAATCTTGACTATCATTATTAGAATGTGAAAATTTTGACTATAGTAAAGTCTGTTAGAAATATAAGGAATGTAATAGTATACTTATCATGATGAGCACTGAGCAATGTACAGAATTGTTGAATCACTATATGTATACCTGAAACTAATATAACACTGTTACATTAGTTAACACTGTTAACTATACTGGAATTAAAATAAAAAGCCTTATGAAAAAAGAAATATAAGGCTTCTAAATTTTAATAATGAACGTAACATTTCAATTAATAAAGGGTAATAACCAATGAAGCAGGAAAATTAGGTTTGCTGATTATAATATTTAAGCTTAAGGAAAAAAATTTTAAAAGATTTTATTTATTTATTTGTCAGAGATAGAGCACACAAGCAGGGGGAGCGGCAGGCAGAGGGAGAAGCAGGCTCCCTGAGGCAGGACTTAATTCCAGGATAATCCTTGGGATCATGACCTGAACCAAAGGAAGATGCTTAACCCACTGAACCACCCAGGCATCCCAAGTTTAAGTAAATTTTAAACATTTATTTATTTTTTTATTATTGAAGCATAGTTGACATGATGTTATATTACTTTCAAGTGTATAACATAATCATTCAACAATTCTACACATTACACAATGCTCACTGCAATAAGTGCAGTCATCATACACTGTTATTACAATATTATTGCCTATAGCCCCTATGCTGCACTTTTCATCTCTGGGACTTATTTATTTTATAACTGGAAATGTTTACCTCTGAAGAAACTTTTTGAAAAGAAAGAAGCATACTAATATCTATACTTTTAATGCTCAATTTATTAAACATCTAACAAAGTATAGATAATTATGTAATGAGTGCCCACCATATATAGAAAACAAAATAGACAACGATCTCTGCTCTGGTGGACCCTGAGTTCTATAGGGGGAAGGCAGCCATTAAACAATGAACAAGACAAATAAGTAAGAAAAAACAGTATGCCAGGGAGGGATAAATGCTAAGAGAAAAAAGAAAAATCAGATCAATGCAAGGAAAATGTGGGAAAAGAAGAGATGGTAGGGAGGAGGTAGCAATTTTAAACAGATGGTTATTAAAAAGCTTGAGAGAAGCAAGGGAGTTAGCCTCATGGCTATTCATGGCCATCTGTGGAAATTATTGACCAAGCAAAGGAAACAGAAAGGACTTAGGATGGAAGCATGCCTGGTGGTTCCAGAAATAAGAAGCTCAGTGTGTCTGGATTGGAATAAGCTAGGAGAGAAGTAGTAGGATATAAGAAAAGAAAGGTAATAGGCAATCAGATCATGATTTTGTAGGCCATTTTAAGTATTTTGGCTCCTTCTCTAACTGAAGTGAGGAGCCAATGAACAGTTTTGAGCAGAGATGTCACATGACATAACTTGTGTATTAAATCACTTTGTATATCACTCCAGTATGTCTGTTTCTGGCCATAATGGAGTAACTGGTATTAGGTTTGCCCTTTCTTGAGAAACTAGAAGAAATATATAAGACAGCTGTTTTCAGAAATAAGTAGTGATGGACTGTGATGCCTGAGAGAAGGGTGATTCCTATGAACCTTCTACATTTCAGACTGGGGGAACTTTCTGGACTGTGACAAGGGAGCAGGAACAATAGGCTGAGCTGAGGAGAGAGAGATTAGAGTTTGGGGAGGGTGAAGAAAGTGCAATTTTCAGAGCAGAGTATGGCATAGAAGAAAGCTATGCAAAGAAAGAGCTCTAGAAATTACCTAGGGTCATCTTGAATTTGCCTGAGTATCAGGCTGACATGGGTAGTGTTTGCCTACAGGATGCTGGGCAAAGAATAACCACTAGGAACTACCAATTGACCAATTCCCAGTGCTTACTCAGGCCTGGGAGACATTACAACTTTCAAGCAGCCAGAGTGAAGACACATTGTTGAACACCTGTTGTATTCAAGAGTCATGTCTTATGTAAAAGGGCTAAGATAGCCCTAGAGTAAAAACTACTATAGACTTATCCTGTCAAAGCTTAAAATAGCCTCAAAAGGATAAGCTGACCCACAGATAATGTATATGGCTGCTAAAATAAAAGGCATCATTCCTTTAAAGAAAGACCAAAAAAAAAGGGCTCCTAGGTGATTCAGTGGGTTAAAGCCTCTGCCTTCGGCCCGGGTCATGATCCCAGGGTCCTGGGATGGAGCCCCACATCAGACTCCCTGCTCGGCGGAGAGCCTGCTTCTCCCTCTCGCTCTCCCTGTCTCTCTGCCTACTTGTGCTATCTATCTCTCCGTCAAATAAATAAATAAAATCTTTTAAAAAATGTTTTAAAAAATGAAAACTATAAGGCCTGAGATGAAAAATCTGCAACATGGAATTAATGGATGGTGAGACATGGTAAAAAAAAAAAATTAGTGACTTTCAAGGCACAGGGATAAAAATTTGCAAAATGAAACAGAAAAAAGAATCCAAAAATTGAAAAAGCATCAGTGATCTGTGGAACAAATGAAATGGCCTAATATATAGGTAATCAGAGTCCTCAAAGAAGAGGAAAGGGGGGGGATATCAAGTCTTTAAAGAAATAATGGATAGAAAAATCCCCAAATTTGATAAAAACAACAAATTTACAGATCAAAGAAGTTCAATAAATCCCCAGTCAAGAAACATGATGGAAATCACACCAAGAAACATCAAAATCAAATTGCTCATAACCAGTGATAAAGAGACTATCTTGCAAATAGCCAGATGGGAGAAAATGTCACAATAAGTTCAGAGGAACAATGATAAAGATGACAGATTCTCATGGGAAACAATAAAAGCAAGAAGACAGTGGAGCAGTACCTTTAAAGGTACAGTAGATTTTTGGACAATATGGGTTTGAACTGTGCAGGTCCACTTACACATTGTTTTTTTAACAGTACAGTACTGTAAATGTATTTTCTTTTCCTCATGATTTTCTTTCTTTCTTTCTTTTAAGATTTCATTTATTTGAAAGAGAGAGAATGAGCGATGGGAAGGCACAGAGGGAGGGGCAGAAGCAGACTCCCCACTGAGCAGGGAGCTCTACTGGAGGGGGGGGGGCTGGATCCTAGACCTGGAGATCATGACCCCAGCTGAAGGCAGAGGCTTAACTGACTAAGCCACCCAGACACCCCTCCTTATGATTGTCTTAATAACATTCTCTTGGGGCGCCTGGGTGGCTCAGTGGGTTAAGGCCTCTGCCTTCAGTTCAGGTCATGATCTCAGGAGTCCTGGGATCGAGCCCCGCCTCGGGCTCTAGGCTCATCAGGGAGCCTGCTTCTCCTCTCTCTTCTCTGCCTGCCACTCTGCCTACTTGTGATCTCTCTCTGTCAAATAAGTAAATAAAATATTAAAAAAAAAAATAACATTCTCTTTTCTCTAGCTTACTCACTGTTAGATTAAAGTATATAATACCTTTAACATATAACATATGTGTTATCTATAAGGCTTCTGGTCAACAGTAGGCTATTAGTAGTTAAGTTTGGGGGAAGTCTAAAGTTATACTTGGATTTTTGGCTGCATGGGGAGGGGGGTCAGTGCCCCTAAACTCTGCACTCTTTAAGGGTCAACTGTACTTAGAGATTAAAACTGTCAGCCTGGAATTCTATACTTGGTGAAATATCTTTCAAAAATAAAGGTGATTTTTCAATGTCAGAAAAGATGTTACAAATAAGTAAGGCTGAAGCTACAATGAACCCTACTGTGGTGGATATAAATCAGAGGTATCAGTATCAGTATCAGTTTGATTTAAAGCAAATCCTGAAATGCAGAACATGTGGATGTTTCAGTCATGTTTAAAATTGAGTCCTCAGATCGAGCCCCGCATTGGGCTCCCTGCTTGGTGGGAAACCTGCTTCTCCCTCTCCCACTCCCCTTGCTTGTGTTCCCTCTCTTGCTGTGTGTCTCTCTCTGTCAAATAAATAAATAAAAACTTAAAAAAAAAAATAAAATTGCTCTTTGGTAGACGTAAGTCCTCCCCATGTTGTTCAACAGATGGTAAATTCTACATCACAATAAGCTATTCTTTGTGAACACAAGATTTCAATAGAAGACATTTAAGAGAATGCTGGACTCTTTCAATTTACTGTAATCCAATCAAATACCTCTACTTTGCCTAAAGAAATACAAATACTCTGTTTTGCATACTGGAGACAATGTGAGGAATGGAAGTTCTAGGCATTCCTTGTAAAAATTATAATTTAGTGATAAGTACTGCTAACCATATTCTTGGATTGTACTAAATTATGAATATAATTTTTTTCATAGCAAATGGCTTTAGCAAGTAAGAAACAAATTATCCAAATGGCATTATTAAGTAACTGCAAAAATCTAGGGACTCACTTTTAGTTCTCACATTGTACAATGAAAATGACAATTTCTTTTCCAAGTAGCTATATATACAAATTTTTCTATATGTAATTTGGCATAAATATACTAAGTGTTAATAAGGCTTATGTTTGACCCAATAATTTCATATATACATATATTTTGTAAGGAATTAATGATGTAAACACAGAGTATATTCATAACAGCTTTATTTATTATAATTAAACTGATAACAAAATATCTAATGATTTGGAATGATTAAATAAATTACGATACAAATTATGGTCTTATTCAAACTAGAATATTATAAGCCATTATAAGTCTTGTCATCTAAAGATATTTAATAACATGGCTACTTTTATTCCATTTTGTTCATTTTATGCATCTACATAGATCTTTTGAAATCCTTTCTGGAAAAAAGCATGGCTGAAATGTGTAAGCCAGGAGGTGGAATTCATACACCATTATACTTTAAGCAGGTTTCAACTTGCTTGGATAGTATAAACCCAATTTTGTTTTGAAACAATAAGCACAGAGAAAAGGCTTTTTATACACTTGTATAATTTTATAATTGGGGAAACATCATTTTAAAGTTGGAGGCACAATTATGAAGAGATAGTTTGAGAAAGAATTGCTGAAGAAATTAAAATGTGAAATTTTAATACTTAGTGACTGTGAGAATCATAAATATCTACATCTTTACAATAATGACTACATTTATTACAGAATAAGTGGTATCATTTTGGACAGGTACAAACAACAGAGATTAGCTGTCTGAGCATATTTAAACAACCTGTACCCTGTTCAGTTTATACAAATATTGTTTTTATCATTACACAAGGATTCAGAGAATTTGTAGTACAAAGGTTAAAACTCATCCAAAATCTCAAAACAGTACTTGGATTAGTGGTATACCCTCAGAAAAAAACGATAAGCATTCTCTAAATATGAATATTAATTTATTTATAGAATACACATGTATGGTGATTTAATAGATTACATAAATTATAAAACATAAAAATGGGATAAGATATAAATAAAATAAGCAATATTTTAAATCATTTTATTTTTTAATGGATGGAAAAATTTTTTTAGCTCTCAAATATTGATAATATCTGTGACAGCAATGTGATTAAATAAATTTAATTTTAAGTCTTTGTTCAATATTTTATGATAAAGTAATTTAAAGATTTTAACATCTGTTTATTGATATTTGGCTTAGTCGCCTCAGACTTAAAAAAACACCACAAAAAGATACTCAAATTTAGGGGCGCCTGGGTGGCTCAGTTGGTTGGGCGACTGCCTTTGGCTGCGGTCATGATCCCGGAGTCCCAGGATCGAGTCCCATATCAGGCTCCCAGCTCTGCGGGAAGTCTGCTTCTCCCTCTGACCTTCTCCCCTCTCATTCTTTCTCTCTCTCTCTCTCAAATAAATAAATAAATAAAATCTTTAAAAAAAAAAAAAGATACTCAAATTTAAATGGAAGAAGCTCTTGGTGGCTATGTTTACTAATCCATGACATTAACTTTTCAATCCCATTCACCAATTATGTAAAGATTTTTGTTGAAATGTGCTAGGAAAGATATGTTTTCCTGCCATCAATTGTTTTTATAAGCTAATAAGATGTTCCATATTTATATATTAAACAGATGATTTGAAAACTAACCAAAATCCTTTATCTGGAAGATTTAAACAGATTAGAAAATTTTGTTACCAACTTTTTAAAGAGGGCAGATATTCATCATATGGCTAAAATCAAATGATGGTGGTGTTACCAAAATACATATTCAAAATGTTCTTGCTACAGCAAGGGCCAGCAAACTATATGCAGCCTACTATCTATTTCTGTAAATAAAGTTTTATTGGAACATAGCCACACCCATTCATTTATGTGTTGTTTATGGTTGCTTTCATGATACAATGGCTGAGTTGAGTAGCTGCAACAGAAAGTATATGGCCTGCAAAGCTGACATATTTGCTATATTTGCTATCTGAACCTTTACAAAAAAAGTGTGTTCAACTCTGTTCTACAGAATCAATTTTCATCAAAAGCGGTTAACTTTCTCACGTTTACCTCACAGTCAAATTGTGTTTATTTTTTCAGAATTTTTTTTCTTTAGAAAATATTTTCTAAGTATTGTACTGTTGAAAGCTACATGTCATCCCTGAAAAGGGCGAATCTCAAACAGCAAATATCAACCACTTTCTAACTCATCCTCAAGTTTCACAACTTCTTGAGGTAAAAGAGGCATTTATAGTTATTCCACCTTTTTTTATGAAGTACTGTATAGATTCTACTATTTAAGATAATACAACTTATATATGTACTTAACCTGGTTTAGCTAAAAATGTAACCCGTGGCAACACACTGCAAGCAAACCAGATATGGTGTGATTGTCAACCCCTTCCAGACCTACAACCTCTACTCTTTTCTCAGAATATCTCCTTTTTGTTTATAACTCATCTGACCCACAAACTGAAAGCATCAATGTCAATTTATAGATTACCAAAATGTAATTGCTTTTTTAAAAATGTTTTTCAGAAAGTTATTTATTTATTTTTTAGTGATATCTATACCTAACGTGGCGCTCAAACTCATGACCCTGAGATCGAGTTGCATGCTCTGCCTGAACCAGGCAGGTGTCCCCAGATTTAATAACTTTTTAAGAACAAAAACAGATGAAACAAAAAAGGGAAAAGAAATGAAAAATCATGTACTTTTTCCCTATATTTCAGTAGACAGATCAGTGCTTTACCCTCAAGGGTACATAGCCACTCTGTGGACCTCTAGTACAACTTCCTGAAACTAAAATTTTTATGTACAGTAAATGAAACATTAGAATACCTAGTGTCTCTCAGATTCCATAATTACTCACTCAGTTTGCTAATATTAGCTTAGGTCATAGCAGTACATGGTGTGGCTATCTTATTCCTCATAGAACACTAGGAATACTTTACTCAGATTAGCCATTCCCTCCTGTAGGGAACTAGTAAAATGAGTGATTAAACTATTAATATAAATTAAATTTTTCCATCTTGTTCCCTCCACTAAACTTATATAAGCTCAAGCTCCTAATCAAGAAACCTTTATAAGTATTTTTTTTTAAAGATTTTATTTACTTATTTGACAGAGAGAGAGATCACAAGTAGGCAGAGAAGCAGGCAGAGAAAGAGGGGGAAGCGGGATCCCTGCTGAGCAGAGGGCCTGATGCGGGGCTTGATCCCAGGACCCTGAGATCATGACCTGAGCGGAAGGCAGAGGCTTTAACCCACTGAGCCATAAGTATTTTCTTTAAAAAAAAAAAAAGTGTTAAGTTGAAATTTGACCAACCAATATAAAAACGGAAGAACTCCAGGTTTGGGGAAAACTGATTTTGTTCATTATTCTGCCATTGAATGAAATAGGAAATATAGGGGAAGGCTATGATCTGGCTAGAAAAAATAATTATTTGGTCTTGTACTTGTTGAATTAGAAGGATCTATAGAGATATTAGCCTTGAAAATGAGGAGGAATCCTTTCTTAAGGAAAAGTGAAAAGCAAAGAAAAATGAAGAAGGACTTGGTGACCAATTAAATATGAAAGAACCAAAAACTGGCAGTTTTTCTTCACACCTAATTGGTCACCAAGTCCTATGAATTTAAAAATGTCTCATACTCTATTCCCTTTTCTCTGACTCTGATGTAGTTAAACCCATCTTTAACCAGACATGTTTTCAAAATAGCCTTCTTGATGATTTCTTGTCTCCAATGTCCCTTTATCTTTCACATTATATTTATCTTCTATAACAACATGATCACCTCATTACTTATACAACAAACTGACATGTTCCCATTTATATCATTTGGTTGAATTTACTGGTTTTAACTAGAGTTATAGACTGAACTACATCATTCTTATTTTATAAACCCTTTATAGTTCCCCTCTTCAAATAGATTGGCTGAATTTACACTTTTTGCTAGCTTTAACTTGTGTTTTGGTAATTAATTAGCAAGGATTTATCGACTGTTGTACATTGTACTAGGTTTATAATAATTTCTCCATCCTCAGAGATCTTAAATTCTAGCTGGACACTTTTATTTTATTTATTTATTTGTTTGTTTGTTTGTTTGTTTGTTTATAAAAGATTTTATTTATTTGACAGAGAGAAAGAGATCACAAGTAGGCAGAGAGGCAGGCAGATAGAGAGGGGGAAGCAGGCTCCCCGCAGAGAGCACAATGCAGGGCTCGATCCCAGGACCCTGAGATCATGACCTGAGCTGAAAGCAGAGGCTTTAACCCACTGAGCCACCAGGAACCCCTAGCTGGACACTTTTAGATAAGCTTTTAGAAACTGCTACATTATTCAGGACTTAATTGTTCTGTCACTACTGTGTGATTGGAAATCAAAGAAAGGAGATAACAAGAAGTTAAAGAAAGGGACGCCTGGGTGGCTCAGTTGGTTAAGCAGCTGCCTTTGGCTCAGGTCATGATCCCGGCATCTTAGGATCGAGTCCAGCATCGGGCTCCTTGCTCCGGGGGAGCCTGCTCCTCTCTCTGCCTGCTTGTGTTCTCTCTCTGTTAAATGAATAAATAAAATCTTTAAAAAAAAAAGTTAAAGAAAGACCTCACGGAGGAGGTGGAATTTTAGCTAAAAGTTGAGAGGTAGGCGACACACAGAATGATAGGAAAAGGATTTAATAGATATAGAGGAATCTGACAAGGGTGAAGAAGGTGTCAGAATAGCTATGAGAAAAGTAAGCGGGGGGAGGGAATTAACAAGGGAACTATAAAGATGTAGGACACTAGTAGTGGGTAGCAATGAGATAACCACCTTGACTAGGGAAGATGGATTCCATTACAGGATGTCTTGGAAGTCAGCCAGGGGCATTTAAATTTGACTTTATATATAAACATCAATTAAGGAAAAGGGAAGATATGGCATAAGAAAATTACTCTTTTTTCTTTTTTGAGATTTTATTTATTTATTGGTCAGAGAGAGAGAGACAGCGTGTGCAAGCATTGGGAGTGGCACGCAGCGGGAGAAGCAGGCTCCCCACTGAGCAAGGACCCTGATGCAGGGCTGGATCCCAGGACCTTGGGATCATGATCTGAGATGAAAGCAGCCACTTAACCAACTGAGCCACCCAGGCACCCCAAGACGACTATTCTAGTATCCATATTCAGGCATATGAAAGACAGAGACAGGAAAAGGGAGACATCTGGAAAGAAATTAATAGTGCTTAAAGACACTGCAGTTAAAGAGAAGAAATTGTCAAAGAAGAGTACAAAGTTTCAAAGGCCTTGAAACTATGAAAATGGAGATATCACTAAAATAAACAGGATGGGAAATAAACAAGGTCTGAGAATAAGGAGGAGATGATTTTTGATGTTAGACCTAAGCATCTCCAAGTGGAGCTATCCTGAGTCTATTCTATAGTGTCAAACCTGGATGAAGCCAAGAAACCAGGGCGAAATAGATAGGTATAGTAATCCATCAATGCTTTTTACCAATTTAGGACTTTAAAACCATATATTATTAATTTTGAGCTTCAAAATCCAGGAAGGTAGAAGAGCAGAAATTAACATCTTCACTTCACAAATAAATTAATGTTAATAACTCATGGATTTTCCCAAAGTCAAAAAAGTTGTTAGAGCAGAGCCAAGAAAATTCTAGTTTCGTATTCTTGCCATTATACTCCTGGCTTTCAAGAAGCAAGCAAAATTCAAGGCTCTTCTTCCAAAAAAGAGCCGTCAGTATAGAAGCAACAAATGAGGCTATGAGAATGTGTAACTCTTTGAGGGCAGAAGAGGAAAAGAAAGGATTTCTTGCAGATAGATAGAATTAATTAAAATGTGGAAGGAAGAGAGCTCAGCAAGAGACACCATGAACTTGACAAGAGTACTCAAGAGGGTAGGAAAAAAATCAAAACCAGGAAAGTGCAGAGTCAGGAAAGCCAAAAATGGAGTATGTACTGAGTGATCTTAAATGCCAAAGTTGGAAGGTGATTTGGCATGGAGGTAACACATTTGATGGTTGAATTTTCTTTCTTTTTTTTTTTTTTCCAAAAATTTAACTCGAGATATTGGGGGGAAATCCTTCAATGTTTACTATCAACAGCTATCTGTTACATTATTAAAAGGGGCTTCATTTTATATTTCATACATTAAATTTCTGCTTCACAAGTTATATTAACATAAATGAGTATGGGATGTTTTTCTCGAAAAATTATAAACTCTAAAAAAAAGCTCAAATATATTTCAATGTAACCTGATCAATTTTTTCACTTTTTATATGGCAAAAAATATTTTCAGCTTTATCTTTGCCATTATCTGAGAGGCTTTTGAGAAACATAATAGTTTGTTTTTTGCTGTGATCCATTTTACTAAATCAAAGTTCCAGTAAAGGAAAAGAATGAGGGCTATAAAAAGCAAAACTATACATACACTCCAAGTAAAATTACAGATGGAGTAATTTACCAAGTTTTTATAATAATTGTTAATAGAAATAATATGGTCAATGTCTTGATCCTTTTGCAACTTCTGTCCTAAGTGGAAGTTACCACAGAAAGTGAGCTACTTTATCCTTTTTCTAACATGACAAATATAAAATGTTTTTAACTTTACAGCTAAAATTAACTTTCATTAGTGGTATTTTTAGAATACAGCACCACCTTTGCACTAATCAAATTTAGAAAGGTCCTTGGCAATTATATCTATCTTAAATTTAAAAAAATTAATATGACATTTACTTAAAAATTTAAAAGACACATTAAAAACATTCAAAAGGCACAGAGCTAAACGACTTGCTACTGACCTTGTTCAAGTCTGAAGAGAGTCTTTTCCAGCTTTTCCATTTCGTTCAGAAGTAAAATTCTAATCTGTTTACTGTGTCCCATTTTGGCTTCTAGAAGATTTGAAATCTTTCAGAAGAATTAAAAGAACTCCGAAATCGAATGAGTTACCCCTATGAAACAAAAAGAAATTAAGATAAAGAAAATAACTGTTATCTTAAATTCTTTAAGGCTGACAGCCGCACTTACATGTTCTAAATGTGTTTTAACCCTAGCAAAGAGAAAGAATGAATTTTATAAATAAGACCCAGAAGGCAAATTAATAGTTGTTTCCTCCCTTTGAGCACAACAGGACCGAAGCAAAACTATTGTATTATAGATTCTTACAATGAAAATAAAAAACAAAACTAAATCATTCTCAGAGAAAAGCAATACGTTTTGGAAAGCCTGGATTTGGGTTGGGGGGAAAATTCCCAGTCCCAAGCCAAAAGGCTCTGAAGACTACAAATGGCACTTCTGCTTACAAGAGATTAGTCTGCTCAAAGATAACAGGTGGGAGAGCTCCCCATTCCCAAATTCGGGTTGGAAGCCACCAATGGGGAGATGAGAACAGAGGGAAGCAGTTGTTGCCCCTGGAATAGCTGCTGCAGACATACAATGTACAGACAGAGCTATAGATAGAAAGAATGCATTTCCCAGAGAGGCCAGCGGCATTCCTAGCACTTACACTGAGCAAGTTATACGTGCAGCTTCTGGGACACTGCAGGACCCGCCACTCTGGTGTTGGAGTCGGGGGAGGAGACGTGAAGGCACGCAAAAGGGAAAAGGCAGGCTGCCCAGGCGCAAAAAGCCGCACCAGACAAGGAGGGCCGGGCGCCGTGAAGGGCAAAGGGCGGGGCGGCGGCAGCTGGGCCAGGGCCGAGGCCGCCTTGTCAATGGCAGAGAGCTTCTCCGTGACTCCGCCTCGCGCTGGTCCCTCAGGAGACCCTCGACCCCACCCGGCCTCGAGAGCACCAGTCCGGGAGGGAGCGATCAGGTCCCCTCGCCCACTTCCGGGAGGCTTGGCACCAGCTCGCCGCTACCGCTAGTCTCGCGAGATTGTGGTCAGCCCGGCCGGGGTCCGGGAGGCGGCCGAGGCCCAGGCTGCGAGCTTACTTTTTTTTCTGGCCGCTGGGGAGGTGCGAGGTCCGGCTCATGCACTTCCTTTACCGGCCCGCGAGCTCATGTTTCAACCTCAAAATGCTGTGGTAGAGGGCTGCCGCTAAATTGAGCTGCACAACAGGGTCGTTTTGTCGAACAGCTGAATGGTGGGAGGCAAGCTACCTGACTTCTGGTGCTGCTTCTACCACGAGGTGTTTTGTGTCTTTGTATTCATTTTTAATAATTTTAAAATGTCTATTTATTTATTTTTTACGTGGCCTAAGTTTGCTTGGCCTCAGCTCTCTGCACCTCTCTGCACCTTGATTTCCCCATGTCTAAAATAAGGGGCCTGGCTACAGTCTCTGATATTGCATCCTTCAAGTGTCTACCGACTCTAGTCCTAACACAGGGCACATCTTGAATGCAGACACGGAATTACTAGGTAGGTGAAGTGTGGCCAGTTTACGAACAATTGAGGGTTCTAACACCACTTGTACAACGTCTGGTTGTATCTGATGTACATTGCATAGACCTGAAGGTTGTATAGGATTAAGGATAAGGAGAGCACCTGTGGAGATGAACACTGCGTGTTATACACAACTAATGAATCCTTGAACACTACATAAAAAACTAATGATGTACTATATGCTGCTAATTGAACGTGATAATTAAAAAAAAAGAAGAGCAATTGTTATACAGTATGGGCTCAGTAAATATAACTACAATTACTTAAAAAAAAAAAAAAAGGTCTCTACTGACTATTGCTGAACATATTTTAGGCCAGAAATTTAGGATGTGGTACAGATGTCTATGGAAATTTAATGCATGGGGAGAAGAAAAGTCCTCTTCTAGAGCGTTTTGAGGACACCTAAGGATCATGAGAAAACGGACAAAAGGTTTGGTGTGTGGAGAAAAATCTTGCTTCCCTTATTGTGTAAATACTGTAGGTCCAAAAACGATAATGGCTAAAAACTAAAGATCCTCGGGTGCCTGGGTAGCTGAGTTGGTTAGGCAACTGCCTTCAGCTCGGGTCATGATCCCAGAGTCCTGGGATCGAGTCCCACATTGGGGCTCCCAGCTCCACAGGGAGTCTGCTTCTCCCTCTGACCTTCTCCCCTCTCCTGCTCTCTCTCAGTGTCTCTATCTCAAGTGGATGAATGAAATCTTTAGTTTCTTTCTTTCTTTCTTTTTTTTTTTTTAAAGATCCTCAAGTGTTTCAGTAGATTTTTGAGAATGCCTGGTTGCAAGTGGACCAAAATGGAGTTTGGGAACCTGTAGTTCACTTATTCATTCAACTAGTATTTTTTGAGCACCTAGGATTTGCCAGGCATGGAAGTGAAACAAATTCACTGCCCTCCTGGAACTCCTACATTTTATTGGTGGGAGACAGATAAACAAATTAAGTAAATAAATTATATAAGATAATGAAAGGTTGTGAGAAAAAGGGAAGTGGAAAGTGTGGAAGAGTCAGGAGAGGGAGTTCTGCACTTGTAACTACAAGTCAATAAAGGACTTGCTGGGGAATTGACATTTGATCCCAATCAGAGTAAGGGATAGGAGGATATCCGGGGTAGAGGGTTACACACAGAGGTACAGAAGTGGAAAGTCCATGAGGTAGGAGCATACTTGGTGGATTCAAGGAGTCCACCATAACTGAGTGAAGAGAGTTGTAAAAAATTAGGACAGATAAGGGGGTGGGGTGTATATATATATAAACATATATAAATTTAGTAATATATTTTTTCTTACCAAGTGTTCAAAATTGGTGTGTATTTTGCAGTTCTAGCATGTCTCAATTACAATAGATACATTTCAAGCACTTCATGTCTTTGTGGCTAGTGGCTACTGTATGGACAGTGCAGAAGAAGCTGCCATTTAATGAGAGAGGAGTGAAAGAGAAGGAGCAGAACTGGAGGATGAAATTCAGGAATTTGGTTGTAGACTGTCAGTAACCAAGTGAAGATAACTATTCATTTGTTTGACATAACTGTCAAATATCCAAGTGGAGACATTGAATGATCACTTGTAGCCCTGGTCTCTGCAGTAGTGTTTTTCAAATTGTAAGTCATAAACCACTGAAGTTGTAAAAGTAATTTATTAGTTGCAACCAATGATTTTTTAAAAATAAAATAGGAAAGATCTGAATGCAGTGCACCTGGCAAGACCATTATTTCAAAGCACTTCTGTTTCTATTACGTTTTTTTGTGCTGGGTCATGTATTCCTCCTGGGGGTCATGGTCAAAAACTTGTTTGAGAGCCACTGCTCTATGATGTATACTGTATAAAAGCATAATAATTCGTAATTATGAAATGTTCCCGGGTTTTCATCCCAGTTCTGCCACTTACTAGCTGTGGAGTGTTGGAAGATACTCAACCTTTTTGTGCTTTGGTTTTTACAACTAGAAAACAGGGATAAGAATAGAAGCTACTATTAATTAAATGGGAACTTAGAACTGTGCCTGAGACATACTAAGTACAGTGGAAGTACAGATATTAGACTGGGACCCTAACTGATGGGAAACATAGTTCCTGTTCACGTTTGTCGTCAGGCTCTCCTATCCATACTTCCTTCCACTTTCAGTCTGTCCCATGATCCTCTCATAGCACTGCCCTCCTGTTTATTACTCTTCTTCAGGGCTCCAAAATTAATCTTTCTTGCTGTCCCTCTGCCAGCAAAACTGTCACATTAGTACCCAGTATTTCAGGGAGAGATAAGGAGTAAAAGAGACTGATGAAATGAATCCCTTTAGTAGAGAATTATTCTGACACAAATGCTCGAGTTTTAAAAGATTTGTCAATCTAAATGATCTTGGTTTTGGAGATTTCATACTGTGAAAGAAAGTGAGGAATGTTAAGTAATGAAAATGTTATGATTCAATGTGATGTGTCTCCAAGATTACATTTACAAGCCAAATAGTGCCCTTTTTTAAAAAGAAAAGTCACACTAGTGTGCTATTTGTGACGTTCTTGGAATGACAGTGAATTTGCAGTCTAGGGCTGCAGTAGTGCCATGTGCTGCTTTCATTTTGGCAAACATTTGCTGTGAGCCTGTCCTGTGCATAGCAGTGATCTATATATACACAATAATGTCATACCAGAGTTGTCAGAAGAAGAATCTCCTTGAAGAACATCTGATGGATAATCTCAGCTATTTGGCAGTGACTCTAGTGTTTTCTAAAACATTGATATTAGTATATTTGAGGAATAGGAGAAGGGCTGTGTCAGAAGGGTCAGCAAACACTACAGTGTTTCTTAAGGTCTGTGTATGTGCGTGTCTGTTTTTGGAAAGGAAAAGAGTTATTTGGGGTATTAAGTATAGTTTGTTCCCAATCTTGTGATAATTTGATAATTAACAAGTCTGCCTCATTTGATTTTTATATCCGTCACCATTTTCTGGTGTATTTTATTTTGTAGCAATGATATACTGACATTATTAATAATTTTATTTTGTAAGATTTGGAATTGTGTTTCCAAAATCTCTTCTAAATTGAATAATTTATTCTGCACTTTTTTGAAATATCCAGATTTAGCCAGTGAAGAGAAGAAAGGAAAATAGGAAAGGAAATAGAGTTGACGTCAGAAAAGTAGAAGGACCTAATATAATGATATAGAGATATGGAAGCCAGAGGGAGATTTTTTTAAAAAGGGGATAGTACAATATAAAGAAAATGGATTTTGGAAACAAACCAGGGATTAGTTTTAATCTCTCTGAATTACACTTGATTCATCTGTAAAATGAATAGAATAACATTTCACTTGCAGGGTCATTATGAAGATTAGATGAAATAATGAAAGCATTTATCAAAAATCAGGGTTTTAATAAATGGTAGTCTAAAAAGAGAAGGCTTGATGGCTAGTTGTCTTTGCTGGATGAGGGATGGCAGTTAGACAAAGCAGACGAAGAAGAGGCTCCCAGAGCATGGGAATCAAAGGACATAATCAAAAGATATCTTACTCAGTGAAGAGGGAGTATAAAAATGAATTGATAGAGTGAAATCAGAGCCCAAGGTTTTAGACTAAGTTATAGAAAACAGAGGAAGGACATTAAGAATGAAGTAAGGTTTAGGGGCGCCTGGGTGGCTCAGTTGGTTAAAGCCTCTGCCTTTGGATTAGGTCATGATCTCAGGGTCCTGGGATCAAGACCTGCATTGGGTTCTCTGCTCCACGGGGAGCCTGCTTCCTCCTCTCTCTCTGCCTGCCTCTGCCTACTTGTGATCTCTCTCTTTCTGTGTCAAATAAATAAATAAAAGCTTAAAAAAAAAAAAAGAACGAAGGTTTAGTTGCTATACAATTAGTATTAGAAAAATTATTGAGATGCACATATACAGAGGTATAGTTGTATTTTATTTATATTTTTATTTATTTTTTTAAAGTGATTACATACAACTCTTTTTTTTTTTTCTTAAGATTTTATTTATTTATTTATCAGAGAGAAAGAGAAAGCACAAGCAGGGGGAGTGGCAGGCAGAGGGAGAAGCTGGCTTTCCACTGACCGAGGGGCCTGACATGGGATTCAGTCCCAGGACTCTGGGATTGTGACCTGAGCCAAAGGCAGCCACTTAACTGGCTGAGCGACAACTGAGCCCTGGTAGTTGTATTTTGTTAAAAAACAAAAAAAATAGAAGTTAAAATTTGGGCTCTTACAGCTTGCATAGGAAAAGTAATTTAAAAAGTTCTAAGCATTAGAACTTTGGCCTTTGGCTCGGGTCATGATCCCAGGGTCTTGAGATGGAGCCTACCATGGGGCTCCCTTCTCAGCAGGGGGTCTGCTTCTCCTCCCCCTTCCCTCTGCCCTTCCCTTGCTCTCTCTCTCTGTCTCTTTCTCTCTCTCTCTTTTTTAAAGGTTTTTATTTATTTGACAGAGAGAGAGAGAAAGCACAAGTAGGCAGAGCGGCAGGCAGGGGAGAGGGAGAAGTGGGCTCTCCGCTGAGCAGGGAGTTCAATGCGAGGCTTATCGCAGGACCCTGAAGGCAGCCACTTAACTAACTGCACCACCCAGGTGCCCCTCTCTCTTCCTCAAACAAACAAACAAACAAATAAATAAATTATCTATCTATCTGTCTATCTATCTATCTATCTATCTATCCATCCATCTATCTTTTAAAAAAAAGTCCTAAGCATTGATGTAACAAATTAACCAAATACAGTATATGGAATTCTTGGAAACCATGATGGGAGGAAACTCGAGATGGTTTTTTTAATGGCGATGTTTTCTTTTTTCTAATGATGGATCTTTTAAAATGTTCTTTGACCCCAAATTTAAAGCTAAATCATTTTACATTTTACCCTTGCAAATAAATTTAACTTCCTGTTGAAATCCTGACTCCAGAATTTCCCTGTAGAAAGATTTAGAGTTGGCAGTCTGGTTGGGGAGAAAGGACAAGAGAAGGAGAGCTTAAACTGATTTTCTATATTTGTAAGGACTACTTCAGCTGCATATGACAGAAAAAAATACATACAAAGTAACAATGGCTTAAACAAGAGATAAATTAGTTTTTCCCCTAAAAGTTTATAGGTGAGCCATTCAAAGCTGGTGTGGCAATTCTGTAAGGTCATCAGGAAGCCAGGCTCTCTCCAGCTCACAGATGTGGACCTTATCATAGTAGGAGAAGGCTGCCAGAGCTCCAGCTATCATATCCAAGTTCAGGCAACATGATGGAGGAAATGGAATAGAAGGATGTACCTCCTCTCTTTAAGTATTTCTGAAAATACCAGACAGCATTTCTGCTTCTATTCATTCACCAAAACTTGGCCACCTGCATCTAGGCACCAATGAGACTAGTCCAAACCCAGGTTTTTTGTATTAAGGAAAGAGAGAATGAATAAGTAATGTCTGCTACAGTTTGCATGGTACTTTATTTTTTATTTTAACTGTTTTCAAAGCAAAACAGTTTGGAGCAGGAGAATGGAAGGATCAGGAGGAATGTCTCCAAGAAAAAAAATGGGTGGGAGGCACCTGGCTGGCTGAGTTGGTAGAGTGTATAACCCTTGATCTCGGGGTTGTGAGACTGAACCCCATGTGTGGCATAGAGATTACTTTAAAAAAAAGAAGAGGGGTGCCTGGGTGGCTCAGTGGGTTAAAGCCTCTGCCTTCGGCTCAGGTCATGATCTCAGGGTCCTGAGATCAAGCCCCACATCAGGCTCTCTGCTCAGCAGGGAGCCTGCTTCCCCCCTC
>CM052798.1:75903424-75950095 GCA_028533885.1 Nasua narica | reverse complement strand
TGGGGTGATGAACCAAACAAACTTGCCAAAAAAATGGATAAAGTCCAGTTGGAGACTGCAGTTATAGATCTGTCAGCCAAATGAGTTTGCTACAACTAAACTCCAGAACCGGCCAACTTACCCTCCCCATCACGGCCAGACTAGGGAAATCATGCTCGCTGCAGGTTTACTCCCCAGAAAGGACAGAGGTGAGCCAAGCTCGCTAGTTATTTTTCCCAAATTTACTACCCAGGTAAATCACTCTCCCTCCCCAGGAATGCAGTAAGTTAACTAGAGCAAAGAGAAGCCAAAGGTTTGTTCAGGGAAGCTCCTTCTTCAAACAAATAGAATTAGGAAAATGCATTCATTTTTAGGCATTTTACAAGTCCCTGAACCATTTTTGTGCTCTAATTTCTAAGCTGTAATTTGTTTTTCAAGGATATGCAAAAATAAAATGTCTGTAAAGTTTAAAAAATTAATATATACCCTATAAATACTTAATAACAGTTAATTTTTAATGAACATCTGAGAGGTGCCAGGCACTGTTCTAAGCCCATTATACTAACTCAATTCCCAAAACAACATTATTATTACCCCTAATTTAAAGATATGGAAACTCAGTGCCCAAACTTAAGTAACTTGTTTAGGTCACATAGCGATCAAGTGGAAGAATGTGATTTCAACTGTATTCTCTGTGATTCTGTTCAGTAAACTCTAAATCTGAGGGCGCTGATGTTATCCCACAGCCTGGAAACCAATAAAGGCTTTATAAATTGAATTTGGCTGTTGCTGACTTTATTTTTTTTTATTTTTTATTTTTTATTTTTTTAAAGATTTTATTTCTTTATTTATTAGGAAAGAGAGAGAGTGAGAGAGAGCATGAGAAGGGAGAAGGTCAGAGTGAGAAGCGGACTCCCCATGGAGCTGGGAGCCCGATGTGGGACTCGATCCCGGGACTCTGGGATCATGACCTGAGCTGAAGGCAGTCGCTCAACCAACTGCGCCACCCAGGCGCCCTATTTTTTTTTAATTTTTTAAAGATTTTATTTATTTACTTGACAGAGATAGTGAGAGAGGGAACACAAGCAAGGGGAGTGGGAGAGGGAGAAGCAGGCTCCCAGTGGAGCAGGGAGCCCTATGCCAGGCTTGATCCCAGGACCCTGGGATCATGACCCGAGCCAAAGAAAGGCAGCTGCTTAACAACTGAGCCACCCAAGTGCCCCTGTTGCTGACTTTTATATGGCCATGTCAACAGTGAGTTTGTTTTCTTTTAGGAATATTCTGGCTCATCTAATACTCAGTCATCTCCAGGCAGCTCCTTCAAGAAATCTCTCCCACCTTACCCTTCCCACCATGGGTCTGGGTTAGGTGTGCCTCCTTCATGTCCTCTATTATATGATACATCATATCATGTTAAATGATAACTGTCTTTTTCTTTTCTCCCTTTCTCACCAGAATTTTTGAGGCAGGGATTATGTTTTCTGTCTCTGAATGGTAGAGTTGTAAAATTATTTACACTTCTTAGATTATACTATGAAAACTATACTTCTTTCAAAATAATTTAAATAAGCCCTTTATTTTAGATTCGTTTTAGAGTTAAGAAAATAGTTGCTAAGAGAATATAGAGAGGTCCTCATTTCTTCAAGCCCAGGTTCCCCTATTAACATCTTATAATACTGTGATGCATTTGTTACAATTAGTGAACTGATATTGACACATTATTATAGTCCCTAGTTTATTTAGATTTCCTCAGTTTTTACCTACTATCCTTTTTCTATTCTGGGTTCCCGTCAGGATACCACATTACTTTTAGTTGTCATGTTTCTTTAAACAGCTTTGGTTGTGACAGTTTCTTAGACTTTCCTTTTTTTATTTTTATTTTGTTTATTTTTATATATATTTTTAGATTATTTATTTATTTGAGAGAGAGAGCGCACATGAGTGGAGGGGAATAGGGGTAGAGCGAGAGGGAGAAGCAGGCTCCTCATGGAGCATGGAGCCTGATGCAGGGCTTGATCCCAGAACCCTGAAATCATGACCTGAGCTGCAGGCAAATGCTTAACCAACTGAACAACCCAGGTGCCTTAGACTTTCCTTTTAAAAAATTTTTTTATGATATATAACTAATATATGACATTGTGTAAGTTCAAGATGTACAATGTGTTGATTTGATACATTTATATATTGCAAATATGATTACCACTGTAGAGTTAGCTAACACTCTGCCACATCACATAATTATTTCTTTTGGGGGATGAAAACCTTTAAGACCTAGTCTCTTAGCAAGACCTAGTCTCTTTGAAGTTTATAAGACAGTAGTGTTGTCTATAACCACTGTGCTATACATTAGATCTCCAGGACTTACTTATCTACTGGTTATGTTTATAATCTTAAACAACATCTCCCTAGTTCCCCCATCCCCGGCCCCAATACATACTATATCCTCTTTATCCATTCATCCACTGATAGACACTTAGGTTGTTGCCATATATATTTTATTCTTAAAAGCTGCTCTCGGGGAACCTGGGTGGCTCAGTGGGTTAAAGCCTCTGCCTTCGGCTCAGTTCATGATCTCAAGGTCCTGGGATCGAGCTCCGCATCGGGCTCTCTGCTCAGCAGGGAGCCTGCTTCCCCTCCTCTCTCTCTGCCTGCTTCTCTGCTTACTTGTGATCTCTCTCTCCCTGTGTCAAATAAATAAATAAAATCTTAAAAAAAAAAAAAAAAAAGCTACTCTCATCTCCTTTACTGCTCCTTAACTGCTAGATAGGCATGGGAAAACAAAAGTAATGTTAGTCTATTTGAAAACTAAATTGGATCCAATTATTTAAATAATCTCTTTAACCTTATTTCTATGAAATAATTGTTTTATTCTTTCCATCCTCGTTCCTCTCCCTACTTCTAAATTGTGTCTGGCACTCATAATAGGGTCTCACATGAAATCATTGAGTTGGAGGAGTTGAACTCTGTGACCTTGAACTGGGCATTGTGCAGAGGCTGATGTTACCTAGAGTACATCTGTGTAGTCCTGTTACTGGTTATCCTGTTGACAATGGCTACTGATGTCTATAGCTGATAACTTCCTGGTCATTCTTTCTTGGCTTGATCAGAGTCTAGAAGCCCTCTTTGCTGTCTCAGACTTCCTTGATATCCTATTTTCACTGCAGACCCCTCCGAGTATATGTAGCGTTCTCAGCCTGGTCCAAGGCACAAGACATCCATTTCATAAGCCTTTGCTGGAGCCACCTCACCTCTTCTGTGGTGGATATGTGTAATACGTGCTGGGGATGAATACTAGGTCCTGTCTGTAACTGATGTCCTTGCTTTACCCCCCTAATCATGCCGGGACTCCCCTTTTTGGATCTCTGCCCTACATTTTTTCCCCCTGACATAGCACTCTTCATCCGGAGTTCAAAACAGCAGAACAAAAAGTCCTCTATGCATTTGACAAATACTGTACCTACTGTGTGCTAAGCACTGTTCTAGGCGCTGGAGGTACAGTAAGGAACAAAGCAGACAGAATACTTGACCATCTGGAGTTTATTTGCTAATAATGCCCTGAACCTCTCTGACTTGTTCCCATTAGGACATATCAAACTGTTTCTCTCACCTCCCTCTCTCTTTAGATGGTCTCATTTTCACAATTACTTAAACAGAGAAGGAATGGATTTCCCTTTTTTTTCTACCAGGAGCTAGCCCATTAGTTCCCACCTCTGATATGTTAAATGAGAGATAAAAGAACTCAGAGGGACTCCTAGGTGGCTCAGTCGGTTAAGCATCTGTCTTGGCTCAGGTCCTAAGGTCCTATTCTGCTCCTTCCTCAGCGGGGAGCCTGCTTCTGCCTCTGCCTGCTGCTCTCCCTGCTTGTATTCTCTCTCTGTCTCTGATAGAGAATTTTTCTCTATCAAAAATGCCTATAGTCTTGCTGCAAAATCGTTTTGAGTGTCAAGTGTTAAATATTAGCTTATCTTTTTCTTTGCATTAATTCTTTAACAATCCAAGTCCTCTACAGAAGTAGGTGGGTGTCTTAGGCCTAATGGGAGAAAATCTTGTATGTGGCAAAGGCGAATGAGAAAGGCACATTGATACCTTTGATTAATTCAAAATGGATCAAAGACTTAAAATGTAAAACTAAATAGCTATAAATATGTATATATATAATCTATAAATATAGTTTATAGGGCTATAAACTACAGAACCATAAAACTCTTAGAAGAAAACATAGGGCAGAAGTCATGATACTGGATTTGGAAATGATTTCTTGGGTATGACATAAAAGGCATGGACAATAAAAGAAAAAGTAAATGTATTGCACTTCATGAAAATTAAAAACACTTGTACAAGAAAAGCCACAATCAGCAGAGTGAAAATGCAGCCCACAGAATTGGAGAAAATATTTGCATATCCATATCTGATAAAGGATTAATATCTAGAATATATGAGGGAATTCAACAACAAAAAGCAAACTCAATTCAAAAATTGGCAAAGGACTTGAATAGACAGTTCTCCAAAGAAGATATACAAATGGTCAACAAGCACATGAAAAGATGTTCAATATCACTAATCATTAGGAAAATGCAAATCAAAACCACTGTGAGGTACCACCTCATACCCACAGATGGCTACTGTAAGAAAGATTTTCTACTGTAAGATAATATAATCTGTGAACAGAGATAATTTTACTTTCTTTTAAATTTGGATGTTCGTTGTTTCTTTCTTCTTTTCCTTTCCTTCCCTTTCCTTCCCCTCCCTTCCCTTCCCCTTTCTCTTTCTTTCTTTTCTTTTCCTTTCTTTTCTTTTCTTTTTCTTCTCTTTTTTTCTTTTCTTTCTTTTCCATAATTGCTCTGGCTAGGACTTCTGGTACTCTATTGAATAAAAGTGGTGAAATGGGCACTACACCTGTTCTTTCTTTTTTTTTTTTCTGTTCTTCATCTCAGAGGGAAAACTTTCAGGCTTTCACCATTGAGTATAATGTTTGCTGTGGATTTTCCCAAACAAATATTTTATTTGTTAAGGTAGTTTCTTTTTTTTCAAATTTAACTCAATTTTATCTAAATTCAATTACATAACATATAATGTATTATTAGTTTCAGAGCTATAGTTGAGTGATCCATCAGTTATATAAAACACCTAGTGCCCATTACATCACGTGCCTGCCTTAATGCCCATCACCCAGTTACCCCATCCCCCCATCTACCTCCCCTCCAGCAACCTGCTTGTTTCCCATAGTTAGGAGTCTCTTATGGTTTATCTCACTCTCTGATTTTATCTTATTTTATTTTTCCCTCCCTTCCCCTATGATTCCCTGTTTTATTTCTTAAATTCCACATATGAATGTCGAGTGTTTTTTATAAAAGTGTGTTAAATTTTGCCAAATGCTTTTTTCTGCACCTAGCAAGATGATATTTTATTTCTTTTAAAAAACATGCATTCCCCCCATCAAATAAATAAAAACATGCATTTCCTTTTCCTTTTGAAATGTCACAGGGTTTGAATCTGTAGTATCTCATGATAGTATGATAAGCCCATAACTAGCATGGTGCTAACAATGTTGCATTTGATGTCTTTTTAAAAGTAGCACTCTTATTACTTTTGGTTAGGTTTTTTAATTTTCTCAGGCATGAATAGGAGTTTACTTGAGAGCTGGTTTTGTGGGTCTTTTGCCTAACTTGGAAGGGTGGAAAAAAAACCAAACCTCTTAAAACAAACCTTTCAAAATAGAAGAATGCATACAATATCCTGACAACAACAGTTATAGGTCCATCTCTCCTACCAGAGGGGAGGGCATATTCTTTTAGGAAAGGAAAAGTATCCTTTTTCCTAACTCTCAGTGCCTAGAATTGGAGATTGTTGCCTGAGGTATATAACAAACTCTTCATAAAATATCCTGGGAGGGGGGCGCCTGGGTGGCTCAGTCGTTAAGCGTCTGCCTTCGGCTCAGGTCATGATCCCAGAGTCCTGGAATCGAGCCCCACATCGGACTCCCTGCTCAGCGGGAAGCCTGCTTCTCCCTTTCCGACTCCCCTCTACTTGTGCTCCCTCTCTCACTGTCTCTCTCTCTCTGTCAAATAAATAAATAAAATCTTAAAAAAAAAAAATATCCTGGGAGGGAATCAAAGAACAATGGTGTATCTTTTGCCCTTTCTCCCTCTCCTTTCTCCAAGAGAGATTGCACCAAACTCAGTAACTTTCATGTAGCTAATCTACTGTGAAGTATGAAAGAATCCACATTCTGCAAATAGTGCAAAAGTGAGCAGTCATGCCCTTTGAGTCAGTATTGTTGAATTGAAATATTTAGATTTGGTATTAAGAGAGAACTGTGCTCCTTTTGTCATGTTATTATTGATTGCTTTCTCATTTTTTTTTAAAAGATTTTATTTATTCATTTAACAGAGAGAGAACACAAGCAGGCAGAGAGGCAGGCAGAGGCAGAGAGAGGAGCAGGCTCCCTGTGGAGCAAGGAGCCCAATGCGGGACTCGATTCCAAGACGCTGGGATCATGACCTGAGCCAAAGGCAATTGCTTAACCAACTGAACCGCCCAGGCGTCCCGATTGCTTTCTCATTTTAAAGCTCTCTAGACTCATGCATTATTCAATTCTCAAAAGTTAAGTTGATAGACTATCTAAGGGTGATGGCCAAACGGTAATGTAAAGTCAGAATTGGAAAATAGAGGCACTTCGACTAACCCATCAAAGTAGGTCTTTTTTTAATACAGGGCATCATATCATACATTGGGTAAAAATAAAATGAGGTGACGTATAATCTATGAGTGATATCCGCTATATGGATTCTCAGTTTGATGACCAACACAGCCTAATTTATCAGAACACTTGACTGAAGTATTTCACTGCCAATCAAGTAAACTTAGAGGAAAGGTCAACAGTATAAGACAGAGGCCAATCTATTTTAACTGCCTAAGGGTTTAAAAAAAGCCCTCTTCTCAATTTACAGTGACTGTGGGAGTCGTTTTCCTGCTTACACAGTGATTAAAGGGGTTGCATATCATGAATACAGCACAATGGATAATCAGCAAAACTTTAAGGTTAATTTAAATTAATCAGCACTTAGGAATGTTGCAGGACCATAGGTTTACATGTCCTGTTGAGGCAAGTGATTGCTTCTTTGAAAAATACTAATAAGCTTTCGTTTTCTTTTTTTTTTTTAAGTATTTTATTGGGAAAAATTTATTTAGAGATTCAAGTATAGTAAAGTTACATTTTAGAAATACATAGGCTTAAATTTGACAATAATAGTATTTTTGAAGTATAAATATATGTAATGTACACTAAATTTAGAGCGGATTCAGTATTTTAGTTTGAACTGATTTTGCAAATCATGCCATATTCATTTAATATATTCTCTAGGATCCATCTTGACCTCTCTCTCCTTCTTAGGGTTTATTGATTCTTTGATTTTTTTTTTTTTGATTCTTTGATATCTTTAAAATAAATTTTTAAAAAGTAATGAAAATTTGAGGTGATTTCTAGTTCCCTTCATGTTATATCTTAATAGTTATCTTTTTTTTTTTAAAGATTTTATTTATTTGACAGAGAGAGACACAGCGAGAGAGGGAACACAAGCAGGGGGAGTGGGAGAGGGAGAAGCAGGCTTCCTGCCTAGCAGAGAGCCTGATGTGAGGCTCAATCCCAGGACCCTGGTATTATGACCTGAGCTGAAGGCAGATGCTTAACAACTGAGCCACCCAGACACCCTCTTAATAGTGATCTTAAAATCAAGATGTCAAATGGTATTCTTATGTTCGTAATTCTAGACTGTTTAGGAGGCAAGGTGATGTAAAAGGTGATTTGTAGGCATATTCAAGTTTGAGAAGGACTAGTCATACCTTTGTGCTTTAAGTTCGTGCCTTTCTAACTTCCATTTTCAAGGACCCTCTACCCTCTATTTTTCTGAAATCTGTAGGCCATCAACTAGCCAATTCAGCTGGGTGAGCTTGGACCAAAATGGATTTTCTCAGCAATACTGAGAAATATTTAGAGAAATAATGGATGATTTTCTGTGTAAATACTGTGGAATCAATGTGTACATTTTATTTGTATTTTTTTAAAGATTCATTCACTCATTTGAGAGAGAGAGAGCACGTGCGGGGTGGGGGTGGGGAGATGGAGAGTCAGACTGCACTGAGCATGGAACTCAACTCAACACTTGATCCCAGGACCCCAAGACCACAACCCAAGCGGAAACTGAGAGTCAGATGCTTAACGGACTGCACCACCCAGGCACCACTTGTATTTGTATTTAAAGAATTTTCTATATTGGAAAGTGAATATAGATTATATGAATAATTTACAGTTAGTTTTACCATAGGTCACATCATCTCTGGGTTTATAAAGTTCTTTAGCACTTTAATTATTTAGTATATGTGTCATGTACCTACAAAGCATTGTCTTGCAATATATTGATCTAATTGGTTTATGATATCAAAAATAGAAAAAAGTCAAAATTACAGGAGTTTAGAATTAGTTTTCCTACCAGGAATAAGCGAACACAGAATGTTGTGACAATAAGCTCAGTAGGCACATTTTGTTAGCTGGTGCCTAGAGGAGTACTTAAACCTATGCAAATTAGTTGCATTTTATTTGGTAGCATAACCACAGATAAAGTTGTCTGCTTAATCCCTGAGGTTACTTTAAGAGGTAGAATGTGAGGTTACCTGTCACTTCATTACTCCAGGTTTGGAGAAGTTGCTTCTAAAAGTAGTTTATTCATCTGCTAAACTAAACTTGCAGTATCAGTGATAATATTTGATGTTTATGTAGTACTTTACAGATTTTCAGAGTGTTACAATATTCATAATTCCATTTAATCTTCAAAGTAAGTTTGTGAAGAAGATAAGATAGTTACTGACTCCACATCTCTGTGTTATAGATAAGAAACATGAGGTCCTGGACGATAAAGTGATGTCAGTAATGGAATCTGGCTAGTCAGTGGTTTCCAGGTTTTTTTTATTTCTAAGTGCGGCCACAAGATATTAGGGGTTCCAAAAAGACAAAGTAAACAGATTAGTCATACAAATAATTTGGTGTTTTTTGTTTTCGTTTTTATTTTTGTAAGATAAAACAGCACAGTTTCAGAAATGACATGGATCCTATAGGATGGTATGAGTAGGAAAGGATTCAGTCTGATTGGGTGAGATATGGTAACAATCATTTCATTAATACTTTTAGTCAAATAACAATGTCTTCATTCTTGGGAATGGAGTTGGACCACAGGTCATAGAGGACTACAAGGACTGAGCATAGTATCAGGGCTTCAGAAGCCATATTGTCTAGGATTCTTTGCCAGGCTCCAGTCTTAATTGCCGAAGTGGAACATAAATCAGGACAAAGTAGCTGCTCAGTCTAAAAGATTGGAGAAACACAGTGAGAATTGGGTGAGGAGTTTGGGGAGGAGATTTGGGCTATTTAACAGGCTGAAGAATGTCACCCCAGAGGTGAAACATAAGGAAAGCAGGCTAATTCTAGACCATTTAACATATTCCAGGTATGGTTCTCATTGGCCAGGCTCAGTCTGCTGATCAGGTGTAATTCGTCCTCTCTGCTGGGCGGATCGCAAGTGGGCAGGGGCAAGAAGCCCTACTCTTTTGGCACTTAAGCACATGGTTCAACTTCTAGGGCATGTGCTTGCCTGAGGCTTACATGAGCTGCTCTGCTCATTGAAGTTCACAGAATTACAACTAGAAGTTTCCATACATCATCTGTGTAAAATGGGTGCCACTGGAATTTTTTTTTTTTAAAGATTTTATTTATTTATTTGAGAGACAGAGAAAGTGAGAGAGAGCATGAGAGGAGAGAAGGTCAGAGGAAGAAGCAGACTCCCCACGGAGCTGGGAGCCTGATGTGGGACTCGATCCCGGAACTCAAGGATCATGACCTGAGCCGAAGGCAGTTGCTCAACCAACTGAGCCACCCAGGCGCCCCGCCACTGGAATTTTTATCAGTGCTTCTATAACTGTTTGAAAAATAGCACCGTTTTTTTTTTTTAAGATCTTATTTATTTATTTTAGAGAGAGCAAGAGCAGGGGGAGGGGCAGAGGGAGAGAGAGAGAGAGAGAGAAATCTTAAGCAGACTCCCTGCTGAGTGGGGGGCTGAACACAGGGTCTGATCTCATGACCTGATCATGATCTGAGCCAAAACCAAGAGTAGGTCTCACAACCGACTGAGCCACCCAGGCACCCCAGAACAGGCATTTTTGTGATAGAGTTATGTTTATAAGTTTGATTAGTATAAAGCAAAAATTAATTCAGTAATTCATAGGTAAAGGGAATAAACCCTGTTTCACCATGCCACCAATTTCCTTATCTTGTGATTAGGCCACCACAAAAGGATCGATCTCTGTACATTTCTATGACTGAATGAATATTTGGAGAATTTTTATTTGAGATTCCTGGATGCTATGTTGAATTCCAGTGGCACCCATTAGTAGTTTGCTGTTCAGAGCGTGAGCCCAGGACCAGCAGCATTCACATCATTTGGGAGCTTATTAGAAATGCACTATCCCAGGCTGGATATCAGACCAACAGTATCAGAGTGTATTTGAACAAGTTCTCTAGGTAATTTGTAAGCACATTCAAGTTTGAGAAGCACCAGTTATGCCTTTGTGTCTCAAGTGCATACCTTCCCAAACCTCCATTTTTAACTTTTCTGAAATGTGCAAGCCATCAGGTAGCCAATTCAGTTGGATGCTTTTTTTAAATTTTAAAACTTATAATTTTGTGTGCTTTAAGTTGTTCTTCCCTTATTTGTCAGAAGAGGTGGACTTTTTTCTTTTGCATTCTTTACATTTTTTCCTTCTTTCCTCTTGATGATTTTTGCTTTTGGAGCCAAGGCATTACCTCTGGCTTCCAGGAAACATTTTCTCCCTGATCCACTTGAAGATTTTTGTTCATGGCATTTCCCTCAACAACATTGAGGTACTGTTCTATTTAATATGGAATTTTATCCGAAAGGTCAGTTGCCCTGAATTCCAATATTGTGTATTTATTTTTTTTTAAAGAATATTTTATTTATTTATTTGACAGGGAAAGAGAGAGAGAGAGAGAGAGAGAGAGAGAGAGAGAGAGAGAGAGAAAGAGAGAGAGAAGCAGGCAGAGGGATGGGGAGAAGCAGGCTCCCTGCTGAGCAAGGAAGCCCCATGTGGGGCTCGATCCCAGGACCCCGGGACCATGACCTGAGCCGAAGGCAGACGCCTAACAGCTGAGCCACCCAGGTGCCCCAATATTGTGTATTTCTTAAGTAGCTTTAGAATTCCTTTAAAAATAAAATTGCAGAAAAGACTACTTGGTGACTTTCTCTGCCATGTTCAGGTTTTTTTTTGTTTGTTTTGTTTGCCTTCTCACCACATTATAGAAATCTTTTATGATCCAGTAATTCTGCTATTAGGAAAATGAAAATACTAATTCAAAAAGACATATGTACCCCTATGCTTTTTGCAACATTATTTACAATAGACAAGACATGGATGGAAGCACCCTAAGTGTCCATCAATAGATGAATGGATAAGGAAAGCATGAGGGATAGCTATATATCATGGACCATTACACAGCTATAAAAAAGTTGAGAATGTGCCATTTGAGACAACATGGATGGACCCAATAGGTATTATGCTAAATGAAATAAGTCAGATTGAAAAAGACAAATACCATAAATACCACTCATAAATGGAATCTTTAAAAAAATGAATAAACAAAAAGCAAAATCAGAAGTATGACTACAGAGAAAAAAACCAATGGTTGCCAGTGGGGAGTGGGGCAAAAACAGTGAAGGGGAGAGGGAGATACAGATCTCCAGTTATGGAATTAGTGGGTCATGGGAATAAAAAGCAGAGCATAAGGAATATAGTCAGTGGTATTGTAATAGTGATGCAATGGGACAGATGGTAGGTATACTTGTGGTGAACATAGCATAATGTATAAACTTGTCAAATCACTAAGTTGTACACCTGAAACTAACGTAACATTGTGTGCCAACTATACTCAAAAGAAAAGAAAAGAAAAATCTTGGACCTGAAAAATTTCATCTCTCCCAGTAGTAGCTATATTTTGTGCATCTTAGCTGTAAGTCTTCTATTATTTTATTCCAGAACTTGGAACCAATTAAGCGAAAATTTGTATTGGACATTTTCTCCTCTCTGATCTCTTAGCTTTGTTTTCTTTTTTCTCCCCATCTTTGTTAAAAAAGGAAAAAAATCCTTATGAGATGTGTTGCCATTTTAAAGTTTAGGTATGTATGTATATACTATTTTTGTGTGTGTATTGGAAGTCAAATTTAGAAATATTGTCTGTAAGTTACACCTAACCCTTTTTAGTTGGTAAATGCCAACAACATTATGGTTTGTTTCATAAGACCTCTCTTTACTTTGAAACCATATCCTCTGTTTCTTCATTTTTCTCTAAAAACCACACAGGATGATGAGGAAATAAAGTGAGAAAAGTATGGTGAATTATAGATACCACAAACTACACTAAATGTCATTTATTAAATGATATATAGAATTTCATGGTACAAAGTATAGGATTTTCTGAAATTGATCCCGAGAGCTCATTCTTGGTTACCTGAACCCCTGGGCCATTTGCAACCAGGAATACCTTTCAATCAGTGGGAGAAGGCACACTTGAACCCAGTGTCCTGTAAGACTACGGCATTATTTTATTTACCCTCTTGCAAGAACTACAACTTTGTATGGTCTCCACTGTCGTTGGGTGCTGGGCAGCTAGCATTCATAGTCACTTCCTCTAAATAGATAGCATGCAATCCAGACTGCCTAACATTTAAGTTGTCTGCTTATGTCTTCTGAGAAGGTTGCTATCATGCTTGCCCTATAAGAAAGAAGAGCCACAGTGGGGAAGGGTCTGTTTCCTGGAATACTGGACTGCGTGTCCTTCAGATAGCTTGGGCCCCGCATATTTCTTCATGGGAAAAAATGGTAGGATCAAAGGACCTGTGACTTTTGTTGCTAAGTGCTTGAGTTTTCTCAATAAAACCTATTTTTTAAACCCTTACAGTATGATATTGTAAAATTTACCCTGAGCTCTGGTGAACTTCAGGTGGCCACCACAAAAGGACCCAGCACATCACAGCTCTGCTCTGAATACGTTGCTTTGGGCAGCTCCTATTTCAGTTTGCATATTTGGAACAGGGATTGAAGTCACTGGCCCCATTCATATTTTGCCTCGGACAAAATGTCCTCCTGTTTTAACTCATGCATATTCTTCTCAGCCATCTACCTCCCTTATTCACGTATCTCCTTGCCCAGCTAAGATGTCATGATGTATTGTTCAGTAATACTTCTGCTGGTTTCCTACACTGCCAGGGCTGTAGTCGTCGATAAACCAACTGCTTTCTCTACATCTGTGCCTGAGGAGCCAAGCGCTGCTGGAGAGAGTTACACAATAGAGCATGTTGATTTTACAGAAAATTAATTAAAATCACTTCAAACTGCATACCAACCCTGAAATGATTCTCAGTCTCTCTCCCAGTTCCATAAGAATTATTTCAAGCCTCCTAAAACCTTTTTCCTCTCATCTTCTATGATTCTCAGAAGGTGATCTTGATTTTCATTTTATAGAGATAATAGAAGCCATTAAATGGGGACTCCACACCTGTCCTATTTCTAGCACACACAACCCTGACTGCATCTCTATCCAGACTATTCCATTTCCCTTCTGTTACAATATGGGTATAATTATTTCTCCTCAGGCTAAATCCTCCTCTCATGCTTTTATTTTACCTCCTCTCACCTTCTAAGGTACCCGAAGTTATAGATTATCTTTCCTCTAATCTGAATATTCATACTCTCTCTCAGTTGAAGCTTTTAAAAAGGCTCAAGTTTTTTTCCCAACTAAGAGAAAGAAAGAGAGATGCAGCCATTAAAAAAAAAATAGAAAGAAATCTTGCCATTTGCAATGACGTGGATGGAACTAGAGGGTTTTATGCTAAATGAAATAAGTCAGTTGGAGAAAGACAATTATCATATGATCTCACTGATATGAAGGATTTGAGAAACAAGGCAGAGGATCATAGGGGAAGGGAGGGAAAAATGAAATGGGATGAAACCAGAGAGAGAGAGACAAAGCATAAGAGACTCAATCTCAGGAAACAAACTGAGAGTTGCTGCAGTGGAGGAGGGTGGGAGGGATGGGGTGACGACGTGATGGACACTGGGGAGGGTATGTGCTATGGTGAGTGCTGTGAATTGTGTAAGCCTGATGATTCACAGACATGTACCCCTGAAACAAATAACACATTATATGTTAATAAAAAAAAGAAAGAAAAAAAATTTTTTAAATCTTAAAAATAATAAGAGTGAAAAAGAAAGAGAAAGAGAGCAAAGAAAGAAAATCCTCACTTGATTCCTTCATTCTCTTTGAGCTACTGCCCTAGTTCCTCTTTACAGACAAATTTTTGAAAAATTTTCTCTATGTACTATTTCCATTTCTCTCCCACTAGCAATCTCTAAACCATCTTCAAGCTAATTCCATCCTCTATCACTCTATCTCAGGATTTCTTAACCTTGGCACTATTGGCATTTTAGGCTGAGTCATTCCTTTATATGTGTGGTACCATCCTGTACATTTCGGATGTTTAGTTCGGCATCCCCGTCTTCATTCACTAGATGCCAGGAGCAGCCGTGTCCCTCCAGTTGTGACAACCAAAAATGTCTGTAGACATTGCCAAATGACTTCTTTGGGGCAAAATTGCCTCTGATTAGGGATCATTACTCTAGCCCCATGGCACCTGTAAAGGTTACTGATGACTTTCATGATGCTAAATTTCATTTTTTATCTGACTCGAAATCTCAATGGCATCTAACATTGTTAACCTCTCCCTTCTTGAGACATTTTTCTTTCACCTCCAAAGACTTAGTATTTTCTTGATTTTCTTTTTACTTCTCAAATTGTTCGTTCTTTCTCTCTCTCCACCTCTCCTCCATTCTCTTTTTCTTTAAATTTCCTTTGCAGGTTCATCCTTTGCCAATTGATAATTAAATGTTGGCATTCTCTTCTTATTTAGCTGTCTTTCTGGGGAATCTCATCCCCATCCAAAGCTTTAGTTTCCATATTTGTACTTCTGCTTCCAGCTACAAGGAACTAGCCTCAGTATGGTGAACAGGCCAACCTTCCCACCAAAAAAAGCTGAATACAATAGTTTATCCATAGCTCGTGAGTCTTATCTCTGTGTGGTAGCCTTGTCCTTTGGAGAAAAAAAATCTCCTAGTTCTACCTTTTGAAAGGTAAGAAAATTAGTTCTTTTTTTAAAAAAGGATTTTATTTATTTGAGAGAGTGAACACGAGAGAGAGAGAGACAGAGAGAGAACAAAGGGAGAGGGAGAAGATTCTCTCCTGAGCAAAGAACCCAACATGGGGCTCAGTCCCAGGACTCCAACATCACGACCTGAGCAGAAGGTAGACACCTAACCAGCTGAGACACCCAGGCGCCCCAGAACATTATTAGTTCTTAATGAGAGTAATAAAGATAAAGATGGAAAGGATATTTCTTAAATTGTCCTAGAAGGGCTTACATAATCTGCCTCCACCCCTGCCTGTCACCCCTGTACCCTCCCTAACCTCATCCTCCATCACTGTCCCTCTTGTATTCCTACTCAAGGCAGCTAGCCATGGTTTAGTCCTTTGCTCATGCTCCAGCACAGGTCGCATTTGCTAGTAGACTTCTCAGGCAGCCTTCTCTGACCTTCCTGACAAGCGCCAGGGCCCCATGATGGAGACCTTTAATTGTTGGTCCCCTGACGTCTCTTCATGGCATGGCACAGGAGCAGTTTTCCATTTACTTTTGTGGTTAATGAGGCAGCAGAATACATTTGAGTGGTTAAGAGCAGGAATTTTGGAGCCAAGAGTTTGCTCATCTTTAAAATGAGGATAGTAGGCGCGCATGGGTGGCTCACTCGTTAAGCATTTGACGTCGGCTCAGGTGTCCTGGGATCGAGCCCCACACTGGGCTCTCTGCTCAGCGGGAAGCCTGCTTCTCTCTCTCCCACTCCCCCTGCTCGTGTTCCCTCTCGCTGTGTCTCTCTCTGTCAAATAATAAATAAAATCTTTTTTAAAAATAAAAAATAGGGGCCCCTGGGTGGCGCAGTTGGTTGAGCGACTGCCTTCAGCTCGGGTCATGATCCCGGAGTCGCGGGATCGAGTCCCACATTGGGCTCCCAGCTCCATGGGAAGTCTGCTTCTCACTCTGACCTGCTCTCTCACTCTCTCTCTTTCCTAATAAATAAATAAATAAAATCTTTAAAAAAAATAAATAAAATAAAAAATAAAAAATAAATAAAATGGGGATAGTAATAGAATCTACCTCTAAGGGTTATTGTGAGTCTTGAATGATTTAGTGTAGGTACTATGTACTATGCTTAGAATGATGCCTGGAGCGTTGTAAGCATATGTAAATGTCTGCTGTAGTTATAAAAACTTAATTATCATCTGTCTCTCCCACTATTTTTTTTTAAAGATTTTATTTATTTATTTATTAGGAAAGAGAGAAAGTGAGAGAGAGCATGAGAAGGGAGAAGGTCAGAGTGAGAAGCGGACTCCCCATGGAGCTGGGAGCCCGATGTGGGACTCGATCCCAGGACTCCGGGATCATGACCTGAGCTGAAGGCAGTCGCTCAACCAACTGCGCCACCCAGGGGCCCCTCTCCCACTATTTTTGCTCATCATTTTTTACTCAGTGCCAACACAGTTTATGACACGTGGCAGGCATGTGGTAACTGCCAGAGTAATGTGTAAATTAAAGTGCTTGGGGAAAAAAATGCTATATAAATGCATGGCAAGTTTGTAAAGATGAAAAAATAGAGATTCTGCATTGTCTTTTAAAAAATTATTCTAGGGTCACCTGGGTGGCTCAGTGGGTTAAAGCCTCTGCCATCAGCTCAGGTCATGATCTCAGGGTTCTGGGATCGAGCCCCGCATCAGGCTCTCTGCTTAGCGGGGAGCCTGTTTCCTCCTCTCTCTCTGCCTGCCTCTCTGCCTACTTGTGATCTCTCTCTATCAAATAAATAAATAAAATCTTTAAAAATAAAATAAAAAATGATTCTACTATAGTCATTTAGTGTCTTCATTTGCACAATCTAAGCTAAGAGGAAAATTGGTGATTTCTTAATTTTAGGAGAATTTAAATAATATTTTATGCTTGTTGAGTTCATTATAACAAAATCAGTGAAGTCAGAGTCTTTTTTTTTTTTTAAGATTTTATTTATTTGACAGAGAGAGAAGGTTCACAAGTAGGCAGAGAGGCAGGCAGAGAGTGAGGGGGAAGCAGGCTCCCTGCTGAGCAGGGAGCCCGATGTGGGGCTCAATCCCAAGACCCTGAGATCATGACCTGAGCCGGAGGCAGAGGCTCAACCCACGGAGCTACCCAGGCGCCCTGAAGTCAGAGTCTTTGAATTAAAATATAAATTTGATGGGATGCCTGGATGGCTGAGTCGTGGATGGAACTAGAGGGTATTGTGCTAAGCAAAGTAAGAGCTCTTTTCCTGGGGCCCCTGGGGCATTCAGTGGGTTAAAGCCTCTGCCTTCGGTTCAGGTTATGATCTCAGGGTCCTGGGATCAAGCCCTACATGGGGCTTTCTGCTCAACAGGAAGCCTGCTTCCCCCCTCAGCCCCGCCTGCCTCTGCCTACTTGTGATCTCTCTCTCTGTGTCAAATAAATGAATAAAATCTTTAAAAAATATATGATTTGTTGTGATTGTATTCTTATATTATGTAAATATTTACTTTTATAGCTATTTTTAAATTAATAATATTGTATTTTTTTTAAAAGAGGTCTGCACCTCGAGTTATATTTGAACAAAACCTGAATCCATCCCTAGACTTGATATCTTTTCTCTATCTTTCTGTCTCTGTTTCTCTCATCATTGCTTTTCATGTTCTTAAAAGCAGGACCTATACTAATATATATGGGATGTAGAGCAAAGTATTCCAAAAATATCACGTAGGATATAGTGCCTTAAATTTTAGAGAAATGGCTTTATTAAATTAATATTAATTCCTCCCTCTCCAATGTTAATATGTTGTTCCAATTATTAGATACAAAATAAATACTTACTGTATTTTATAAGTTTTGCAAACAGAACTTCTCATCTACTTGTGTACAAGAACAAGATTTTTTTAAGTACAAGAGGTATAGATAAAAAATAGGAATAGCTAAATCCTGACTTATTCTAGCAATAAATAAGTGTTAACCCATGAATAAATAAACTTTCTAACACATTTTAAAGTATTAGGTGGTCAACTTAAACAACAGTGGAGGATACCCAGCTTTTCACATTACTCTAAATGCGTGCAAGCACAAACATTTGGAGACAACTGATCTGGACAAATAACTGTGGAAGGCTATATAAATCAATCATGCAACTCCTTGAAGGGAGCCACCATCTATTTTTAACTATCCTGTTGGCAGATTTGAGCAGACAGCTGTATCAGATGGAGCGAGGCTGCCTGACAGTGTGGAAGGACGCTATGTTGGCCCACTTATTTTCAGTTGTGAAACCTTCTTTCCAAATCCTGACATTTAAAAGATGCCATCGAGACTAACTTTTTGTGTAGTTTGGGAAGTGGAAATATCTCCCATTAGTGTTATATGATAGATAGCATGGGGATCAATGGGCCTCTGCTGGCAGCAGTTCTGGTCCATTTTCCTCAAGGCCCTCCCTCCTTTGACCTGTCCAGGAATCCTGTGTACTTAATTATTATCAGTAATTAGATGCAAGTGAGGGCGCCTGGGTGGCTCAGTTGGTTAAGCAACTGCCTTTGGCTCAGGTCATGATCCTGGAGTCCCGGGATCGAGTCCCACATCTCCCCCTGCTGAGCGGGGAGCCCGCTTCTCCCTCTGACCTCTCCCATCTCATGTTCTCTCTCTCTTTCTCTCAAATAAATAAATAAAATATTAAAAAAAAATTTTTTTTTAAAAATTAGATGCAAGTGACCTTGAGGGTGGATTGATGCAGTTTGCCCTGAGGTTGTGTCGTTGACAAGTTCACACTGGAGTTTGGTTTTTGGTTCAGGATTTTCCCTGGATAACTGGCGTTAAGTTTCCAGCTTCGGGGTGCCGTGGGGGTGCTAGAGCACTCAGCAATAGCTGACTTTTGAGGATAGGCAATCTCACTTCCCTCGTGTTCTTAGAGAAAAAGGGTCCATTCAAACTTACCATCACTCCAGAACCATGGCTCTTTTCATTTCTTCTGCAACTACTTTCCCGGGGTTTGAGTCTATCAGTTCTATCCAGAGACCAGGTTCAGTTTGGATTCTAGATCCTGCTACTTCATGAACTTTCTGTTGCAGTAAGTCCGCATCCCTAATATTAGACTTCAGTAACAAAATCTTTGAAATACCCACAGCCATGTCTCATGAGTGCATATATGCCCCCAGGTGGGCTGGATTAGACAAAGACTGCCTCATGAACTCAAAAAAATGACCATTTTCCCTTTCTTGGCCCAGTTCTGGGGCTCAGCACTGTGCATTGGTCCTTCCTTTATGCTTTTATGTTAACTTTATTTCATAAAACTCATTGAGTTTGTCTGTGACTGCCTTGATTCCATACAATCCAGGTTCCCTATCTCGGGGAAAAGGCAGTAGGTGCAGGATTATCCCTTGTGTATCAAAAGATCAAGTAATACCACTTTGCTTTTACAAAAGACCTGCATTAGTATCTGTTTTTGATAAGTGGAAGAATCCAAAGAGAATTTTTGCTTTTATGAAAGAAAGCAAAAAATAAATACAGCGTTTGGTGTTTGTTTTGCAGCGAACCATTATATTGAGGCAGTGTGCACCCCAAGCAACGAGAGTGGCCCCTCCGACCTCCCTCCCTGGAAAGTAAAGTCAGCATCTCAGTGTCAAGCTGCTGGAGCTTTGAACTGTGTAAGCACCTGTGCTTTATCTCCATTTATTTTGTGCTTTTCATGTTCATCAGCAAGATGTGTCCTAAGGTATCAGAAAAGCCCAAGAAAAATTATTTTTGGATCTGGGAATACTTAAAACATTTTCCACATAAATGAATGATAACTGCTTCTTTGCTTTATGCCATTCTGGCTTATAAAAGGTTTCGTAGGAATACTTTATTTTGCATAGCAGAGGAAGCCTGTAGAAGGTCTCAAGTTACCTTAAGCAAAATTTCCCTCCCTATGGCTTTGCTAAGAGGATAATGAATTCTCACATACCTGTTGTCCAAAGCTGAGGGTGTGTTGGCCTTACAGGTGTGTAAGTAAAAAGAGATATTCAATTGACTTTGCAGAGCAAAACCAACCATCCCCTCCAAAAAAATTCCAGTTATGTTCTATTTTCTCCTATTCTGGGATCAGAGGGTAGCCAAAATAATAACAATTATAAATAATCATAATTATATTAAATATTGATATTATTTATTAATATATTATTCATATTATATATCATATATCTTTTTATAATATATTATATAATATATAATTAATAAATAATATATTTTATGTTTTCTATATTTATGATATATAATATATTGATATTAAATATTACATGTTAAATAGAAATTATTATAAACATTATAAACATTGCTAGTAGTAATAAAACTGAGCTATCTATAGCAGCGTGCTCTCTTATCCAGATAAAACTGGAAACACTCTGAGGGAGGAATGAAAGGCTTGAGTTCCACCTGCACGTTTGGCCTCTCTCTCTTTCTTACCAAAGCCCCCTTCCTCCCCATCATATCCAACGGATGGCATATTTCTTTTTCAAAGTTTGTAGAGTTGGCTCAGTTGATTAGGTGTCTGCCTTCGGCTCGGGTCATGATCCTGGGGTCCTGGGATCCAGCCCCGCATGGGGCACCCTGCTCAGTGGGAAGCCTGCTTCTCCCTCTGCCTCTGCCGGCTGTTCCCTGTGCTTGTGCTCTCTCTTTCTGTGTCAAGTAAATAAATAAAATCTTAAAAAAAAAAAAGAAAGAAAGTTTATAGTCAGTTTGAAACATATATTTCTCTGCCCCCCAAATATGCTGCATCATATTCAACAAACTTATCCTGAAATAATTCCAGCACCTCATCTGTTACCATTTTGTTCCCAAAGACCTCCCTCCTAGAACCCTCTTTCCTCTACTCCCTTCAGGATGGATCACTGTCTAGGCTGTTGATGGGGGTCACGGTCATGAGGGATCATGGGGATCTTCACCTGCTTCGTCTCCTAGAGGGTTTAAATTCAGCGCAACAGGATTTCAGGTGTAACATGATGTTAAGTGAGGTTTTTTTTCCCCCCTCGTGTCCCAGAATTATAAAGTACACATATGAGGAGCAGAGACATTTAGTTCTCCAGATTCCAAGGAGAACCACCAACTAAGCCTCATACCTGCTTTCCAGGGCTTGGAGGAAGGAAGACTGAAGGGGTAGAATTTTGTCAGAGACAAAAATCCAGCTGAGATAATGGTACATTTGATTGAGTTAGTGACAGTAGAAGTGGTGAGAAGGGGTCAAATTCTGGTTATATTTTGAAGGGAGAGCCAATTGGATTGGATGTGAGAAAGAGAGGAGTCAAGCATGCCTTTACATTTTTAGACTACTGAAAATTGAAATTGAAAGTATGAAGTTGCCATTAAATGAAGTGAGGAAAATTATGGATGAAGCAGGTCTGGAGAGGAAGACTGCGAGTTTAGTTTTGGACTTGTTGAATTTGAAATCTATATTTGAAATCCGAGTGGGGATGTCAAAAGGCAGTTGGGTATAGGTATAGGAATCTGGCGTTCACTGTGGAGATCTGGGGCACCGATACCAACTTGGGAGTCCTGATTTTATAAACGGTGGTAAAATCCACGAGATTGGGTGTTAGCTCCACTGAAATGCAGATAGAAAAGAGAAAAGGTTCATAATGTCAGCCCTGGGGGCACTCTGACATTGAGAGGTGGGGATTACAAAACCGAAACAAAACGGAAGGGAACTGAGATAAAACAACCAGGGAAGACTTTGGAGGAAAAACAGGAGAGCACAGTATGCTGGATGAGAAGCAAGGAAGGGTTTCTGGGAGGGGAGTGAGGGAGCTGCCTTGATAGGTCTGCAAGAGCGGAGATATAATTGGTGACCCGATGAGTCCAGTTCATGGGGCTGAGTATCTGATAGGTGGAGGAAAAGAGGCCAAGGATGCCAGTAAGACAGCACTTTCAAGGAGGTTTGCCCTAAGAAGGAGAAGAGAAAAGATGTGGTAGCTGGAGGAGTGTGATGTTAGGACCCTCTTTTTTGTTTTTAGTATCAGAGGAAGAACAGCATGTCTATTTACCATCTGTGGGACTCAGTGGAGAGGTAAAAACTGATGATGTAGGAGAGAAAAGGGGAACGTATCAGTCTAGATTGGGGCAAAAAGCAGATGCTGTGCACAAGTTGGATAATTAGAAGTTTTAAAGCGGATTATGTATTATACAAAATTATGGTTAGAGTATAAGGAAAGCAAAGGGATAGTGCAGTGTCCTGGGGTGTTACAGATTGGTATTAATACCAATTGGGAGAGGGGAAATTTCTGGAATCCAGAAAAAGGGAGCTGTATAGATGAATCTCCTTGTACCATTTGGTGGATGGACTGAGCCAGCTCATGAAGAGAGAGCTGGAAAAATAAGAGAGCCCCACCTCCACTTTCCTCCCTCCTATATATTCCAAGTCCTTTCCTAGGCACCCCTGTCCTTCTCACTGGACAGAAAAGTCTGGAAACTGGAGGGCAGGGGAACCTATTGATTCAGGGTAGACTCTGGCAGAGAGTAAGACAAGGGAAGGAGGAAAATGGATCTGAAGAGGCCAACAAAGCTCTGCACAGGAAGAATTACAGAATTGAAATGGTGACCTTGAGTGAGAGAAGAGGAACTTGGTGTACAAGTGGAGGGATTAGCCACAGAGTGGAACACCTGCCATTCATGCTCAGGACAGGGGAGAAGGCAGAGGGCCAGGGTGCACATGCTGGTAGGGTGTGTGATGTGATGGTAGGAGGTTAGAAATGCTTTCCTGGTTTGCTTCTTCCAACTTTCTCAGGGAGATAAGAAGCAAGGTCATCAGCTTGCGCAGGAGGTCTTTGTAGGTGTGTGTGGGGAATACTTAAAACAGGTGGGGAATGCTTCTAGTTATCAGTTGTTTGCTAGTTGGGAACTGCTTATATTTCTGTGCTTTTGCCATTTATTTATTTATTTAGAAGATTTTATTTATTTATTTGAGAGAGAGAGAGTGAGAGAGAGAGAGCATGAGAGGGGAAAGGGTCAGAGGGAGAAGCAGACCCCCCTGCTGAGCAGGGAGCCCGATGGGGGACTTAATCCTGGGACTCCAGGATCATGACCTGAGCTGAAGGCAGACGCTTAGCCAACTGAGCGACACAGGTGCCCCTATTTTTATTTTTTGAAAAGACTTTATTTATGAGAGAGAGAGAGAGTAGGAGTAAGAGAGAGAGAGAGCGCATGTGCCCCTGCACTAGTGGGGGGCTGAGAGACAGACTCTCCGCTGAACAGGAAGCATGACGCAGGGCTCAATCGCAGGACCCTGAGATCCTGACCCCAGCTGCTCCATTCCACATCGTCATTTCTCTTCAGTGCACACTAGTTTGACCTGCAATGAATGCCACGTACTTCCGGCTTTGTTTTCTAGTTGTTTCCTGTTGTTCTCGGTCTCTGAACTTGATCATAAAACCATTTATGGCAAGAATAATTTCCTTCTTGTCATCCTCCCACGGTGATGAGTATGGACTTGTAACAATTGCTCATTGAATAGTTATTATGCCCAGTTCCTACTCAGAACCTGCAGCAAATGTGTGGTTTCTATGTTGACAGTGAGTTTAATATAATATTTGGTTTTTAGCCATGTAATCCAAATGACATTGTGATGACCACTTGAAAAGAAAAAAATGTCTTTTCCAATGGCAATTTTTAAATTTAAATAAGAAATTATAGCTGAATATGAACCAGGTACATTTGCTCAACAAATTATAATTATCGCAGAAAAATAATTTGAGTTTGTTATAATCTTGGAAACCAGAGATTCACAATCCTGGTTGTGTTGGTTGTATACCGGAAGGCATTAGAAATTGAGCATCTGGAGCCAAACAGAGAAAGCTTAAGAGACATTTGACTAAGTATGGTTCCCGTCCTGAGTATGGCTTCCCTTCCTGCTAATTCCAGTGCACTTAGTCACCAAGTTCTGGTTCTAGGTCTAGACTCTTAATTCTCTGGGCATCTGACATTTAACCTGTCCCAAAGCAAATCGCCGTATTCTCCCTAACATGCCGCACTCTCTTCTCATCTTCTTACACCTTGAAATAATTCAGGTTTCTGTTTCCCATCGGCACTCTCGAGCCATTCAATTCCGTCAGCTCAACCTTCAAAATACATTGTCATTCAGGCCTCATCATTTGTCTCGCTATCATGCTACTCCACCCCTCTAGATAAATATAAATCGTAGATTTCATGTCTATTACATTTAACAGAAAATGTCTTAGAGCAATCATTTAAAACCATGAATTGTATGGTTTCCTTACTCACAAGCCTCCACTGGCTTTCCATCACACCCAGAGTAAGATCCGTAGCCCTCTCCATGGCTTCTGAGGCTGGGTTCTTCCTCTGACCTCACCGCCCACCACTTCTTCCCTTTCTCTCACACTCCAGTTTTCCTTGAAAACACCAAGAGTGCTGTCGCTGCTTCCTCACGCTTTTCTCCATATTTCTGTGCGGCTCACCTTTTCAGTTAACTCAGATCTTTGCTCACATTAACGCCTCAAACGATTGCGTGTGATTGTGGTTTGTGAGGGCATAGAATTGGCAGAGGACAATATTAGCATTTATCATTCCTCCAAGATTAGCTAACTATTTGTCATCTCCATGACTGTTTAAGTTTCATAAGGCACTTTCAACTCTCTACCTCTTTGGCTGTTCCTTTGGCACAAAGAAATGTTGTATTACCCGGGGAAAAAAACCCTAAATATAGGAGGCTTTTTTTTTTTTTTTTTTTTTTTACAAAACCAAACTGCCCTATGGGATATCCCAAGATCAAATAACTCTTTTTTTAAAAAATTTTATTTATTTATTTGACAGAGAGAGAGAGAGATCACAAGTAGGCAGAGGCAGGCAAGGAGAGAGGGGGAAGCAGGCTCCCTGCTGAGCAGAGAGCCTGATGCAGGGCTCTATCCAGGATGCTGAGATCACGACCTGAGCCGAAGGCAGAGGCTTTAATCCACTGAGCCACCCAGGCACCCTCCCCAAGATCAAATAACTCTTTTTTTTTTTAATTTTATTTATTTATTTGACAGAGAGAGAGAGATCACAAGTAGACAGAGAGGCAGGCAGAAAGAGGGAGAAGCAGGCTCCCCGCCGAGCAGAGAGCCCGATATGGGGCTCGATCCCAGGACCCTGAGATCATGACCCGAGCCAAAGGCAGAGGCCCAACCCACTGAGCCACCCAGGCACCCCCAAATAACTCTTAATGCCAAATATTAACCTCTCTGGGTGTGGACTATTAAGATATAGGGCAGTCAGGGACGCCTGGGTGGCTCAGTTGGTTGAGCAGCTGCCTTCGGCTCAGGTCATGATCCCGGCGTCTTGGGATCGAGTCCCACATCAGGCTCCTTGCTCGGCGGGGAGCCTACTCCTCTCTCTCTGCCTCTGCCTGCTTCTCTGCCTGCTTGTGTTCTCTCTATGTTAAATGAATAAATAAAATCTTAAAAAAAAAAAAGATATAGGGCAGTCAGTATGAGCCTTATTTAGGTTTTTGAATTTTTACATATATTCAGGTAATAAAACTCCTCTGATAATAACACCTTTTTGAAACAGCTATAGAGTTACTTTCTGTTTTGTTAATGTCAGATCTATCTACTCTCACGGGATAATGCTATGAATTTCTGTACAGTATGTGTGTAAATATATGTGTGTGTTTGTGGGCATGTATATATAGCACTAATTCTCCTTAATGTCTCTCATTTGTAGATATAATATTCCCCATTTTATTTGCTACTTTTCTTCCCCTGGGATTTCTCAATAGTGTCAGTTCTGAGCTAGACTAGCTTCACATCAGACCAAGTATGATACTTTTTAATTAATGTTGTGCTGACTCATCTGGCTGTCAGTACTTGAGAGGAGAAAGCCTTTATAACTGTGTATCTCAGGACACGTTATTCCTTCTCCCTGAGACCCTTACCACTGTTCTAGGAATTGTGGGAAGGATACAGTGAACTGTCTCGGTCCTTACTCTTCAGGGGTTGTGCTTTATGGATAGTGCTTTGAGGGTGGGTGGGTAGAAAGATACTAGTTACCTCCCTCTGCTTCCCTGATCAGACAGAAAGGAAAAGATGAGTTGTCACCAAGGGAGAGAAATGTGCTTTTCTGTACTCTCAGGTGCTGATAATACTTCAAATTTCCTGGCATCTGCTGCCACCGTGTGGGTGTTTACAATTACTGAATTCAAATTTGAGTGTTGCCCTGTTTAAGCCTGGTCCTAAGCTGAAATACACAGAATTTTAAGTTTGTTTTAGTGTCCTTTGGCCTCAGATTGGCTCCTGAGTCCCCTCCAGCTTCCCTGTAGTCTCGGACTTACAATGAGTTTCCATTATTACTCTTCTCTCCCCTTATGCTGCACTCTGTTAAAGTAGTGCTAAACTCAGGCTGCTGATACTCTAAGGACTTTTAATTTTTGATATTCCAGCTTGAGACAGAGAGACCCCAAGATGGTCCCCAATGATCTCTGTTTCCTGATATTCATGCCTGTGTAAACCTTTCACCTTGAGTGTGTGTGTGGGACCTGTGACTAGCTTCTAACCAACAGAAGAATATGTCAGAAGTGATGGGAATGGTCCTTCCACAATGACAATACATGGCATTGCAACTTCCATATTGCTAGCAGACTGTAGATTGCCTTCTGGGCTCGCATGCATGAAGGAAGAAGCCATATTGGGGGGACTCAGTGAAAAGGGACCGGGGACCATTACTGGCTGTCAGCGAGTAAGATTGGAGGCCCCAATCCAACAGGACATAGCCAGTTGAATCCTGCCAATGACCATGTGAACCTGGGAGCAGATGGCTCGCCAGTGGAGCTTTTGGATGGGATGCTAGCCCTGGCTGACACCTTGGTTGCGGCTTCAGGAGAGATCCTGAAGCATTGGACGAGGTTAAGCTGTGCCAGATTCTATGAGATAATAAATGTGTGTTGTTTTTGGTTCCTAAATGTGTGGCTATTTGTTCTGCAGCAGTAGCTAATTAATGCACAGTTCTTTGGTTTTACTTACAGGACTCCCATCTTTACAGGATTGCAGTATATACAGGTCTTTAGAGACCATTCTTGGCAATAAATGGAATTGACAAACACCCTTCTGTGCTAGAATTGCCCGTCCCCTCCTACCAAGGTGCTGTTACTGAATCAGCTTGTTGTGCCTGATTCCTTTAAGATAAGTTTTCACTCAGGAAATATCTCAGCTATTCGTACAGAGAGAGTTCTGTTGGGACTGCATATACGTTCCCCAAATAACCTTGGGCAGGCTTAAATCCAGCAGTGGGCACAACTTAGCTGAAAGCTGGGATCACATACCTTGTCGGATAAATTATCCCCTTCCAGGAACATTATACGATTGCAGCTATCATGATTATGACTGATATTAAACTTTATTCTTAACTTTAAAAAATGCTTCATGCCCGGGCTTCGTCATGAAACACTTGACGAAGAGGACGACACTTGACGGAGAGTGTTAAAAGGCAAGGGTGGGGAAGGGGAGTGACTCCCTCTATCACAGACCATCAACTTGATCCTAGATTACAACCAGGACTTTTTTTTATAACTGCACAGAATTTCACGTACGTATGGGAGAGCCAGTTGTGTTCTGTCAATGGCGTGCTTCTGATGAACCAGTCTGAAAAATGTAAAGGACGTTCACCTGTAGTAACTGGTAATTTATTAACCTAAGCTGCTCCTAGTGATCAGCCTCACCTTTTCTCGTAAAACATAGTGTTTTGTAGGGGGGGGGAGGATGCCATCAGGATCCGCAGTTTCTAGAATTTAATTTATTCTTTTTGAAAACCAGAACAGCATTTATTCAGCTCTGGTGCAGAGGCTTCAATACGTTTACACTCAAATAGTGCTCATAAATGATCTTTTTGGCATAAGTGAAGTAAGCTTGGTTGTCAGGCATGCTCAGTTTCAACCAAAGGGCAGAGGGTGTCAGCGAGCCCTCTTGCTCAGCTGTAGATGCCAACAGTTAAAACCAAAAATAGGGGCGCCTGGGTGGCTCAGTTGGTTAAGTGGCAGCCTTCAGCTCAGGTCATGATCCTTGAGTTTTAGGATCGAGTCCCACATCGGGCTCCCAGCTCTATGGGGAGTCTGCTTCTTCTTCTAACCTTCTCTCCTCTCATGCTCTCTCTCACTTTCTCCGTCTCTCAAATAAATAAATAAAGTCTTTAAAAAAATAAAATAAAATAAAAAATAAAACCAAAAATAGAGGGGCGCCTGGGTGGCTCAGTGGGTTGGGCCTCTGCCTTCAGCTCAGGTCATGGTCTCAGGGTCCTGGGATCGAGCCCTGCATCGGGCTCTCTGCTTGGCAGGGAGCCTGCTTCCCCTTCTCTCTGCCTGCCTCTCTGCCTACTTGTGATCTCCCTCTCTCTCTGTCAAATAAATGAAATCTTTAAAAACAAAAAACCAAAAATAGACAAGATCACTTAACTCATCCTCTAACTGAAATCCATTGTTCTTATTTCTTATGGCACTTTCTTGAGGCATTGATGAAGAGGTTTTGCAATGACTGGAACATTCCAATATTCAGGCAGAAAAGCCCTGATAGCAAGAGAATGCTTAGAAGACCATGTACATCCATTCCCCTGCCCACGATTACATGCTGAACACGTATTGTCCCTCACCTACAATCGCGTACCCTCTGCCTGCTCTCTTGCATGTAACCCACCCCAGCCTCCCCCTATAAAACTCTAGGTGCCCATCTTGTGGGTGGGGAGGTCAGTTGTTGAGCTTTGAGCCTGCCACCTTCCTGGGCTGCTAGCACCTGAAATAAATTTCTCCCTTTCTCTTTTCCAAACCCTCACCTTTGAGTTACTGGCTTCTCTTGCAGCAAGTTTATCTGAGTTTGCTGAGGTTGCCAGGAGCTATGCTTTCCATTTGTGCAGCCCCTTCTGGATTTCCTGGAATGGAGCAGTTGGCCAGGGTATTGCGCCGGGAGTCATGCATTTGTTTCCTGAGTCAGCAGCTGGAATAGATCCATCAGCAACAGAAAAGGGGAGGTTGGTAGTTCTGGACAGTTCAGGGCAGACTTGATCGATCCGTACAACTGATCCTCTTGATGACTGACTTCCTGTTCAAAGCCGAGTACACTCCCAATATCCAGCCCTACACTAGACTCTTCCTGAACACGAACTTGCTAATGCTGTGTCCTCTGATAGATTAGTCTTTATTTGCCCCCTCTTACCACCCTCCCTGGTTTAGGCATCTCAAAGCAAAACAATCTCCAGTGTCCAAAAAAGTGTAGAAAACTTAGGCCAGAGGCAATATTGCAATAGAGATGAGGTGTCGTGATGGTTCCAAAAGATTATTTTGGTGCAGTAGAGAGGGAGACACAGACAAAAGCGGATGCACAAACTGGGCCAACATAAAAGAGGCAGAAGTGGGTGTAGGTGCATTATTGATGGAAACATATATGCCTGATGTAGGACTGCAGATAATGTTGACCTATCTTGTTCATGTTTGCTCCATGCCCTCTCTCAGGGCTCCATGTTCTGGGCCCTTTGGAGATTAATACACTTACCTTAGAAATGCCTGCCAAGGCCAGGATTGGGGGAGGCTTGTTGTGGCCTCCCGGGAATTTGTTAGAGATAACATAGTCTTTTCCCTTACTAATGCACAAGTGGTACTGCAAGATCTACTGAAAGGTTAGCCGTTAGTAGGTGCATATAAGGCCTTTGAGGTGTGTGTGAATCCTTTGATTTCACGAGAGTGCCCCTCATCAAATGTCCCCTTGCTCTATATAATTTGTGGACTGAGGTCTGAACTTTGCAGAAAATAATGATGTAGCTACCACGAATCATCCTCCACCTCCATCCTCCACTATTATTTACCCTGAATAAAACCATGTAAACCATATGGAGTTCCCTGCTTCCTGTTCCAGTCTCAAAGAGCCTTCTCAGTTTGGGGGATATTTTACTGTCTCTCCCCCACCTTCCAATACCTGGGACACCCCAAACTGAGTTCATCTCTTGATAGGTGTCCAGCCCAAAGACACAACCGGGCCGAAGAATTGGAAAAGGAAGATTCTTACTTGTAACAACTAAAGGAGAACACCTGGGATGGGGGATAGTTCCCAAGGCAGTGTTTCCTCAAACAACAAAACCAGGGAAGTTTTAAGCTAAAGGTGGATGCATATTCATGAAGTGATGCATATTCAATGGGGAATTCAGCATGGAATTGGGGCAAAAGTCATCTTAAGGTGACAGAGTCCAAGTCTTAGTTGATTGAAGTCCAACGGCGGGCAAGGGTTGGCATCGTCACTTCTCTGGCTGCAGTTCATCCAGTAGCTGAGTTTAAATCCTGCAAAGATAAATCAAGAATATGCGTCAGGTCAATCTTTACTTTTGAAGCAGCTCTGGGAGTTTTACCACTGATTTATTGTTCCTGATCTGATAGTGGCTGTTCATTCTTGCAATTTTTTGTTCCTTTAAAATCATTATCTGCTGGGGTCTATTTTACAATTTCAAAATATCTCAGGAAGTTCTGCAAAAATATATGCTTGGTCAAGTAGTGCTAGCCAGCCACAGATCACAAAATGGCTGGGAGCCTAAGATGACTTTTCATTTTCTTTTTAAAAATTTTATTTGGGGCACCTGGGTGGCTTAGTGGGTGAAAGCCTCTGCCTTCAGCTCAGGTCATGATCTCAGGGTCCCGGGTTCGAGCCCTGCATTCAGCTCTCTGCTCATCAGGGAGCCTGCTTCCCCCTCTCTCTCTGCCTACTTGTGATCGCTCTCTCTGTGTCAAATAAATAAATAAAATCTTAAAAAAAAAGATTTTATTTATTTATTTGAGAGAGTGCAAGAGAGGGCACACAAGCAGGGGGTGGGGCAGAGGGAGAAGGAAGCTCCCTGCTGAGCAGGGAGCCCAACGTGGGGCTCCATCCCAGGACTCTGGGATCATGACCTGCGCTAAAGGCAGATGCTTAACTGACTAAGCAACCCAGGTGCCCCTACAATGACATTTCTTATGTCAAGAAAGCTATGTCTCATCTTTCTTTCTCCAAGGACTGTCAGTGAGCCCTCTTCAAGTTTAACAAACAGTTAAAACCAAAGATAGACAAAACCACTTAACTCAAGCTCTAACTAAAGCCCATTGTTCTTCTTGCTTATGGCACTTTCTTGACACCTTGATGAAGATGTTTGGCAAAGGCCAGAAAATTCCAAGTGCCGGGGTTAGAAAAGCCCGGGCAGCAACAGAATGCTTAGAAGAGGTCTCATTCTTGGCTAACTCCATAGCAGCCCCGCCCCATGATCACACACCCTCTGGCTGCTCTCTTGCATGTACCCCACCCCAAACTCTCCCTGTAAGACTCTAGGTATCCGTCTTGTGGGTAGAGAGATCAGTTCCTAAGCCCTGAAACTGCCACCGTCCCTGGCTGCCAGCACCTAAAATAAATTTCTCCCTTTCTCTTTTCCAAACACTCATCTCTTGAGTTATTGGCTTCTCTTGTGGTAAGTTTATCTGAGTCCATCCAGCAGCAGTGCTGGCAAGCTCAGGAGCTATTCTTTCCATTTGTCCTGCCTCCCAAGGGAATCCCCATGATGGAGCAGGTGGTCGTGGCAGTGCGGCCGGGCTTACCTTTCATTTCCCGAGTTAGCAGCTAGAATAGATCCGCTATGATAGATGTGTTGGTAACAGGACCCCTATTCTTTCTGCTTACAATAGCAAGGTGGAGCTTGGGTCAATTTTTAGAGCACTAAGACAGAAGTGTGAAGCCAAAATTGGTGGACGGGGGTGGGGGGGGGGCAGTGTGTGCCAAAGACTGACCTATCAGAAGACCCAACGTTTGCAAATTTATGTGCAGGAGTAGTTGGGCTTAAGGGTTGGAAATTGGAGGAAGTGGATAGATTATTAATTAGTCATTTAATTAATCAATTAATTAAACAACCTTTTTGTTTTTGTTGTTTGCTAAGTAGAGGAGTCATAGGGTCTAGTAAGATATAGATCCAGGCCACAGTGATTTTGTAGTCTCCTACGGAAAAATAATGGTGAGCATAATAAGTTAACTGAAGAGATGGTAGGAGGACAGGAAGGAGATGGTTAGAGGAAAATGAAGGGGGGCAGGAGTTTGGAGGTTGGGGTAATGGGTGAAGGGGATGTTGGGGAGAAAAAATTTTTCTCTGTCCTTCAAAGTTTTTTTTTTACTGGTCTAAGAATTACATTGACAGGAGACAGGTTAACAGGAGAAGGTCAAATTTAATTACGTATGTACCCGTTCTTAGGAGGGACTCTATGAGAATATAAGGTCCAAAGGCAGTCAGGTTCTTGAAACTTATATGCCATCCAGAACTAAGGAGAGAGGGGTAGGGGTATGGGACCTCAGAGGGAAAGAAAGCAATTCACAGGAAGATGAAATGAATAAATGTGTGACAAACAAATGTCTGCTGGGTCTACAAAAACAATGGGACACAGAGAGGAATTTTAACAAACAGACTTTGCTAGGTTCCTTGCTGTCTACCACACCAAGTTTGTATTATACTGTATCTTTCTCTGGTGATAGCTCCCTCCCTGGAACAGTTCTATCTTAATTTTTTCAGGCAGTGATAGGGAAGTACAAAGGTTCTTCCTGATCCTTCTGTTTCTTAGGGAAAGTCAGATTAAAATAATCCGCATGCTGGGGCACCTGGGTGGCTCAGTCAGTTAGGCGTCTGCCTTTAGCTCAGGTCATGGTCTCCGGGTCCTGGGATTGAGCCCCCTGTTGGGGTCTACCTCTCCCCATGCTCATGTGCTCTCTCTTTCCCTCAAATAAATAAAATAAAATCTTTAAAAAAAATAATGTACATGCCAAAAAGATACATTTTGGGGTGGCAAATTTTGCCCCCCTAGGGGTCAAAAGGTACAAACTTAATAAATAATAAATGTCATTGGGATATAATGTGCAGCATGGTGGCTACAGTTAATTTAAAGGTTGCTAAGAAAAATTTCAAAAGTTCTCATTATAAGAAAATAAATTCTGTAACTTGTGTGGTAATAGATGTTAATTAGGCTTATTGTGGTGAACCCTTCACAATATATACAAATACCAAATTATTATGTTGTATAGCTGAAATTTACATGTTATATGTCAGTACATCTCAGGAAAAAGTAATAATAACATTGTTATTCAACAAAGAGTTTTTATTCTATTATATATTTATTTTAAAATTTATTTTATTTGAATTCAATTAATTAACATACAGTGTATTATTAGTTTCATAGGTAGAGATCAGTGATTCATCAGTTGTATATAACACTGAGTGCTCATTACATCATGTGTCCTCCTTAATGCCCATTACCCAGTGACCCATCCTCCTGCACCCCTCCCGTCCAGCAACCCTCAGTTTATTTCCTATCGTTAGGAGTCTTTTAGGGGTGCCTGGGTGGATCAGTGGGTTAAAGCTTCTGCCTTCGGCTCAGGTCATGATCTCAGGGTCCTGGGGTCGAGCGGCACATCGGGCTCTCTGCTCAACGGGGAGCCTGCTTCCCCCTCTCCCTCTGCCTGCCTCTCTGCCTACTTGTGATCTCTTTCCTCTCTGTCAAATAAATAAATAAAATCTTAAAAAAAAAAGTCTTTTATGGATTGTCTTTCTCTTTGATTTTGTCTTATTTTATTTTCCCTCCCTTCCTCCATGATCTTCTATTTGTTTCTTAAATTCTGCATATGAGAGAAATCATAATTGTCATTCTCTGATTCACTTATTTCACTTAGCATAATATCCTCTAGTTCCATCCATGTCATTGTAAATGGAAGATTCCATTTTTTTGATGATTGAGTAGTATTCCATTGTGTATGTGTGTGTATACACACACACACACACACCCCACGTCCTCTTTTTTTTAAAAAGTTTTAAAAATTTTTTCATTTGAAGGAGAGAGAGAGTGCATGGGAAAGCATGAACAGTAGGGAGGGTCAGAAGGAGAAGGAGAAGCACCCCCCCGCCCCCCACTGAGCAGAGTCACCACCATCACCACCCCTCTCCCTTCCCTCTCTAGGAAGCAGGGCTCAATCCTGGGGCCCCAGGATCATGAACTGAGCCAAAGGCATTTGCTTAATTGACTGAGCTTAATTGACGGTGCCCTGACGTCTTCTTTATCCATTCATCTATTGATGGACATCTGGGCTCTCCACAGTTTGGGTATAGTGGACATTGCTCTTATAAATGTTGGGGTGCAGGTGTCCTTTCAGATCGCTACATTTGTGCAGTGATCACTACATCTTTGGGGTAACTAGCTAGTAGTGCAATTGCTGGGTCATAAGGTAGCTCTGTTTTCAGCTTTTTGTGGAACCTCCATACTATTTTCCAGAGTGGCTGTACCAGCTTGTATTCCCACCAACAGTGTAGGAGGGTTCCCTTTTCTCTGCATCCTTGCCAACATCTATCATTTCCCTACTTGTTAATTTTAGCCATTCTGACTGGTGTGAGGTGGTATCTCGCTGTGGTTTTGACTTGTATTTCCAGAGTGATGTTGAGCATTTTTTCATGTGTATGTTGGCCATTTGCCTGTCTTCTTTGGAAAAATATCTGTTCATGTCCTCTGTGCATTTCTTTATTGGGTTATTTGTTCTTTGGGTGTTCAGTTTGATAAGTTCTTTATAGATTTTGGATACTAGCCCTTTATCTGATAAGACATTTGCAAATATTCTCCTATTCACTGGATAGGTTGTCTTTGTCTTTAGGTATTGTCCACTGTTTCCTTTGCTGTGTAAAAGCTTTTTGTCTTGATGAAGTCCCAATAGTTCTTTTTTGCCTTTGTTCCCCTTGCCTTTAGAGATGAGTCTAGCAAGAAGTTGCTGCAGCTGTCTGAGGTCAAAGAGGTTGCTGTCTGTGTTATCTGCTAGGATTTTGATGGATTCCTATCTCACATTTAGGTTTTTCATCCATTTTGAGTTTATTTTTGTCTATGGTGTAAGGAAATGGTCCAGTTTCATTCTTCTGCATGTGGTTGTCCACTTTTCCCATCACCATTTGTTGAAGGGACTGTCTTTTCTCCATTGGATATTCTTTCCTGCTTTGTCAAAAATTAGCTGACCATAGAGTTGAGGGTCCATTTCTGGGTTCTCTATTCTGTTCTATTGATCTATGTGTCTGTTTTTGTGCCAGTACCACACTGTCTTGATGATTACAGCTTTGTAATAGAGCTTGAAGTCCAGAATTGTGATGCCACCAGCTTTGGTTTTCTTTTTCAACCTTCCTTTGGCTATTCATGGTCTTTTCTGGTTCTATACAAATTTTAGGATTATTTGCTCCAGCTCTGTGAAAAATGTTGATGGTATTTTGATAGGGATTGCATTGAATGTATAGATTATTGTGAGTAGCAGAGACATTTTAACAATATTTGTTCTTCTAATCCACTCGATAGAAATTTTTGAGTTCAAGTATTTTTATTTAATTTTTCCTTTGTGTTGCCTTATTTTATTTATTTATTTTTTAAAGATTTTATTTATTTATACGACAGAGAGAGATCACAAGTAGACAGAGAGGCAGGAAGAGAGAGGAGGAAGCAGGCTCCCTGCTGAGCAGAGAGCCCAATTCAGGGCTAGATCCCAGGACCCTGAGATCACGACCCAAGCCAAAGGCAGAGGCTTTAACCCAATGAGCACCCAAGCTCCCCTTTATTTATTTTTTAAAGATTTATTTATTTGAGAGGAGAGAGAGTGAGGGAATGAGTAGGAGGGACAGAGGAGAAGGAGAGAGAATCCCAATGGACTCCACACTGAGTGTGGAGCCCAATGTGGGGCTCGATCTCATGAGTCTGAGATCAATCACTTCCTGAGCCGAAACCAATAGTCAGATGCCCAACTGACTGTACCACCCCAGCACCCTTCCTTTGTGTTGTTTTACTGAGTTTGATTTCAACTTGTTATTGATAAAGAGGAAAATGAGTATAAAATCAAAGAATATATAGCTTTGGCTAAGAGAAATATCTGTATTTACAATTAAACTGTTTTTCCAAAACTAAAAATGTGTGATGATGTTCTTTATAGAGCTTAAATCTGTGGCTATGCTATTAGGTTGAAGCTTTATTTCCAACTAACTGCGAAACTTTAGGCCAGTCATGTAACTTTCTGAATCTTTATGACTTTCCTGATCTTTAATGTAAATGTGTATGGGGAGAAAGAACGATAAGAAAAGAAAATGAGAGGAACACAGAAGAAACATGTAGTGGGACAGTCCAGAGACATGAACCTGCCTGAAACATCTGGAGCACTGCAAAGCATTTTCAGTGGTAGGAGCCAGAGGGGCAAGCAGCAGTCATATTCTAAAAGACTTTGAGTGATATGTATAGAGGTGGAAAAATAATTTTCCCTCTACCTTGTAAGGGTTAAGGGCAGGCTGCCCCAAGATACTTTGGCATGAAGATTATTTTGAATTAAAAAGCAACCAAACTGGGGTACCTGGGTCGCTCATTGGGTTAAAGCCTCTGCCTTCAGCTCGGGTATGATCTCAGGATCCTGGGATCGAGCCCCAAGTCAGGCTCTCTGCTCTGCGGGGAGCCTGCTTCCCCCTCTCTCTCTGCCTGCCTCTCTGCCTACTTGTGATCTCTCTCTCTCTCTCTCTCTCTCTCTGACAAATAAATAAATAAAAATCTTAAAAAAAAAAAAAAAGCAACCAAACCCCGTAGATTCAGGAAAAGCTCTCTATCTCCCCCTAAACTGCCTAAAAATAGTGTAGATAATTTGCTTTAGGAAATTTATCACCATAGATAACTTCATTATACTATGAATTAGGTATAGTAGTCAGGGAGGAACCTAGCTAGATCTCTTTGATCAAAGTCTTCCATGTCCCATTGTTACTGAGTGGTGAAGCAAACATTTTTTTTACCAAATATTTATTCTTTTTCATCTTTTTATGAATTATATTCCTTCTTTTTGAAGTCCCAGACTCCTATACCCTTCTCCATAGTTCAGGATGACATGTTTACCTCATTCTGCCTGTTTTTGAAACATCTACGTCTGTGTGGATTTCTTTTTCTTTTTTTTTTAAATATTTCATTTACTTATTTGACAGAGAGAGAGATCACAAGTAGGCAGAGAGGCAGGCAGAGAGAGAGGGGGAAGCAGGCTCCCTGCTGAGCAGAGAGCCCGATGCGGGGCTCGATCCCAGGACCCTGAGATTATGACCTGAGCCAAAGGCAGAGGCTTTACCCCACTGAGCCACCCAGGTGCCCCTCTGTGTGGATTTCTTGTATGTGAGAAATTAAGTTTGGTTTTCTTCCATTAATCTGTCTAATGTCAAGTTGATTCTTTGTCCAGCTAGGAGGACCTTGAAATGGACAGGAAATTCTTGCTCTCCAACAGTTGGTGCAGCTGGTGGCAAGATACTTTTAACTTGTTGGACATCATTCCCCACAGAAACTGTTGTAGCTGAGAGATACCTGAAAAACAGTTGGCAGAAGGTAAGATTTCTTACTATATCAGTCTCCCGGAATTGCTATCTCTGGAATCTGATGGAGAGTGGTGGTGTCCTTTTCCTCCCTTTCTAAATTTAGATTAGCAGGAGAAAATGTTTTTGGAATCAGTTCCTTGGGCTTAGTGATTCTTTGGTTGAAACTGGTAGTGTACTCTCTGGTTATTGATCCATTTCCTCCAGGGATGGTCTTTGTTTCTCTTTGTGTCTTTTATGTTTTATGTCATAAAAAGGAGAGAACGAAGGCATAACCCTATAATCCTGCTGTTGGGGCTGGCCCCACAGACTGTAAATTCACAATTCTCATCATACCAGAGTCTGCTTAGATAAACTTTGCTGTGGCTTACAGGTTATTGCTGAGGGAAATCTTGGGAGCCAAAGCTGTGAAATTGATGGGCATAGGTTGAACACTTAAAAGCTATTAGAACACTTGCCACCTCCCATGTTAGGATAAGTTGATCATGGGTTAGATGGATTGGGATCCCTATGGATTGGGAATGGGTTAGATTGACACTAGGTCACCTGCCTTACTCATGAAAACTTCCTTGCAATGAGGAACACTATAAAACAATACATAACTGTGATACATCCCTCTAAAGTATGAGTTTGGCTCCAAGGGACCAAAGGTTTAACTAAAGTTGTTAAAGTGCATATATTTTTCCTTTGGTCTTATTCTGTGTCCTAAGAGCTTGATTTTGTGCCTAGTGAGAATATCCTCTTTGGTCTCCACCATCTGGTGGGTGCACTTACTGGGGTGCACCTTGGTGGCCACTTGAATAGACTGGGGATCTGAGTTTCTTTCTCTCTCCAGTTGTGCCAACTCACAGGGGTGTTTGCCATGAGAGATTCTAGCCCATAGGAGCCTTTGTTGTCTCAATGTTGCTTCTTAGTGCTGGAAATTCTCATTCCAGATATGCCTACCCAGTGTCACAGGTCAGGGGGTCTGTGACTGCAGGTGTCTCACAATTTCATGGAGAATGGAGACACTGTTTTTACCACGGTATCCTCCCTTCTTGTATGACAAAGGCTTTTGCTTACTTAGATTAATTTTGGGAGTAAACTTTTGGATCATGGGGGCTACATCATCTCTGCCCTCTCTGGATGGCTTTTGCATCTTTGGTTAAGTCATTAAAAGACTGATTGGTCTGAGTTGCTATTAATAGACCCTACTCCATGGGATGCCTGGGTGGCTCAATTGGGTAAGCAGCAGCCTTCAGCTCAGGTCATGATCCCAGAGTCCTGGGATGGAGCTCAGCATCAGGCTCCTTGCTCAGGCTCCTTGCTCGGCAGGGAGCCTGCTTCCGCTGCCTGCCACTCTGCCAACCTGTGCTCTCTCTCTTTCTCTGACAAATAAATGAATAAATAGATAAAAATAGATCCTACTCATCAATGACTAGGTGATGGATCTTTTCAATTGGTTATGTTTTAAAAGAAATTACATGTTTTATGGAGAGCTTTCAATTGTCTTATTAGTATAATAGCTAGCCTTAGGGACTCCTTTGACAAATGAACAACAAAAATCAGACTTAAGATTTTTTATTTTTTTTTAAAGATTTTATTCATTTATTTGACAGAGAGGAGAGAGATCATTCCCCAGGACCCCGAGATCATGACCTGAGCATGGTTTTCTCCCAGGCAGAGGCTTTAACCCACTGAGCCACCCAGGCGCCCCCAGACTTAAGATTTAAATATGAATATCTGCGGAGCCTGGGTGGCTCCGTTAGGGTCATGATCAAAGGAACGAGACTGATAGAAAGCAAAGGTCAAGCCAACCTTTATTTTGCACCAAGCATAGAGAATCACACTGGCCGGTCAGGGTTGTCTCTATGCAGAAAGCGACCCCGCCTAGTCTTAAAGGCAATGTTTTATAGGGCAAAACCGCAAACCAACTGTGAGCTTATCCTTATTGGTCAGAAGCAGTGGGGTCAGGGGGGGTTACATACGTGTTCTTTACTGATTGGACGTCTCCACCTGACCTGACTTCAGGAGCAGTGGGGTTAAGGGAGGTTACATATGTGTCCTTTACTGGTTGGACGTCGCCACCTGGCCTGACTCGACCTTGTTCTTGTGGGGGACTGTCAGCAGGAGCCAGCAGACCAAATTCCACTGGTGTCCTGGACTTATCTAAGTAAGTTCCTCCAGGTTGACTTGACCTTTAAGGCAAGGTCAGCTTGTGTGCACAACAAAATGGCTGCTTAGACAAGATGGAATCACTTAGGCTAAGCATGTCCTAACAGCTCAGTGGGTTAAAGTCTCTGCCTTTGGCCTGGGTCATGATCTCAGGGTCTTAGGATGACCCCAGCCGCTGGGGCTCTCTGCTCAGTGGGGAGCCTGCTTTCCCCGGAGCCACCCCACCTCGCCGCCCCCACTGCCTGCCTCTCTGCCTACTTGTGATCTCTCTCCTCTCTGTCAAATAAATAAATAAAATCTTTAAATAAATAAGAATGTCTGCTTCTAATGCAAATTCTTCTTTTTTTCTTTTTAAAGATTTTATTTATTTATTTGACAGAGAGAGAGATCACAAGTTGGCAGAGAGGCAGGCAGAGAGAGAGGGGGAAGCAGGCTCCCCGCTGAGCTGAGAGCCTGATGTGGGGCTCGATCAGAGTCATGACCTGAGCTGAAGGCAGAGGCTTAACCCACAGAGCCATCCAGGCATCCAAGTAAATTCCTCTGTTAGAGTGGGTTAGCATTAGAACGACCATCTTAAGTGCCGGAAAGCCATTTTGCTGAACAACCCCTGGCCGAAACTGCCTATGTGACCTTGACAAGAGAGGAGCTAGCTAAACCTGACAAACAACTTAATCATAACCGACCAAAATGTGGGTGGTGGTCGCGACACAGATATCCCGGCCTAGACCACCAGGGTATGACAAAAGGAGCCTTTCAAAAGGAACTTATCTTGCAAACCAAAGCCCTGGGTGGGGCGTAAGCAGAGGGAACTTATCTTGCTAGACCAAACCCCTGGGGGGCGCGTAAGCAAGAGAAGTTGTATGTACTCTGGAAAATTACTGTGAGTTGGATGTTTTGAAAATGGTATATAACCCCTTGGCTTTGAGCACTCTGGGTCCTTGTTGAAACCCGCTGCATTGGGCAGATACTTGGACCCCAACTAGCTGGAAATAAACCTCGCTGTGTGGTTTGCATTATCATGGGTTTCCTCTGTCTGTTGAGGGGTGGTCCACACCCGACACTAGCACCTCATCTTAAAATCCACCCTTATCTATCTGTTTTAACTTTTCTTCCCTTACAAGATTTCCAGGGAGTACTCCAGCCTAATATCTATGTTTGAAGAATACAGGTTGTTCTTGTAGATGCTGGAAGCCAGGAAAAGAATTTAACAAAAACATCTGAGACTGGCGTTAAGACTCACTTGACTTCTATTTTCCAGAGCTCTGTAATCCGGCTCTGCCGCCTTAGGCGTTCCTATGCAGTGCCCTTTGCTGGTGTATTGTAGATCCCCCACTATATCTCCCGGAGAGGAACAGATCTTTTAAATTACAAGGCCTTTTACCTCTACTTTCAAAAGATCTTACCAAATTTGGAGAGTAATGCAAAAGATTATTTGACTGTATTCACACCCTCCCCTTCATAGAGGAAGCAGAGGACTAAATTTCTCATAGGCCTTCCTACAAAAGATCTGCAAAAGGCTAATCTTCAGGGGCTAGTAGAAACGAAGGTTAAAATAGTGCACCCAGAACAAAGACTTTTGTTAAAATGCTTCACACAGATTTTGCAAAGACAAATCTTTTGACTCCCACTTTAGTTAAAAACTCTCTCTTATACAGAAGAAGACTGAACTTAATTTTAAAAGGAACAGGGCCAATTTCTTCATATTCCATCTGTAATTTCCATTATTTGAGGAATTAGAAACAAGTATCTTCGCCTTACAAATTTCTATAAAACCAAAAATGCAACTGTAGAAACAAGTCAAAGCCCACCTATTTTTACCAATTCCCAAACCCCAAACCTTGCCTATTCTTCTCAAAATGTTTGTGGATATTTTAAAAGATCAAAATATTGGAATAAAATTGTCCTATACTTGCAAAAAAGAAAGGTTTCCATTATTCCTCTCTCCCTTGAAATTATAAATCTTATCTTTAAAATGTAAACATAGTCCATAATCTCCTGAAACTGAAAGAAAAAAAAGGAAATGGGGGTGGGGGGCAGAAACCTTTTAAAAATACAAATTGCCCAGACTCTAGCACCTCCAAAAGACAGATAGCTCTAAATATCCACCTTGGACTTAGACATTCCATCTGTGCCTTTATGATGTAAGTTTTCTACCCTAGCTTCGCTAGGACCTAAGAGCCATTCTTTGAAACACAAATTTTAGGGAGAAGTGTTTCATTGAGGGGAAAAAAAGAGTCTTTGGAAATTGGACCTTTACTATCCTCTCGACAAATATTAGTAACACCAGTATAAGACTTGTGGTTGCATCTTGTTTGTGTATTTGTATGTGTATTCAGATAAGTTGTAGATGTGAAATATTTTCTCTACATCTGGCATTGCTAAAATTAATTTGTAAAAGAGTTCTGCTTAATTGGTTTGAAGACAAGCACTTATAAGAATTGGGTATTCTAGAGGTGCCTGGGTGGCTTGGTGGGTTAAAGCCTCTGCCTTCGGCTCAGGTCATCGTCTGGGGTCCTGGGATTGAGCCCTGAATGGGGATCTCTGCTCAGCAGGGAGCCTGCTTCCCCTGTCTCCCTACGTGTGATCTCTCTGTCAAATAAATGAATAAAATCTTAAGGAAAAAAAAAAAGAATTGAGTATTCTAAAACTCAGAAAGATATAAACTAACCTAAATGTTCTTCATATGATCAAGGGAAAATATTCAGTATTAAAGCTAATTTAAGGTTGTTGGTTTAATTAAAATAGATATGTCTTTAGAGTTATCAGCATTAAATATAAAACCTTTATTCTGCTTATATTATAAAAGTCAAATAAGTTTATGTCATTTCTATTGTAAAATTTGTCAGAAAAAAAGAATATTGATTGACTTTGTCTAATGCCTCATGAAGTTTTATGGGTAGTGTAAATAAACATTATTGTAAATAAAATAGACATTTAATAAGATAAAAAGATTTGTAGGCAAACCTTTAAATAGTTTCCAAAATCTTTGGTAACCTGACACTTTAAAGTTTTGCTAACTTAAATGATGAGTAATGGTTATATTCATTAAATATCTAGATCATTTTCAAATAAGATAAAGTAATGAAACATTAGATACTGAACATAGGTTTATCTACTTTTATTACAGAGAAACCAAAGATGAATTTGCGTCTGTTAGTAAACATGTCTTATGCTTTATAAAAAGATCATACTATGAAAAAGCACATTTCTAGAAATTATGAAATATATAATTTGCCAATCCAAAGAATTCTGGTGTGAGGGTTCACAATTGATTATGTAGGACCACCTCAAGATCAGGCCACCCCATGATGGGTCACTTTGGCATTGATGAAGTTTTAGAATATAGGTGAGGTCCAAAGCCGACGACCAAGAAAGAATTCTTAACACGTCTCTGGTCCAAAAAAGTCATTTTATTAAAGCACGGGGACAGGACCTGTGGGCAGGAAGAGTCGCTGCTCTGGGGTTGTGAGGAGTGGTCCATTATATACTTGCAAGTTGGGAGCAGGTCAGGGATAGCGTAAGTCTGTAAGGAATTTTGGAAGCAAGGTTTCCAGGGCCTTGAAGGGCTAGCTGTTGCTGGGAAAAGGTTATTTATTACCGTCTAATAAACCTTAGTCATGAGACCCTTCAGATCTATATTGGTGGGCCGTATGCTTGGGGATGATTGCCAAAACATATCTTGGGGGCTGAGAGATAAAGGAAGTTTCCAAAGGAATTTGTATATGTTAAAGTAGACTTAGAGGATCCTGGTTGGGGGTGGGAGAGGCGGTCAGGCTAAGATTGCCTTTTGCCCTTTACAAAATATTAAAGTGGAGGCTGTTGAGTCCTTGGAGGAATGTCACTCTGCCTGTTTCAAGGGCTTGTCAGTGGGCTCTAGGTAGTAAGGAAATTTAATAACTTTTCTTCTGCCTCCGTTTCCCACATCAGCATGAATATTATTTTGAGGTAAAAGCAATTAAAACCCAGAAGATTCAGGAAAAGCTCTTTATGTCTCCCTCAACTGCCTGCTTGTACCAGGAAGAGAGCTATCAACAGAGATTCCTCTTTACCTGAGAAACTTACCTGCATAATAGGCAACTTTTGTTTTCTACACATCTCCTCTGACCTTCCTGGCAATGGTCCTTCTCCCCTCTGCATCCTCATACCTCCTACCCTTTCCCTTAGCTCATATAAGCTTCATATTGCTTCACTGCCTTTGGACCTTCATTTCTATTGTGGATTCCCTGTACATAGAAAATTAAATGTGATTTTCTCTTATCAATCTGCCTTATGTCGATTTGATTCTTAGTCCAGCTAGAAGGACCTTGAAGGGGACAGGAAATTCTTCTGTCCCTTCCTTTCCTCATAAAAGCCCCTCGCGTTCACCCTACAAGTGGGACAGAACTTGGATTACTTCGTGTATCTGTGCTCCCTAAATTGCAATTCTTTGACTGCAAATAAACACTTGTTTGCCTCATTGTGGCTCTTTATGATGCAGTTTTTGAATGTAGGTGAGGTTCGGTGGGGTGAGGTCCAGAGCTGACAACCAAGAAAGAATTCTTGAGACATCTTTGGTGCAAAATGATGGTTTTTAATTAACTAATTTTTTAAAAGATTTTTTCCTTAAAGATTTTATTTATTTATTTGACACAGAGAGCGAGAGATCACAAGTAGGCAGAGAGGCAGGCAGAGAGAGAGGGGGAAGCAGGCTCCCTGCTGAGCAGAGCCTGATTTTCAAAAGAACTTTCATATGCTAAAGAGAACCTACAAGATATCGGAGGCCTTGCCTTCATCAAATTGAGGTTGTTTTTCCCTGTAGTAAGGCATTAACATTAAGACAATTGGGAGCTTCCTTCTGGAAGTTGGGTTATTGATAAGAATGGGTAGTAAGGAGGGCACGTATTGTATGGAGCGTTGGGTGTTATACGCAAACAATGAATTATGGAACACTGCATCAAAAAATAATGACTTACTGTCTGGTGACTGACATAACATAATAAAAAAATTAACATAATAAGTAAAAAAAAAAGATCGCTTTTTTCTTGTAAATCACTAAGGCATTTGTAAACTGAGGGAGACTCTTGTCCTGCAGGACTGTGATTTCTATAAGTTAATCGTTTGTTTTTTCCTTCTCTTAGTTTTAGGGCAAGCAGGACTGCCTGAGGAATGTCACAATATCCCACCTTAGAAGGGGAGTGTTTGGGAGGGAGGGCGGGTGTGAGCTAATGTTTTGTCTGCAGCTTGCCCTCTCCTCCTTCATCATTTATTTTCAGGATAATTAGTCCACGCAGGAGGCTGAATATACTGTACCAGAGCCATTAGAAGAAAACTAGGAGAAGGTGGAGTCACAGATGCTAAGAAAATAATATCAAGAAACTTGGAGTGACCAGCGGTATCCGGTGCCACAAGAAAATCAAGTAAGATGAGAGAAAATTATCTTTTGAGGTGGGGAAGGCTTACATTTTAATCGAAGCATGGTGTTGTTACTGAACTTAAACTCGTCCATGTACCTGATGCTCAGTAAGCAGATGTCTGAGAGACCGGTTTTGAAACAAAGAAAGATTTGTTATCAGAAAGGCAGCCCTCAGTGCCTTGGTGGCTCAGTCAGTTAAGTGTCTGCCTTCAGCTGAGGTCATGGTCTCAGGGTTCCGGGATCGAGCCCCGAGTGTCAGGCTCCCTTCTCAGCTGGGAGTCTGCTTCTCCTTGTCCCTCTGTGCTCTCTCTCTTTCTCTCACTCTCTCTCTCTCTCTCAAGTAAATAAATAAAAAAAACTTCAAAAAAAAAGAAGAAGAAAAAAGAGAGGCAGCCCCAGCAAGAAGGCAGGGGATTACTTCCAAAGTTGCCTTGTTTGTGTTGAGCCTAGGGACAGCTTATATATCTTTGGGGAGAGAAATGAGGAGGGTGAAGTGTTTCCTGAAACCTTTCAGGGAAGATGACTTTGAAACAGTTTGGAGGTAGGCATTCTTCTAGACAATGAGGTGCCATTTGGGACCTGGTAGGATCAGGTATGTCAGATAATTGCAAGACAAATGTTACTGTTTGGTCCCCCCATTAGGTTTCTACAATCAGCGGGTGAGCAGGAAGCTGCAGGAAGTTGGAGTGGAAAAAGCGAAGTTAATGATTAATAAGATGTGCGTGAAGCTGTAATTAAGTAGGGAACAAAACAGAACATGGAGCGAAGTTAATAATGCAGCTAATACAACTATAGTTGTACTTAGGCTTTAAAAACAGGTCCAGGAACCAAGTGACTGGCCTCACCTCCTGCTTATAATCTTCAACCTGGTCTAGTGGCTCTACTGGAAATGTTTACTTTTTTTACTCTGTGCCTTCTGATACTCAAAGTTCATGTACAGCTGCATATTTAGATCTATTGATTAACTTTGCAGTATTTGGTAAGCAGCAGGATGACTGGGCTGATTCTCCAACGGGTCACCCATTTTACTGCAAAGCTAGTCTGATGATAAGTGCAGTCCTCTCACTCAGAGGTATGAGATAATAGGAAATATGTACAGATCTTCCCCGACTTACTGTTACTGATCTATCATAGCTGCTAACCTAGGACATGAATAAGGAAGCTCTGGTCAGCTGCTGCAGCCAGCCCTTCAGTCCCAGGGAATCCCCAGGAGGCTGGAAAGCATAGCTCCAGGCTGGGATTGCCAACTCTATTGCTGAAAGACTTGCATAAACTAACTGGTCACCAGAGAAGCTGATCACTCGGGAGACTGGGGTTTGGAAGAGAGAAAGGGAGAAATTTATTTCAGGTGCTGGCAGCCCCTGCAGGTGGCAGGCTCAAGCCTTAACAATCGACTTTTTTTTTTTTTAACACCTTTTTTATTTTAATTTTTAAAAAATTTTTTTATTAACATATAATGTATTATTTACCCCAGGGTACAGGTCTGTGAATCATCAGGCTTACACATTTCACAGCATTTGCGATAGCACATACCTTCCCCCATGTCCATATCCCTACCCCCCCCCCCCC
>CM052798.1:75845295-75902924 GCA_028533885.1 Nasua narica | reverse complement strand
GGTGTGAGGTGGTATCTCACTGTGGTTTTGATTTGTATTTCTCTGATGCCGAGTGATGTTGAGCATTTTTTCATGTGTCTGTTGGCCATTTGGATATCCTCTTTACTGAAATGTCTGTTCATATCTTCTGCCCATTTCTTGATTGGATTATTTGTTCTTTGAGTGTTGAGTTTGAGAAGTTCTTTATAGATTTTGGATAACAATCGACTTTTCTGCCTGCAAGGTGGACACCTTGAGTTTTACAGGGAGAGAGTTCAGGGGGGTACACGCAAGAGAGCAAGCAAGGAGCCTGTGATCATGGTTGGGGGGTCGAGATGTGTTCAGCATGTGATCACGGTCAGGGAAAGGGATGTGGTCTTCCAGGCATTCTCTTGCTATCTGGGCTTCTCTGGCCTCGCGATTGGAATGTTGCAGTCATTGCAAAACGTCCTCATTCATGCCTCAAGAAAGTGCCATAAGAAATAAGAACACAATGGGTTTCAGTTAGAGCATGAGTTAAGAGGTCTTGTCTGTTTTTGATTTTAACAATTGGGGTCTATAGTTGAGCAAGAGGTCTCACTGACCTTACGATGGGTTATACTCTGATAAGGCCATTGTAAGTTGAAAATATTGTAAGTCAAAAATGCATTTAATACTTCGAACCTACCAAACATCATAGCTTAGCCTACCCTACTTTATTTTTTTAAAGGAAATTTTCTTTTTTTCTTTTAAAATTTAAATTTAAAATTTAATTTAAGATTAAATTTTATTTGACAGAGAGATCACAAGTTGGCAGAGAGGCAGGCAGAGAGAGAAGAGGAAGCAGGCCCCATGCTGAGCAGAGAGCCCAATGCGGGGCTCCATCCCAGGACCCTGAGACCATGACCCCAGCCGAAGGCAGAGGCTCCAACCCACTGAGCCACCCAGCCACCCCATAGCCTAACCTACTTTAAATGTGCTCAGAACACTTACATTAAGCTAAAGTTGAGCAAAATCATCTCACCCAAAACCCATTATGTAATGACGTGGTGAATCTCATGTATTTTATTGAATACTGTACTGAATGTGAAAACCAGAATGGCTGTATGGACAGACAGTGGTCTAGGTGTACAGGTTGTTCACCCGCATGATTGCGTGGCTGACTGGGAGCGGTGGCTGGGTGCTGCCCAGCATTGCAAGAGTATCGTACTGCATATTGCTCACCTGGGAAAAGACCAAAATTTAGAATTTGAAACACAGTTTCTACTGACTGTGTGCTGCTTTTGCACCAATGTGAAGTAGAAAAGTCATAAAAAGGCAAATGATTGTTAAATCAGTGACTGTCTCTGCCCCTAGTTCCTGACACACCGCTCATAAAACCCTTGTAATTTCCTAAATGATAAGAGCACTTGAAGCATCTTTATTTCACTGAGCTCCTAAATCCCTTGGAATTTCCTGGGTGTCTTTTGATAGGAGTATCTTTTTTTTTAAAGATTTTATTATTAGAGAGAGATCACAAGTAGGCAGAGAGACAAGGCAGAGAGAGAGGGAAACAGGCTCCCTGCTGAGCAGAGAGCCTGATGCGATGCGAGGCTTGATCCCAGGATCCTGAGATCATGAACTGAGCTGAAGGCAGAGGCTCCAACCCACTGAGCCACCCAGGCGCCCTGGAGTATCTTTTTTTCCAAGAGGTGGCTCTTGGTGGGCTCCTGGCTGGTGACATGTCACTAGAAAGACTAAGACATGATTGCTTCGAACTTTTAGCAACCCCCCACCCCTATTCTCTGGAGAGGGGCTGGAAATTGAGTTAATGATCCAGTATGCCTATGTGATGAAGCCTCCATAAACGTCCCCCAAGTATGGGGTTCAGGGAGCTTCTGGGTTGAGGAACACAGGGAGTTTGGGGGAGAGAGGTATGCTGGAAGAGAACTTGTGAGCGCTGCTCCTTCCCCCATACTTTGTCCTGCTCATCTCTTCCATCTGGCTGTTCTTGAGTTCTATCCTCTTACAATGAACCAGTAATCTAGTCGGTAAACTGTTTTCCTGAGTTCTGTGAGCCGCTTCAGCAAATTAATTGAACTCGAGGAGGAGGTTGTGGGAAACTGATACATAGCAGGTTGGCCAGAAGAACAGGTCACAATATGCACTAGTCACTGGCATCCGAAGTAGGGGCAATCCTGTAGGACTAAACCCTTAACCTGTAGGATCTGACGTTATCTCCCGGTAGATAGTGTCAGAGTTAAGTGGTAGGATACCTGGTGCCGTAGAAAATTGCTTGGTGTGGGGACAAACCCCCACCCATCTGGTGTCAGAGTGTTTTGAGTGTGGTAATAGTGTTAGAATAAAGAAGAGACCCTTAGGAGGAAGAGTAAGGTTTTCTGTTTGTTTTTACAGAGGCTTCGTCAAACTTTCAATTGCTGCATTTTTTTTAATTAAGATTTTATTTATTTATTTGAGAGAGAGATAGTGATAGAGCGAGCACAAGCAGGAGGCAGAGGGAGAAGCAGGCTTCCCACTGAGCAGGGAGCCTGATGTGGGACTAGATCTCAGGACCCTGGGATCATGACCCAAGCTGAAGGCAGATGCTTAATCGACTGAACCACCCAGGTACCCCAATTGCTTAATTCTTAAGCTGAAACAGGCAGCTAAGTTGCCTGACATTTGCAGTCAGCCTACAATACGAATAAGAAGAACTAAAATAAAGTAGAAAAAACCCGACTTGTGAGGAAACAGGTATCTCAGAGAACGGAAACTATGTAATAACAAAATTCTGAAAAATTTAAGAAACTCCTGAATCCATTAAACAGAAATAGTACAAACTTTAGGATATGGCAAAGAACACAATGCATTTTTTTATGAGACTGACACTCTGCCTACTGCGTCAAGAAGGCACTACGATGCATTTTTTTTTTTTAAGGAAAAGCAATTTAAAATCTTCAGGAAAAAAAAATATACAAGAAACTCATGGTCTAAATGAATCCAACCTAAAATAGGAAATTCATGGTCATAAACTAAAATGGAATGGATTCTAGGCAATAGATGGAATGAGTAAGAAGGTGGATGACATTAAGGATACTGTATGGAATGCGTATATTTCTTCCTGTCATAAGGAAATAAAGATTATAAGAAACCCCAAGGCAAAGCAAACAAACTTTCAACAGTCTAGGAAAGGCATATTCTAAACTCGAAGCAACTTGAAATATGGCCCAATTTCTAATAATTGGTGGGAATATAAGAGAACTCATTTTGCATATTGTCCTGTTGAGTTGAGTGGCAGTTGGACTGAGACTTCAGAGACATAGATAAGAAATTTATCTTACCTCTTTAGTATTAAATTAAATAATATTGGAATAATTAATAATCATAATGTAAATTCTCTTTATAATTTTCAACTTTGAAATCCATTTACAAGCAGAACAGGGAAGACCCCATTATGGTTACAGAATAGATTATGAATGTTATCCACTTGACAATGTAGGAGTTATTGATAGAAGATGGGAAGGGATGAGAAGGAATATAAATAGAATGGTAGAGGGCCTATTATCCTCCTTCTGGAGGAATTCAAAGGATACTATCTATATATGAGATAGAACTCTGAGTATATCACAAAAGTAGCCAATAGAGGAACTACAAATAGCAGTATAATATAGACGGTGAAGGTGGGCAGGGGAAAGTAGCAGGAAATTAATAAAAATATCTCAACCTATTATATCAAGAAATAGTAGGAAGACTATATTAAGAGAAAGGAAAGTAGCCACCAGAAGAACCAAAGGAGATATATGTGAAAGAGTTTGCTTCTGGGTTCGGGAATCCGTGGACAACTGAACACAGTATGATTGTTTTTCACTATATGGCTAATTACCTTTTTTTTTCTTTTTTTTTTTTTAAGTTTTATTTGTTTGAGAAGGAGGGGGGAGGAGGGTGGGGAGGAGAGGCAGATGGAGAGGGAGAGAGAGAATCCCAGCAGACTCCCCACTGAGCATGGAGCCTGGACCCCCACGCAGGACTCCATCCCATGACCCTAAGATCATGACCTGAGCTGAAGGCAGATGCTTAACTGACTGAGCCACCCAAGCACCCATTTTCTTAACTATTTAAATGTTCAAGTATTGCTGGTTGGAAAATATGGTACAGTCATTTTGGAAAACAATTTGGGAGCTCCTTATCAGGTTAAACATATGATTACCATATGATCTGGCAGTCTTGCCCTGAGGTATTTACTCAAAAGAAATGAAAACATTTATGTACACAGAAGCCAGTATGTGAAGTTCTTTAGAGACTTTGTTTATAATTGCCTTTAACTGGAAACAACCTAAATGTCCTTCAGTAGGTGAATAGGTAAACAAACTATAGCACATACATACAATTACTCAACAATAACAAGGAACAAACTTCTGATACATGCAGCATGGATAAATCTCATGAGCCATGCTGAGCGAAAGAAGCTATATGCAAAAAGCCACAAAAACTATGATTCCATCCATCTGATATTCTGAACAAGGGAAATCTCTAAGGAGAAAAAACACACGAGTGGTGTTGGAATTGTGTTGCCTCAAAACTTATGTGTTGAAGTCCTAACTCCCAGTATCTCAGAATTAACTTTATTTGGATAGGGTCTTTATGGAAATAATGAAGTTAAAGTCTTCAGTGTGGGCTCTACTTCAATATGACCAGTGTCTTTATAAAACGGGGAAATCTAGGTACAGAGACCTACACTGAGGGAAGATCAAGTAAATGAGACACAGGGAGAAGATAGGCACCTACAAGTCAAGAAGGGAGACATGGAACAGATCCTTCCCTCACAGCCCTCAGAAGGAAAGAATGCTGCCAACCCCTTGATTTCAAATCTCTAACCTCCAGACAATGAGTTTCTGTCATTTAAGCCACCCAGTCTGAGGTACTTTGTTTGGCAGTCTTAGAAAACTAATACAGGTGGTTGTCAGGGTAGAGGATGAGGCAAGGGTTAAGTACCATGGGTCACAAAGGAACTTTTTTAGGTGGTGGAAATGCTCTGTGTCTTGATTGTGGTGGTTACATGATTGATGGTATGTGCTTGTCAGAAATCACAGAACTCCGTGCTAAAAAGGGAAAATATTACTCCTTGTAGAATTATACCTCTAGGAATCTGACTTGAAAATATTAACAGAATGGGCGCCTGGGTGGCTCAGTTGGTTGAGCGACTGCCTTCGGCTCAGGTCATGATCCCGGAGTCCCGGGATCGAGTCCCATATCGGGCTCCCGGCTCTGCGGGAAGTCTGCTTCTCCCTCTTACCTTCTCCCCTCTCATTCTCAATCTCTCTCTCTCTAATAAATAAATAAATAAATCTTTAAAAAAAATATTAACAGAAAAACTAGATTAAAAAGTTTACTTTTAAAAATTAAAAATTGGAAAAGTGACCCAAGATGTATGTATATTAACATTGTTCATAATAACAACACAGCAGAAGAAAGCACTATGTCCCAATATTAGATTCTTTGAGCATAATAGTTAAAAAAAAAAACCCAAAACAAGACTCTTTCCCTGATGGACCTTACATTTTAGCAGATGAGACAGCCATTATGTAAAGAAGGATATATATATTTATATATATTTAAGATACATATATTTATATATCTATTTTTATGTTTATATATATTTAAGATATTTATATCTATATACATACAATGTCAAGTAATGATAAGTTCTGTGAAGAAAATAAATCAAAATAAGGGGGTAGAGAATTAAAGAAACTCTTATATTAAAGATTTATTTATTTACTTTTAGACAGAGAGAGTAAGTGGGGGAGAGGGGCAGGAGAACTGGATAATTGACTTGGGGAGATATTAAAAGCAGTTGGTTTCAACATTTGGGTTGCTGCCCACAGTAAAAAATAAGAAATGCACAAACCAGGACATATCTACTCACAGATATAATCTGAATAGATCCAATGAAACACCATTTATTTACTCTTAAAATGTGCTCTAATGTTTTTCTGTTATTTTATTAACATTTTTCTGTTACTCCTTAAAAACTTTACATAGTTTTTTTTTAAACTTTACATAGTTTTTTAAAAAGTTTATTTTAAGTAATCTAATCTCTAACCCCAACGTGGGGCTCAGCCTAATGACCCTGAGATCAAGAGTCACGTGCTCTTCTGACGGAGCCAGCCAGGGGCCCCTCCCACTAAAGATTTTATATTCCACTAATAGATGGGTTGTGGCTCCAAACTGAAAAACTCTGAGCTATAAAATATGAAAGAGACGGGGCGCCTGGGTGGCTCAGTGGGTTCAAGCCTCTGCCTTCTGCTCAGGTCATGATCTCAGGGTCCTGGGATCGAGCCCCGCATCGGGCTCTCTGCTCTGCGGGGAGCCTGCTTCCCCCTCTCTCTCTGCCTGCCTCTCTGCCTACTCGTGATCTCTCTCTCTCTCAGTCAAATAAATAAAATCTTTAAAAAAAATATGAAAGAGACAAAAAGCTGAAAGTCATCTCTAGGTTTTGCTTGAGCATTGGAAAGGGCGATTAAGTTTCCTGCAGCTCTGTAACAAATGACCACGAACTTGGTGCCTAAAACAACTGATATTTATTCTCTTACAGTTCTGGAGGCCAGAAGTTCAAAATCACTAGCACTGGGCCAAGTCAAGGTGTTGGCAGAACCACTTTCTCCAGATACTCTGGGTGAGAATCTTCCTTGTCTCTTCAGCTTCTTGCCGCTGGTGGCATAATTGTGTCTGCATCACTCCAGTGCTTACCTCCATGGTCACATTGTCTTCTTTTGTGTGTGATCTCCCTCTGCCTCTCCTTCCTCCCTCCCTCTCTCCTTCCCTCTCTTTCTTTCTTTCTTTTTTAAAGATTTTATTTATTTATTTTAGAGAGAGAGTATGTGAGTAGGGGGGAGGGGCAGAGGTTGAGAATCTTCAAGCAGACTCCCCTTCCCCGCTGAGTGCGAAGCCTGATCCCAAGTCCTATGAGATCATGACCTGAGCCAAAACCAATAGTTAGATGATCAAAAGAGTGAGCCACTCAGGCACCCCCTTCAGCCTCTTCTTTTAAGGACACTTGTAATTGCGTTTAGGACATGCCTAGATAATCCAGGATGATCTTTCTATCTCAAGATTATTAACACAATGACATCTGGAAAACAATGAGAACTGCACATCTAGAGGAACATGGGTTTATCAGGTAATTATGCCCCTCCCTCCCTTTTCTTTCCCTCCCTTCTTCCTTCCTTCCCTCCTTCCTTCCTTCCTCTCCACCCCCTGCCTCTCTTTCTTTTATTCTTTTATTGTATCCATCTAAGAAATCACAATATATTAGACATAGAGCCACTTTGTACAAATATAGGGTAGTGCTTAGCACAGTATCTGCCATATAGTAGGTGTTTGATAAAATAGCTGTTGAATGATTGTGATGATTTTTTTTTTTAAGTGACCTATCACTCTAAAATATCTAGTCTTGGGACGCCTGGGTGGTTCAGTTGGTTAAGTAACTGCCTTTGGCTCGGGTCATGATCCCAGCATCTTGGGATCGAGTCCCGCATCGGGCTCCTTGCTCTGCGGGGAGCCTGCTCCTCTCTCTGCCTCTGCCTGCCTCTCTGCCTGCTTGTGTTCTCTCTCTGTTAAATGAATAAATAAAATCTTTAAAAACAAAACAAAACAAAACAAAAAAACCCCTAAAATATCTAGTCTTTTTCTGGTGCATTATTAAGTGTCTCTTGGCCAACAGAAACCTGCTTTCACAATTTGGTAGGAGACCTTAGAGAACATAAGGTTTTGGTTGTAACCCCTCATTTTTACTCTTGAGGTAACAAAAACCAAGGATAAGTGATGGCAGTGGAGATAAAGAGGGAATGAGAGGACAAAATCAAAGGTCACATGAGAATGGGTCAATTTTAGATGGTGGGTTTGGGATTTACTGAGTCGAGGCAGGGTCTAATCAATTGGAGATGTTCTACTTGAATCCCATGTTTTATGAAATGCTGAGTATCATGGAAAAGGCAAGTTTAGGGGCGTCTGGGTGGCTCAGTGAGTTAAAGCCTCTGCCTTCGGCTCAGCTCATGATCTCGGGATCCTGGAATCGAGCCCCACATCAGGCTCTCTGCTCAGGAGGGGGCCTGCTTTCCCCCTCTCTGCCTGCCTCCCTGCCTGCTTGTGATCTCTCTCTATGTCAAATAAATAAATAAAATCTTAAAAAAAAGAAAAGAAAAGGCAAGTTTATGTTAGGTCTATCAGACCTCATTCAGTTTTGGAAGTGAGGTTCAAGGTAGAGAGTTAGTAGCTGTGCCTTAGAGCCCTGTCTTGCCTCTTTTCTCTGCCTGACATTGGGCAATTTCTCTGCATGCCCTCAGCTCTCAGTGGTAGAATATCTATAATACTATAATACCTTTCACTTAGGGTTCTTGTGAGAGGATAGTGCATGTGCCTTGGTCAAAATGAATGCTCAGTAAATGCTAATTCTTATTCTTGCTATACTTTATTTGCCTTCTTCATTCTCATTCTCTCATGAATATACACTAGAGTTTTCCAGTGGCTCTATGATGTGTCATATGATACTGCAACAGATCAAATATAGAAGATGTGAGAATCCAGCTGTCCTCTGTTAAGCCAGGCACTAAAGAGATTTGCAAAAACTTAACATTTCTCTCAAAAATAAATGCTTATTTTTCACAGTCATAACAGCAATAGCCAAAATAAATAAATAAATAAATAAACTGTGTTAACAAGTAATGGGTTTATTTTTATCATTTAAAAGCAAATTTGTAAGTAGTGAAATATTTCTCACTTTTAATTTTTAATACGTATAATGACAGATATCACCCATATAAACGAATATCTCTTTGGGGTGCATGGTAATTTTTAAAAGCTGTAAAGGAGTCTGGACTGAAAAATTTGAGAACTGCTAATTTAGAGGCATGAGAATGGGATCCAATAGGATAGGATCAACTTCTCAGAGTCCAAGCTCCACTGAACATCTTACTAAATTTGGTTCCTTTAGTGACAGATGACAAGTAGCTGATGAAGAAAGAGCCTGGTAGAGGTGAACATCTGGCGGGAGTGATAAGGGGAGTTACAGCTGGGGATTGTAGGGGAAATGGTAGGCGTGGAAAAGAGTGCTTTTAGATAGAGCTAAGCCACTCCATTCAGTTCTTTCCACTGGGCCCCTTTCCACTATGATTTATTTATTTTTTGCAAGTATTTATTTAAATTGCAGTTAGTCAACACACAGTGTAAAACTAATTTCAGGTGTAGGATTTAGTGATTCCACACTTCCATACAACACCCAGTGCTGATCACATATGCCCTCCGTAATGCCCATCACCTATTTCACCCATCCCCTCGCCCATCTCCCTCCCCTCTGGTAACCCTTTAGTTCTCTACAATTAAGAGCCTGTTTCCTGGTTTGCCTCTCTTCCACACCCCTTGCTCCCACGTTCCTCCGTTTAAGAGTGCTTTAGGAGAAAGATTACAATATATAGTCTAAGCATTATTTGTCTTACAGGTTTTTTTTTTTTTTTTTTAAATCATGTTTTTGGCATGCCAAATGTCCACTGGGGACTATTTCTGGAAAAGGTTTAATTATAACTGCAGAAAGCTCTGTCATCACCTGAAGCTTTATACAGAAAGACTGAAGCTCTGCTGACTTGGTTTGAGTCTGTTCACATTTTTCACAGCTTTAGGATAGAAAACTGGCTCTCTGGCGTCTTTTTTTAAAGCCTCTGTCTAAAATCTTATAAAGAGGTGTTTTTTGTTAATTGTGACCAGTTCTTAAGGAGAAAGATTAAAGTGATGGTGTTCTTTCCCCTCTCTTCTCTCCTTTTAAAATGGTTTTAGAGAATTTAGTAGTGTTGATTGCTAACCAAGGATCACAGGTCAAAGTGTATATGACATCATTTATTTTCCAGTCTGCACTTGTGAATCATAGCCCACAGTGGAATGTTTAATATTTTCAGATACATTGTCTTTTCCTAGCCCTAAAAATTTTCTTTTGCAAAAAAAATCTTATGCAAAACAAAGATTAAAGGCTTAAAAAGAAATGAAAACCAAACTCCTAAGTTTGAGTGAATTTTGCAAACTAAAATAATCCTTTTGCATGGTATCATTTACTTGCCAAGGTTTCAGTTCTATGCAGTCTGATTCTTTTGCACCTTTTGTAGTTAATTGAAATAGTTTGCTAATTACTGCTCTGCCTTAGAGTTGCCAGAAAAAACAATTTTTTTAACAATTTTTTTTAGTATAATTGTATTGCAAATATTGCAAAAAACCAATATTTATATTGGTTGTTTATCTGAAATTGAGTTTAAGCAAGCAAGCAAGCATCCAATATTTTAATTTGCTAAATTTGGCAACCCTACCTAAGCACAACTAGGTTCCTTTGTCTTTACTTATAATGTATTGAACAGATATGTATTTCCGAGTGGTTTTGTAGTTAAAGGCAAAAACACAATTTTCTCAGTGAAACAACTATTATTTGGCAAAGTGCTCTTAAAAGTAAAACAGAACCCTTAATTTTCAGAAATGGAGTCCAAAAACTAGTACTGGTCTTGCAAATCAAGTTTTGCTGCTTAGCTTGGGAAATGTTGCCTTCTGGTTACTGGGTAAGCTGGCTCCACCCAGCTGCTGAAAGGAGATACAAATTGTAACAGAACCGGAAGTTGGCTGGGCTGCCTTCGCCTCTCAAGGTAAGTGGCTCCTTCTGTTCTCTTTAAGTTAGAGCTCTTTGCAAAGCGTTTAAAAATTGAAGCCAGCAAAGGCAACAGTACTGAGAGCAGGCGCCTGTGATGATGGGGGCGGTCGGGATGGCTATGCAGAATGAATGCTTTAACAAATTACGTTCTGGAGCTTGTATTGAGCTAATGAGTTTTCCCAAATGAGCTAGGTTAATAATATGTCCCATGACTTTGACTAACCAGCTTTAATGCCAAGAAAAGGGTGATTATAAGTAGAGTCATGCTTGGGATCCTGAAAAGCATGGACTTTATTCATGTACGTGTGTTTCTCCTTTTTTAAAAATTTGAAACTGTGGGAACTCTCTTTTATAATTAAACCTAATGGCACAATTACCTTTATGCAGATTACTTAGAGCCTTAGTTGGTTTTTAAAGTATGTTTTAATCTAGGAGCTTTAGTAGCTCCCCCAACCCCCTACCCCTGGTGTGCCTTTGGAATTTTAGAAAGGCTCTGGTGAGAGCTTCCCTGCCCCCTCCTTTTTTTCTTTTTTTAATCTTGTCAGTGCTTACCTAGGGGCAAAGGAGATGTTTCAGTTTCTAAATGTGTTATCAGGGATATTTCATTACAAAGATAAACTTTTAAGTTCAGGTATTTTCTTCTGAATGAAAGTGGAAAAATTTGAGTACTATACAGAAGTGGAGGCTAAATTTTGGTTTATTGATTTGTTGAAAACAATGAGCTGGACATTTTAGAGGATAGTTTTGTTTAAGGGGATGAGTTCTGGTAAATTCTTTAGTAAACCAACATGTTGACTCTTTTGGCCAAGTGTAGCTTCTGTTTCACAGCTTTCCATTTGGGTAATGTCAGAGTCTCTGGAAATCACACTATACAAGAGCTGTTTTGGGGGTTGTCTGCTGGTCAGGGGATCAACAAGCTGGCCGTAAGACAAGTCACCAGTTGGGGCAAGCGTGAATGTTTTTTATTAGCCAAACCAAAGCTTCTGGAGGTTCCAAAGAGAGAGCAGTTTCAGAAGACGGACAGAATTAGGCAAGACTCCATGGAAAGAAGGAGATCTTATTTATTTTTTTCTTTTAATTTATTTTTATTTAAATTCAATTAACATACAATGTATTATTGGTTTCAGGTAGAGGTCAGGGATTCATCAATCTTATATAATACCCCAGTGCTCATTACATCACATGCCCTCCTTAATATCCATCACCCGGTTACCCCATGTGCTAGATGTTTCATATGTATTGCTTTATTTGATCTTCACAAAGCACCTGGTATTGGTTGCATTTTCTCTAACAAGATGAGAAAACTAAGATCTGGTGATTTTAAATAATTTGCCCACAGTCACTAAGGTGGTGCCTGCTGATTTCAAACCTGCAGCTGGATTCGAACTATGTGATTTTGGTGTCCATATTGTTCACTGTCTCACGGGATACAGTAGTTGATGCCATTTGAAATGGACTGTGAAAGAAGGGAGGAGGTTTTATTTACTAAAACAAAAATAAACAAGCAGTGAAAGTAACAGAATGTTTGAAAATAGATAAAAAAGCTAAACAGTTTTATTGTATTTCTTTACAGTCTTTAGATATGCATATTGTGTGGTTATAATTATCTATTATATTATAATATCTTTATGTTATGAAGCCCTACCTGCTTTAAAATTTTTAAATCACTTTTATTTTTATTTTTTTTAATCACTTTTATATTATAAACACTACATGCTTTTCAAAAATTGGCACAATACAATGAGGGTTAAAAAGCAGAAGTCCACTCCTCTTCCCTTATTGAAAACACTCTCCTGGGGGTAACCACTCTCTACAACTGTTAGAGTTTGGAGTAGAAGGTTTTTTTTTTTTCCTTTTTCTTTTCCCTTTAGCTTTTAAGTAATGTTTCAGTATACTACGTATCATTTCGCAATCTGCTTGTTTTCATTCCTTAGCGCGGCAGAAGCATGTTTCCATTTAAGTATATGCAGACTCATGTCTTCGGGTTTTTGTGAAACAAGTTGATACTTGCAGAGCACTTAGAAGAATATCTGGCCCCCGTAAAGCACTCAGTAATTATTAGCTGTTATGTTTGTCATTGACTATTCTTTTTATTAATGTTTTTCCTTTTTTTTAAGATTTTTTTTATTTATTCATTTAACAGAGAGAGAACACAAGCAGGCAGAGAGGCAGGCAGAAGCAGAGAGAGGAGCAGGCTCCCTGCGGAGCAAGGAGCCAGATGCGGGACTCGATTCCAAGACGCCGGGATCATGACCTGAGCCAAAGGCAGCTGCCCAACCAACTGCGCCACCCAGGCATCCCTCCTTTTTTTTTTTTTTTTTAATTTTTATTTATTTATTTGACAGAGAAAGAGAGAGCACAGCTGGGCAGTGCAGGCAGAGGGAGAGGGGGAAGCAGGCTTCCTGCTTAGCAAGGAGCCCCACGTGGGGCTGATCCCAGGACCTGAGCCTAAGGCCGATACTTAGAGTGAGCCACCCAGGCGCCCCTGTCATTGACTATTCTATTTCTTTCTTTTAGGCGAGTATAGGGTATTCTATAGTTTGGATATAGCATAGCTTATTTTTGTAACCACCCAAATTGTCTTAAATTTTTGTTATTACAAATATAACTTTTGTGTAACTGTGCTAGTTCTTCTGTAAGATAATTTTTTAGAAGCGAAATTCGTAGGTCAGAGGTTAAACATAGTTTCGTAGAATACTGTCAAATTTCCTCCAAAAATACTGTGCCATTTTACACTCTCCACTCTGTGTATTCATTTTTCTACATTCTTGCTTATACTGGATATTAGCAGTCTTTTGCGTTTTCCATGAAATGACAGGTGATGTATTTTTTTTTTTTTTACACATTAAAAGCATAGTGTAGAGAGATTTACCATACATGTGTTTTTACATGGGTAGGAATTTGATGCATGAAATAATGGAGGTCCCCATTAGAAGGCAGAACATGGGTAGAAAGAAAGAGTGGTGCTTCTTCCAGGAGTTAGTACAAATGGTACATTGTCGCTAGAGGATGGGAGGAAAAAAATCCTTAAAATGGGGTTGGGCTGAATAGTACGAAACATTAAATGTCTAAAGTTTTTGTCCTTAGTTTAATAATTCCTGGGAAGCAGATGAAGGTTCCTGGGGAGAAGAGTGATGTGACGCGAATTGTGTTTTAGGAAAATGATCTTGTGGTATTGTGTAGGACAGTTTAGAATGGAGATAAAGAAGCAGAGGCCAATTGAGAGTGTTTCATTAATTTTGGTGACAGGCGATGAAGGCTTTGTGCTTGGAGGTGATGGTGGAATGGAAAGTGGAAGATGTAATAGAATGGAAAGTAGAAGAGAGATGCAAAAGGGATAAGTAGGAGGGTAGAAGGGTGGAGGAAGAATCTGCAGAACTTGTTTAGAAATTAGGGTCTAAAGGAATGTGAGGGGTCAAGTCTTGAGAACGTGGGGTTTCAAGTACTGCTGACCAGAGTTATGTTGACAGGCTACTATCAGAATAGGGAATTCAGACAGATTTAAGAGCTAGTCTGGAGGAAAAGATGATGAATTTCATTGCAGACAAAGCTTATTGAAATCTATATAGAGTTGGAAATTTGAATGAAAGCAATGAGGAGATGTGGGGTAGGGCAATTGCAAGATTTGGGAGATATTCTATGGACGAAAACTGAGGCCATGGAAGTGATGATGAGCTTGCAGAGAAATGTGGGGGCCAAGGTAAAAAGTCTTGGGAATGGATATGTTCATGTGAGGCATGAAGAGGAGCCAGACCTTAATTACAATATTTTTATAATAATTACTTCTAACATTTGACCTCAGATCTAGGTAAATAATCCTTTAACTGCCCCTAAAAGTCCATGCCCACTTTTTTCTTTCTACTTTGGGTTCTTTTATTACTCATGTTCAAATTGTGTACATTCTGAACCTCTTTTCCTCCATAATGTCTTGTTTACTTACCATGTCAGCGTTAAGGGTCTGATCTGAAGCTATGGATGGCTTTATTGGTTAACACCTCAGAAGCCAGATCAGAGACCATACTTTCACCACTCATTTTTTTCTCTCAAAGATTTTATTTATTTATTTGACAGAGAGATCACAAGTAGGTGGAGAGGCAGGCAGAGAGAGAGAGGGGGAAGCAGGCTCCCTGTTGAGCAGAGAGCCCGATGTGGGACTGGATCCCAGGACCCTGAGATCATGACCTAAGCCGAACGCAGGGAGTTTAACCCACTGAGCCACCCAGGCACCCCTCACCACTCATTTGATGTGCGTCTGATAAATATTTTAATCAGTGCCCTATTTTACATAGCGGGGACAGTTATACCCCTCTCACTTTCCTGGATTATTTTGAGGAATGCATGCTAAATTCTTGACATGATGTCTGACATGTTGTAAGCCCTTGGTAATTGTTAGCTCTTCTTATTTTCTCCTTATACCTCTAAATATCTATAATGAAATACAACTTTTTCCTATTCTGCCGCTGTGTGATCTTAGACCATAGTTTTTATAAACTCCATAAGCTTCAGTGTCCATACAACAAAAAATGCAACCCCCCCCCAAAAAAAACCTTTGTATGTTTCTTCCAAGGACTGGAGTTCATTTCTGTGAAGCACCTATTGTGATGAGTAGAATGGATTCAATAAATAGTGTCATTTAAATGATAGATTAATGGCATTTCCTTTTGTTTCATCTATTAGTTTTGCATCTTTAGAGAAGGTGCCATTCCACTTTGTATCTGATTTTGTTTTGAGAGTTATTTCGAGGGCCATGTGGAACGATCCAGATGAAAGCTCTCTATCATGTAATAAGGTATTTGCTTCCAATCTTTTTAACGGAGATGAATAAAGAACATGGACACATTACTTGGTGAAGATGATGTGATTTGGGGAATCAGGATTAGATTGTAGAGTTCCCCATTACTTTTTCTTTAGTGGTTTTCCTCTATCTTTCCTTTACTTTTTCTTGCTTTTACTTAAACTCTAAATTCTTTTTCAGAATTCTTTTCAACCATTTTAAGTTGTAATACCTGACAGATCTCAAATTGGTATTCAATGTGCCATTTTTGGTGCCTTTTTGTTTTTTAGAACCATTTCTGAAAATGTCATAACTGCAATTGTTAATTAAAAAAAAAAAAACTATTTCCCTTTGCTTCCGGCTGTGCAAATGGAGTCTGAAACATTTTTATCCGAGGAAGTGGAAGCACTTGACCTATGTTTCAATTTCTCTATAATTTGAGATTCCACTATCAAAGTCAATTTTTGATGTGGAACTTTTCAATGAAAAGTAAAGCTAAATTGCTGGAAAGAAGGTGAGCACATTTTCTGAAACATTTCAGAAGGCTTGAACAAATTAACTACAAATGAAAGAAATACATGAAAATCTCACTTGTCTAACCACAACAGTGTTTGGAAGAAATTAGCACATACTGGTGAGAAGGAAATTTAATAGTGATAATAAATAATGGCAGTTACCATTTATTGACAAGTTGGTGTTTTTAGGCATCAAACTAGTTTTTTTCATGTCCATTCTTTCAGGAACTTTAGTTCTATGAAAGAGAGCTCTACATTGTTTCTTAGACTCCCACCTAGAGTGAACTCAATATTTTGTTTTTTGTTTTTGTGTTTGTTTTTTATTTTTTATTTTTATTTATTTTTTTAAAAGATTTTATTTATTTGACAGAGAGAGAGAGAGGGATCACAAGTAGGCAGAGAGGCAGGCAGAGAAAGAGGGGGAAGCAGGCTCTCTGATGAGCAGAGAGCCTGATGCGGGGCTCCATCCCAGGACCCTGAGATCATGACCTGAGCCAAAGGCAGAGACTTTAACCCACTGAGCCACTCAGGCGCCCCATGTTTGTTTTTTAAATTAAGTGCTACGTCTAATGTAGGGCTTGAACTCAGGATCCTGAGATTATGAGTTGTATGCTCTACTGACAGAGCCAGCCAGGTGCCTCAAAATACTTGTACTTTTTTCTAAAGTAATTTTTAGGCCCAGTGTGGGGCTCAAACTCAGGACCCTGAAGTCAAGAATCCTATGCTCTACCCACTGAATCAGCCAGGTGTCCTTCAACATTCTGAATTAGGTTTATTTAGATTTCAACTTTGTCACAGTGTGCTCCCACTCACGTTTATTGTGAAATTTGGATTCTTGGCTGGATTTTTTTACTTTCTACATCCTTCTCTCTGCAAGGAGGGAGCAGTGATGCAAAGTGAAGAGAGAACATGGAGATTGCGCTCAGATTGAGGTTTTAATTCTAAAAGTATATGTGATTTAGGGTACATTCCCTGGCCTCTGTTTTTTCATCTTTAAAATGAAGACACTATCTGCATATTGTAAAGATTTTATTAGATGTAGTATCTTCGGGCGCCTGGGTGGCACAGTTGGTTAGGCAACTGCCTTCGGCTCGGGTCATGATCCCGGAGTCTCGGGATCGAGTCCCACATCGGGTTCCCGGCTCCACGGGGAGTCCGCTTCTCACTCTGACCTTCTCCCTTCTCATGCTCTCTCTCACTCTCTTTCCTAATAAATAAATAAATAAAATCTTTAAAAAAAAAAAAGATGTAGTATCTTCCACGTTGTTATTAATGTTTGTTTCTTTTCCTTTTTCTCCATGCTATGTTCTTTTTTCCCTCCTGTGTAATAGAAATGTAATCCTTTTCTTTACGTCTTAGAAATTTCATTGCTTTTTGTATATCTCTTGTGGCTAGTCTTAACTGTTTTGACTTGAATAGTGTCCTTATCCTTCGTATGGTTTGACCTATTTTTCTAAAATTCTTTCCACCTAACTCTGCAGCTCTATTTCTACCTCTTTCCACCTCTAGCCCTAGTCCCTCCAGATTTTTGGTCACAAGCCTATCTGGTTTACCCTAGGGTAGCATTCCTACACGAAATGCTGATGTTATAAATGTGCTGAATCCCAAATTAATTTCCAATTCAGCTTGGAATTTCAATTTCATTTTCCAAGAGAAGTAATATTATAAATGGTGGTTCTGTTTCTAGGCCCAAAGCCTAGAAGCGAAAGCATGTTTAATTTAGAAATTAATTGAAATATTTTACACTTATAACAAAGGAAAAGAAAATAATGATATTGTAATTCTAGTAATAAAATGAAAACTATATTGAGTAAGAAGTAGGTATTTTCTTTGAACGCTGGAATGCAGTTGATGGAAATTCTGAAAGGAACATTTAGATGCTTTAGGGATTGCAGTGTTTTTGTTATGATTAATTAAAATTTTTTTTTCTCATGCAGAAGGTCACCATGAGAATGCTCATTTATTAGCCATATATATAGTTTTTGTTTAGGTTCACAAATGGAATAAGAGAAAAATATATTTTTATTGAATAAATCTATCTCCTATCTCCAAAATCCTCCCTGTTGCTTGGCTTATTTTTCTTTGGTTCTGAGAAGTCTACTGAAATTTTCGATACTCCTAATTTAGAGCTTGATGCAAGGCTGAAACTTAATGGTCTGTATGCTCTAAAGTAGCATTTTTCATACTGCAAGTTAAGATAAGACCCATTGATAGGTTGTACAATCATGATTCAGTAGGATAGATAAAATCAACATAAAAAGGGCACCTCGGTGGCTCAGTGTGGGTTAAAGCCTCTTCCTTCGACTCAGGCGACTCAGGTCATGATCTCAGGGTCCTGGAATCTCTGCTCAGCAGGGAGCCTGCTTTCCCTTCTCTCTCTGCCTGCCTTTCTGCCTACTTGTGAGATCTCTCTCTCTCTGTCAAATAAACAAAATCTTATTTATTTATTTATCTGATCACAAGTAGGCAGAGAGGCAGGCAGAGAGAGAGGAGGAAGCAGGCTCCCTGCTGAGCAGAGAGCCCGACGCGGGGCTCGATCCCAGGACCCTGAGATCATGACCTGAGCCGAAGGCAGAGGCTTCAACCCACTGAGCCACCCAGGCGCCCCAAACAAAATCTTTTAAAAAAAAATCAACATTAATAAAAAAGTAAGGAATAGAAGATGTAGGAATTTATCCCAACTGGTAAAGGTAAATAATGTCTCTTGAAATGTTTGTTGGGTTATAATGTAAAAATATTTCTTATTTTTCTTTCCTGAGTATAATAAAAAATTACATAAATTCACTGCATATAGCAAAAACAAAAACCCAAAAAACAAACAAACCTCAAACCAACCTTTTCTAAATTATTTAAATATTTTATAGTGAACCCTTCTGGTTAAGTTTTTTTTTTAACAACTCATTCCCCATAATTAAGAAAACCTTGTTACCTCATATTTGTGCTTTGATTGAGACTCTCACTGTGTGCTACTACCCATATCTTGGTAATGTAGATTAGGTGTTACTGGGCTGAGTTCCTGCAATTTTTGTGTGCATGTTAACTTTTGAACTTTTTGATGCCTTAATTTAAAATGAATGACTAACAACGAGAGCTAGAGCTTGATTGCAGTATAACTAGACTTGATTAGTTATTTGCTAGCTTAATGATCTGACATGGTTTTAAAAGATATGCTTTTCTCCATTTCTTCTTTTTCTTACATTTTCTTGGAGTGACACACTAAAAAGGCATTAAATTACTAATTTTTTTTTTTAAAGGTTATTTATTTATTTATTCATTAGAGAGAGAGAGACTGAGAATGAGAGGAGAGAAGGTCAGAGGGAGAAGCAGACTTCCCGCAGAGCCGGGAGTCCGATATGGGACTCGATCCCGGGACTCCGGGATCATGACCTGAGCCAAAGGCAGTTGCTTAACCAACTGAGCCACCCAGGCGCCCTAAATTACTAATTTAAAAAAAAAAAAATCTTAACACAGACTTTTTATTCTAATGATTTTCTTTTCTTTTTTTTTTTTAAGATTTTATTTATTCATTTGACCGAGAGAGAGAGATCACAAGTAGGCTGAGAGGCAGGCAGAGAGAGAGGGGGAAGCAGGCTCCCCGCTGAGCAGAGAGCCTGATGTGGGGCTGGATCCCAGGACCCTGAGATCATGACCTGAGCCCAAGGCAGAGGCTTTAACCCACTGAGCCACGCAGGTGCCCTTCTAATGATTTTCTTTCTTTCTTTCTTTTTTTTTTTTAAAGATTTTATTTATTCATTTAAAAGAGAGAGAACAGAAGCAGGCAGAGAGGCAGGCAGAGGCAGAGAGAGGAGCAGGCTCCCTGCCAAGCAAGGAGCCCAAATGCGGGACTCGATCCCAGGACGCCGGGATCATGACATGAGCCGAAGGCAACTGCTCAACCAACTGAGCCACCCAGGCGTCTCCTTCTAATGATTTTCTTACACCTAAATGTTTTTCAATTGGGTTCTTCTCGTTTTATCTGAATTTTACTTTGCTTTAATTAAATTGTTGTCTTGATTCATATCACTTGCCTCTGGGGTCCACAATCACAATAAATATTCATGGAAATGCAAGAATTTGGTATTTTATTAATAAGGAGTACATTTACTTTGAAGTTTTATCTTTGTGTGAGATGTACGTAGAACATGGTATAAGCAGTTACCATACTTTTTTACTAAATGCCTGTTTTTCTGGCAGGAAAGAAAACTATAAGTATCAGGTTTGGGAATATTTCAGTTAGAGAATCAGAATAACTTCTCTTTTAATTTTTTAAACTAATCAGTCTATTTTTGTCCTGGGGTGACAAAATGCAAATTATGATACTTCTATTTTTTATATTTACCCACCGTCGAATGTGAATATGAAAAACTTTAAAGAATCATACAAAATTGGTGTGTTTTTCGGTGCTTGAAGACCTCAGAATATAATATAGTTCATTATCCACATTACATAATTTTAACTTAAATTTCTCATGAATAACTCCTTATTCTGTTTCATAACTGTGCAATCTGTTGGCATAGGTTGGCTAATGAATTTTAAAGTATTTGAAAAAAGGCTATTTCTGAAATCATTAACTAGAAAATCATCAGTAACCATTGTAATTCAAATAGAGCTTAGCTCTGAAGGGTCAGCATCTGACCAGGACAAAGAAATTGCTGGTTTACTTCCCTCCCTGACAGTGTTTGTTAAAATTTCCTAATGGTTGATAGGTGGTGGGCCTTGGTCACTTCCCTTTCTGGGCTTACACTTCTTGCTTTGATAATTCCTGAAATCCTTTCCCACTTGGCTCTCTCTCTCTCCTTTTTTAATTTTTAAATTTTTATTATTAATTTTTTAAAAAGATGTTATTTATTTGAGAGAAAGTGAGAATGAGAGAGATCACCGAGGGGAGAGGGAGAGGACGAAGCCACTCTCCACTGAGCAGAGAGGCAGGGCTCTCTGCCTGAAATCCCAGGACCCTGAAATCATGACCTGAGCCAAAAGCAGACCTTTAACCTACTGAGCCACCCAGGCGTATCCCCACTTGCCTTTTTTTTTTTTTAAAGATTTTATTTATTTATTTGACAGAGAGAGAGAAATCATAAGTAGGCAGAGAGGCAGGCAGAGAGAGAGGGAAGCAGGCTCCCTGCTGAGCAGAGAACCCAATGCAGGCTCGATCTCAGGACCCTGAAACCATGACCTGAGCTGAAGGCAGAGGCTTTAACCCACTGAGCCACCCAGGCGCGCCCCCCCCACTTGACTTTCTTAAAATCATAATGTTAGGATTGAAGGTGATCCTGAATTTATTCTGGTTCATCTATTATATTTCACAAATGAAGATGCTGAGGTGGAAATTAACTGGATTGACGTCATTCAGCTACACAGTGCATAGCAGAGACTAGAAACCATGTCTGGTTTCTACTTTCACCTGGCAAGAAGTCAGTGCCAAGTAGGTATTTGCTAAACTGGGCTGACTCTTCCCCTGTACCATCCTTTAGTTGAGTGGCACATTATTGCATTTAATCTTCATAATAATTTGTCTAAGGTCACATGGTTAAAGCTATGACCTTGATCCTCTCTTGCAAATCTTGCCTGGTTCTCAAAGCAGTTCTGCCCCTGACAAAAGCATATGAAAGCCATGTTTGAATAGCAAATTCTCCTACTGCTCCACTCTTTAGTACTCCCTTTCTTTTTTCTCCCAGTTTTATTGAGAAGTAATTGATAGGGATTACTGTGTATGTTTAAGACAGTTATTTTCCGAAATATTGTTTCCTATAGTAATTAACCATTTTCAAAAAAAGTTACCTTTTTCTTATGACTCTATAGAGAAATTTTGTGCTTCTCTTATGTTATACATTTTTTTCAGACGCTCTTGATTTATTTGTTCTTTTTGCTCATCTTTATAAATGGGAAAAACTCTACCTAGATTTTGATGTTTGATAAAAGGGGTATGTGGTACCGTTGGACCCTATGCTATCCGCTTGATAGCTACTGGTGGAAAGTGCAGGGCTGGTTGAAATGTGTAACCCCCACCATAATTTCTGGTGTCTAGCAGGAATTCCTGTAGTTTAGTGCTGGTTCAGTATGGGGTTTGTAATTTACGTGACCATAAAAGAGTAATTTACTCTAGTGATTATAAGGGTGCTTTTATTTTGTTCACAACTCCGTCTCCATGGAGGAGAATGAGCTGCTTGTTGGGTTCTGCCCTGCTGCCTCTCCACAGCTGACTTTTTCTTACTCCTATGTAACATGTCCCTGCCATCTTTCTCTAGTCTTGTTCTTTGTGGCGATTTGCAGGTTCTGAGTATAAGGACCAAGTGAAGTGATTGCTGTAGGCTACAAGAGGGTGGGACTAAAGTAGCTGTTTTTCTGTTTAGGCAGGTGGTAAGAGGCCGACAAGAATATTGCTTGGACTGACAATGGTGTTTCTTAATTCAGAAGTGCCTGGGCTATGGGTAATAGAAATACTGTTTCTTGCAATTGGTTCTCTGTTATCCTGAGTTTTCAAATTAAACTGTATTGCAAATTAAATAATCCACCCTGCCATGATTAATTTAATGGGAAATTGGGAGAAGTCGTATCAGAGACTTACTTCGATGACGGTATTTAAATCTGAAGAAACATTTCTTACTTGTTTTTTAAGCTTCCAAGGATAAAGTAGAATAGAACCTTTTGCTTTTAGTGGACTGGTTTATTATTTCCAAATCATGCTAACCAAAGCTAACATTTATTATCTTCTTTGTCAGACTTTGGGTTGTATCTTTATTTTATTTTTTTGTATCTTCATTTTATTAAATCAGCTTGAGAGGAGGGTGTTAGTTTCCTAATTTTTCAGGTAAGGAAGTGGGGGCAGAAGTGATTTGGTTAAGGTCTTATAACTGGTCATTGGTAGAACCGAGATGCAAATCCAGGTCAAACTTCACATATCATATTCTCTTTATTACATATTTTTGAAAATATGGTTAACTGTATGTTGAAAGCAAGCAGCCATCTAGAATTACTATTCTGTGGTATGAAAGCTTTAAATTTTAATTACGTATGAAAATAATGTGCCTTTAATCTTCTTTTTGAGATGGCAGTTCTTGGATTTACCCTTGGTACCTTCATATTTGTGCTGCACATTAGTTCTGTGGCTAATTATCCCAGTGGAAAAGTAGGAAGGTCATGCCATGGAATGGTTCCTGAACATGGCCATACAGCACACCCGGATCCTGTTCACAACATTTCAGTGAGTCAAGTGACATTCAGACCAGGAGACCGAATTGAAGGTACTGTGCTGGGATGAACTATTTGCGTTTTGAGTTTCACTCTTTTCCTTTACATTAAATCTGTTTTACTGAGGGATTTATACAGTTTCACTTAAATCTGTTCACCTGTTTTCATAAGATACCACCATGTCATACTTCTCATTTTACGTTTCACTACTACCCATGACTATATTACTTAAGTGGTATATCTGCTCTCCAGTCAGAGAAGGTTTGACATAAAACCTCTATGTTTTTATCATTAGTTAATAGATCTTTTTTAACAGTACTATTAACTCAGGAGAAGAGGAAAATAAATTTTATTTTCTCTGGTTTAAGGTGTAATAAACCCTTATTCTTCACGGTACGGTGTAAATTCTTATGTTTTTCTGATTCTTCTGGTGAAATGTGGGCTGACTTTAAAGGTGTGTCTATAACAGTGTTTTACAAACTATTTTCTGCAATTCTAGAAATGCCAAATATTAACAAACTGATAAAAAGAGCATATGGAAAAATACGTTTGGAACCCTCCATGTGTTATATATGTTTTGGGCTGCACAGTAGGATAAGGCCTTGGAGGTCTTCAGTAAGGAGACAAGTATTTACTTTAAATCAGCGTTTTTCAAACTAATTTGGCCCCATGGTCTGCTCCCTGACCGTCACCTACCTTTTCTCCCCTTTGGAATGGCTATTGACATCTCATGGAGTAAATGTCCAGTGGAACACTGTTTAGAACTTCTTTGTAGGATAGTTTCCACCGTTTTCTCTCTGGGCATAGTTTTGTATATGTATGCCAGATTCAAATTGTGAGTGCCGCCTCTGAACAGTTTCCTTGTGGGGATATTGCTAAACCTCTTAAACTATCTTTTTGTTTGTTTCTCAGTTACCTTGTCAGGGCAACCATTTAGAGGCTTTCTCTTAGAAGCACGGGCTGCTGAGGATTTGAGTGGCCCTCCTATTGGCTCCTTCACATTGATTGACAGTCAAGTGTCACAGCTTCTGACCTGTGAAGATGTAGAGGTTTGTGTTACGTTTCAAAGCTGTCAGTTTTCGTGGATCTTTTCACTATAGGGCAGTGGTTGTAAGATAAACAATGACATTACCCATGTATTGCAGACATCTAAATAGATTCACACTGATCAAGCTTTCTCCCTAAATTTCCTATTTGCGATATATTTCTACACATCAGCATCCTAGGAAAGGCATTAGCTTGAACAGTTTTGATATTTTATATAGTATTGACTCTTAATTATATTGGTTATAAAAGGTGTCAGTATTGAAGATAGGATTCTGGAGCGGGACAGAGGCCTAATTTTTGTCATTCATTCCTTCATTTAATAAGCATTTATTATGCCAGGAACTGTCCTGGTGCAAAGGGATATGGTGATGAGCAGGACTTGTTCTTTGAGGAGCTCATAACATTACACATAGCTGGACCATACGAACATGTGACGTATGATAAAAAAGAAGAACATAAGGATATAGGCCAGATACACAAGGAAAACATGTAAGTAGACTTAGATTAGAAATACACTGGATGGGTAGGAAGTGTAGCAGGGAAAGTCACACACAGGCTGGAGGAGATTGAAAGAGAGCTCCTTGGAGGAGGTAGTCTCCACGTCAGACCTCAAAGAATGAGTAGGAATTTGCCAGGTGAATGAAAATGGCAAATGAGATTGTTCAAGGGAAAGGTACCCCTAAAATATAATACATGTATGTGGAGACAGGAATTTTTTCTTTTGATGACTTTTCTGTATTCTCTTAGTATCTATTAATGGAAGAAATATAAATTTATAGTATAAATGAAATAAGGAGCTGGCTCTATGTAGCATCAACATACCCAGTGTTTATAACCCTCTGCAGTTCTTAAATTTCCATTGACTCTAATTTATTCACAGAGCCGGCTGCTAATCTGGTGTCCGACATGTATTTGTTGAGTTTCCGAGTCCCTGTTCAAAATGAAACAGTCTTTACCAAGGTGTCAGCATCACACAGTGATAGATTACTTTGCAAAATGGTAGTAGTTCCAGCCATGCTCAGATATTGAGTGACTGAATGGTCGTTCTTCTCCATTTTATTTCAGGGATATGCTGTGAGTCACACAAGCCCATCCAAGAAAACAAAAATTAAAGTCTACTGGAACGCTCCAAGCAATGCTCCGAATCACGTAAAGTTTCTGTGAGTCGGAGGGCTTACAAATCTGTAAAGAGTAAAATTGAAACAGTAATGGTCTGTATTGTTTTTGATACCTAAAGGACATTTACCTGTACAGTAGAGGTTTGCTGAAGTAATGATACCACCTTAGCGAGACAAGTAGTCATTTTGCTTTTTTGTTTGATTTTTTTTTTTCCACCTAGCACGGGACTTGGCACCTAATAGACACTTAATAGACATTTGTTGAGTGAAGTATTGCAATGCCTTTACAGTAAGAGGCATCAATGACTACTTGAGTCTACATATGGTGTAGAGATTAATACATTTTTTTGATTTGCTCTTGTCTTAATATGAGAATATGAAAACAAAAATCCTAAAGTTTGGGTGACTTTTTTGTAGTGTTACAACTTGCAGATTAGGTTGTCAGAAAAGTAAGATGGTGCGTGCCCTCAGAATAATGAAATTCAGTAGAATTAGAAGTCCTTCCCCCTTCTATGTGCAAGGGGAATTGGAATGTCATAAAGCAGTCTAATGATTCCTAAGTGGTGGTAGAGACATATATATATATTTTTTAAAGATTATTTATTTATTTATTTGACAGAGAGAAATCACGAGTAGGCAGAGAGGCAGGAGGAAGCAGGCTCTCCGCCGAGCAGAGAGCCCGATGCGGGGCTCCATCCCAGGACCCCGAGATCATGACCCGAGGCGAAGGCAGAGGCCTTAATCCACTGAACCACTCAGGCGCCCCGAGACATATATTTTAAGGAGAATTACTCTCCTGGCACGTCTCTGTTTTTTGTTTTACTTTGTACACAGGTCCCAGCACACAGTAACACAGCTTTGCACCTGTGTGTTGTGTGGAATGTGGAAAGGGACTGTGACGCCAGTAAGAGCTGATGGTCGCTTACACAGCATTCTTCCTGTAGCGCCCTGCTACACCTGCCCTGTGGAGTAATTTGAATAGTGCACTCTGAAATGGGTAGTTACAGTAGTATATTCTTTATATGTCAGGGAACAGAAATCTGTGCAGCTTAGTTCTTAGATCTGGCATTCAGGACTCCTGTGAGTATGCCCAAAGAGCAGACAAGGAAGAGAGGAGAAGAGAAGAAAAGAAAACTCAAGAGTGAGCAAGAGAGCAAGAGCAGTAAAAGTTCACTTAGTGATGAGGTGGAAGAGTCATTAGAGATTCTGTTGGGTGGTACTATTAGGTAGTATTAAGTTGGGTGTCCGTACTTTATTCCTTTTTTTTCCTCCTATTTTTTTTTTTTAATTTGATTATTATGGACCACAATCAGGGTTCTGTTTGATCTCATTAGTACTGCATTTCAGAGTCACGGTTGTTGAGAAGTATAAAATCTACTGGGTGAAGATTCCTGGTCCTATAATTTCACAACCAAAGGCACTGCCTTTTACGACACCCGAAGCTACAATAGCCCCTTTGTCGACATTACCTCCGGTCTCCCATCTCACCAAATCAGTAAGTGACATTTTTATGGTTTCACCAAATGCAATCTATGTCATTATGGTGACACATTAATGGTGTGACACATTAATGGTGTCATTATGGCGACCATTAAAGGTGTCATTGGAAACTGTGGTTCTAGGTTGGTGAAGTATATAGAGAAGTAGCTATACTGGGTTGTGGTAGCAAGTTTTTGGGACTTCTGCAGGAAATCTGCAGGAAATCTTCATTGCAACATTATGACTTAGAGGTCAGAATAAAGGCAGTGCAAGACCCTGCATGTTTGAGGTATGGATCTGACATCCCATAGAGTCTATAAGGCCAAATAGCAAATGTGGAGAGGAGGATTAAAGCTTGGGCTAAATTTAGACAGGATTTGGAAGAGAATCTTAAAATAGTGATGTAACTCTTAGATCTGGTTTCATGAAGGCCAGTGAATACTGGGGGATTCTCTGTGCTGAGCTACAGAAACTCTTTGCAAACTCATCAGCTAGAATTCCATTCAGGCCCTCTGGTTCAGAAGAATAATGACTGCAAAAAAACATATCTGGTGAAGGATAATGCATATGGGAAACATTAGGAAAGTTTCATTGAAAGAAATTCTAATGTTAGACTTATTAATTTGGAAGTCCATGTAATGAAAAATGTATTACAGCAGGTGATTACAGTTGAAAGAACAAACATGGGTCTGATTCCCGACTTGTCTACTTTCTGTGTGACTTTGGACAAGCTATTTAATTCTCAAGGGCTCTGTTTCTTCCCCTATAAAATGAGAAACCATAATATCTAGCTCTTAGTATCATTGAGAATTAAACAATGTAATGAATGTAAGATTTCTAACAGCTTTGCACTTAATAGAAATTCTGTAAATATTAGTTCCTTTTTTCTTTTTCTTCTCCTTTTTACCTTTTTATAGCTCTTTGTTCTTGTAGGCAAGACTAAGTAAAGTACTTATGCTCCTATGTAATGTCTCATTTTGTTTCCTTCTGCATTTTGCAATATATGATGATTTTATTTGACTACATTATTATGAATGTTACACTTTTGACCATGCAATTAGATCTTTTATTTGCACTAGTTCTATTTAGTCTTTTTTTTTTTTTTAAGGTTTTATTTTTAAGTAATCTCCACACCCAACATGGGTATTGAACTTACAACCCTGAGACCAAGAGTTGCACTGCACACTCCACTGACTGAGCCAGCCAGGCACCCCTCAGTTTACTTCATCTTAATGTTTAGTTTCAAAGCTGCTTTAGGGGAGTAATTGGTCATTTTGGACCTGAGCTTCCTGGTAGGAATCTACTGACAAAATTATCTTTCCATGTGTTCACATAAAAGGCATTTGTTCTTGGAACTTTCATGGTATCTCTGCACCAGATTTGTAATCTGTGATTATAGAAAGATTTACTCAAGAGTCATGAGATTATAGCATTTGTGGAGCTAGAAGAGACCTCAGGTTCAGTCTCTGTTGTGTAGTTGAAGGTATACAAGACAAACAGTAAGTTCTTTAGCAAACATGATGGAGTACAGGGGAGAGCAGAGATCAAAATCCAAGTTTTGTAGTGACTTGTTCTTTCCACTCTATTGTGACTTTTCTTTAAGTTCCTGTGAAATAATAAGAAATCTATATATTGGTCTCTACTGTATTTCCTGCTAATATTTGGCCATTGACCCCAGTTCCTGAGACAGAGCTCCTAAATCCCTTGTAATTTGCTGAGTGAGAGGAATACCTTTTGTTCTAATGAGATAACTCTGGGTGAGCTCCTGGATGGGGGCAGGTCATCAGAAAGACCAACCCATTCCTTTCTACCCCACTCCCTATTTTCCAGAGTTCAGAGGGGGGCTGAAAATTGAATCAATAATCTATCATGCCTCCATGATGAAGCCTCTGTAAAAATCCCCAAAGTGTGGGGTTCAGAGAGCTCCCAGGTTGCTGAACACATGGAGGTGCTGGAAGGATGATGCCTTAGAGAGGGTGTGGAAGCTCCATACCCCTTCCCACATACCTTGCCCTGTGTGCCTCTTCCCTCTGACTGTTCCTGGGTTGCATCCTGTAATAATATTAGTTGGCATACCTGGGTGGCTCACTTGGTTAAGTGTCAGATTCTTGATTTTGGCACAGGTCGTGATCTCAGGGTTGTGAGATCGAGCCCTACATGGGCTCCCCACTCAACAAGCAGCCTGCTTGATATTCTCTCTCTCTCCCCTTCTGTCCCTTTCCCCACTTACGTGTTGCTCTCTCTGTCTCTTTCACTCTGTTTTTAAATAAATAAATAAAATATTAAAAAAGAAATATCACACTTGTAATCTGGTAGGAAAGCTGTGTTTCTGGGTTCTGTGAGCCATCCTAGTACATCATCAAACTCGAGGAGAGGGTCCTGGGAACCTCCAGTCCCCTCCAGTGGGAACCTGGAACTCGTGATTGGCCTCTGGAGTGAGCAGTCTTGTGGAAATGAGCCCCTAACTTGTAGGATTGGACACTAACTTCAGGTAGATTGTGTCAGAATGGAATTGCGATGTGGGACACGCAATTGGTGTCCAGGGAGAATTGCAGATTGGGTTAATGTGGGAAAACCCACCACACATTTGGTGGCCAGGAGTATTGGTAGAGTAGAAGAAATGAGAAGTTTTTTGATACAGTTCCTATTAGATCTAGCTACGAAGTGTTTAACTTTCTTCTGAAATACACCCTCGCAGTGCCTTCTAACAAAATGACTGCACATTTGCTCTGTCAAATTGTAGAGCTGACATTTTTTGATACTAATCCTCTTTTTTGCTATAACAAGAAGCTCTGAATTAAGTCATGGTAGATTGTTCCTGCTTCTCCTCCACTTCATTGTTATTACTATTATTTGGAGTAGTGGTGTATATATAGGAGTAACTGTTTTTTCTTTTATTATTTTAATATCCAATTTGAACCTGAATTCTGGAAGCAGAGTCCAGGATCTAAATATCAAAACTTGCTAAGAGTCTGTCTGTTTGCCTTTTAAAAGTGCATTCTAAAACTCAAGGATACCCCTTAGGCAAGAGTCAGTGTGGACCTAAATATTCTCTAAGATGTTTGTCAAAATTTGCTAGAAACTTTGCTCCAGCATGTAATTAATGTGAAATATTTTGTGTATTAAAGTTCCTTTAATACTCATGCACATTATAGTCCAACTAATGTTGTGTCTTCCAGATTTTAATTAAAATTAATTGAGTTTAAAAGTTCACAACCTAACTACTGCTCTGATCATCTCTAATTTGGGATGTGTCTTTCGTTTTCCTCTTTGAATCTCTATTATGAAAAGATATTCTTGTTAAAATTTGCGCTTCAAGTAGTGGCTCTTTTATCATGGTGAAATGAACTGCTTGGTCGGTAATTAAGACTTTTTCTCCTTGTCATTTTTCTAGTTCAGTGCTTCAGATTGTGGGAACAAGAAGTTCTGTGTTAGGAGTCCTATGAACTGTGACCCAGAGAAGGAGCACGCCTGTTTCTTCTTGTCCTTCACACGAGATGACCAATCAGTGCTGGTTGAAATGAGTGGACCCAGTAAAGGCTATTTATCCTTTGCATTTTCTCATGACAGATGGATGGTTTGTATCCTTTACTTACGTAAGTGGTAATGAAAGAGGGAGGCTAATCAGTGGCAGTGCACTTGTTTGTTCCACGGTCAAATGATCATACTTAAAATGGGGAGGGGAAGGGAGTAGGGCAGGACATACTAACTTAGAGGAGCTACTGACTTAAATAAACATCTTGGGGTAGTTCATGTTTTTTTTTTTTTTTAAAGATTTTATTTATTTGAGATAGAGACAGTGAGAGAGAGCATGAGAGGGGAGAAGGTCAGAGGGAGAAGCAGACTCCGCATGGAGCCGGGAGCCTGATGTGGGACTCAATTCCAGGACTCTGGGATCACGACTTGAGCCGAAAGCAGTTGCCCAACCAACTGAGCCACCCAGGCGCCCCTGGGTAGTTCATGTTTTTAACAGTGGTGCATTTACGTAGCTTTAAGACTAGGCCGTCCTACGGAGAGTTCAGAAAATCACTGTACATCCAGTGGACTTGCCCCTATATCTTTCTGTCTGTCTTTGTCTGTCTCTTTGTGATAAAAGCAAGAAGTGCAGTTAAGAAAAGTTGCTCAGCATAAAAGTCTTATGTTATTTCTGATGCTTTTCCGACCCTCGTTGTTTTCTCGAGTGGCTAGCAACCACAGCGTGGGTTGCTGCCTCGGTGTCCCCATTTTGGTGGTCATCAGTACACATCCCAAACAGAGGATGACACCTGATGTGTCCAGGCGTAATTACATCCTTCAGAATGTAATTCTACATTCCCTTTGTCAGATCTAGGGAAGGCAGCATTTGTTTTGAGCTCACTCTCCCCGGGTAGTGCTGAATAGATCGGATGGTTCTGTAGATGGCAGCCTTGTGCTGCGGTGTGTGAGAGCAGAGTGCTGCCGAGGCACCCTCCTCTCCCTGAGGGAAGGCAGGAGAGTGCGGGCCAGGACATTGCAAGTCCTGTTCAAAGCAGAGTTGGCAGGGAGGTCCGGGATGATGACAAATGGAGACAGCCTCTTACTTCCACGTTAGCAAAGGCAGTGGGTCTTTTCTAGAGTGGTTTCTTCCTGTCAGGTTTTAAACTTAACATCACTTCTTTAGGGAATCCTATTTCAAAAAAAATGGAACACTGAGACTCTGTACTATAAGAACTAATGTTTTCCCTAACAGTGCGCTCTGATCATACTGGTTCTTGTAGGCTGCCTGCAAGTTTTGCAGGAAGCCAGGGGTAAAAATTACGCCGAGATATTTTACTATATATGTGGGCATATGACCTAGATATTTTACTATATAGTCTTTGAATGCTCCTATTATTCTTTGAATGCTCCTATTATTCTCTTTTATTAAGCAAAATGTATATCTTAAACTTATGAGGGATAAAGATATGTCATATGCTTTTATTTTTTATTATTTTTTTAGGGGGGGGACAATGGAAGAGGGAAAGAGAGAATCTTAAGTAGGCTCCATGCCCAGTGCAGAGCCTGATGCGGGGCTCGATCTCATGACCTTGAGATCGTCACCTGAGCTGAAATCAAGAGTCTAGTGCTTAAACATCTGAGCCACCCAGGTGCCCCAGATATGTTACATGCTTTTAAAAATAACATATAAGAAATTATAACTCTTTCTTTTTCAAAGTTGTTTGTTGGGAAAATTTATTTATTTATTTATTTATTTATTGCTCTTTTTCTTAAGATTTTATTTATTTGACAGAGAGAGATACAGTGAGAGCGAGCACATAAGCAGGGAGAGTAGGAAAGGGAGAAGCAGGCTCCCTGCTGAGCAGGGAGCCCGATGCGGGGCTCGATCCCAGGACCCTGGGATCATGACCTGAGCCGAAGGCAGATGCTTAACGACTGAGTCACCCAGGCTCCCCTGTTGGGAAATTTTATACTTGATTGCATGATGTTATAATAGTTCCAACACGTTTTCCCCATTTCCCTTTGTAATTGTCATCAGACCTATAGCATATTCTTTTTGGGTATTTGCGGTTCTGGCCAAAATGAACCAGGTTTGGAGCCTAAGGTGGATGATGAGACTGGATTAAGAATAAAATGGGACTAAATAGCCATAAGGAAAGAAGGTGGTAGTGCTTGTTGTGTGAACGGGATGGAACTGGTTATGAAGGAAATTCTGAAGATGGGCCCCTGAGGGTTAACAATGGCGGTCTTGTTGGAATAAGTGTGTAGCTTCATGTCTAACATGCAGTGCTCATTTAGATATGTGCTCTAGTCTCTTAAATAAAAAACATTGCAGCCACTTTAGAGCCAAACTTGATGTAGGAGTATACTCGCAGTTTTCTTTTCTTCTCCTTTTTTTTTTTAAGATTTTATTTATTTGACAGAGAGATCACAAGCAGGCAGAGAGGCAGGCAGAGAGAGAGGGGGAAAGCAGGCTCCCTGCTGAGCAGAGAGCCCGATGTGGGACTCCATCCCAGGACCCTGAGATCATGACCTGAGCTGAAGGCAGAGGCTTTAACCCACTGAGCCACCCAGGTGCCCCTCACATTTTTCTTTTTCTGGTCATGGAAAATCTGTCAGTGAGAGGAAAAGACACTACTGCTGCCCTGGGTGTGGTGATGAGCCCTTAAGCAGACCAGTTGTTTCTTTTCTAAGTCGTAGGCATAGATAGCACAAAAGCATTTGTCTTTAATTCAAGATATATTTATCTTACTTAGAAATCTTATGTTTCTAGTATAGTACTCATCAAAAAATGTTTATAAAAAAGACTTAATTATGCAGGTGCAGTTGATTTACAGAGCAATCTTAATGATTAAAATCATCCGTACACCTGTTTGCCTAAATTAGGGGAAATAAATCATCCTCAGAAAATATTTTCAAAGTGGTTATTTCTATTTTTGGCTATTTAGAAAATTTGAGGATATTTTTATGACCTGATGTTTCTTTCCAGTACCTAATATAAATTTAAATATTGAAGGTATCTGATGCTGTGAATACTAGCTAAATGATACCTTTTTCAATTTTACCTTGTAAATTAATGATGACAGTTGTTTTGGTATTAGACTTCATCACTAAAATTGATGAAAAGTATAATTTTCTGTATTTTTGCAAACAATGACTTGCTAATGAATTTTAACCAAATTTCAAAGTATACACATATTCCTTATCTCAGATAACATTATTATATGATGTAAAGTATATCAAGAATGCTATATGTTCTTTTTTTTTAAGATTTTTTTTATTTATTTGACAGAGAGAGAGAGATCGAGATCGATCACAGGTAGGCAGAGAGGCAGGCAGAGAGAGAGGGGGAAGCAGGCTCCCTGCTGAGCAGAGAGCCCAATGTGGGGCTCGATCCCAGGACCCTAAGATCATGACCTGAGCCGAAGGCAGAGGCTTTAACCCGCTGAGCCACCCAGGCGCCCCAAGAATGGTATATGTTCTTGATATATTTTTTCCCCAAACTATTTGAAAGTTAAGTTATAGATATATCATGACATTTTATCTTTAGACTTTTTAGCAAGTATCTCCTAAGAACAAGGATATACTTCTGTAATTACCATATCTTGGTCACTTTCCTGAAGGAAAGGGTCATCAAACTTAACAATGATATAATAATTTTATGCAATATAGTCTATATTTCAAACACTTCAGTTGTCCCCATAAAGTCCTTTATAGCTTTTTCTAAAAAAATTTCTGACCCAAGATCCAATATATAATACTATATTTTAGCTTCTATTATTTTCCTTCTGTCCAGTGTCATCTTGCTCTGTACATAATTTCTTAATGTTCAGTTCTAGAGTGTTCCCGGTTCTGGCTTCTCTTGTACTTCAGATTGGGATTTCCAGTGGCCTGCTGATCTTGTCTGGACGAGTGTTCCTGGACAACACAAACCGAACTTAATATATTCCCTCCTCATGTTTCTTGTGTTCCCCATTCTTGGTGATCAAAAACAGTAATAAAAAAGCAGTTACCATTATTGATTTCTTGCTGCTTTTCAGATACTGTCCTGGGCAATTTATCGACTCTCATTCATTGCTGCCACCATCTTCTTCGGTGTTCAGGGAATTTGGTTGTAACTTAGATTCTTCCCTTCTATTCACCTCTCAGGTCCTTCTTCCTCTTATACACCCCCAATTTTTTGTTTTCAAAAGTTTTAAACCTGCATAAAAGTTGAAAGAATAGTGCAACAAACACCAGGAAGTTATTCACCTACGCTTGCCACGTTCTCTCCCTCTTCTTCCCCCACTGTGTGTGTGTGTATAGATTGACTTATGAAGTGTATATAAAACACACATTTTTCCCCAAACTATTTGAAAGTTAAGTTGTAGATATAACATTTTATCTTTAGAATTTTTAGCAAGTATCTCCTAAGAACAAGGATATGCTCCTAAATCACCATAATATCTTGATCACATTGAAAAAACTTAATATGTTATTAGTGATAATTATGCCTCGGATAAATCTGATTGGCTACGATACTGCCACTGCACAAAGCTTAACAATGTGTTATGATAGTTTTATGTAATGTAGTCTGTATTCTAAATACCTCAGTTGTCCCCAGGAAGTCCTTTTTAGCTTTTTTTTTTTAAAAAGAATTCTGGGGGCACCTGGCTGGCTCAGTGGGTTAAAAGCCTCTGTCTTCAGCTCAGGTCTTGATCTCAGGGTCCTGGGATCAAGCCCCGCATAGGGCTCTCTGCTCAGCAGGGAGCCTGCTTACCCCTCTCTCTGCCTGCCTCTCTGCCTACTTGTGATCTCTCTCTCTCTGTCAAATAAATAAATAAAATCTTTAAAAAAATAAAATAAAATAAAAAATAAAAAGAATTCTGACCCAAGATCCAATCATTTGTCACACAATACATTTAATTATTATCTCTTTGATCAGTTTCCTTACCTATTTTCTTTTTTTTTTTAAGATTTTTAAAAATTTTTTATTTATTTGACAGAGAGAGACATAGCGAGAGAGGAAACACAGGCAGGAGGAGTGGGAGAGGGAGAAGCAGGCTACCCGCTGAGCAAGGAGCCCGGATGCGGGGCTCGATCCCAGGATACTGCGATCATGACCTGAGCCGAAGGCAGACGCTTAACGACTGAGCCACCCAGGCGCCCCTTCCTTACCTATTTTCTAGATTTTTTTTTTTTTTTACTCCAATTCTGTAGAATGTCCCACAGTTTGTACAGTAGATTCAGGTTCAGATTTTTGGCACAAATACTACCTAAGGGATTTGTTTCTATCTCAGTGCATCATATCAAGAGGTATATGGTGTCACATTATTCCATTATTGATGATTCTGTTTCATCACCTGTATCTGTCAGATATTTCCAATGTGAAGGCGTATTTTCTCTTTTTAATTAATAAGTCATCTGTAGGGTGATACTTTGATGGTGAATATTGTGTTCCTCAGTAACATTTTACCAAATTATTTTAGCATCTATTGATGACCCTTTCCTGAAACAGTTTTTACATTTGTAGTTGCAAAATGGTGATTTTCTAATATATTTATTAGTTGGCATTCTTCTAAAAAGAAGAGCTCTCTTTTCTTGGCATCTGCCCTTCCCTTTCGGTGAAACACTATGGACTAATGAATTCCTTTGGTCTATTGTGGTATGGTTTATCATCAATGATATGGTTTATCATTCTTCTTTTAGATGCTTGTATTGACCCAAAAGTGGCTCCTTCAAGCTGTTTTTTTGTTTTTTGTTTTTTGGTGCCCTTTTGATGTGTCTCTATTAGTTTTTTGGTGTGGCTTTGTTTTCTGGTGTAACAAGATGTCCATTCATCTTATACTGTTAGGCATTTTCATTTCTCAAAGGAGGTCTGTTTCCTTTTAATAAGAATAGTGTTTTGAAATCAAGATATGGGTGCTAATGTGTTCATTGCTGCCATCTTCCAGATACTTTTGATTGTGTCTTTGACATACTTTTTTTTTTTTAAGATTTTATTTATTTATTTATTAGGAAAGAGAGAGAGTGAGAGAGAGCATGAGAAGGGAGAAGGTCAGAGTGAGAAGCGGACTCCCCATGGAGCTGGGAGCCCGATGTGGGACTCGATCTCGGGACTCCGGGATCATGACCTGAGACGAAGGCAGTTGCTCAACCAACTGAGCCACCCAGGCACCCGACATACTTTTTCATTCTCTTTATTGCATTGTCGCTATGTCTGACTTGGCTTATACCTTTATTGTCATTTCCAGACCACCACAGTGGCCCCTCACTAGTCCTCCTGGCTCCATGATTTCTCCTTTAAAATTTTTAGCAATTTTATTCCATTTCATCTTTTTTTTTTTCCCATTTCATCTTTTAACAGTCACTATTGTTTTCTTCCTGAGCTACCATTGAGATCATCTCAATCCTATCCCCAGAAACCTTTAGTGAGCCTTTAGTAGTTATAGGAAAAAAAAATTTTTTTTCCCCATTGACATGGCTTTCAAAACTCTTCAAAGTCCATGTTGGAATTTTCAGCCTTACCATGTATATCTTTTTGGTTAATGTAATTATCTTTTTCCTAAAAGGTTCACATTATTTTTTTTATTTCTATGTCTTTGGTCCTAGAAGTTCCTCTTTTTGGAAAACTTTCCCTTTAATCTCAGCTCTACCTTATCCACATATAAGTATTTTTTATTCTCTAAGGCCTACTTAATTATTATCTTTCCTGATAAGTTTTTTCAACCTTTTGGCTCTACATGATTTGTGCTTCCATGGTACTTTGTCTAAACCTGCTTTATCATAATTCACATACTTTTATAATTGTCTTTTCCATTAAAATGTAGTCTTTGGTTGTAAGAACAATCTAGTCATCTTATTTTTCCCACAATATCCACACAATTTTTTTTTCTTTTTAAGATTTTTTATTATTTAACTATTTGAGATAGAGATAGTGAGAGAGATCACGAGAGGGGAGAAGGTCAGAGGGAGAAGCAGACTCCCCATGGAGTTGGGAGCCCGATGTGGGACTCGATCCCAGGACCCTGCGACCACGACCCGAGCCGAAGTCAGTTGCCCAACCAACTGAGCCACCCAGGTGCCCCACACAATTTTTTTCTGAACAGAGTGTGTTCTAAATGCTTGATTCAAGAGCAAATGCCCAGTTCAGAAACTTGGTGGAACTTCTTCCATGTTTCCCTGCTCTAAACTTGGGATGTCTAGAATTGCCTGGAGCCCAAGGTGGTAATAGCACCTTCTCATACTCTTCACTCTAGAGTAGTGGGGACTGAGAGTACTTCTCCTTTCCCATCATTCTCTCCAATATTTGAGAGGTCTGTCTGCAATGAGTTAGTATGGCAGTTGGCTTATCATCATTTTGCCTCAAAATCAACTGTTATATCAAAATCTGTTATTAATAAAAAAAGAGATTGTATACCTCATAGATGATAGTCTAGAAAACACACAATGTTTGTTTAAATTAGAGATCAGTGAACTTTTTCTGTGTAAAGATCCAGATAGTAACTACTTTAGGATTAGTGGGCATATGGTCTGTGTTCTAAATACTGATCTCTGTGTGGTAGCACTGAAACAGCAAAAGACGGCCCATAAATTAATAGGTATGGCTGTGTTCCAATAAACTTTATTTGTGGAGACTGAAATTTGGATTTCATGTATTTTTACTCATCATGACATATTCTTCTTTTTAATAAATAGTTTAGATATGTAAACATCCTTCTTAGCCTGTGGACTCTACCAAAACAGGCATCAGACTGAATCTCCTGTGTGTGCGCCATAGTTTGTTGATTCCTGGTTTAGATCACCAAGACTCCAAATTTCTTGAGTTGGGCTAATTCTGATTTGAATAGAAGATGTGTAACAGTGAATAATTGGTTTGCTAAGGTTATGTACTTGGGAGTTCTCAAAAGTGGAACTTTAAAAAACAAATTTAAAATATGTTAGAAAATCATTGGGATTAGTAGCAGAATTCATTTTTAATTGTCAGTCTTGGCTTTGTTTAAGAAGTTTAGTGACTACAACATATAAAAGATCTTGTTAGATAGTTTACGGAGAATGGTTTAGAATAGGTGAAAGAACCAGAATTATACATGGTAATTTAAAATGCAGATTATTTCTTTGTACCATCATTTAAAGTAATTTGAAGATTCTGTCCTTTGATAGTCACTTTATTTTTCTTTTCTTTTATATTTTTATTTTTTAAAGACATTTATTTGAGAGAGAGAGAGTGAGAGAGAGAGAGCGTGAGAGGGGAGACGGTCAGAGAGAGAAGCAGACTCCCTGAGGAGATGGGAGCCCGATGTGAGACTCGATCCTGGGACTCTGGGTTCATTACCTGAGCTAAAGGCAGTTGCTTAACCAACTGAGCCATCCAGGCGCCCTGATAGACACTTTAAACTCTAACTTCTAGAGTTAAGGAATATTGGAGATTAAAGGGTAAATAAATCTAAGAATTAGGCTGACAAAAAAATGTCTCCTTGAGTTCAGACAAGTTGGTCTTAATATGTAGTAGTAAATCTAGTGGGTGTGTACAATATTAGCAGTATTTGATTACAGTGCCCTCATCTTAAAAGTTACCGCCCCCAAACCCAACATAGTGCAGTGCATTTATAGTTACGAAAATTAATTTACAATATTACGATATTTATTACGTAATAAAGTTACGATATTTATTTACAAACAATGTTCATGATAAGTTCAGTGAAAGAAGGTAACAGAGCTGTATTTTCCTATTTGGGGTGAAAAAATACGTATAAATACAAGTAGGTTTGGATGAGTATACGTGAAAGCTTTGACCTCAGTGTTTGAGTTTGTGAGCACATAAACATGTTATTTTAATCTATTTTTACATTGAAATTATGTTGCTTTTGTATTATGACAAAATTATTATTTATGTCGAATAATATGTAGTTGGCCATTAATTTCAGGGGTACAACATAGTGATTGGAACTTTTAAACATCATGCTATGCTCATCGCAAGTATAGCTGCTATCTATTACCATATGACGCTGTCACAATACCATTGCCTGTATTCCCTGTGCATTGCCTTTTATTCCCATGACTTAACTCATTCCACAGCTGTAAGCCTCTGTCTACCACTGCCTCTCACCCATTTTGCCCATCTCCTCACCCCCTCCCCTCTGGCAACCATCAGGGTTGTTCCCTGTATTTATGGGTCTGTTTCTGCTCTTTGTTTGTTTCTTCATTGTGGCAGAATTATTTTAAATTAATAAGTTGGACAGACAATTCTCTGGAATTCATAGTATCATGTAAGATTGAATCTGTAAATGATGTTTTAAAAGCATCAAATACCATTTGATTTCATTAGGGATGCTTTTAAAAATAAAGTGTTGACGTTCCTTTGAATTTTTCTCCTGTGCAAATGTTTTCAGGGTGATGATGATGCTTATTTGTGTATTGGTGAAGATCAGACTGTACACATACAACCTTCCCATTTGACGGGGCGAAGTCACCCTGTGATGGACTCCAGGGTAAGTGTAAAAATTCTGGGACCCTCCACCTGGCTTGTCTGCCTTTTGGCCAGTCTGGCAGCAGCCCTCCTTTCTTATAATAATCTGGGAGAAACTTTTCTGTGCCTTATTTTAAAAGTTATATATAAAAATATGACATTGTATTATTATAGTTATAGGTTTAATTATTAATATATCATTTATATTTAACATATGTTAAAGTATGTATCTTATTTTTCTGTAATTTAATAAAATTGTATTTAAGGTCTACAATATGATATTTTGATATACATATACATAGTGAAATGATTGCTACAGTTGTGTCCTCGCATACTTTTTTTTTTTGTGGTGAGAGCACCTGAAATTTATTCGCTTAGCAAATTTCCAGTATACAATACAGTATTATTAAATACAGTCGTCATGCTGTACCTTAGATCTCTAGACTTATTCATCCTACGTAACTGCAGCTTTGTCCCCTTCGACCACTGTATCCCCTTTTCTACACTTTGGAAGAGCACCAGGCAAGTTTCTCTTGTAGAAAAAGACAATTCTCGCCTGTGTCACCTAAATCCTTTTTTCACATCTTAGAAAAAAAATATCTTAGAAAAGAATATTTTGGGATGAAGATGGTCAGAGAATCAGCTCCTTTTCAAAAGCTCACAGACCGATTTTGAAGAAGAGGCTTAGGTTCATGACGCAGAGGTTCTCGTCCAGTGAGAAACAAGAGCGAGCAGGGCGGGGACTGCGTTAGTGCCTTGGTCAGTTGTCTTCTGTGCCACAGATGGCCTCTTTGTGGTAGAGAAGTACCTCTTCATATGGTGGTTGGCAAGCATATGAGCTCTGACAGAGCAGTAGCCGCTGCCTAATGACTTCACGCTCTCTATAGAGCTTTCCCCAGGGTTTGGGACTTCTCCCTTGTTGCATGTTACATTTTGGCCATGAGCATTTTACTTCCTAATTGTTTACTCAGTGTTTTTGATTTCGTGTCAGTGGCCAGATGGGGTTAGTTCATCTGCCAAAGTTTCTAACCTTGGTAGAGGACTTGTGGGGTTCTGACTCAAGGTAAAAATAATATTTTTGCCAAGTGGGGGATACAGACAAACTAGGAGAAAATATTTCTTGTACTCCTCAGAGAGGAAGTGGGAAAACAACAATACAGCAGACAAAACATGCACAAAGGATCTTAGGGAAGGGAAATCCAGCAGGGTCAGGTGATCATATTTTATTTTTAGCAAATCTGTGGAAAGTGCTGAGAAGACCCATTGTCTATGTTTGTAGGGCGTTCTTGAGGATCTGGCTTGGAGGCTGGCGGATGGTGTTATGCAGTGTTCTTTCAGAAGAAACATTACCCTTCCTGGGGTTAAGAATAGATTTGATCTAAACACAAGCTACTACATATTTCTAGCGGATGGTGCAGCTGACGATGGTACGTATATTGATGAAAACTATCTTTTCAAGCTTTTTCTTCTCTCTTCTTCCCTTTTCTACCTTTCCTGGAGAGACTATCATTGCTCATTTTTTACGATACACACTTGTGGGTAAAGAATTATCAAAACTCTTTTCCATTTTTGCCTGACAGTTTCACTTTGGATGACCTCCTCGTTTTGTTTCCCGGGGAACTCGATAAAAGTAGCGTCAACTATTTTGTAAGGTGACATGCTTATGATAAAAATGACTTCTGGCTGGCAAACTACATTTGGACCAGGAACTATAAATACTTAGTAAGAAGCCATATCTTTGGTTTTCCGTAAGTGTTATGACATTGGCAGATCCCTGGCAGGGATCCTGTAAGCAGTGGCTGTAGGATTGTTGCACAAGATACTGGCTTTTGCAGGATAACCTGTTTAATGTGAATCTCATCTCCATGAACCTGAGCTTTCTGCAGGGAGTTGGAGGAGGGGTGCAGAGACTAATAGCTCCTGGCCAACTGAATAAGATGCTACAAGATCTCCCATCGAAGGAAAATGTCTCTAAATGCCCTGTAGCTGTGCTCATCTCTGTCCCACATCTCTCTAAATGAATCTGATGCCAAGTGCAGGCCATGGTAGTTTTATAAGAGTTTGAATATTTACTGTATCCTTTTTTTTTTTAAAGATTTTATTTATTTATTTATTTGACAAAAAAATATCCCAAGGAGGCAGAGAGGCAGGCAGAGAGAGACAGAGGGGGAAGCAGGCTCCCTGCTGGGCAGAGAGCTTGATGCGGGACTCGATCCCAGGACCCTGAAATCATGACCTGAGCCGAAGGCAGAGGCTTTAATCCACTGAGCCACCCACGCGCCCCCCGCCTTTTTTTTTTTTTAAGAATATTTTCTTTATCCTTAAGAAGACTGCACTAGTGGGTATTGCAACACATCTTGATAAGGTTTATTAGATTTTGTTTCAGGTCTTGGCTGATGTTTTGAAGAACTACAGGAAATGCCAAGATAGTATATAGTGACTCATCTTTGGGAGATAATACCACCCCCACACTTTGAGAATATAACTTCCTTTGAAAATAGTGAGAAACTGGGTGGATGGAACGGAAAGTTAGGGGTTGAGGTAAAGGAAGAGGAAGAACAGAAATGTGCTGTAGGTAAAATTGTGACAAGGCTTTGCATATTCTATCATGTGGGTTTTGATTTTATACTATAGGTAAAGGGGAGACAATGGTTTTGAAGCAGGATAAAGTGTCTACTCAGTGTTATGAGAAAACTTAGGAATATTTGTAGATTTAGTTGTCGGTGATATGTATAGATATCTTAGTCAAATCATGTAGTCTTGTTTGCACCAGCAATAGTAAATATAGCTTGAAATTCATTTCTTTTTTTTTTTTGAAATTCAAGAAAAACTACTCAGTGCTTAATGAGTGTCAGTGTGTCAGTGACTGGCTAAGCACTGTAGTTAGAGCCTTCATTTTTTTTTTTTTTTTTAGAGACTTCATTTTTATCTTCATAAAAATTACATTAGATATGTACTCTTACTATCCCTGTGTCATCTGGGAGTAAACAGAGGCTTAGGTGTGGTTAAGTAATTTAACCCAGATGAGTCCGTGGTGGAGCTGGTGTTTGAATCCAAGCTCTTTGACCTTAGAGCCTGAGTAGTCAACACTTTCGAACATGGAAAATATAGGAATTGAGCTTTTTTTTTTTTAAAGATTTTATTTATTTCTTTATTTGAGAGACAGAGAAAGTGAGAGAGAGCATGAGAGGAGAGAAGGTTAGAGGAAGAAGCAGACTCCCCGTGGAGCTGGGAGCCCGATGTGGGACTCGATCCCGGGACTCCGGGATCATGACCTGAGCTGAAGGCAGCCGCTCAACCAACTGAGCCACCCAGGCGCCCAGGAATTGAGCTTTGAATGAGGAAAAGGGTCAAATATTTGTGTTTTTAAATGGATGCCCTTCAAGTAGAGTGTGTTTGTTATTGTAGCTGTCACTTACATTACATATATTACATATATATTACATATATCTCATGTCTCACAGAGGCTTTGTCAGTAGACATTATATTGCCCATTTAAGAGAAGGAAACTGGAACCTAGAAAGGCTAAATAACTTATTCCAAATCAAACAAGTAGCAAAGTCAGAAATCCCACCCCAGGCTGTTCCGCTTACAGAAGCCATGCCCTTTCCTTTATACCAAACTTTCTTCTTTGGTGCCCAGTATGGTACAGGTGCTTCATGAATGATTATTGATGTAAATGGATACCTTCAGTTGCTAGAGGATTTAACAGTTTGCATTTATACTTCAAAAAACGTGATACTTAGTGATACTTAGGGGCACCTGGGTGGCTCAACTGGTTAAGTGGCTCCCTTTGGCTCAGGTCATGATCTCAGGGTCCTGGAATCGAGCCCCATATTGGGCTCCTTTCTCAGTGAGGAGTCGGCTTCTCCTTCTCCCTCTCCCCTCCTCCCTGCTCTTGCTCGCTCTTTCTCTCAAAAAAAAAAAAAAAAAAAATAAATAAATAAATAAATAAAAATCTTTAAAAAAACTTGATACTTAAAAAATTTACACTTTAAAGGAAAAGCAGTTTTATTTAAGTGGATGAATTCTATTATATAATAAATTGTGTGGGGGGGTGTATGACAATGGCAAAAATTTCTTCTTAGAGCAGCACTGTAGAAATAGGAATGCATTTTCTTTCTTTTTTTAATTTATTTTTATTTTTTTAAAAAAGATTTTATTTATTTATTTGACAGAGAGAGTGATCACAAGTAGGCAAAGAGGCGGGCAGAGAGAGAGGTGGGGGGGGAAGCCGACTCTCTGCTGAGCAGAGAGCCTGATGCGGGGCTTGATCCCAGGACCCTGAAATCATGACCTGAGCCGAAGGCAGAGGCTTTAACCCATTTGAGCCACCCAGGCGTCCCTCTTTCTTTTTCTTTTTAAAGATTTTATTTATTTATTTGACAGAGAGAGAGAGAGATATCACAAGTAGACAGAGAGGCAGACAGAGGGAGAGGGGGAAGCAGGCTCCCTGCTGAGCAGAGAGCCTGATGTGGGGCTTGATCCCAGGACCCTGAGATCATGACCTGAACTGAAGGTAGAGGCTTAGCCCACTGAGCCACCCAGGCACCCCTGGAATGCATTTTCTGATAGAAACAATATTTTAAGTGATAGTTCCAATATTCTCCTAGAAAAATCTAGTTCAGGGACGCCTGGGTGGCTCAGTTGGTTGGGCGGCTGCCTTCGGCTCAGGTCATGATCCCAGCGTCCTGGGATCGAGTCCCGCATCGGGCTCCTTGCTCTGCAGGGAGCCTGCTCCTCTCTCTGCTTCTGCCTGCCTCTCTGCCTGCTTGTGTTCTCTCTCTGTTAAAATAAATAAAATAAAATCTTTAAAAAAAAAAAAAAAGAAAAATCTAGTTCATAGATAATGTAAGTGCAGAATGGAGCATTGTTGTATCTCCCTCTCCTGCTGGTGTTGGTATGCTGATGGTATGGTGGGGAGAATATCTTTTGTGGTGTTTCTCAAAGTGTGACCTCAAACAACTAGCTTCTGAACCACTTGGGGTGACTGCTGAAAATGTAGATTTCCGAACTGCAGCTTAGACTCACTGAATCTCTTGTCATTGGTGCTTGGAATCCACATTTTCAACAAACATTCCGGGTCATTGTTTTATATACTGTGGTTTGATAACTTACTACTACAGGACAGGGTTTTCCCAAATAAGGTATATACACTGTAAGGCAGTCTAGGGGATACAAGGAACAACACTAGAACCTTCTATTTAGATTTATTTTATCTCATCTCATCTCAAAAATTTCTATTTTAGGGGCACCTGGGTGGCTCAGCGGGTTCAGGCCTCTGCCTTTGGCTCAGGTCGTGATCTCAGGGTTCTGGGATCGAGACCCGCATCAGGCTCTCTGCTCAGCAGGGAGCCTGCTTCCCCCTCTCTGTCTGCCTGCCTCTCTGCCTGCTTGTGATCTCTATCTCTGTCAAATAAATAAATAAAATCCTTAAAAAAATTTCTATTTTAATATATTTTACAGTGTTCATAATGCATTAGGACAATAGTACATGAGTCTGTTTATTACATAAAGTATATGTATATTAGGAGCACAGACTCATTTTTGAAATTAAAAAATTTAAAGAGTTTAGGGGCATCTGAGTGGCTCAGTCTTAAGTGGCTACTTTCAGCTCAGGTCATGATCCCAGTGTCCTGGGATCAAGCCTCATATTGGGCTCCCTGCTCAGCGGGAAGACTGCTTCTCCCTCTCCAGCTCCCCCTGTTTGTGTTCCCTCTCTCACTATCTCTTTCTCTCATAAATAAATAAAATCTTAAAAAAAAAGTTAAAAAAAGATTTTATTTATGAGAGAGAGAGGGAGCAGGGGCAGAAGGGAGGGGCAGAGGGAGAGGGAGAAGCAGGCTCCTCGCTGAGAAGGGAGCCCCATGCTGGCCTGATTCCAGGACCTCAGGATTGTGTCCTGAGCCGAGGGCAGATGCTCAACAGACTTAGCCCCTTGGGTGCCCCCAGACTTGTTGTTTTTTTGTTTTTTGTTTTTTTTTTTTAACTGGTGGAGTGCAGAACAAAAAAGCAAAACAAAACCTTAAGCCCACTCCCCCCCCCCAAACCCAAACCTAGACATTACTGCTTCAGGAAATAAACTTGCCTTTACCCTTGTGTTGGGGAACAAAGTGCAATTTCCACATAAATCATCGTCTCTTCTGTTATCTAGTTATATGTATGTGAACCAGGGATAAATTGCACTCAGCTTAAAAGCAGTGAGACTTTGTGAGGTTGAAACCATTTTTCAAAGCAATCATAAAATCTCTGTAACCCATATAAATGTAAAAGGTACCCAATTGCAGTAAAATCCATTTAAAACCTTTTTCCTAATGCTATCGCCCCCCTCCCCCCCGCAATGCTGACGTTGTCCTATCATGAAATAAGCAGTCATGGGAAATGATAGAACTCACTTGGGTGAATAAGTAATTCACAATTAGGAAATCTACCAATTTTAAATAATTAATGAATTGGAGACTCTGTTATCACATGACCGGTTTTTTCAACAATTTAGGAATACCGTGCGTCACCTAATACTGTAAAGCATTATACTGAACACGAACTCAATCTGCCTTAGAGGAGAAATCCAAGATTATAATGGAGCCATACAAAGGAGTCCCAAAATTATAATGGACTTCTGCTTTAATGAAGGTTAAGTTTTTGGTTAGCCCATGAGTCTGCAGTGAATCAGAGTTTAAAAACATTTTCTTCCAACTTGCCTCTCAGGCTATTGGGGCTGTGGTCTGGCTTTCATCACCACAACTCTGCTAATTCAGTTATTGTTATTGTCTCTTTCTTCTTGACTCTCTTCTCTAGGTATTCATTACATAAAACTTTTCTTGTTTTTTGCTTTCTCTTTGATCTTCTTTGTTATAAACAAGCCATGATATAATAGTATTTGTGAAACAAATAGCCAGTTGTCCTAACGTCATTTTTTTTTAAATCTTTTTTAAGATTTTATTTATTTATTTGAGATAGAGACGGTGAGAGAGAGCATGAGGGGGAGAAGGTCAGAGGGAGAAGCAGACTCCCTGTGGAGCTGGGAGCCGGATGTGGGACTCGATCCCTGGACTCCGGGATCATGACCTGAGCTGAAGGCAGTTGCTTAACCAACTGAGCCACCCAGGCGCCCCAACACCATTTTTGAGTAGTTCATTTTATCTCTGCTGCTTCAAAATCCTCTCTATTGTATGCCAAATATCTATCAGTAAATCAAACTTTGTCTAGTTTATTCTTCCATTAATCTATTACTGTAGCAGTTGAAATTATGGTAGCTTTATAAATGTCCATGAATTTTGATAGAACATGATTCCCCTCCTGCCCTCCATTTTTAGGAATTCTTGCCTCTTTGTTGTGTATCTATTCTTCTAGATAACTTTAGAAATGATTTATCAGATCCCATTGAAAATCCTATTGGGGTTGTGATTGGAATTGCAATGAAATTTTATTTTTTTATTTTTTTAAAGATTTTATTTATTTATTTGAGAGAGAGAGCGAGCGAGCATGAGAGGGGAGAAGGTCAGAGGAAGAAGCAGACTCCTCGTGAAGCTGGGAGCCCCATGCAGGACTCGATCCTGGGACTCTGGGATCATGACCTGAGCCAAAGGCAGTCGCCCAACCAACTGAGCCATCCAGGCGCCCCAATTGCAATTAAATTTTAGATTAATTTTGGGAATAATCGACATTTTTGTAATAGTGAGTCTTTCTATCCAGGAATATATTGGATATTCCATAGATTAAAATCTGGTTTTCTTCATATAGGCTTATATATTTTTTGTTACTTTGTTTCTATGTATTTTATAGATTTCTAATATAAACTCATGTGGAATTATTTTTCTTACATTTTCTAAATTTGTTGGTGTATAGGAAAGTTACTGATTTTTGAATGTTTTGTCTTGAATTTAGTCTTCTAGTTTGCCAGTTGATTATTTTGGATTTTCTAGATAAACATCTTATGCAAATAATGACAAGGTTTAGCAGCCCTCATTTTTTTCTTGTTTCATTGCATTGTTTACTTTGTTGCGGAAAAGTAAAAATCAGACTGGGGAGAGACCAAGCGACATTCAACATTCGGAGAAGTAGGAAAACTCAGATTTAATTTACGCCAGTGGACCCAGATGAGCTTCTGCTCAAAATTCTGGGCCCTGGGCAATGGGGTTATAGAGTTTTATAGGGGACTGCTGGCAGTCAGGTTCCAAGGGCTAGGCTGACTGCTGGTAGGTGGATTTAAACTGGGGGAGCAGGGGCTGCCTTAGTCGGGAGCAGTAGTGCAGGGAGCCTATGGCGGGAAGTCCTTTACAGAAGCAGAAGTGCCTGGGCAGGCTATCTCTTGCTCCCAGTAGAGCTTCTGGTTATCTCTAGCTTATTGTTAGTAGCTTTCCATCTTCTGGGGCCTCCTGGCCTGGGCCCGGTTGGATTTCCTCTTCAACTTGGACCAGTAGTGGTGATGTGGCACACATCCTTGTCTTGTTCCTGGTTTTGACGGGAATGCTTCTGATACTCCGTGTTGTGTCATGTTTATTGTATTTTTTTTTTTTAAAGATTTTATTTATTTATTTTTTTACAGAGAGAGAACACAAGCAGGCAGAGAGGCAGGCAGAGGTAGAGAGAGGAGCAGGCTCCCCGCCGAGCAAGGAGCCCGATGTGGGACTCGATCCCAGGGCCCTGAGATCATGACCTGAGCCGAAGGCAGCTGCCCAACCAACTGAGCCACCCAGGCGTCCCTATTGTATTTTTTGGTGGATGTCTTTTATGGTGCTAAGGAAATTATCTTTTCCTAACTTCACAGAGTTCATGACATGAACATGTGCTGAATTTCATCTGATGTCTTTCAGGCAGGAATTGAAATAATATTTTACCATTATTTTTATAGACTTTAGAATTGCAAGCAATCCTCTCTCAGGATAAACTTTGCTTGGCTGTGTTTTATAGCTCTCTTCATGCACAGTTGATTTGAATCTCTAATATTTTATTTAAACTTTCTGCATCTATATTTGTAATTGATTTTGGTCTATGGTTGTGGGTTTGTGTATGTGTGTGCGCACGCTTGCCTAGTTTTGGTTTCAGTGTTATGCTAATCTCATAGAATGAATTCTAGATGAGCTTAAATAATAAAAATTTTTAAAGTAAAAAAAAATTTATGATAGAACTCATACACCTAATAACTGAACTTTTTTTTTTTTTTTAAAGATTTACTTATTTATTTGACAGACAGAGAGACAGCAAGAGAGGGAACATAAGCAGAGGGAGAGGGAGAAGCAGGCTTCCGGCCAAGCAGGGAGCCCGATGTGGGATTCGATCCCAGGACCCCAGGATCATGACCTGAGCCCAAGGCAGCCGCTTAATGACTGAGCCACCCAGGTGCCCCTAACTGTCTGAACCTTTAGGGATAGAAATATTTGACTAATTAAAAAAATTATTCTACCCTTAGTGCTCTCTAGAGTTATTACTATTTCTTTGGTGAAGTTTTCTAATTTTAGATTTTTCCAGAAATTCATCTATTTCATTTAGATTTTAAAATATTTTTATCTTAATTAAAGTTGTATGTAGCATTTTCATATAATTTTAGAGAGTATCTTCTATATCAGCAGCTCTGTTACTCTTTTTATTTCTTTTTTTTAAAGTCTTTTTTTAAGATTTTATTTATTTATTTGACAGAGAGAGAGAGAGAGATCACAAGTAGGCAGAGAGGCAGGCAGAGAGAGTGGGGGAAGCAGGCTCAGCCGAGAGCCCAATGCAGGGCTCTATCCTAGGACCTTGAGATCATGACCTGAACCAAAGGCAGAGGCTTGAACCCACTCAGCCACCCAGGCTCCCCCCCTTTTTATTTCTAATACTGTTTGCGTTCTTTCTTTTCTTTTCTTTTTTTTTTTAAAGATTTTATTTATTTATTTGACAGAGAGGAGAGAGATCACAAGTAGGCAGAGAGGCAGGCAGAGAGAGGAGGGAAGCAGGCTCCACGCCAAGCAGAGAGCCCGATGCGGGGCTCGATCCCAGAACCCCGAGATCATGACCTGAGCTGAAGGCAGAGGCTTTAACCCACTGAGCCACCCAGGCGCCCCGTGTTCTTTCTTTTTATCTTGTGGTTGGACTTGCCAAAAACTCAGTCGATTTCATTGTCCTTTTATAGACTTCATTTTTTAACTTACTAGTTTGTTAATTTCTACCTGTATTTTTTTTTTTTTTTTCTACCTGTATTTTTAATCAGACTTCCTTTCTGGTTTCCTGGGTTATATTTTGTTGGTGTAAACACCTCTTGAATTAAATGATGACTTCAATACTTTAAGTTTTCTTTTTTTTTTTTAAGGAAATGCTTTTTAAATGATAAAAACTTCTTTTGAACAGTACCTTGATTGCATCACATGTGTTTTGATATGAAGTATCTTCATTGTTATTCATTTTAAAAAAGACTTGTGATTTTTTTTTTAAGATTTTTTATTTATTTATTCATTAGAGAGAGAGAGAGAGACTGAGAATGAGAATGAGAGGAGAGAAGGTCAGAGGGAGAAGCAGACTTCCTGCAGAGCTGGGAGTCCGATATGGGACTCGATCCCGGGACTCCGGGATCATGACCTGAGCCGAAGGCAGTCGCTTAACCAACTGAGCCACCCAGGCGCCCCAAGACTTGTGATTTAAATTTTGATTTCAGGGGCGCCTGGGTGGCTCAGTTGGTTGGGCGACTGCCTTCGGCTCGGGTCATGATCCTTGAGTTTCGGGATCGAGTCCCACATCGGGCTCCCGGCTCCACGGGAAGTCTGCTTCTTCCTCTGGCCTTCTCTCCTCTCATGCTCTCTCTCACATTCTCTGTCTCTCAAATAAATAAATAAAATCTTTTAAATTTTGATTTCCTATTTAGCTCCAGGGTTATTTTGAAGAGTGGTTGTATAAATATCTAGGTGGATTGTTTTTTTCCCCTAGCTTTTTGTTCATTTTTGTTTTGTTGCGTTTTAGATAAATGTATCTTGTATAATTATTTCTTTTTGGAAATTATGGAGATGTAGTCGGTAGTATAGTATTTAGTTCATTGGGGAAAAGATTCCTATATATCTGATATATCAAATTTCCTAAGTCTTTTTATTCTTTTTGACACTTGGCATTGTATTTTAAAAATAATGTATGTTCCATTATTTATTCTCCTAATGATGGACGTTTAGCTTGTTTAAATTTCTTTCTTTTCTTTTTTTTTTTCTTTTTTTATTTTTTGGTCCAGCACAAAAAACCCACAGCTTTTTGTAGACATTCTTGTGCATCTATCTTTGGGTAAAAAGGGAGTATTTCCGTAGGATAGATTCCCAGAATGAACAACCACACATAAATACTCACATACCAAACTAATTCTACACATTCACAGACTTAATCTTCTAGATAATAAATAATAACATATCCTCAATTTGCTTACATCACCATTATTTGGGATTTTGATTTGTGAGTCAAAGCCAGTCCGAATTGACCATATGCCAAGTAATAAAATATTGCATCAAAATGCTTTTGTTTGGGGCCCCTGGGTGGCGCAGTTGGTTGAGCGACTGCCTTCGGCTCAGGTCATGATCCCGGAGTCCCGGGATCGAGTCCCACATCGGGCTCCCAGCTCCATGGGGAGTCCGCTTCTCACTCACTCTCTTTCCTAATAAATAAATAAATAAAATCTTTAAAAAAAAAAAAATGCTTTTGTTTGTCTTCTACCCACCCACTTTGTCCAGGTCCAATTTCTTTTAGTTTAATCTAGGATTCCAGATTTTTGTAAGTGTGTAGCATCTTTGAAGAATTACATTTGACATTTTCCGTGATATTTGATATTAACAGTGATCATTTTGACTTCACAGTGTTTGACTGGTCTCTTGCATACCACTAGCTCTTCCAGTGTAACTTCTCCATTCTTCACCCTCATTCTGATTCATCTCTTGATTGGCTAAATTATTTCTTTATCTTTTTTCAAGATGATCCTGTGTACTTGTATATACATCTATGTGGCTTTTGCATATGAATGGCATCGCTGATGATATTTACTTATTTTTTTATTGCCCTAAGAAAGTTTGTTTCCTTGCCATGCCGCTGGCTTTCCATTCCTTCTCTCCTGAGGAAGTAATTCTTCATTTTTCTTTTTTTGAAATTTCAGGTCGAATTTATAAGCATTCTCAGCAACCTTTGATTACATATGAAAAGCATAACGTGACAGACTATCCAAAGAACGTGGGAGGATCCCGTTCTTCATTCCTTCTGAAGGCTCATGGTAGGTTACATGGGTCGTAATACTACTACTTTGTGCAATAAATTTACCTGATGATTCAGTGCTGGCTAGATTAGGAATGGCGGTGGGCATAATTTACCATATGTTCATCAATCTTCCATGTTTAAATATTAATATTTGCAGGTAGCAGTGCCTATCTTAATATTTGCTACTTTTTATTAAAAATGGAAAGTAGAGATAATTAGTGGTTTTAACCCTGGCTGGACATTAAAATCACTAATGGACCTTTTAAGACATCTATGATTTTTAAAGAGTGCCCTAGTTATTTCTAACTGTAGCCAGAGTTGAATATCTGGGTTAATCAACTTAATTTTTGTGAGACCTAAATTAGGCCATTTATTAAAATAAAGGCTTGTAACAGAAGAGTGCTTTGTGATTTTGACAGTTTTAACAGTAGTTTGGTTTCAAAGATACAGTTTTGTTGAACTGATCAGTGTCTGAGTAATTGAGGGTATACAGATTACTCAGTGCTATATGCATGATGATTTTAATCATGAAATGATTAAATGATTAAAATGATGAAATTAACCACGTTGGAAGAGCAATAGCCTAAAACAAAGTTGTAACATGCTGTGGTTCTACAGGTGAAAGTTGATTCCATTTGAAAAGTAGCCTGGTTTATTGTTGAAAGACGGAATTTAAAAGTAGGAGAATAGTATGGTGTATACTTGTATGCGGGGGTAGGGGGAATCTGTCTTTATTTAATATATTTCCTTTATATTCTCCAGAGTTATTCCTTCCAATAGAGTTTCAATGAATGTCATCATAGTTAAGCTTGAAAGTAATTTTATTATTGGCAATTTGCTTCTACAAGCAGCTCCAGGGTGACAGTAATCGGATTCCGCATGTAACCCGCCTATTTGTTTTTCATTGCTTTTGGAATGAGAAGTGAGAAGATGCTCACATACCTGCAGAAGGGCTGTATGAGTGTCATGGTTAGGAGCCCAGTTGCTGAAGCCAGACTGGGTTTGAATCCCAACTTTGTAACCTTAGGCGAGTTACTTAACTTCTCTCTTCCTTAGTTTCCCCATCTGGCAAAATCTGAATAATAATTGTAATTACTCAGTGAGATTGTTATAAAGATCAATTAGAGTAATACATGTCAAACACTCAGAGTGTGGAAGTGTTAGCCATTAGTGGTGGTAAAAGCTATGATATGCGGGGTATTTTTAGGTTATGCTTACATTCAGCTTAGAATGAATGAATGAATGTATTTCATCAGTCGCTTTCTGTGTTCTGAACATTGGGCGTGGCCCTTTAAGAAATAGCTTGGGTTGTGATGTCAACCATTCTATTTTCCCACCTGCAGGTGCCTTAATGTTTGTGGCATGGATGTCTACCGTGAGCATAGGTGTGCTCACTGCTCGGTTCTTCAAATCTGTTTGGTCAAAGCCTTTCTTTGGTCAAGCAGCTTGGTTTCAGGTAGGCGGGAGAAAAAGTTTAATGCCATTTCCATATTATTTGAACATTGCAACATGAAAACATATGTAGTATGATGGGTTTCTTTTCCTTTTTTTTTTTTTTTTGTGGTTGTCGTTGTAGTTGTAGAATCTTAATAATTCCTTCATTTTGCCCTTTGGTTTCCTAACCAGTTGAGAAGAGACATAAGTCACTTGGTGGTGGTCGAAATAGAGACAGCTTTATGAGGGTCAGGCTGGATTGGAAGGTCTCAGGGCCCTGTGCATCCCTTTGTAACATAGACTTTGGGACCCAGAAGATCCTGACTTATGTGTCTATTGGCTGAGGGTAGAGCCTGCAGGAGCATTCATTCACTGCCTTCCGTGAGTACAGATAGGTCAAGGAGTATAGGAGAGCCGAAGGAAGAAGTAGCAGGGGTGAATGCATTTCCAAACGGGTCTGTCCTGTAGGTGATGCCCGTGAATGTTAGACTGTCCCTAACTCACTAATCAAGATCATCTGTCTCTTCTGTGGGTGGGAAGAGGAGCTAGAGGCGTTTTTTTCATGCTGCCCCTTTGCGTGGAATGAGGAGGCGGTCTCGTAATAGAAAGACAAGAGTCAATGAGCACGCCTCAAAACAAAGCAAAACAAACCTTCCCTTTCACTTGGGGAATATAGATGTTGCATGTATAGTGGAAGATCAATGCGGCTGTGTTGAGAGAGAATGTACAGGTCTGCTTTTGAGAAAATGCTGCTTATTGAAACAGTTTGAACTTTGTAAGGGGTATTCTTGAAATTTTATGTTGATATATGTTTGTAGCCTTTAAGACTTACCCTATCTAGCCTGGTTTCTCACTGTTGGCTGATAAGATCAGTCTGTTTTATATGTTCTCCTGCTGTTATGTGCTTGCTCGTCTCTGTCTCTGCCTTTGATTTCTCTCTCTTTCTCTGTCTGTCTCTCTCATCTGCTCATATGGATATTCCCAGTTGGACAATTCTTTGTGCCTCTACTTTATCAATTCAGTTCTCTACTGCCTTTAAAACCCTGATGTCCCTCTCTGTAGTGTGATATATACAGTGATCATGTGTCTTCCTTTCCCTGAGACAGTTTTGTTTGCACCACTTATCCTGACATACTCAATTAACAGTGTCCTTCCACTCGCATAATTTAGACAATGAATTGACATTTCATGTATGTTTCTCTCATCTGCTCACTTGTGTGCTAAGCTCCTCGGGAGGCGGTATTTTCTGTTTCCTTGCTGTCTCAGGGTATCTGGTACAGCTCTGTCTTTGGTGGTGGAACTTAATAAAGGAAGGAAATGAAGGACTTCTGGCAGGTAGGTGTGCTGCGTGTGTGAAATAGCCATTCCTGCTGCTCTGTGCAGGTGAAGTCACGGCAAATGCTTTTGCATGAGGAGGATGGCAGCTTAGAGTTTAAGTTCAGTCGTTTACTAAGCTTTTTTTTTTTTTTTAACTCAAAGTAAATAGTGATTAGATGTTTATCAAATATGTGCCTTCAGTGAATGCCACCCTGTGGTCTTCTCGCCATGGTAGTGCCAACTCCGTCCTTTTTCCTAGTTAATTGTATTCTCCTGGTGCCATTTCACCCTTGCAGGTGCATCGGACGCTCATGTTCACGACCACTGCCCTTACCTGCATTGCTTTCGTTCTGCCTTTTGTTTACAGAGGAAGTTGGAGTTGGGTAGGTATCTCTCTTAAACCGTGTTTTTATAGAAATTCATTTTGGTGCCAAAGGAGGTTGCTGTGGTATTCTCCAACGAGAGCTTAAAAGTATTTCTGCATGCATCTCTTTCCTTTTTTAATCCTCTGGCGACTATTCCATATGGCTGAGAGGTCAGGGAGAGAGCGAGGATGTCATTGCAGATTACTTGGTAATGAAATATGTTTTTAGGCTGCACCCAGTGTTATGGAGACTCTCTACATAGCTTGGGTGAATTTTCTCACTATGGAGCGGTGAAAATTCACAGTGTGGTATCTAAGGAACGTGAACACTGTAAGTGGTTTTCTCTAACGAATACTATGATTACCACTAAGCTAATGACAGAGTGAAGATATTTACTGGTTTGTTCACTGGTGTATCTTAAGCACCCAGAGCAGCTTCTGGTATATAGTAGGTCCTCAGTAAATAACGTATGGATGAGGAAGGCTTACTGAGATAAGTGATATACCTAAGGTCAAATCGGTGCGTCCATGACAATTTTCCAATTTTATAGCCAGTCAGAATTCGATCTCAACTTTAGTGTTTCAGTTTGGACTGTTAGAAGGGCAAGATTGATAAATCGTGGGTCACTAGGAAACCTCCCTCCTGCTTTTTAGGTAGTTTCTAAATTGGTCAGCCTTTTTTTTTTTTTAAAGAAAATCATGATGATTTTTTGATATGAGCCTAGACATCAGAACCTTATTTTGTGTGCAGGTATTTGGGACAAGGGTAATGCTTATTTTGTAAACTTTGTAGTTTGCAGTCTTTGCAATTTATGAATCAGATCATATAAAGGGGAAATTATAGTAGCTACATCACAGATTTGTTTTTTTTAAAGATTTTATTTATTTATTTGACAGAGAGAGACACGTCGAGAGAGAGAATACAAGCAGGGGGAGTGGGAGAGGGAGAAGCAGGCTCCCGCAGAGAAGGGAGCCCAATGTGAAGCTCGATCCCAGGACCCTGAGATCATGACCTGAGCCAAAGGCAGATGCTTAATGACTGAGCCACCCAGGCGCCCCTGTCACAGGCTTTTTGAGAATTGAGAGTTAATTAGCTGAAAGCACTTAGGATAGTTTCCTGCACATTCTAAGCACATACAGAAATTTCATTGCTGTTGTTACTATGGTTTTATGAAATAGAGGCACTTTCCCTCTCCATGGTCCTGGTTATAATTTTATCCACAATAAACCAAACCCATAGCTTGAACGTGTTTTTATCATGTTCTTTTGTCAGCTTATTGTTCCTGTTGACCAAAGCTTCCCATCATGGCTTAGAAACCGTTATACCCTTGTTCTGGGTCACAGATTTTAGAATCTACCCACGCATGGCAGTCAGTGACAACAGACTGTACTCTTCCCCCATCTAAACATGCCACAGGTTAGAGCATCTCCTTAATCCCTCTCTAAGTTTTTAAGGGGACTAATTGTGCCGAGTGGCCTGACCCAATCAGGTCCTATTTTGAGCAGGCACATCGCCTCTCTAAGAGAGGAGTGGAGCTGACAGTGTTCAGATACTTTGTTGATGTTTTTTCTCAGGTTATCCCTCCATTCTGAACTGAGGACCTGAGGTTTTCATGCAGTGGCTACATGAACATTTATTGAGTGACTAAGGCTCTGTGAAGCCGTTGAGTTACAAGGAATCCTACAGAACCTTCAGCTCTGCGAAATAGTTCTAAACAAAATTACCATACATTGAGACGATTGCTCTTGACATGGAGATACTAACTAGTGTGAGGTGGGCTGTACCAGTGTTGGTAATCATCTAGCATCCCGATGGGGGTGAGGCAGCACTCTGTGCGGCCTCCACTACAACCGTTTACACGTTGGACACACTCTTTGATATCTCTAAGCCTCAGTTCCCCATGAGTGGAGTATTAATATGTGTCAAGCATGATAGTGAGCATCAGTAATAATGTACATAAAGAACATGCCTGGTATACAGGAGGTGCTCAGTGAACAGTGCCTGTTCTTATTAGTAAATGTTTTAAGCGACAGAAAAGCCCTAAGAATACATCATCTGTGCATGTTATTTTTAACGTGAGAATTTAAATTGATGGGTGAGATTGAGACCATTAAAGTGATGTCACTTTGTTCAGCGTGCAGGTTACCACCCATACCTTGGTTGCATAGTGACGATTTTAGCAGTTCTTCAGCCTCTTTTGGCAGCATTCAGGCCACCTTTACATGACCCGAGGTACTTAAAGCTTTTATATATAAATGGTCTTAATGTGGATATCATTATTTGGCAAACTAACTCCTTTTTAAGTGAAAACACTTTGCATTTTATAAAATTCAGTGATAAACTATGTTTTCTTTGAAGGGTTTTAAAATGTATTTCAGATACCTAAGTCTTAGGCAATAAGGGAAATGGCGTGCTTTTTATTCCCTTGGGAGTTAATTGTAGTTCTGTCACTTCTGAGAGTGCTGACTGGTTCTTTATTTGATAGAAGGCAAATGTTTAACTGGACTCACTGGAGTGTGGGCACAGCTGCTAGAATAATAGCAGGTAAGTAATTGTGATGCCACTTATTCCTATATAATTGCTGGTGGTTTATATTGCAGGTGGTAATTTGGCTTAAATAAATTTTAGATGTATTAGTAATTGGAGTAATTGGTTGTTGAGGAGAGATCAGC
>CM052798.1:75820726-75844795 GCA_028533885.1 Nasua narica | reverse complement strand
GGTTCTTGTTCTTAGTATTATATCACATTGATTGATTTGCAGATGTTGAACCAACCTTGCAGTCCCGGAATAAATCCCAGTTGGTCATGGTGAATAATCCTTTTAATGTACTGTTGGATCCTATTGGCTAGTATTTTGGTGAGATTTTTTTTGCATCTGTGTTCATCAAGGATATTGGTTTGTCATTCTTTTTGATGGGGTCTTTGTCTGGTTTGGCATCAAGGTAATGCTGGCCTCATAAAATGAGTTTGGAAGTTTTCCTTCCATTTCTGTTGTTTAGAGCAGTTTCAAGAGAATAGGTATTAATTCTTCTGTTTGGTACAATTCCCCTTGGAAGCCATCTTATTTGTTGGGAGATTTTTTTTTTTTTTAAAGATTTTATTTATTTATTAGTGAGAGAGAGACTGAGAATGAGAAGGGAGAAGGTCAGAGGGAGAAGCAGACTTCCCACAGAGCCGGGAGTCCGGTATGGGACTCGATCCTGGGACTCCGGGACCATGACCTGAGCCAAAGGAAGTCGCCCAACGAACTGAGCCACCCAGGTGCCCGGGAGATTTTTGATGACTGCTTCCATCTCCTTACTGGTTATGAGTCTGTTCAGGTTTTCTAGGTTCAGTTTTGGCAGTTTATACGTCTCTAGGAATGCATCCATTTCTACCAGATTGTCAAATTTGCTGGTATATAGTTGCTCATAAATATGTTTTTTTTTTTTTTAAGATTTTATTTATTCATTTAACAGAGTGAGAACACAAGCAGGCAGAGAGGCAGGCAGAGGCAGAGAGAGGAGCAGGCTCCCTGTGGAGCAAGGAGCCCGATGCGGGACTCGATCCCAAGACGCCGGGATCATGACCTGAGCCAAAGGCAGCTGCTCAACCAACTGAGCCACCCAGGCATCCCCATAAATATGTTTTTATAATTGTTTGTGTTTCTCTGGTCTAGCTTATGATCTCTCCTCTTTCATTCATGATTTTATTAACTTGGGTCCTTTCTCTTTTCTTTTTGATAAGTCTGGCCAGGGGTTTATATACCCTCTGCCCCCCCCTTCTTCTGGGATCCCAATTAGTCTAATACTGTTTTGTTTAATGGTATCACTTATCTCTCAAATTCTCCCCTCATGGTCCAGTAGTTGTTTATCTCTCTTTTTCTCAGCTTCTTTATTCTCCATCTTTTGATCTTCATTTTTATCATTGATTCTCTCTTTTGTCTCATTTATTGTAGCAGTAAGAGCCTCCATTTTTTATTGCACCTCATTAATAACTTTTTTGATTTCAACTTGGTTAGATTTTAGTTCCTTTATTTCTCCAGAAAGGGTTTCTCTAGTTAATCTTCTATGCTTTTTTCGAGCCCAGCTAGCAACTTGATAATCGTCATTCTGAACTCATTAGTATGAGTTCTGACATCATACTAATGTCCATATTGATTAGATCCCTAGCTGTTGGTAATGCCTCTTGTTCTTTTTTTTGAGGTGAGTCTTTCCACGTTGTCATTTTATCCAGATAAGAATAGATGAATGAGAGAACAAAATACTAAAAGATAGCAATGATCCCAAATAAATATACACTAACCAAATCGAAAGAAACCTGAAACCGGCGGGGGTGGGGGGGAGGAGAAGAAAGGAGGGAGGAAAAAACATATATAAGACTGATGAATAGAACAAAGCCACACACTTGGTTTTGGGTGTATTTTGGTCTGTTAGAAGAAACTGCCTCCCAAATTTTAAAGAAAAAAAAATCTTATATATATACAAAAATAAGGGTAAACATGATGAAGGGATAGAATATGACTGTAAAGATGAAAATTAAAAAAGATTCTAAGAAAGTAATTGGTAAGAAGTTGGTTGAAAAAAAAATGTAAAGAATAAATAGTAAAATAGTAAAGAACGTGCTCAGGCTGGAGAATAGAACAAAGCTGTGCATAGATTTAGGGTATATTTTGATGTGTTAGAAGAAAGTGTATCCCAAAATTTTAAAGAAAGAAAAACCTGTATGTATACAAAAAATAAGGTTAAATACAATGAAGGGATAGAATGTGACTGTAACAATGAAAGTTAGAAAATAATTTAAAAAGGTATTGATAAAATAAAATAGTTAAATGTTAAAATAGGAAAGTGGAAAAATTTAAAAAATAGAATAAGAAAAAAATAAAATTAAAAAAAATTAATTTTTAAAGACTAAAGAATCATGGGGAAAAAAGCCATGAATTCTATGCGTTGCTTTCCCCTAGTTCTTGAGTTCCACCATTCTCAGTGATTGGCCTTGGCTGATGTCTTGGCTGGATATTCTTCTTGATCCGGGGAGGGGCCTGTTGCAGTGATTCTGAAATGTCTTTGCCCGAAGCGGAATTGCACCACCCTTGCCAAGGGCCGGGCTAAGCAAATTGCTCGGGTTCGCTCTCGGGATCTTTTGTTCCCTGAACGCTTTCCGTACAGCTTTGGAGGAGGAGAATAAAGATGGCGGCCTCCCAATCTCCGGTCCGTAGGAGCTGAGAGCTCGGGGCCCCACTCCTCCGTGTGCCCTCAGGGAAAAACAGTCAGTCCCTCCCGTCTCCTTGGTCTCTTGCGGAACTCTGAGCTCAGCCGGCCTGTGACCAAGCATTTATATTTCTGGCGCTCGGCCCGTTTGGAATCTCCAAACCCAGCTGATTCCTGCAGCACGCTCCCGCACCACTCCTCCGGGAGGAAGAAGGTGAGTCTCCCGGATCTGCTGCTTGTTGGGTCCCTGCCTGAAGAGCAGCAGCCGGAGTGTGCTATAGATCACGGTTTAAGGTAACCCCACACTGAGTGCCCACATCTTGGTTCTGTCTTTGAAGCTGGCTTCCTGTCTCCAATACCTGGGAGCTTTGCCACCCTCAGGCACTCCCTGGTCTTTCTGTGACCCCGAGGGACCTGAGACCACATTGTCCCCGCTAGGGCCCCACCCCAGCCTAGCCTCTGGAGCCACATCTCTCAGTGGAACAGATTTCTAAAAGTTCCGATTTTGTGCTCTTCTGCTCTACCACTTGCTGGGAGCTGGCCCCTCTCCCTGTGGTCTATCTTCCATATATTGCCTCAGATTCATTTCTCCGCACGTCCTACCTTCCAGAAAGGGGTCACTTTTCTGTTTGTGGACTTGCTACTCTTCTTTTCTTGCATATCTGGTTGAGTTTGTAGCTGTTCAGAATTGTTTGATAACTATCTAGTTGAGCTCCTGGGACCCAATGATATTTAGGTCTCCTACTGCTATGCCATCTTGCTCCTCCCTCAAAGAAAACTTCCTTTAAGGGGAAAATGATCCTTGGTATGTTTGGTTTCCAAATACATGAAACATGGCACTGAGGCCAAGATATTTTAACTTTTTCTTTTCCCTGATTCATCTGTTGGCACTATTTTGCTATATCATCAGTTGATATACAGAGTTGTCCAAAAAGTCTTTCGTATTTAATCTTGATGGAGACACCATTTTATTAATAGCAAATTATGATTTTTCTGCTTATGAGTGGTTGATATCCACAGATGGAAAAGTGCTTATTCTTTACTCATTATTTCTTCTTTGTTTTGTAATAAACAATTTATTTTAAAACTTCCTTTGATAGGAGTGATTATAAAATGAAATGTCTTTAGATTTTTAGCAGTGATGCCCCCAGTGACCAAAATCACAAGTTTTCTTTCTAAAGATGGTTTCCTCTATAAAATAAAAATAAGTGGTTGGGTTAGCATTCACAGTTGAGGAATTTTTTGCTTTTATTATTTTCTGCTCTGTGGAAATGAATCTTAAGGGTGTAGGTAGCCTACGGCATAAGTTATTGAATAAATGAATCAAATTCACTTCAGTGCTTACTTGGTTTCAATCAGGATTTTGGCTATAATGTGTGGGAAGTGATATTCATCCCTTCCACATCCTGCCTCAGTCTGGGATGCAGTGAAAAAAGACGGTGCCGACTGGCAGTCATGCCAACTAGGAAGCTCTAGGGGCACATGTAGCTTTTGGCTGAAATTTTATTTATCTCTACGTTCTGGTAAAGTAGGAAATAAAAAAAAGAACAAATGTCGTTGTTTAAGATAATCCATTGTAGATGGGAATGAAAGATAGGACTCTTCTAAGCTCTTCTCAAATTTGATTAGGGTACACATTGTTCTTATCTATATCCTGCTTCTTTCTTCCTTGTCCAGTACCAAAGCTTGTCTGTGCCCAGGTGCCCAATGGTCATGATGACGCCTGGAATGCCCGTTGTGTTTCTCTCTTTCTAGCAAAAGCTGGTTTATCAAGTTCTGTCTCAAGATCTTCCTTGTCCTTGGAGCCTTCCCTGGCTCTCCCTTCCACATGGGTCTCTCCTGATCATCTTTACGAGTGGTGTGGTATTGGACTAGGAAGCAGCTGATCCTGTCAATTAAAAAGGATTGGGAGTGGGGTGCCTGGGTGGCTCAATCGCTTAAGATCCTGCCTTCAGCTCAGGTCATGATCTCAGGGTCCTGGGACTGATCCTGTGTTGGGCTCTCTGCTCAGCGGGGAGTCTGCTTCTCCCTCTCCCTCTGCCCCTCTCCCCCACACCTGCTCATGTGCTCTCTGTCTCTCTCAAATAAATAAAATCTCTAAAGAAATAAAAAAAGTAAAAAGGACCAGGAGTTTGGGAATGGAGTTGGAAAATCTGTCTATGCGTGTTTATATTACAAGCTGCCTGTCCTTGGGCAAGTGAGTTATGTCTTCTCTGAACCTGGTTTCTTCATCTGTAAAGCCCACCTCACAGAGCAGTTGTGAGGAATGAATGAAGTAATTCCAGCAAAAGGTGCTTTGTACATGTTATTAATGATGCTGGTGCTGTTTGATTACAGTGCTAAACTTTAGTCATTTTTACATATAAAATGTATATTTTTGTTCTATAAAAACTTCTGATTTTCACCTTGAAAAACATGCTCAGTGAAATGTCCAGGCATAAATGGACAACCAGGGTGTGATTTTATTTATTCAAAGTACCTAGACTAGTCAAATGCATAGAGAAAAAAGTAGAATGGTGATTATCAGGGGCTGAGGAAGAGGAGAGAATGTTTAACAGAGTTTCTGTTTGGGATGTTGAAATAGTTCTGGAGATTGGTCATGGTTATGCTTGCATAATACTGAATGTTCTTGATGCAATGAATTGTACACTTAAAAATAGTTAAAATGGTAAATGTTGTGTTACGTACATTTTTAACACAATAAAAAACAAAAACAAGAAATTTGGTGTTCATAGCAGCACTAGTTGCAATAGGCAAATGGCGGAACTAGCCCACATGTCCACCAACAGGTTAGTGGATAAACAGATAGTGGTATGCACATAAAAGAGAATATTAATCAGCCATAGAAAAGAATGAGGTACTATTACATGCTATAATGTGGATGAACCTTCAAAATATCATACTAAGTGAAATAAGTCAGATGTAAAAGGTCACATATCATGATCTCACTTAAATGAAATATCGCAAATAGGTAATTTCTTAGAGACAGCAGAATGGTGGTTGCCATAGTCTCTAGGGTTGGGGAGGAGGGAATGAGTAATTGCATACTGGGAATAAGATTTTATTTTGGAGTGATGAAAATGTTTTGGAGATAGAGGTGATAGTTGTACAACATTTTGTGAATGTGAGAAATGCCACTAAATTGTCCACTATAAAATGGTTATTTTATGTTGTGTGACTATTACCTCAGTAAAACAAATACTTATTTTGTTACTGCTTTTGGATTATACCTTTGGGTGAAAAGATCTAGGGTTTTTGCTGGCCCTAAACTTGGTATCAGCTTCATTATTTCATTATTAAAGAAGTTAATGTAATTTTATGTTATGCCTGTTGTATTCCTCTAGTTTAGGGGAAAAAAGTTCCTAGAACTTTTTATCTTTAGAAATATATCTTCTTCACATGATGTCTTATTTGTGTGTAAAAGAAATTGTTATTGTGCTCTGGGTTTCCTGTAAGGACCTAAACACATTTTCTACTTTGTAATCAGGTTCTTGGTATAAGAATTTCCAGAACCCATAAACCTTCAATATGTACTGCCAGTAATGGCTGATAATGCCGATGATGGCTGAGTGAGATCCTGCCAAACTGACTCTCCTCCAGAAAACTAGTGTAAATTTCAAAAACGTAGCTACTTGAAGATCCCAGGAGTGACCAGAAGTAGGAGGATGCTGGTGAGGAGTCCACAGCCAAAGGAGGCAAATGGTTTAGGGTGCCCTGTTTTCAAAGTTTTTAAGTCCTGGGCAATTGTAGTCCACGGTGTGTGGTGCTGGGTGGTGGGGGACCTTCGGTGCGTCTGGCATTGGAAACCAGAGGACTGATGGCTGAGCCAGCTACCGCTGTCAAGGGGAGGGGTGAGGTGATCTTGGAAAGAAAACACGAGAGAGGGGATCCCAATTCCTATTTGCTCAAAGCTCTGGTTGACCATTGGATATGTTCACATGTGTGAAGGAAATACAAAGCAGTTTAGAGCAAAGAAAGTTGGCCTGAAATTAGAGCTGCAACACAAGAAACAGAGTTTGCCTTCTAATCCAGTTAATTGGAGAAGTTAACTGCTTCATTTCCAAAGAAACAGCATTCATTGGAGAAAGATAAGAGAATCCAGTATTTTTTTTTAAAGATATATTTGAGAGAGAGAGAGAAAACGTGTGTGAGGTGAGAGGAGCAGAGAGAGAGGGAGAAGGAGAGAAGCAGACTCCCCCCACAGCATGGAGCCCACATGGGGCTTGATCCCATGACCCAAGAGATCAGGACCTGAGCTGAAACCAAGAGTCAGATGCTTAACCGATTGAGCTACCCAGGTGCCCTGAGAATCTGGTATTTTTATAATGTAATATTTTATGCTGTTTAGATGATAATCCAAAATTACCTAACATAAGAAGAACCAGGAAATTCTGACCCATTCTCCAAAGTAAAGGTTGGCTAACTTTTTTGCTAAAGGGCTTGATAGGTAATATTTTAGGCTTTGTGGACTGCATATGGTCTCTGCAGAATACATATATGTGGGGTTTTTTGTTTGGTTTGGTTTGGTTTTACCAATCCTTCAAAAATTTGAGAAACCATTTTTAGCTCATGGGCCATACAAAAACATACACAAACAGGATGTGGGATGGATTTGGCCTATGGACTATAGTTTTTTAACCCATGCTTTAAAGAAAGAATAATTGATCAAAACTAACCTTTGAGATTTCTTAGATGATTAGATTCAAGAGATAAAGATTTTAAAGCATCTATTATGACTATTCTCAATGATGTAAAAGAATATATGCTTGCTATAAATAAAAAAGACATGTAGAAATAGAAACAACACAAAAGGACCATATAGAAATTGGAGAGCTGAAAAAATAAAACCAATTGAAAAATTCCCTGGAGATAGAAAAAAGAACCCATGAATTTGAAGACAGATCAATGGATATTGTCTAATGTTTTAAGAGGAGAAGGAAAAAAATTTGCAAATTTGGAAAAGAATTGAACAGAGTCTCAGGGACTTGTTAAATGATAGCATATTTAGGTGTTATGTAAGAAGGAGAGGAGAATCTGAGGATATAATGACCAGAAAATCCCCAAATTTCCTAAAAAGCTTAACTTTACTGACTCATGATGTAGGAAAGCAACTTAAGCAAAAAAATATGAAGGCAGTCATGTTTTTAAAATCATAGTCAAGCTTTTGAAAGCAAAAACATGAGAAAAAGGTGGGATTATATACAGGGAAACAATGATTTAATATCTGACTTCTCATAGGAATATATAGAGGCCAGAGAAAGTGGAATAACATCTTTAAAGTGCTGAAAGAGAGTCATCAAGAATTCTACCTGGAAAAAAAAAAAAAAATCCTTCAAGAATGAGGGCAACATGGGGGGGCCTGGGTGGCTCAGTCGGTGGTTAAGTGTCTGCCTTTAGCTGAAGTCATGATCCCAGAGTCCTGGGATCAAGCCCCACATTGAGCTCCCTTCTCAGTGGAGAGCCTGCTTCTCCTCCCTCTGCTCAACCCTCCTTCTCCTACCCCACTTGCGCTTGTGCTTTCTCTCTCTTTACCTATCTATCTCAAATAAATAAATCTTTTTTTAAAAAAAGAATGAGGGCAAAATGATGACATTTTTGGGTGAAAGACATCTAAGAGAATTTGTTGCTAGGACATATGAACTATAAAAGAAATGCAGAAGGAAGTTTTGCAGGCTACAGAGAAGTGATACTAAATGGGAGTGTGGATGGAATGAAGAACATTCAAAATGGTAAATCATTGTAAATATAAAATCTTTTTTTTGATTTTTCCCATTTCAATTCTTTATAATAAATATGTGTGTTTAAAACAAGCAAATAAAAAAGCCTACATTGTTTCATGGGGCTTATAATATAGGTCAATATTCTACATACAGAAATTTAGTATTAAAGATGGGAAGGGATAATAGACCTAAATAGTTGCAAAATGTTTGCATTTTAAAGTTATACAATGCTAGTTCTCAGTAACTTTTTTTTTTTTAAAGATTTTATTTATTTATTTGGTAGAGAGAGACACAGAGAGAGAGGGAACACAAGCAGGGGGAGTGGGAGAGGGAGAAGCAGGCTTCCCACTGAGCAGGGAGCCTGATGTGGGCCTCGATCCCAGGACCCTGGGGTCATGACCTGAGCCAAAGGCAGCCACTTAATGACTGAGCCACCTAGGCACCCAGTTCTCAGTAACTTCTAAATTCTAATGCAAAAATTAAGAATGTATATTGTAATTCCTAGAGAAAAAAATAAGACTTATGTACAAAGCCAAAAGAAGAATTAACATGGAATTCTAAAATTATTTAAATAACTTTGAAAGGCAAGAAATGAAAAATAAAGGAGGAAAAAGAGAGAGGATAGAGAACAAATAATAAAATGGTAGACCAAAACTCAACCATATTAATATTACATTAAACATTAGTGGACTAAATACTCTAATTAAAGGGTGGAGAAAGTCAGACTGATAAAAAAAAAAAAAACAAAGAAAAGACTTAAATATAAAGAGGCAGATAGGTTGAAAACAAATGAATGAAAAAAGGTATACCATGAAATAGTAAGCACAAGAGGGCTGCAATGTCTGTATTTATGGGAGATAAATTCATTTCCAGCCAAGAGTATTATCAGTGATAAAAGGAGATCTTTCTTAATGACTAAAGCACTCATTTATCGAGAATACATTGCATATTATCAAGAATACATATATATGTATGTTTCTACCAGCAGACTTCAAAATACATGAAGAAAAAGTTGACAGAATTAAAGAGAAGCATTCATTCATGATATAAAACACCCAAGAAATATGAAATAAAAGGGAATTTCTCAATCTGTTAAAGTTATCTGAGAAGAACCTATAGCTAACATCATATTCAATGGTGAATGAACATTTTCCTTCTAAGATCAGGAACAAGATAAGACAAACACATTAGCCATTTTGCATCTCCATGGTATTGGAGGCTTAACCAAGGCAATCAGGCAAGAAAAAGAAATAAAAGGTATGCAGGGGCGCCTGGGTGGCTCAGTGGGTTAAAGCCTCTGCCTTCAGCTCAGGTCATAATCTCAGGGTCTGGGATCGAGCCCCGCATCAGGCTCTCTGCTTAGCGGGGACCCTGCTTCCCCTTCTCTCTCTGCCTGCCTCTCTGCCTACTTGTGATCTCTCTCTGTCAAATAAATAAATAAAATCTAAATAAATAAATAAATAAAATTTATCCAGATTGTAAAGGAAGAGGTAGAACTATCACTTTTACAGATGACATAATCTCATATATAGAAAATCCTAAGGAATCCAGTAACTACTAGAACAAATGAATTCAGGAAGGTTGTAGTTAGTTGCAGGATGCCAAATCAATGTATAAAAATCAATTGCATTTCCAAACACAAGTGATAAGCAATCTGAAAGTGAAATTAAGGAGACAATTCCATTTAAAATAGCATCAAAAAGAATAAAATAGGAATAAATCTCAGGAAATGCAAGACTGGTACATTGAAATCTACAAAACATCATTGAAAGAAACTAAAGATCTGATGAAATGGAAAGACATCTCATATTGAAGACATTTATGGGCATACATGAAAGGCATACAGGAGCCACCTGAAATGGCCCAAACTGAAAAAATTTGAGCAGTAAATTGTGTTGAGTTAGATTATAACTCAAATGTAAACATTCATAATTCCATACTGATTTAATGATTGAATAAATAAATAAGAAGAATAGGCGAATTTCCTGTGCAGAGGAATTTGAAATAATTACCATAGGTACTCTGCCTTCAAGGAGAAGGAATCTAACTCCCTACTCCTTTAACTGTGGGCTATACATGGTGACTTCCTTCCAAAGCCTACAGTAGGAAGGGGATAAAATAATTTTACAATGGAGCAACCTGACAAACACATTAGCCAGGAGACCAAGGTCAACATTACCAGTAGTAAATTGTTGAAATTATGTACCCTTCATATAATGCAATGAAAATGTCACTTTACCTCTGACAGTTTGCAACAGAGGGACATCCTGACCAGTAATTTTCAAATTGTCAAGGATATCAAAAACAAGAAAAATCTAAGAGGAACATAAATAGATATGACAATTAGAAGTAATGTAGTTTTCTGTGTGGGATCCTGGAACAACAAAAAAAGACATTAGGTAAAAATGAAGGAAATTTGAATAAACTATGGGACTTAATAATGTATCATTACCATTTCATTTAATTATAATAAGTGTACCATACTAATAAAGAAATTAGTCATAGGGGAAACTGGGTGTGGGGGTATATGGAAACTTTGTGTTATCTTCTCGATCTTTCTATTAATCTAAAATTGTTCTTGGGCACCTGGGTGGCTCAGTTGGTTGAGCAACTGCCTTTGGCTCAGGTCATGATCCTTGAGTTCCGGGATCGAGTCCCACATCGGGCTCCCAGCTCCACGGGGAGTCTGCTTCTTCCTCTAACCTTCTCTCCTCTCATGCTTTCTCTCACTTTCTCTGTCTCTCAAATAAATAAATAAATAAATAAATAAATAAATAAATAAAATCTTTTAAAAAAAAAGTTTTAAAATTGTTCTTAAAAGTGACGTCTAAGGGGTGCCTGGGTAGCTAAGTCATTAAGCATCTGCCTTCTGCTCAGGTCATGACCCCAGAGTCCTGGGATCAAACCCCGCATGATCCTGCTCAGTGGGAAGCCTGCTTCTCCCTCTTCCACTCCCTCTGCTTGTGTTCCCCTTTCTTGCTGTGTCTCTCTCTGTCAAATAAATAAAATCTTAAAAAAAAAAAAAAGTAATGTCTAATGTAGTTAACTGTGGATACAATGACTCTTGAGAGTGTGTGTCTCCTCCTTTTGGGGAGAGGCTGAAATCTTTGTATTCAAGATAGCAGCATCTTATTAGATGGAAGCAGAGTTGTTTTTCGTTTTCTCGAATGCTCAAATGTATGTGAGAGGATAAATATGGAAGCTAAGTAGAATAATGAGTGGACTGTGGTAGTTTAATGCTTCATCTTTATTCTTCATCATTTAATGCTTCATCTCCAAAGGCATCCTTCGCCCTGTAAACATCTCTCCTTTGCCAGTTGATGCAATGTGAGGCTTTGCAGATAGAGGGTGCTGGAGGGATGCTGCGAGGCAAGAGCGGCAAGAAGGCACCTCACTTCCATTTTCCGGTTTTCCTTTTTTTCACTGAGCACAGGAATCAGTGAATTGGTGTGTGGGATAATACAGTTTCACTTCGGCCTCCCTGACTGGCCAGCTCCAGCTTTACACTCAGTCCCCCTCCATTCACCTGGCAGCCAACTTCACTGCAGCTTTAGTTTCACCTCTAGATAAAAAGCCAGCTCCAGCCTTCTGTCTTTTCTGGCCATGCTGGGCCACTTCTATGCACCAGCCCTGCACCATGCCCTTTGGCAAGGGGTCAGACAACCTGCCAGCCAGATTCTGGCTCAAGATTCTGGCCGCCCCCCTCCCCCGCAGCAGACTACATCTTTTCCTTTCTGAACCATTCATTTATTCATTCTTATTGATAACTTACTAGGTGCCAGGCAGTGTTCTAATAAACATTTGTGTACACACAATCAAAATGAAAAGCCAATGCTTTAATCACAAGGATGGCAGAGCTACGAAAGAATGTGCAGTTTTGACAAGTCACTTATGCTAAAGTCAGAGCCATGAAAGGAAGGAGTGGGACCACTGAACCCAGGATAGGGGTTTCGTGTCAAAGTGTCTCTGAAATTTGAACCTCCAGATTTCCCAGATTTTAAGCCAGCAGAGAGAGGAGCTCTCTCGTGCTAGAAAACAACTGCCCCTTACAAACAATTCATCTGAGGTTGATGCTTGGCAGTGTTAAGCTTGTCTTCATCAGGATTTGCTTCTTTGACCTCTCATTGCTTCCACACCAGTAACCAAGATAAGGTCTCATCATAGTTTCGCCAGAGAAATTCAGTTTCTGCCCTGAGGGGAAACAGACCATTCACTGAAGGACTTGTGGCATCTGGGTAATATGCACTGGCATGGTCCAGGGGAAGATGTGTGAAGATGGATTTTGAGAGTGTTGGGTGAAGGACAGTACAGTAAGGTAAGAGTAGGAGAGAATTGGCATGGGAGTCTTCTTCAAATCAGGATTTAACATCTTGGCAAGAACACTTAGGAATGACACGCTGTACGCGTTCTTACTAAGTTTTTTTTTTTTTTTAAGATTTTATTTATTTATTTATTAGGAAAGAGAGAGAGTGAGAGAGAGCAGGTCAGAGTGAGAAGCGGACTCCCCATGGAGCTGGGAGCCCGATGTGGGACTCGATCCCGGGACTCCGGCATCATGACCTGAGCCGAAGGCAGTCGCTCAACCAACTGCGCCACCCAGGGCCCTCTTACTAAGTTTTAATATTAGGCTTCTAACATGTTTGCAAAGATTGGTCAACCATAGACTAGATTTATATTCTTTGAGAATATGGGAAGTCCTCCAACTAATAGCCTTAGGTCATAATCAGTCATTGCACCATGGAGTTCACACTGAACTGAATGAAAGAAAAGATATTTCAAGAAGAATAAAAGTGTCATTTATCATGTACAAAGTCATGAACACTATCAAGATGCTACAAATCTAGTCCCAAAATATGAGGTTAATTATTGCATGCACCTTTGGGATGGATGCAAAGAGTGTGAAGTCTTTACCAAATAAATTGGCCCTTAGCAGGAAGATGCAGTTCATGTTTACTTGTCGAGGTTGAAGATGAATATTTCTGGGGTGAGGTTGCAATGGCTTCCTATGATCTTTTAATCTTTGCATTAGCAAAGTTACCACATCAGTTAATAGAATATAGTCAGGCTATTTTAAATAACTTTATTCTTAAATTTAACACACTCTTATTAGAAACGCTTTGGTATCAATACAATAAAAATATGCTGGTTTGTCCCCCGCACTGAATTGTGTCAAGTAACTGGAAAAGTTAAGCATTTGTTGTCCCTAGCTTTTTTGGGATTTTTTTTCACAAATGATGGCTACTGCTTATTCACATGGCTTAATATGGCTATAATTAAAATTTTTGGAGTCCCAGGAAAAAAGAAACAAAATACTGAGAAGAGAAGTTGGCAAATGTTTCTTAGTCTTCTTCAAAGGATGTTTAGGTAGATGATACACCTCTCAGATAACTTTTTTCCCCAGTTTTGCCATTCTCATCCTTAACGCTGAAAATTAAAAAAAAAATAGAGAGTTATAAAAAAAGAGCTTTAGTTTTCACTCTAAATGACCATTTCATAGAATGCAGGAAAGTTTGAAACATACCTCAGATGATTTTATCCAACAATGTGAGCATTGTTTTAGTAGCACAAAAAGATAGTAGAAATAATAAGCTATGGTTAACTAGGGCTGAAGCAGGTTCAGAACTAGAAGGAACCTATATCTATAAAGATTAGAAGAATTAGCAGGGCAAACATAGCATAAATTGAGTAAATATAGGATTAGTGTGCAATTTCACTATTAGTCTTAGATACATTCCTATACATCAATGACCATGTTTTGTGCCTATTTCTGAGCTATGCACTACTAAAAATAAAAAAGGTATTGACATAGCCCTTAATTCATGGTTATCATTTAAGTCATCAGACTTGGTTATCCCAGGGGGCTCCATCCTTGGATACAGAATGACAAAATCATTTTTCTTTGTGAGTGAAAAAATGTGAACCCAGTTATTAAGAGTTGGGGTAATTGTTAAATTATGTCTTTGTCGGGATGTAAGTATACTTTTAAATGACAATATATCTTTTGAGCATATTCCACTGATAATGATAAATATGATGTAGAAATCATTTTTTAAAACATAGATTTAGAAGTTATAACACTGCTACAGTGTTCTGGTATCATGCCCTGAATACTTAGGACATCAGGGTACAACTGCCTCGGTCATGTTGCAAAAGTTGAAAGATGCTTTCAAGGCACTGATCATTATATTCATGTGTAAATATGCTCAAGAACCAGCTGTTTAACTGATTGCCAGGTTTCATTTAATGAAAAAAATTAAAAAAAGGGAAGGTTCGGTCTCTCATTTTCCAGCCATCTAATTAGTTGATTAGTAACAAATGAAATGATTCCATCTCTGAGGAGCTCTTTTTCACAAATATGAGAAGGAATGGGGGATCCAATACTATAACGTGACTATGATCTTTTTTTGTTGTTGTTGTTATTCTACTTATAGGAAATGTTTTCATTTAAAAGAAGTCAAGGAGCATTCTTTCCTATGGAATCTTATGGGGAATGGTCATTTCTAATGTCAAGGTCAAGAATATTTCCTTAAGTTCAGGACCAGCTGAGAAAATTTCTTTTATTCTGTAGCCAGGAGGATGGTCTCTATTGCTGGGAGATGTTGGATGGTGGAGCCTGAGGAGAGGACTGTACTTCCACAGCAGGAGGTGAACTGAAGGCAGAAGGCGAGGCTTTATATTTTCTACTCTTGGACTTTATGAATTTCTACCTTGGTCATACCAAAAAAGAGAGCAGGGGAAAAGTCCATTTTGATAGACTGTTTAAAGGTCTGTTTTTAGGCAGGGACAAAATCTTCCTCCTTACAGTTATCTCTCAATTTGAGATTCAGTAAATCAGGCACAGCCTTTGTGCTATAGTCAATTCACTGAAATTCTTGAAGGACATCCTAGATGTGCACATCCCCAGGAGTCAGGGCATGCAGTAGTTCACTGTCCAATTTCTTAAGGGGAAAAAAATATGAATTCTAGATCGTTAGAGTCTGCTATATTTTTCTTTAGGCCTAGGGCAAGTAGATGGTGTGAGTTTCAAGTAGATGTGTGGGTCCTGAGCATATTGGCAATAGGAAAGGGTGGCAGGTAAAAAACCTGAGTCATCAGGTCTTCTTTTTATTTCTCCTTTCTGTTCTTTTCTGATCTTTACCTCCTCCCCCCACAGCAATTCAGACACATAGCTTTGACTGATTGAACTTGGTGGAAGAGAGCTAGCCTCCTTACCCTCAGTATTCCTTGGCTCCTAATGATTGCCACAGGTTGGCAGTTTTGACACCAGTAGCATAGGAATCCCTTGGAGCTGAGGTTCCCTACTCTATCATCCTGAAATGCTGCTGACATATCTAAGAGGGGTGAATAGAACTAGAAGGAATACAAGAGTAGGTCGGTAATGCCTAACTGCCAAAGAAAGCCAGCTGTCTAGTTGGTGGGAATAGTAGTGGAGTCCCAGTAAAAACTTACTGGGGCCACTCATTGGTGGCTGTGCCCAGTGTTAAGGTATACTTTAGAAGACGACCCCATTATATTTACATTAGCAGAGGGATATAACTTTGCTGAATTTTCTTGCCATGTCTAAACCTGTTCAAAGGTTTTCACTAAGACATCTGGACTTCCAGGTTCCACATTTCCACCTCTTTCTTCCTCCTTTGTGCTCTTTTCCAAGTTCAAAATTGCTGTTAGATAAGACTTTCATAACAACATTTACACTAAGAGACTTATGCCTACCAAGAATATTTTAGCAGGGGATCTAAAGCACGAATAAAGGAATTTATTGAAATGATGAATTTTCAAGTATCAAAAAGCATTTTGCAGGTGTTGGGAGAGACGCTTAACCTACGTGGTGCTTGTGGAATTGAACTGCCCAGGGGGCTATCCATTCTATGTACATGGATGCCTCCTGAGCGTGAGGGCATATGTCAATGTTATATGCTTATTTAAAAAACCTGTTTAGAAGAATATCAGTTCTGTAATCCATGCACTGAATTAGAAAACAGGATTGTAAAACAACATCATGATGGAAGGCAAGGAATTTGGAGCATTCTGTTTATAATATGATTTGATTGATAGTACGGAACTTTGTATTGTTACTTTGTCTGGAAAAGGCCTTCCTGTTTTCATTATTTTAGTTCAGAGGCATGATTAGTGTTGTCTGGAAATGTTAGTCACTTCCGGTCTTTTTCTATGGGGTAAATATGTTGACATGGGTATGGGAGAAGGAATAAGGGGAATTCAGTGGGAGGTGGCTAACATCCAAGTTCAAAAATGGAAGGTTTTATGGTGGGTAATGTTACTACTCTTAATCATAATTGGTGTGTTTCTCTTTTCCAAGTCTACTGTGTTGTTGTTTTAAAAATGAATTTAAGATGCAAAATTTGATCAGCAAACAGAATTCATTCTCAAAACAGAGAGGAATGTTTAGGTTTAGCAGGTTTTCATTGTAGGGACACATCACTCAACTCTGATTGAGGAGGATAACTGCATACTTACCAAGAGGTTAGAAATTCTTCAGATAATTAAAATTTCAGTGTATGCCTAATGTAACTATCCAAAAGAATGGAAGAAGTCCATTTCATTGTATTATTGGCAGCCCCAAATTGAGCTTATGGGCTACAGAAGAACCCTTCCTGAACTTGCAAGTACTTCCACACTTCTATAGAATTATCCACTTCTGCTTGCCGGGTTAGCTAGGACTTGCTATTTATTACTTTTTAACAAGAATCCTTCCATTAGAAACTTTTAAAATTTACCATCCCATTCACACACCCAGAACCTCTATGTCTGGGTAATTTATACTGGTCTTTAGCTAAGGTTAAGTACACCTATTATAATTGATTTAGTCAGATCCTTAATTATTTATTTTTTTTGTAGATGAGGAGTAGAATACAATATTCAAGTGATAATAAGGAATTTAAATCGATGAGCTATCACTTTTGTAGAAAAAAATGTTATTTTCCATTTAATGCTAAAGAAACTAGATAGCTATAAAACTATAGAGAATGAGAAATATGAGTATATAGAAAATAGAAAAAAATTGCTAAGTTCAGGAAGACTATGGAAAGATAAATATTATAGATAATTAAAATAGATTGACATTCTGTTTTAAAATGTAGAAAGATTAAGGAAATAAAGTTAGTCTAACTTTAATAAAGTTAGTTTAAACTACTTTTAAAGTAACTTTAAACTACTTTCATAGCTTAAACTATGAAAGTATAGAGAAACAAGATATAGCAAAGTAATAAAATATCACACTGAAAATAAAATTTGTTTCTTGTTTTTTCTTGCGAAATTAAGGCAACTTGTTAACTTAGGTAAGAAGTTTAAATAACAAAGAGGCACAAACAAGTAGCTGGCATCAGTTTCTGGTGGGAAAAGACAGGATGTAATGATTCAACATATTAGTGATCCAAATACATTCACAAACAGTCCCACACTGTGACAGAAGACAAATTTCAAGTTTCTGAGGTCAATCAATGCACTATCTGAATAAGGCAACAATTGTTCTTTCATTTTTACCTTTTGAAGTGACTTAATCACTTTAGTTATGGTGACAATAATTCAGGTCATCACGAATTAAAAAAAAAACAAAACCAAACCCCTAGCTTGTATTAGTCTATGAGGTGGTCAAAAAAGCTGAAAGCAAGAGAGTTTGTTAAGGCAAAAGGAAGATTGTCACATGATTAAACAGCAAGGGCAAGCCTTGTCATTCTCATTACCTGTTAAGGACGGGTCCTCAGTCCCATCTCCAGCAATCTGAACGTCAAGTGGAGAATGTTGAACCGGATTGCCTAAGCTTTCTTCTTGCTCTTTCCGCGATATGGAATTTTTGTGGGGAGATTTGTGGTTTGTGTTTTCATAGGGATTAACTTCTGCTCTCTTTCTAGGAAGTGGTGTTGGTGTGGCAGGCTGGTAAACCTGACTGTAGGGGGCTACGGGATGGTAGGATGGTTTCTCAGCATCCCCTTCACCCTCCTCCTCCTCATCAATCACAACCAGCTCAGCATGGATGATCCCATCATACCCTGTCAGAAGCTTCTTTTCTTCTTCATTGTCTTCTGCCTCCTGATACCCCATGAAAATCATCGTCACGGGTTCTGAATCAGCCATATCAGAAGGCAGGGAATGAACAATATTATATCTAATATCTTCCTCATCTTCCTGGCAAGCAGGAGGAGAATCCTGGTGTTTTGACTTCCCAGCTAATGCTTCACTGGTACTCAGTCTCGCCTCTGGAGAGGCCACAGATTCGCCCTGCATCGCACTGGATTCCTCCCAAGGAGTCATCAGCCTCTTTTGTAGGGTGTGGGGCATCTCCTCAGCTTGCTGAGTCATTGATCGTGGTTGAGGTATGGGCCGAATGGGGCTGACATGATTGAAGCTGTTGTCCCTCCCCTCCGAAAGCCCATTGTCCAGATTGTGTACGGAGTCACTCATGTCATTACCTAGTCCATTAGCTTTCATCTTTATCCTTTCTTGAAAGTTTGGTCCAGGAGTTACCTTCTCCCTCTGTGGAGTTGTAGGCCTGCAAAATGGATTGGCATAGACAGGCTCATGATACTCTGTTGGGGATTTAGAGTTTCTCTCAGAGGCTTGTCTCAAAAGTTCCTCCACCTCAACTGGGGCCAGGCCATCGGTGCCATTGTACGCTGCACTGTGATTAGAGCTTACTGCGTATACTGACTTCTGCCCGTCGTCGTAAACTTTTATTCCTGTACCTTTAAAGTCATCTGAGGGGAGAGGTATTGAAGACAGGACTGTACTTTCTCCAGTTCTCAAGTCTTTTTCAACTTTAATTTCCATGGCATACAAAGCTGTTGAGAGAGAAATTTGATCTTTGATTTACTCTCTTCGAAAGTAGCCTGCTTTCACAGTGTATTTTTATGCTAAGTATACTCTTTGATATTCTTTTATGTGAGATGTTGTTGTCTGTTTTTAAAACTTTTGATTCCATTCCTTAGTTGTGTAATGGCCAACAGGGTTTTGACATAGGTTTTTATGTAAGGATGCGTGGGATGACAGAAAAATGGGATTGAAAAGCTGGTTGGAGAAGAGAAGCGGATGATTCCAAACAGTAAGGATCTTCATTGGGAAACCAAAAAATATTTTATTTGTAACTACAAAAATCCGACAAGACAGATTATACTCTTACATTATTCAATGGGTGGAATAAAACCTCTTTGTTAGGTATTAGGCATTGCAGCAGGTAAAAGGCCTAGCACAGTATATTTTATTAAGTTACATCCTTGCTGTGTGGGCCAGCAGCCTGCTGAAATTATAGAGTAGTGTTCTAAAGTTTCCACAGCAGGGAGCTTGTTTAAATGTAGAACTGCTATTGAAGAGGGAGGAGGGAGGCTAGAATCACATCCTTCTCCTTCTGCCTTCTTTTTCTATTTCTTTTGCTTTGATTTTCAAGGAGGGGGACAAATAGAGCAATATCAGCGGAACTGAAAACAACTGAGCTGGAGAGCGCTGGGTAGTTGAGCTCTGCTTCAAGGCCTAGGCAAATTCCTTATGACTGGAGTTTTAAGAGCTAATGGGAATCTCGGCCAAATTACCATGTGGCAGTGCTTACTTCCGTTGTGACCTCCCACCTCCCTTTCTGGACCCATCTTAGATTCCATACCTCCTCCTCAGTAGCCTGGTGGTTCTTGGCCTTCCCTAACTACCCAACTAAAACAGCAACCCACCTCCGCCCTCACCCACCCCCATCCCCACTCTCCCTGTCCTCCTTCTCTGCTTTAGTCCTTAGTATTTTCACACCCTCATATTGATATACTTCATGTATTTCATTAATTTTTGGCCTGTTTTCTCCTTTAGAATGTCAGCTCCAAGAGGGCAGAGATTATTGCTGTTTTATTCACTCCTGGATTCCAAGTGCAAGAACTGAGCTTGTCATGTAGTACATGGTCACTAAATATTTGCTGAATATTTAAATGAATGACTGTTCCCTGCATATCGAGTGTGGCTTCCTTTTCTAGTCTAAACTTCAAAGGTTCCCTGTCTGTCCCCAGATAAGCCTTCATTTTTGTTTGGAGGCTTTGAAGTATGTTTTATGAAAATCATTCCCACATGGAGGAAAATCATGTCTAAACTTCCCAAGGTGATATTTTTATTTTCATAAAGGATCTTAGTAACCCAAGAGAGTGTCTACTAGATGGAGTACTTGGGGAGAGAGATTTTTGAGCAGGGGAACTTTGCTTTTAAGAGTTTGTCTCTCTCAAGCCTTTACCTTCTTTGACTCTACCTAGTTTGCATAAATACTGTAACCCCTTTATCCCTACCAATGCAAGTGACTCAAATACCTCTTGGAAACTTTGTAAAATGGACCATTGCTTCACTTGAAGCATCAGATATCTTAACAAGTTGCTATATCTGACATTGTAAAATCTGAATTTGAGAACGTGCCTTTGGATACAGATTTTTCATATACCTTTTCTGTTTTGTTCATCATCTTCTATTCCTTCATTTCTTTCCTTCCTTAATCTAGAAGGCACGTAGGATTTTGGAAGGTCAGGGATATTAGCATAGATGTCTTCAATTGACTCTGTAAAATTAATATTAATTCAAAATACATTTAGGATATATAATAATGGGAAAAATTTCTGTGGGTTTATTAAAAAATGTCATAGTTAGAATAGGCTGCTTGAAAACATACCTTCTGATGTTTCTTCCTTTTCCAGCTTCACAGACTATAAGAAAAAAGAATTCTCCATGATTAATACAGTTTAAAACATAAATTCTAAATGTGGATATAGTTTAAAGAAGTATATACTATTTGTGGACTCATTCTGGGAGGAGCTTATAGTTTTAAATGTTAATGCTCACCCTTATTATGTCTTCTGTTGTCCTCTCAACTGATTTTAGTTTCTTTAAAATTGCCTCTTCATTGGTTGAGATTTGCAGCTCAGCCTTTTCAAGATCTTGGATTTCTTTCTCAAGTCTGACAACAGAAAGATATGCTTTTCATTGCTTAAGGCAGTACAAATGCGGAGTTCCCAAATATATTTTCTCCATACATACACTTTCCTTGGAATATTGCATGTAAATATCTGGATACATTTTAAGAACATAGCATTACACCAACCACCACTTTTAGTACATATAAGGGACTTAATACCTGACTTTGATTTAACAATCTTCAATTCAAGTGAAAACAAAAAACTTTTTGACAAAGGGAATTCTTAAAGTATTTGAACCTTGCCTCATTTTCTTCATTGCAATTACTAATGTTATGTCCAAATAATTAGAGAAATTTCTTTTATAAAGAGACTTAAGTTTAAAGTTGAAACAAAAGGAATGGTTCATTGGTAGTTCTTACGTAGCTCACTGATTTTTCTTACCCAAGTCTCCATATAAATTATTTGGAGAAAGCATTATAATTATTTTTTTTCTAACCAATCAACACTTTATAAGACTATAATGTTTAGACTTAGTTTAATAATCAAAATTATCACTTCAAAACCCTGCATATCCTATCACTGAAAACGACACTTCATTTTAATTTCACAGTTTCCTAAGAATTGTGCCACATTATGGTATGTAGGGTAGAGAGATGAGAAATGGACAAAACCTAGGGTAGTGGCCTCAGTTGTTGCTGTTTATAGAGACTACATTTTCTGGAGAAAAAAAAAAAAGGCACACATGGCTTGATGAAACGTAGGGGAACTTAGAAGGACAAAGAAATAGACATTTGAAATTAGACTGTCGCAAACATTCTGAGCCGAAATCTTAACCAGATTGCAGCTGCATATCAGATTCAAGTTAACATCGGGGGGCGTTGTCAGGACCTCTGTCCTGTATAAAAACATACAGTCACTGGCACTCATGCAGTTAGTAAGGCTGACCCTTGGCTGCCGTGTAATGTGCATAGTTTCTCAGCCAGATGCCCTAAACTCTAACGTCAGCTGCCTCTGGGGATGGCTGATTAGGTAGAGCAAGTAGTCCAGGAGGTGAGAGCCACGGGTATTTGCATCTGCTATGATAATTGTCAGTTTTCTTGGCTTCCTTCTTGAAGATGATTATGGATCTGGCATTTCAAAAGTCTTGTGCTATTGTCACATCAATAATAGTCGAAGATATGGTCTGCTTGACTATTCTCCTACTCATTGCTTGAGTTTCAAAATTCTGACTTTCCTGCTGCCTCTGGCCATTGGTGGTTGGCTGCTTGTAACTAAGGAAAGTTTCTCACATACCATAGAGCTCCAGGTAAAATATAGTACTTTTGTTTTCTTAGAAGTTACTGAAGTATGACTGTCATCCTTTAGATCAATGGAGCAGAACAGATAACTCAGAAATGGACTCTCAACTTTATGGCCAACTAATCTTTAACAAAGCAGAAAAGAATATCCAATGGAAAAAAGACAATCTCTTCAACAAAGGTGTTGGAAAAATTGGACAGCCACATGTAGAAGAATGAAACTGGACCATTTTCTTATACACAAAGATAAACTCAAAATGGATGAAAGACCTAAATATGAGACAGGAATCCATCAAAATCCTAGAGGAGAACACAGGTAGCAACCTCTGTGACCTCAGCTGCAGCAGCTTCTTGCTAGACATATCTCCAAAGGAAGGGAAACAAAAGCAAAAATGAACTATTGGAACTTCATCAAGATAAAAAGCTTTTGCACAGCAAAGGTAACAGTGGACAAAACCAAAAGACAACTTACAGAATGGGAGAAGATACTTGCAATGTCTTATCAGATAAAGGGCAAGTATCCAAGATCTATAAAGAACTTATTAAACTCCGCACCCAAAAACCAAATAATTGAGTCAAGAAGTGGACAGAAAACATGAACAGACATTTCTCCAAAGAAGATACACAAATGACCAACAGACACATGAAAAAATCTCAACATCACTCAGCATCAGGGAAATACAAATCAAAACTACAATAAAGGGTGCCTGGGTGGCTCAGTGGGTTAAAACCTCTGCCTTCGGCTCAGGTCATGATCTCAGAGACCTGGGATTGAGCCCCGCATCGGGCTCTCTGCTCAGCAGGGAGCCTGCTTTCCCCTTTCTCTCTGCCTGCCTCTCTGCCTACTTGTGATCTCTCTCTCTCTCTCTGTCAAATAAATAAATAAATAAATAAAATCTTAAAAAAAAAAAACAACCCAGGATGCAGTTTCCTTAAGAAGTTAAAAATAGAGCTACCCCATGACCCAGCCATTGCACTACTAAGTATTTACCCCAAAGATACAAACGTAGTGATCTGAAGGGGCACCACATCCCAATGTTTATAGGAGCAATGTCTACAATAGCCAAACTGTGGAAAAAGCCCAGATATCCATTGACGGATGGATAAAGAAGATGTGGTATATATATATAATGGAATATTACTCAGCCATCGAAAAAGATGAAATCTCACCATTTACATCGATGTGGATGGAACTGTAGGGTATTATGCTAAGTGAAATAAGTCAATGAGAGAAAGACAATTATATGGTTTCACTCATATGTGGAATTTAAGAAACCAAGCAGAGGATCATAGGGGAAGGGATGGGGAAAATAAAATAATATTAAATCATAGAGGGAGACAAACCATAAGAGACTTTTAACTATAGGAAACAAACTGAGGGTTGCAGGGATGGGGGGATGGGGTAACTGGGTGATGGGCATTAAGGAGGACACATGATGTAATGAGCACTGGGTGTCATACACAACAGATGATATCTACTCTATATTAGAAACTCTATATTAAAAACTAATGATACACTACATGTCTACCAATTGAATTTAAGTAAGTTTTTACAAAAAAATCTACCTCCAGCCATGGTAGCACATTGTCCATCAGCAGAGTTGTGGGCATATATGTTGATTGGTAGAATGGAAAGGTCTATGCTAAAAGTGGTAGATCTGGATTATTCTGTTTCTGCTATTCACTACTTATGAGAA
>CM052798.1:75786798-75820226 GCA_028533885.1 Nasua narica | reverse complement strand
CCTCCCTCCCTCCCTCCCTCCCTCTTTACCTCTCTCCCTCCCTCTTTAACTCCCTCCTTCCCTCTTTACCTCCCTCCTTCCCTCTTTACCTCCCTCCCTCCCTCTAGTAATAACCTCCCTTAATCATCACAAGATAATGTCCCCAATCCAATTTCAACATGCAATTTTTTTGTCTTAGAAAAAGGACAACGCATAAATGCTGGATGCACCAGGAAGGGTTTTTTTTTTTCAGAAGGCAATTTTTCTGCTGCTAAGTGTCCATTGATCCCTTTCCTCCCTCCCTTCCTTCCTCTTTCCCTTCCTTCCTCCCTTCCTTCCTTCTCTCTCTTTTTTTCCCTTTTTTTGGCTCCTTGAGTTTGGATTCTGGTAGAAGTTCTTAGAACAGTCTATTCCAGAGTCTGGGGGTTCGCTCCGCTGTAGCCACTTTATAGAGAGCCTTTCTTTTTTCGGGCACAAAACTGTTGTTTAAAGTAATTGAAGTTTTAGGTCTTAAATAAAAGCTGGCTGATGTAATTTGATTATAAAACTGCAGTTTGAAGGTAATCACTGATGCTGTGTTTGAAATTAAGTTTATGACTGGCTTTAGCCAGACACTTTGAAAGGACTGATGACCGGTGTGCCTCTTGGGAGCCCATGCTCTCTTATTAAAAGCCAAGACTACACCCAAGAGGGCCCCACGATCACTTCTCTGGGATGACATAAATCAGCAGGACTTGATGCAGGCTGTGGCACCACGGTTAGCCCTCTGAAATCAGCTGATGGACGTGCTAGGACCACCTCACCAGCCCCACCCCAAGCTAGACAAAGAAGGATCCAGTTTCTTTTGGGACTCACAGGCTGTCAGAATGTGTTTGCTTCCAGGAGGTGGTGAATGCAGCCCAGGAGTGGTGAGCAGTTGTAATCTTTGACTCTTCCCTTGGGCTGCAGATTCTCCTTCCTTTCTTTCCTACTCTATCTTGGGAGAAGAGGAGGTGGCTGGTGGCTTACCTATGTTTATGATTTTTTCGTGGGAAGGTCTACTTTTTTGTTTTCAGTTCTACCCTATGGAAACAAGAAAGTGAGCCCAAAGTTAACCAAAGCTAACACACTTGGCTCACTTACTTAGCCCAACCAGGCTTAATTTTTCTCATTTGGTGAATAATAATAGTATTCACAAAAGGTTGTCTTCAGGAGGTGAATGGAATCGTGTTTGTAAGCCTCTAGCCCAGGGTGTGACTTGGAGGAATTAGTTGGTAATGTAGTAGTTAACCCTTTCTCTTCCTACTCTCCTAGGGAGAGGAGGACCATCTAGGATAACTCCAATAAAAAAAGAAAACCTACCAGGTCCATTAGGGGATCTGATCATCAACTTTAATATCAATGATTTTGGAGCAAGTGTGGGTGTTAATAAAGCTTCAGGGATACACCTGTCTTTAAAAATATAGTTCTAGACAGAAAACCAAAATAACATTCCAGCATTATTAGAATTTTTGTAATATTTATGGGGATGGTGTCTATGTAACAAATGTTATCTATTTCATAAATTAGATAATAGGCAAGTCTGTTTTGACAACCGGCTAATCCCCCCTCACCGCCATCCATTTCTCCTGTTCTTTATAGTAATAGAAATCTTTGAGTTTTATGTCTCTCCCCAGCTCTCCTGCCATTTCCCAGTCTCTTTTGCATTTAAATGATGCCCTGTGACTAAATTCTGGCTAATAGGATATTAGCAGAAGTGACCTCTGCAATTTTCATGTCATATCTTTAAAATAGAGGTGTTTGCCCTCCATTGCTACTCCCCTTCCTACAGTGGAATGTGAATGTGGTGGTGGTGAACAGTCTTTGGCCATCCAACCATGGGCATCACTTAGGAAGCAAAACAGGGGGACAGAAAGAAACAGGGTAGGGTCTATCATTGATCATCTCATGGGACGTTGCTTCTCCTCTTTCCTTGCTAAGATTGTTATGGATGTGAGAGAAATGAACTTTCTAATCTTGTTTAAACCATTGCTATTATGGAACTTTTTAAAGCATCAAAACCAGTATGCTAACTATTGCACTGCCTTATGGGGATGAATCTTTGAGTCACCACTTGGATGAGATTTTTCCATATTTTTTCTTTGATTTGCAAAATTGCTCATTAGTATCTTGCATTTCTGGTAGTTAGCCGGTAAAAATAGAAAAATAAATCAGCTTTGTGCCTAGCGGTTAAGGAATTTACAAGTTTCTAGATCATCTATCAAATCTGACATGGTTTATGTGGACGATAGCTAGTTATTATTAATGGCTAAGGTTTACAATGAAAAAAGAAAGATCTTTTTATTTATTCTTAACCGTAACTCAGTTAAATATATGGCTTCGGATCATGACAGATCCTACTGAGTATATGTAACTGATGACTTTAACCTGGTAGTCTTGACTGCAGTGTGTTGGTCATATGTAATGGGCAAGTAAGTGATTACTAATGGATCAGAGGTTAAAGATATTTTATCTTTATAGATAGTTTGCTTCATGGTATTATCAAACTATATTTTCTCATAAAATTGAGAACATGCAGTGCAGTAGAAGGTGGGCTTTTTTGTTTTATTTTTAAAAACTAGGGGTCTGATAATTTTCTTTTTTTTTTTTAAAGATTTTTATTTATTTATTAGAGAGCGAGAGACTGAGAATGAGAGGGGAGAAGGTCAGAGGGAGAAGCAGACTTCCCGCAGAGCCGGGAGTCCGATATGGGACTCAATCCCGGGACTCCAGGATCATGACCTGAGAATGAAGGCAGTTACTCAACCAACTGAGCCACCCAGGCGCCCCTGATAATTTTCACTGAACGTTTAACACACTGCTTAAAAGCACCTACTACATGTCAGACACATTTTATTTACCAAACTGAAATACAAGTATATCAAAAAGATGAAGAATACTCTGCACAGGCATAGGGCAAGAATTGCCTTATAATTAGCCTTTGCCAAAGGGCATGGGTCTAATAAGGAAGAGCTAACCCACCAGTGCAAACAATCACATGATATGGGTAAGCATGCCAGAGAATTAAAGGGCATTTGGCATACAACAAACACTCAGTTTGTTCTGAGCCAGATCCATTGCCTCTAATCCTGAGCATTTAAGAACAGGAGGAGTAGGACAACACAGCAACTTCAAGATAACAAGAGGAGAGAGTTAGCCCAGCAGTGACATTGAAACAAGTATCAGTCTGCTCTGATAATTGGGAAGAGAGCAGATGTTTAGAAAAGCTGAATAATTTATAGTTACATGTGAGCAGCTTTGGCATGGGTGAATCTCATCTCCTAATATAACTTGGTAAATATTAATAATTATCTCATGGGCAGATGATACTGATTTGAAACTGCCATGTAGGTAGGTAATGTTAGAAGAGAATAATTCAGTAGAAAAGCAAACCTTCTTAATTAGAATCACATATTGTAAATTAAGGGTTTCATTTGCCATGAAGAATAAGAAACCAAACTGGTTTTCAGGGAATCAGCCACTTTCATGTGCAGATTACAAACATTTTCAAGTGAATGCAAATAAATACACGCTCTGGAGGTTGGCATGGTATGGCAGATTGGTTAGTTATGGGCTTCTTGAATGTTCTGGTAGGACAGAAACCAGGTGTGTGGCTTTTAATTAGAGCCTGTAGAGAGCCTTGTCGTACATGCCAAATGCTTAATAAGAGTTATATAATTTTAATAATAATTCAAATTGACCTCTACATAGGTGTAAAGAGTTTCCCAAGTGACCTTCAAATACTGTTATCACCAGGTCATGGCAAGTTAGCTGCAAATGTGCTTATCCATGATTTGGGGAAGCTTTCTTCTTAAAAAAAAAAAAAAGTTGTAGGGGAAAAATATTTTTAGTGAATAAACTACTTGTAACCATATTATGAAATGACAAAACATATCTAATGATGTATACAGCCACTGACTCTGTCTACTCAGAAATAATGACTAGCTTTGTGCCTTGCAACCCTTAGCATTTGCCTCCCACAGTATTATAGAGCAGCCACTGTTATTTTCAACTTCCTATCCACTTCATTTTTGCTTTGCTTTTAGTATGAATTATTCATATTTGATACCAAGAACAGGACTCTATTATTTGAAGACCAATAAATATAAATTCCAACCTTAATATAACATAAAATAACCAACAAGGATCAGTTTGCCTGGGGTGGTCTAAATGGACTAAACGACACTTGCTTTGTAGCAGACAGAAGATGCTTTCCAAGGGGTGTGGTGTGGAAGCTTTCTGAGCTGATAAATTTAGCCAAGGGGCTACAGCTGGGGTGGGGGACACTCTTGGGCCATGGGGAAGCCTATGCCCTTTGGTAGCACGTTATACAAAAGAGTCTCTGCCTTTCACCATTCTTTATGACCATGGCCTAGATGATGGATCACTGAAACTAACTGCCCTCCCACTTTCTCCTTTGTTCATTTACTCCTTTCTTCCTTCTTGACTCATGTCAACACAGCCAAAGATTTATGACATCCATGCTAATGGTTTTAAATTTGTGTTTTGAGTTACTGAATGTTGTTTTGAATGAAATAATTAATGTAAAATCACTTTGAAAAGTTAAAAGATCTAAAGAGAGGTAAATGTAAATAATAGTTGCTTCGAAGCACTTACAATTCTCAATCTCCTCTAGAAGATGAAGATGAGTTCAATGTGGGGGCTTCTCTATAAATGTTTATTGAACTGAATCTAGAACAAGCAGAGTGAGTCATGATGGAATGGGTCTGAAGTCAGAAAGATCTAAGTGTGACTCATGGCTTGACTGTCACTAGGTTTACAGCTTTCTGTATTTTAGTGTCCTTATATGTGAAATAATGCCAATCAAACTTCCCCCAGAGAACTGTCATTCTCAGAATAATTCTTAGGACATAATACGTGCCCATGAAGGGTAGCCGTTATTATTGATATGCGGTGGAGTGGTATTATTCTAATCTACCTTTGGACTACTGTGGTGGGGAAGTGTTTATTCTATGTGAATTTAACCCTTATTTCTACTAACCTATGAATGAGATTGGCAGATGTGAAGGCTAGGAGGCCAGGGATAAGGAAATAAAAGAGCATATGTATGAGGAGAAAGGTGAGAAAATGAAGTGATGGTGAGCCATCAATAGTGGCCTCAAAAACCAGAGGTATGACTGTCATGTAATTTTGCCCCTAACTCAAGATAGTTGGGTACTTATTCTTTTTAATTTTTTAAAGATCTTCAAGGCTTTCCTTTTTAGTTCCGTAATGTTTAAATCATTTTGTAGTCTTTAGCTGGTCCCTTTAGTAGGTGGTATTTTCAAGTCTGGCCATCCATTCAGCCAACCTTCCATCCATCCATTCATCTATCCATCCATCATGCATATTTTTCCATTCTTTATTAAACTATGTAGTCACAGGTATTCCTACTATGTACTAGGCATTTTACTAGGCTTTCTATGGTGGGGGTAGGGGATAGATTTCTTCTTCTTCTTCTTTTTTTTTTTTTGCTGGAAATTTAATTTATTTTGCTTTTTTGGTGAAATTAAAAAATCTCCTGAATTAAAAATAATCAGAATATCTGGGAAACTAAAAACAACAACAGATGAACTCTTGCAAATCTGATAAACCAATTAGTCAAATATGGAGAGTGAAAAACATGCTTGGAATGATTTTGACTCATGTAATTGCTTCAGAATAATTTCTTAAGTGTTTCCAGGCAACAGCAAATTTAAGAAGAAACAAATGCTGGGTTCTCTCTCTCTCTCTTTTTTTTTTCCTTGCCTCCTTTCCCTTTCTCTTCTCTCTCGCATTGTCACAGAAAAACAGCTTGCGTCCCCCTCTCTTACAATGTGATGTTAGCTATGGATGGCTGGGTCGGAGCAGGAAGGCAGAAACATTTAGAATGTGATTATTTTCCATGCAGCCTTCTTCACTGTGTTGGATAAGACATTAGTTTCATTAGGGTACAGGTGGCCTTCTCAGGTAGATCTGAGCATTAGCTCAGGGTGAATTAGGGATAGAAGTCGTAACGAGCTGAACTTTGATAAACTATAACCATCAACAAAATCATTTAACCTTTATATTTCTTTTTTTTTTTTAAAGACTTTATTTATTTATTTGTCAGAGAGAGAGAGAGGGAGAGAGAGCACAACCAGGCAAAGTGGCAGGCAGAGGCAGAGGAGAAGCAGGCTCCCTGCTGAGCAAGAAGCCTGATGTGGGACTCCATCCCAGGACCCTGGGATCATGACCTGAGCCAAAGGCAGCAGGCTTAATCAACTGAGCCACTCAGGCGTCCCTAACCTTTATATTTCTACATCAGTCCTTTACGTTCCTTTTTGAAATCGAATCTTGCCTGCTGGGTAGATTATTGCTTTATATGATAGGGAGCAGAATGCACTTCTTTTTTTTTTTTTTTATTTTTTTTTTAAGATTTTACTTATTTATTAGGAAAGAGAGAGAGTGAGAGAGAGCAGGCCAGAGTGAGAAGCGGACTCCCCATGGAGCCGGGAGCCCGATGTGGGACTCGATCCTGGGTCTCCGGGATCATGACCCGAGCTGAAGGCAGTCGCTCAACCAACTGCGCCACCCAGGGGCCCCAGAATGCACTTCTTAATACTGCATCTCCATTTGCAGAGGAATCTCCCTTAACTTATGTGGGGTGGCGGTGGCTGCAGTAATGACCCGTTGCTCGGATTTTCTCATGGCATATGATCCCAGAGAAATCCACTCCTTTATGCAGCTTCCTGTTAGCACCGTATGGGTAGGCAGTTTCTAAGCATTGGAGACAAATGAAAACTCATTAAAGGAAGGCAGAGGGTCGGAAGGGTACTTTGGAATATGAAAAAAAAATCCTTACTAGAGAACGTTTAATCATAAGTAGATAATCCTTCTCAAAGGGAAGGCAGTGGGTTTGCCTCATTCTCCTTGGCAGTTAACCTTTTGCATTTTATGCTTATGGCATTTCCGTCAGGCGCTCTGTGTTCTCCAGTTAAAGTCAGAGGTCTTTGGACACAGTTCAAAAAGTAGCAAGTGTCTGGAGGGCAGCTTGGTGCAAGGCATTTTGGCAGAGGGAGTCACGGAGAACAGTTGGGCAGCTGTATAGGAAAGAGGAATCTAGAATGTGAACAACATAGCTCCTTTGCATACTTCCGAGGGTGCTTGGGGTGGGGGGGTCATTTTGGGTGTAGGCTATTGGATGGAGGAAAGCAACAGATGGGACAGAAGAGGATTTCTAAGCCAGCCTATGAGTGTGTGCACACGCTGTCTGGACCGAGAAGTCAGTGTTGAATTTGCACCTGTGCCTACAATCAGGAAGTAAATGCTTCACCGGTCACAGTAAGAACAGGGCTCTTTTGGGAGGCAAATTGAAACTCTGTTTAAGCAAAGTGATTCAGAAGGAGATATTCAATACCATTTTCCTCCTGGGAACATTTCTTCCTAAGGCATTAATCAGGGCACCAGGCAAAATACTAGTATTGTTCCAAAGCTAAGAATGTGTCTCTGAGGCAAAAACCATGGAAACCTACTTATTTTCTGAAATGTTGCTTCTCTGAAAGAAAAGATGAGAGGATGAATAAGCAGACAGGCTTTACTTAAAGGTTAGGTGTGAGTCAGGGGACCTCTGAGTGTGTTCAATATGGCAGAGTCATCTGAATGTCTATATAAAATGATGCATCCAAGAGAGTGAAATCATAGCATGGATTGGAAATGAAAAGTGCTATAAAAGGGTAGCATTTGCAAGATTTAACTTCTGTAAAAGTTGTCTTCAGGATCTGAGACATTATTTTTATAATTAAGACTCTTAATTAGATTTTAAATCCTGGGTCTTAATTTTTTAGCTCTATGAGCCAGATCAAGTTAGCACCTACAAAAGCCATCTTTCTCACCTATTAAATGTTATCTACCTCATAAGGTGGTTGTGAGAATTCAATGAAATAATCTCTATGAAGTGTTTAACACAGTGCCTGGTCTATAACTACGTACTCTGTAAAAATTAACTGCTATTGTTAACATTTCAGTCTTCAAGCCATAAAGAAAACCCATCAATTATGTCCGAATGGAAGGAATCCTTGTTGGGTGGTGATCTCAGTTTATTCAAAGAAAAAGATTCTTTGTACTGCCATAAAGAAATGAGGGATCTTGGTCAAAAGATAAGCATCCCCATCCTACTTTTAATTACTTTTGACTCCTAGTAAGGAATAGGATCTAATATTTTTTGAACACCTACCATGTGCCCGGCACTCTGGAAGCTGCTTGACTCACAACGTCCTGTGAAGTTGCTCTCATTGTCCCACTATTATTAACAAGGAAACTGAGGCCCAAAGAGATGGAAGTACATTTGCAGGCTTCTATGTCCTATGGTTGGCAGAACAGGGATTTGAAGGCCAAAGGCCATGATCTTTTAGTTCATCTTACAAGACAGTGGAAGTAGCAGTGGCAAGGGAAACTCCAGAGGCTGACTGGCTCTGCTACAGACTCTGAGGTAATAGCAACGTTTCTATTTTGATGCTCCCACTAAAATCTTATCCTGTAGCTGAGAGGCCTGGCAGATGGCAAATGTCACCCTTGAGCAGTCACCCAAGTCAAGTGATAAACCACATTCAGGCTTTGGGCTGCTCTCCCTGCTTGGGGAAGGAGGACGGTTCAACTGCCCGGTCTGTCCATTGACTGGGTTGTTTCTTGGAGCAAACAGGAAAACACACTTTATTTAGCTGCTAAGAAAATCTCCCGAGGCTCTGTGGGCAGTTGTTTTGGAGAAAGATTGACTTTAAAAACATGCACTTGATTGTTTCGCAGCTTTAGAAAGATCTAAGAAGAAAATGTTCAGTTATCAGGTAAAGCGGCTTGGGCAACATGTTTTCTCTAATGCTGGGCGGCAGCGGAGGCTGCCTGATACAGACAAGGCCCAGATACTTTGTGTCTCCCTATGTTGCTTCAGAACATTCTGTTCCCTGCTCGTTTTTAAAGCGATAAACATGCCATCGTGGGTCATAGCGATGCATATTCTTCCCTAACTCTTTGCAAATACGGCTTTTTAGGACCGTTCCTCAAACAAAGCAATTTGCTATGAGGTGTCAGGGGTTTTAGCATTTTGAGAATATTGACACCCACAGCACTCCTTTAGTTCTATAGCATGAGAACACCGAGCATGACTTGCTTTGAGGCCCAAGTTTACCCTTTAATGACTCTGTGACCTTATCCTCTCTGAGCCTATTTTGACTTCTCTGCCATGGAAGTGTCACTGCTTTCTTTCTGGGATTGCTGTGAGAATTAAATGGTGTAATGTAAATGCAAGTGCTTTGCAAATTGCACAAGGCCATTTAAAAATGAACCATTTGTGTTATCATTATTTATATTTGGGGTTTAACATCATCTGGTGTTAATAAAGGAGCCCTGATGGTTAGTGACATCCTGAAAATCTAAAACAAGGTTGTAGTGAAGTCACAGGAATGATAAGTCAGGCTTAGGGACTCTAGTCAGTAATAGTGTAATAACATTGTACGGTGACCGATGGTTACCACACTTAGAGTGAGCATCGTGTAATGTATAGAGTTGTTGAATCACGATGCTGTACACTTGAAACTAATATAATATATTCAACTATATTTAAATTGAAACAAAAAAATAAAGAAGTAAAGTCATAATAAATCATAAGATGGCAGAAATTGGGTAATGTATAGATATGGAACTGGTAATTTAATATAGACATTAGAGCGACACAGAAGGTCTAGAGTGTGGTAGGAGCTGTTTGGAGAAAGAAGAACCGAGAGACCGAACATGCTTTAAAGACACAGAAGAGATAATAGCTCTTCAGACCATAGCGTATGGTCTGGATTGCTGTGAGCTATCACTTTACTAGAGGCATCGTGTAGTCAAATGAATTACTTTCTGATCCATCACATCCTAATTGTGTGAATTCTTCAACCTCTGTGCAAAAAGTGACCATGATGACACTATGTCACAGGGTTATGAAGATTAAATGGGATGATATATGTAAAAGTACCTGACGGGTAATGCGGCTGGTAAATATGGTTTCTCTACTTCTTCCGCTCCTCTTCCCCCTTCTTCTTCTTCTTTTTTTTTTTTTTTTGGTCAGATAGGAATTCTAACTAGGCAAGCCAGAGTCAATACTAGTAGAAACTTAAGTGCTTCTCAGAGCATTCAGGCAAGGTCTGAAAGCGATCAGTAGAACCCTAGTAAATTAGAACCCTAGTAAATTCTCTGGGATTACATACAGTGCCAGCCAAACTTGTTAATGGCATCTGAGTCTATGTAGCCACTTCAATGATCAAGTGCAGAGAAAGTTATAGGTGTTCAGTAGGAGCAAAGATGCTTAACCAGGGGGCTCTGAAGGGAAGCGTGAAGGTGTCTGCAAAGCGCAAGGTATGCAGGGATTAAATTCAGAACTCCTTCGGAGATAAGGGTTCTGTGTTGATGATGAGAAAGTAATCATCAGCTAAGCCAGAGTTTGGTTAAGAAGCTCTTGCTAAGGGACGCTTTACAGAGGATCAAGTTTTCCAAAGTGTAGAGTTGATTTATTGAGTTATTTTTAAGTATTTGTTATCTGCTATTCAGAAGCACTTCACATCTTTGAGCAAGCAACTGAGGGGTTTGTAAATGTAAACATTTCAATGATTACAACATAACTTTAAGAATCGTCAATTTAAAAAACATCTCAATAAGAACACACAATGATTTTAGCTCTTAAAAATACAAGTGTATGAAATTAGGCAAGTAAAAGAGAATCAGTTTAAAAAGGAAATTTTTCTCCATGTTGTCAATTTGAGACCTAATGCAATCTGCCTGTGGAGTGCGGTGAGGATGGACAGAATATGGTCGTACAGCTATGGGATATTTCCACCTTCCATATCTTTCCTATAGTTCTCACTAAAGAGAACAAATTCACCGTGAGTGAGATTTTGAAACCTACCTATGTTTCAAAGATCCATATGCTTTAAATTATTGTCATTATTATACCACAAGATCCCATTTTTTTTTTTTTAAAGAATCTTTTTTTTTTTTAAAGATTTTATTTATTTATTTATTAGGAAAGAGAGAGAGTGAGAGAGAGCAGGTCAGAGTGAGAAGCGGACTCTCCATGGAGCTGGGAGCCCGATGTGGGACTCGATCCCGGGACTCCGGGATCATGACCCGAGCCAAAGGCAGTCGCTCAACCAACTGCGCCACCCAGGGGCCCCGATCCCATCTTTTTTCCATGCACAGGTTAGAAAATGATTCTGACACTTCCCACATCTCTTTCTTCCATGCTATCTATATTTTGTGATAATACTAATAACTCCATCTTCTATTCCAGCTTTTCAATTTTTTTTTTCACGTCCATCACCTCATTTTAAGCCAAGGCAATTTTGAAACTTTCCTCGTTATGTCACAAGTTGCTGAATCTGGGCTGATTGTGTGTGATGGGCAGGGAAGGACATCGAGAAGTGAGGTCAACACCTGTGACCAAATGGCTAGAGAAGTAGAAGAGAGAAAATGCTAGTGAAGTATTCCTACAGTGTCTTCTCTTCCGAAGTATGGTTGTGACTGGGGACAGCCTGGGAGAGGGGTGATGGAGGAACAGTATAAACACACCCATAGAGTAGTCACCTGTCGAGAGTGGAGGTTGGGGCTGTGAACAAGGACTGTTTTTTGATCACCTGTTATGTGCCAGGTAGGTGCCAGGAGCTTAGCTACAATATATAAAATACATATATTTTTCATTTGCTCGACAACTGTAAAAGATAGATATTGCTACGACCATTTTATAGATGAGGAAATAGGCTTGGAGAGCTTTGAGTAAGTCACCAATATGTATTTAAAAAATAAATCTTGTGTTGCTATGTGTAGGGGATATTTATAGTGAAATTTCTATTGCCTCTGGTGTTGCCTTGGTCTTTATTAAAAATCCAAATGGGAGATCTGATTATGTCTCCAAAATAAGAATGGCTCTTATAGGGCGCCTGGGTGGCTCAGTCGGTTGAGCAACTGCCTTCGGCTCAGGTCATGATCCCGGAGTCCCGGGATCGAGTCCCATATCGGACTCCCGGCTCTGCGGGAAGTCTGCTTCTCCCTCTGACTTTCTCCCCTCTCATTCTCAGTCTCTCGCTCTCTAATAAATAAATAAAAATCTTAAAAAAAAAAAAAAAAGAATGGCTCTTATACATACATCACGGGGCAAAGTCAAAATAAAAGAAGTCATAGAGTAGCTCAGTGAGGGCCGTACCTGAGGATACTTTGCTCTAGAACCTGGATCTGGTGCTGGTCTTGTTGATTTTGTTTCTTCATCTCTTCCTGTTCTTTTCCGCTGCTGACTCCATCTAGAAGCCATTTCTCCCTTAAGGCCTTTTTCTGATATCAGGAAACATAAAGATGTTCTTACATCAGTCAATAATTTCTACAATCTCTGGCTGCTTTGAAATCTCACGCATTTTAATAGTGGACAGAGTAAAGAGAAATTATTTTTTTGCACTGCCTTGCCTGAATATATCCGGTGTCTTCCTTCATTGCACTCTTTGTGACCCCCTTCCAAAGCCAGTTTTATGTGTTTAAATCCCATTTTTCTTTTAAGTTCTAGTTCAGGTCCCTCCTTCTCTGTGAAAATCTCTGTCCTCCTCTCATACCTTCCACAGCCCCATCCTCTCTTTGAGAGAACTCTCTTTCCTCAGAATCATGCAGCACTATCTGTGTACAGACACTATGTCTAGCAGTTGTACGGGGGCCTTATCATGTGACCCCTCACTATTATTTATTTGGTTAATGGTTATGTATCTTGGGTCTTTGAAGTAAAAGGTTCCTTGAAGCCATTTTTTTTATTCATCTCAATGACAGTGTACATCGAACCCTCCAAACCTCCAAAAAATTTTTTGGGGGGATTATTTGAAACAGTGGGCAAAACAAGAGATTGCTATTGTATCTTAAACTAATTCAATGTTAGTCTTAAGTGGTGTGGTCAGCATTTATGGCTTTGCTTACCCAATACCCTTCTTTCTTCTGAGAACCTTCCTGGTTCCAGATACCTAAGCTTAGCACAAATTACTTGTTCCAATAGTATGATTCAGAAATTCACTGATCTGTCTAAATATCAGTGAGCTGAATTTTTGTCAACTTAAATATCAGTGAGCTGAATTTTTGTCAACTTTAACAAAACAAAAAATATTTATGTTTTATCACATGGAAAAAAAATCCCCTTGAATTTGCACAAAAGAATTACAATCCTGAACCTTGAGCCTAAGAAGACTTAAAGCAAATGAAAAATGTATAAATTTTGGAGGGAACTTAGCATCCCATCCATGTCTTATATAGGAACTGTTAGACACTATTTCCAAAGAGTTAGAGTTTCTTCTTTTCTTCCTATAGAAAACTGTTCTCCTTATATAATCTACCTGTGTAAATTATTTGTTCAAAAATTACTTTTTGGGGACTCACTGTATCGAAAGTGGTGAGGAGAGAAGAATGGGAACTTTGTATTTTCTGAGACTTCTTTTTTTTTTTTGAGACTTCTTTCTCTGATGCCATGATTAAAGTGAGAGCAAGTAAAGAGAATTTTTTTAAGAGGATGTTAGGATTAATACTACTGGAATATAAATACCTTTGAATTTGAAACAAAATTCAAATAAGGTTGATTGTGCTAGGTAATTACCAAATGATGATTGCCTTTAAAAAGGCAATGGTTTTCAAACCAGTATGAAACATTACATTGATTACAAATATATATTATGGAATTATACTTTGTAGGACTGATACAACCTGGACCGCTCTAATTGAAGCAATGAGGGGGCCCGGTAGCCTGTGGAAGCACAGAACACAGTTTGAAAACCACTAGATCAAGTAGGAACCTTGTCCCAGGTCATGGTATTTGCATTGGCCTTTTCAGAGTTTCAAGCACATGCAATTGCTTGAAATTGGGGACAACATACCCCATAAGAGAAGTTTGTAGCCAGAGAGTCTTTCCCTCAGTGTTATCTTAACCCTTAATTATAGCTCTTTGGCTGTTTGTAAAAATGTTCTCCCACGACACAGTTAAATGATTTATCTTTCAAGTCAAGATTTATCTTTGAGATCAAAGATGCCAAGAAAATTTTGGTATACTATCATTTTAACAATTTACCTTAATTTTAATTTATTTTTATTTGATGGAATGTGATAGCTAATGTGTAGTAAAGAAGACAGATGACACCTATCAAAGTAAATTATAGTCCTTACACACCACCTATGAGGACAGTTTCAGTTATTTACATCCATATCACTATAAGAAACATTTATTGTTTATTTATTTATTTATTTACTTACTTACTTATTTTTAAAAGATTTTATTTATTTATTTGACAGAGAGAGAGAGCATAAGTAGGCAGAGTGGCAGGCGTAGGCAGAGGAGAAGCAGGCTTCCCTCTGAGCAAGGAGCCTGATGTGGGACTCGATCCCAGGACCCTGGGATCATGACTTGAGCCGAAGGCAGCTGCCCAACCAACTGAGCCATCCAGGCATCCCTCTATAAGAAACATTTAGATGGGATGGTCTTACGTTGCTAAGCTACAGAGAGCAGAGAATAATTCTTGTGATGTGATTATGTGAACTTGGTGCTATGGTCTTGGTTCTTAGTCTGGTTAAGAATAAGAATAATTTTAATTTTAGCCTCATAAAACTTTGTTCATAACTCACAAATTGTCATTTACCTCTGGCAGAGAACTTTGCCAGAGGTAAAATGAAAAAATGAATTTGTGAAGAGCTCTTTGCCTCCGAATATAAAATACATATTTGGATGTGTAATTAAAATGATATGGTACAATGACATATTATAACAACTTAAACATAGTTATTTTGTTTTTATGTCACAGTTTAGACTTGTGCTTTTGTCTATGAGATTGATGAAAAATCTGTTCCACAACAACGACATTCAGAATCAAAAGCCATATTAACTAAATGAAAATAGAAGGGACATGCCGGTAATAGATATTTGGGCAGTTTTTTTAGGGAAAGGTTTTCCTGAAGCACTTTGCGTTCTATACTTACAAGTCTATTTACAGTAGACTTCAAGAATAAATTAGTTTTGGGGCGCCTGGGTGGTTCAGTTGGTTGAGTGACTGCCTTCGGCTCAGGTAATGATCCTGGAGTCCTGGGATCGAGTCCCACATCTGACTTCCTGCTTGGCAGGGAGTTTGCTTTTCCCTCTGACCCCCCTATCCCCTTCTCATTCTCTCTCTCTCTCAAATAAATAAAATCTTTAAAAAAAGTAAAAAAAGAAATTAGCGTTTCATGACACGAATCAAATGGACTTCCAGAAAAGTTTTCGAAGTTGAGTGTACTTTGTGTTTCTGGGTGGCAGATTGTGATCATGTTACTAGGTGAGGAGACCCATAGGGTACAAATCTCAGAAATGTTTGAAGGTTAGAATGCTCCTCATGTCCCTGGAAATTCCCTTTCTAGCATGTCATTGGTATGATGGCCAGGTTCCAGAGCAAAGTATATGAGGGTGAGTTACTACTATTATTTTGCAATGGAAGTACTAATGCTACAGAGGAGTGCTTTGTAAATGTTTGTGTTGTGTTGTTTAAAGTGTGTCATTGAAGTGTAACAAAATAGTTTGCAATCAGGAAAGTGCTGAGGACTGTCAGTGGAATGGAGACAGACGGATGAAGAGGAACATAAAAGAACAGCTGGTGATTATAGAGGCCGATAGAGCTTTCCCGACTTGGTGAGGGTATTGTAGAATCAATTTTAAAAATAATTCTGCTGCGCCTGGGAGGCGCAGTTGGTTAAGCATCAGACTCTTGGCTTTGGCTCAGGTTGTGATTTCAGGGTCGTGAGATTGAGCCCCGCATAGGGCTCCATGCTCAGCGGGGAGTCTGCTTGAGACTCTTTCTCCCTCTCCCTCTGCCCCTCCCACTCTGCTCTCCCTTTCTCTTTCTCAAATAAATAAATAAATGAATCTTTAAAAAAATACTTCTGCACACATCTGAACCCCATTTATAATGGCACCTAGTTGCTGTTTGGTATAGCCAACCATATTCTGTAAAACATGATGCCAACAGCCACTCTTTCCTCTGTGTTCCCTTTGCAGTTTGTGCCTCAAATATAGGGCTCATCCTGGTGTTTATGTGTCATCTCAAGGGTCTGGGTCAGTTATCATTTTAAGGACACAGGTCAAACATTATTGTGTGTTCTTAGTGTCCTGCTTAGTACTTGACACATAATAAGCAATTAATAAATGTTTTTTGACTCAAAGGCCCTATATACACATATACAAATCCTACCAATCAGTTAAGACTCAGCTTAAATCCCACACCTTTAATAGACCTGCTTTGACCACCTCAGATTAAAGAGTTACTCTTTATATTCTTATTTAAATTAAAAAAATCATTTCTTAACTTGTCCTAATTATTCATTTAATCCTGAGTTCCCCACTAGATTACAGGCAGAAGAGCTACAGCCCTCCGTGGCCACTGCTAGTCTGTATGGTATTAATATGAAAATCAGGAAAAAGTGCTGTTTTCCACCCTCGCCCCTTTGGCTTAGTGCACAGCTTGGGAAGATGGATGGCACCTTTGTGCAGAGAAAAAGAAATGTCGTCCTTCAGCCAGAAGCAGCCCTATGCCAGCGTGCCCAGTTCCAAGCGAATGTGGGCAGGGCTTTTAGCACCCATTTCTCCCTTTCTCAGGTATTTTTGTGCAGTATACAATCTGCACAATAGTGTTTGGCAATCCAGAGCATGATAAGTGTTCTGAATGGATTGGATTAAACAGTCTCCTGGTTCCAGAAAGCAAACCTATAGGGAAGATCATGTTTGACTTTTTTTTTAAATAAAGATTTTATTTATTTGAGAGAGAGAGAGAGTGAGAGAGGGAACACAAGCACGGGGAGTGTGAGAAGGAGAAGCAGGCTTCCCACCGATGCAGGGCTGGATCCCAGAACCCAGCTGAAGGCAGACGCTTAACCACTGAGCTACCCAGGCGCCCCTCATGTATGACCTTTTGGACTGGTTTTGGCAAGTATTGAAAAGAGGTACCACCTCAGAAATGGACTTTTCAGTGAGTCGGAGTCAGAGTTTTCTTATGTCAAACTTGCTTCCTGGAATGAACTTGGGATATTTAACCCTTTCTCCTACTGTGAGCTCTACTATGGTTTGGCTACCCACTCGACAAGGATAGCAATTCCTGAATGTGAGAGAGCTATCCATTTACTCAGAAGCAGTCATTAGTTTATTGAGAGACTCAAATTGTGGGTGTGTTTGTACTAGAGAGATAGAGATGAGAGAGAGAGAGAACAAGCACTGGTTATGGAGTTAGAAATGGCTTACCTCAAAAATTATTGTGGCCTCGCCTTTTGATTTGACTTTCACCAAAAAACTTGGTAGAGGTGGTTTTAATCTCACTGATTTTCCTGGTTATACACACTGAGTTTCTTGGCGCTATCTACCCCTCATGTAAATTCAATGTGACACACTGCAAGGATAGTAAGTTAACTGTACTTTGAAATTTACCATCAAATATTGGAAATGTCAATTTATATAGGAGCAAACAAGCCAACAGAATTTAGAGAACTGAGGCTAATTGGAATCTTAAATTATGTTTCTTTTCAGAGGAGGTCACTTGATCCATCAGAAAGCTGGATGCAGCTGAATTCGGCCCATTTACCTAGGTGTGTAGACCCTATGAGCGTGTGGCATTGTTTCATTGAGGGGTTCATTAAATCTATGGGTAGCAGCCTTGCCAGAGAAGTAGCTCCTTGCCTGGGTCTCTTCACAAGGAGCTCTTGTTTGTCATTTGGTTGCATCCTGTGGCAAAGCTATGTAATAAAATGTTGAAACTCAGTGTGCTTTAATTACAAAATGACCACACCCAAGGAAGATGTAAAGTCTGATTTTAAAAATGGAGGTTTATTTCTGGTGATGATCTCATGGTTTGTCAAGACAAAACAAAGCAAAAGGAAACAAAACCCCCCAAACATACTCAAACAATACTGGATTCATGGCACTGAGCTTTTCAATACTAGCATCCTTGACCGGCCCAGACAGGGTCTCTCTTGCAACCCCCTGGGGGAAGGCTGGCCTTTCGTTGATTTCAAAAGGGACTTCCTAGCTGGATCGGTCCCTAGGGATGTTAAGCAGGACTGTGTTGGGGTGGGGGTGGGGCAAATTGTCAAGGCTAAATTCTCAAGGTTACCCAAGAAAATGAGGAACTTCAGTAATAAAAGATAAACCTAATAAAAGCTTGTTTTCTACATGTTTACCAGAAGGTATTAATCTCCTTTGCAAATATTACTAGCTTCATGGCCCTCCCCTAAGGTTATTAGGATGTTAGTAAAACTATGCTGAGTTTTTTCCTTCCTAAAGCATCTTTACTGTAGAGATTTTGAGTGCCATTAGGATATTTGAAAACAAAATCATTGAAATAAAATTAAAATCATAAATTACCTTCAAATGCTGGAGCTTTAGTTTTTCTTCCTCTATTTTCAGACGCTTCTGTGAGATTTCTTCCTGTATTTTTCTTTTATCCTGAAATAAAAGGAGTTCCAGCGTAACGTATTTTTTCAGTTTGCTTAAATATGTTTCCTTGGGTTGCCGTCATTACTGAATGGCTGGCCAATGGTATGTTCCTGGCATTGATAGAAAACTTCTTTTGGAAACTCATATTTCAAAGGGAAGGAGGGCAAAGTGAGACATTCAAAACATTTTGCTGATGGAAAACGATAGAAGGTGCTTTTTCAAAGAGAATTTGAAAATATTTCAATGTCTTTCCTTCCCCACTCTCCTCCCGTCCCCTTTAAAAAAATCTTCCCCATTAATCTAGCAAGATTGAGCTACTGAGTGATGCAATGGAAAAAGTGAATTTTAAGGAGGGAGTTTTGAAATAAGCCTGAGGAAACTCTGTGAAGAGAGAGACTGTTCCTGGCACAGAGGTGAAGAAACTGCTGGGTAAAAGGTCTGCTCCTGTGGGAAAACAGGATAGCTAGCCTACAGAGCATTCGAAAACTAGGAAGCTAGAAAGTGGGAGTGTTTCCTCCTTGTATAACTTGCTATGAAGATAGAGAAGAAAGGTTCATGCTTGTTAACAGTAAGAGAGCTTTTAGCTCCAGTTCAGAAAAAATTCATGGGGTAATGGGGTTTCTTTCACCAAGTTTAAATTGCTTTACCTCAAAAAAAAAGAACAAACCCAGGAAGCTTAACTGTTAATGCCCAGTGGTTGTACTTTTTAGAAAATGCAGCATATATCCTATATAGCCTGAGTTTGATTTCTGGCTCTGCCATTTACTAGGTCTGTGTCCTTGGACAAAATTCTCAACTTTTCTGTGCCTCGATGACCTCATCTGAAATAATGGGGATAATAAGGGGATCTACCTCATAAGATATGAGCATTAAATGCATGTTAAATTTCCTAGGACAGTGTTTGATGCATTCTGTAAGTAAGCACTCTGTAAGTATTTGTTTCATAAAATTAAGGAACTAAGACCTAATCTGTTAATCCCAGAAAGTAGCACACTAATTCGGATATTGCTTCCATAAGCCTGAAATGTTTTAGACAGTCCCTCTCTGGAATTGTCTGAGGTATTTTACAAGCTATGCGAAAAGGCCCTTATTTCTTTATTTTTTGACCAGAGGTGACATTATCCTCCATCTCTTTTACAAGAGTGGATTTTATTTTTATTTTTTATTTTTTTACAAGAGTGGATTTTAAATCTGCTTTCAAAATTGAAAACTCCCAAAAGATAAAAATTTGTTGCCAGTGAAGACAACTAAAAGAATGTGAAGCAGGCTCAGAAGGTAATTTAGAAGGAAGAGATCCAAAAATACTTGGCAGCATTGTTGAAATAAGTGCATGCCTTCCTGATGTGACTCCTTTGAAGATAAAAACTCTTTTTTGATGTATAAGTTCAGGTACATTTGTCGAAGAAAAACAACATGTTACTCTGCAACTTGATGTCATGTTTTTCTTTGTGTGTTAGAAGAATATATAACTTCATCAGTATTTTATTTTTATTTATTTATTTATTTTATTTATTTATTAGAGACAGAGACTGAGAATGAGAGGGGAGAAGGTCAGAGGGAGAAGCAGACTTCCCGCAGAGCCGGGAGTCCGATATGGGACTCGATCCTGGGACTCCAGGATCATGACCTGAGCCAAAGACAGTCGCTTAACCAACTGAGCCACCCAGGCGCCCACTTCATCAGTATTTTAATTTACAAATAAAATTTATAAATTTCACAAGCAGCTATTTTGAAACAAACAAACAAAAAACATTAGTTAGGCAACAAGCGTGGTCTTCAGTATCACTTCTTTAGGTCAGATCTGGTCATTAGGAACAAAAACTCTGACCTGTGAGTCAATTCTCCATTCTTTCTAGAGGCTGTAATTGAACAGATATTAGTAATATTTTAAATGTATTATGCCAAACATTTTGGTAAGTATTTTATAGGCACTATTTCATTGAATCGTCATAATAACAAAGATATTGTGATAATTTTCATCTTAGGGGAGGAAATGTAAGTTTAACTAACTGAGTAACTAATTAATCCCAGCTCTCACAACTAATAAGTGGCTGACCCAGGGTTTGAGGCCAGGCAATTTGAGTTCAGCCTCCATATTCTTAGCCAACTCATGACACCATTTTCCTGAGTGAGAAATCAGTCCAGCTTCTTACAACTTCTTACAACTTCTCCTCTCTGTCATGAAGAACTGTGGTCAGTTCTGGCCAGCAACAGGAGTGGGGCCTCTCATTAGAAGGGAGCCCGTTTTTCATTCCATATTTAGTGTTGGTGTGTAATCATCTCCCTCGCACCACAGGTAGCCCATAGAGAAGAGTGCCTTAAGTATAAGGGAAGATGTTGAACCTAGCAAGGCTTCCCCACCCCTGTCGATAACCAGTGTGGGCTGGTTTCATCTTGGGGTGAGTAATAAGGGAAGGGAAGCTATGTGGGTAGAGGCAGGGCATCTGAAGTGTTTTGGCAACACAAGGCTTATGGAGGGTTGCTAAGGAATACCAATGTTTTGTCTCTCAGAGGCAATGGGACGCCTCCCTTATGTCGATCTAGGTAATAAAGAGGATAATTTATGATGTTATAGGCATGATTCTCTTTTAAGATAGAAGCACCTTTTCCTCATAAAATATTCAACTGCAGTTATCATCCTTTTGCCAAATTTCATAGGGACTTATAAGAATTACTGAAAAATAAGATGTTAGTAATTTAATTTTATTAAGGTAAAATAAATAAGTCAACCTTAAGTTGCATATCTAGCTCTATTGCTAGTGTACCAAAAATTACCATAGCCCACTAATTCCTTCCAAAATTATCATGGAACAAATAGATGTGGAATGCCATATAACAAATAGATGTGGAATGCCATCTGCTTCCCAAAATTTCCCCAGGAGCTTGAGCATCTCTACTGACTCCTGTTATAACCTGGCACATCAAATATTTATTAATGTTAACTCTTAAAAATAACTTATATTGATGCTTACTTTTTAAGGAAGACTTCTATTTAATGAACAGTGGCCTAGATAGATTTTTAGCTGTCTGACTTAGAATATTTTAGCAGTTGACACCCACAAATTCCAATTCTGTATAAGGCTACCTCTTGATTATGTTGAAAATTAGTTTATTTATCTTGTGCAACTAGAAAGCTGATTGCAGTATTATTATTGCAGTCACGTATTTGATAAAAATAAGCACCGTACTTAGGAGTGTCACTATTTTAGAGATATTATAGATTAAGAAGGAGCTAATATTCCAGAATTCCTGAATCTGTAAAGAAGGCAGAAATGATCCTGAGTTATTTAATGATTAATTTATTTGCTACTAAGGTACTTATGTACAAATGCTGTGTTCAAGGTGATGCTAGAAGTTGTGTAGTATTTAAAAGTTTTTCAGAAGTAGATACTTTCGGGGTGCCTGGGTGGCTCAGTCATTAAGCGTCTGCCTTCGGCTCAGGTCATGATCCCAGGGTCCTGGGATCAAGTCCCACATTGGCTCCATGCTCAGGGGGAAGCCTGCTTCTCCCTCTCCTACTCCCCCTGCTTGTGTTCCTTCTCTCACTATATCTCTGTCAAATAAATAAATAAAATCTTGAAAAAAAGTAGATTCTTTCATCAAGAAACTTATACTCTCATAAAGAAAGAAAATCATTCATCCAAGTAACTATATAGTCTAAAAAATAAAGTGAGAAATGTCATTCTTGATGCACAAGGGAAGGTTCTATGAGAGTTGAGGGGAGATAGGGAGCAGTTGTTTCTAGCTGATGTGGTTGGGAGAGGCTCTGATGTAACATTTGAGAAGAGTATGTTGGATAGTTGCTGGGGAACAGGGGAGTGGGGAGAAAGGGCATTCAAGTCAAGAGCTCAATGTGAGCAAAGGCTTGGAAGTAGAAAATTGGTACATTGTATAGAACAGCAATTCTGGAATCTAAGTTGCCATATGGATAGTGGGAAAATAAAATAGGGATAAGAGCTTGAAGGTAAGTCCTCAACAGAAAATATTCAATGGCAGGACAAGGGGTTTGGAATTTACTTATGTACTGATCGAGAGCAATGAAAAGTGTTCAGAGGGCAAGGATTCATAGAGTTAAAGCCATGATTTAAGAAATTTAATCTAACCTAATTGGGTAGTAGATGTTGAAGGAGGACCATGCAAATGGGGATCATCAGTTAGGCTATGACTCATAAGACCAAGAGAACTTGAGCAAGAGGTAGGAGAGGGTATGGATGTTGGAGATACCAAGGAGTTAAAGTTGCTGGGACTTGGCAACTGGTGATATATGGATGCAGGAGAGGAAGGGGTCAAATGTGAATAAAAAGTTTTTACGCCTAAGTAGAGCAGAATTGCCAATAGATGCAAGATATTCAGGAGAAGGAAGACGGTTTGGTAGGGGAGATGGTGGATTCACACCAAGTTCGAGGTGTCTTTGGGACAACCAGATACAGTTATCTGGTGGGCAGTTGAAACATTGGTTGGATAGAGGTGGAGGGTCAGAGATGGAGAGGTGGGAGTTTCAGAAGGGATAGCTGAAGTCAAAAGATGGTCAGAGCATGACCGGAGACATATTTATGAAAAAAGAAGGAAGGCTAAAGACAGATCCTTCATGAAGCACTTACATTGAAGGGGTACAAGAGGAAGGGAATCCATATGGAATTTTATTTTGGGGTCAATCAGAAATTATATTAGAACTTGACAAATTAGGCTAATTCGATTAGTCAAGTGGTTTCAGATTCATTCTGCTAGAAACTGAGTATCTTATAATTTCATGACTAGCTTTGCTGACATTTTCATTGCCTAAGGTCTCCAAAGAACAATAATAGAAACTGCTTATTTGGACCTAAGTACTACCAACAAAATAGAACTTCTTGGTGATGTGCAGATAATGGTAACTTGGAAAGAAAGGGATGTGCTAACACAACATTCCTAGAAAAGAATCCTGAGCATAGTTAGGATTACTAGATTGCATTGAAACTTTGATTTCTAAAATCCTTGAAAATTTCTCAAAAAAAAATTCTTGAAAAAGGGACAAGCATTTCAAGAGGGAAGATAGAGACCACAAAGCCTGGGCAGTTTACAAGTGGAAACATGGCTACACAATTACAAATGATCTCAGGTAAGAAGAAAAGAGAGCTACTGTAAGCAAAACAAAACCAAATAATTTGGTATCACTGGGAGCTCTTCAATGAGCTCATAAAACCAAGAATGAAGATTAGCCAGTGGTACCTATTTGTAATAGTGTAAATAAAGGTAAAAAAATCTGGGGTGATGTAAAGATGAGAAGCGTGTGAAAAACATTGAGGGCACATGAAGCATAGGTGTGTAAATAATTATATATACTTAAGTCATATTGAGAGCAAAGAGGTAAAGGCAATCATTAGACAACTGCTGAGATACATAGTATAATAACAATATGATGAAAACAGAACTATTCCATTTCTATTTTGCTTCCACATTTTTGATTAAGGAGAATAATCCTAACCCTAAAGAGGGTAGAGCAAATAAGCTTAAAGGAAAATTGAAGTATAGAAGAAATAGAACACTGAAGACTGAGCTGCTCAGACTCTGATGGGATTCACTTCAGGAAGTAGAAAAATTTATAGACATGACAGAAAATTATTATTATTGTTGTTGTTATTTTTAGAGAGGGAGTGAGTGGAGACAGGGGGCAGAGGAAGGGGGAGAGAGAATCTTAAACGTGTTCCATGCCTAGCACAGAGCACTATGTGGGGCTTGATCTCAGGGCCCTGTGATCATGACCTGATCTGAAATCAAGAATTGGATGCTCATTAAAAAAAAAAAAAAAAAAAAAAAAAAAGAATTGGATGCTCAACTGACGAGGCACCCAGGTGCCCCAACATAACAGAAAATTATTGTCAAGTAACCTTGGAATCTTGGGAGAAGAGGTCTCGAAGACTGAAAGTGGCAAATGCCCTGATTTTTGGAAGAGGGACAATGGGGGAATTATGAATATTTAAAGACTGGTGAACTTACTGGTTAATCTCTGGCAAAGTCGTAGAATGGATTATTAAACAGTGTTGTATTTAGACAAGCAATGTCCAAGAGATAATATTCGATTATTAAAAATAAAGCATTTAAAACTAACTCCTTTTGCTTAATTTTTTCTAGATGGGCAGATGATGATTATGGTGGTTGCAACAATAGCTAACATTTACAGGTAACTTTTTGTGAGTCAGGAGCTATTTAAAGCATTGATTCATAAATGAATCAATTTATTTTATCTTCCCCAAATTTCTTTGAAGTAGGGACCACGTTTATCCCCATTAGGTAGGTGAAGAAATTGAGAAGTGAAGATATCTAGTTCATGGAAATTCAGTATACCTTGGTTTTTAGCATGGCTTTGGACAAAGTTTCTTATTTTATTCTTTTAGAAATTTGTGTAAATTCAAACAGGAAAAAAATATAGTTGAAAGTGATTATCTTAACTTTTTTTAAAGAAAACCCAATGCCCCATAAGAAGAGAGAACACTAAAATTAAACCCAATAAACCAATAAACATAAACGTATTGAGGTAACTTTCTGACTCAGCATTTTGAGGGTGAAGTAGGGCGTGCTGGAAGATTTGTTGTTAGAAACTGCTCCAGGTTGGCTAGTTTTAGGAATCAAAAAAATGAAAGAGGACCAAATCAAGATTTTGAAATATCTTGTCTATTAAGAATGTTGGACCCAAATTAATGGATTAATTTTATTCTTAACAAATGTAAACTATGGAACTTTGTACAATATATTAATTGTAGAAGATTAAAAAATCCAGACAACTTTAAAGAAAAATATAAAAATCCCTCATACTCCCAGTGCTTTAGAACTAACTGCTGTCTACATTTTGGTGCATTTTACTCCATTCTTTCTTCAATGCTTGTGTGCGTGCTCTCTTACAACCACAGTTGTGTACCCTTACACAAACACATGTGCAAACCACATGAGGGGGACCATACACAGTTTGTGTTCCAGCTTTTGCACTTAATATTGTCAGGAGTGTTTCTCATGTTATTAAATTTTATTAATAAAAATCTTAAATTTTATTCAGAATATCATAAATTGCTTAATCAGTCTCCTTTTCCCCCTACCCCTTAGGCTGCTTTGCATCTTTTGTTATTATGAGAAGTTGTGTGATGAAGTTCCTTGTATGTAAATTTTGGATCACTTTTCTCTGATTATTCCCTCAAGATAGGTCTCTAGAAGTTAGTTACCTAGGTTTAGGGATGTTTTAAAAATTCCTAATATAGGGCGCCTGGCAGCTCAGTTGGTTGAGCAACTGCCTTCGGCTCAGGTCATGATCCTTGAGTTCTGGGATCGAGTCCCACATTGGGCTCCTAGCTCCACGGGGAGTCTGCTTCTTCGTCTAACCTTCTTTCCTCTCATATTCTCTCTCACTTTCTCCGTCTCTCAAATAAATAAATAAAATCTTTAAAAAAAATCCTAATACAGATTTTTAGAAAGACTTCAATGAAAAGTTGTTTTAACTTCTATTTCTATGTAACAGTGTCCGTCACCTCATCCTTACTAATTACGAATATTGCAAGTAAAAGATCTTCTAGCAATTCGCATAGGTCAAATAGTATCTCATTTTGATGTCTTAATGAGATTTCTGAGATTAGTGTGGGAAAATATTATTCATAATTTTCTTGGCTATCTGTATCAATTATTTTTTAAATTGTCTGTTTGTGATGTCTATCCATTTTTTGTAAAACCTATTAATTATTTACTCATCAATGTGTAAGAGCTCTTTGAATTAGGGATAGTAACCTTTTGTTTGTCATGTTAGTTGCAAATATTTTTTTTTATTTGCCTTTAAATTTTACTTCTGGTGTTTTTAGAAGTTTTGAAAGTTGGGATGCCTGGGTGGCTCAGTCGGTTAAGTATCTACCTTGGGCTCAGGTCACGATCCCTGAGCCCTGGGATCCAGTCACACATCAGGCTCCCTGCTCAGCAGGGAGTCTCTCCCTCTGCCTGTGCTTCCCGTGCTTGTGTGCATGCTTTCTCTCTCTCTAGCAAATAACTAAATAAAATTAAGAAAAAAGAAGTACTGAAAGTGTTTTTTTTCTCTATTACCTTGATGTTTTTAATATCTTTATCATCTGAGATACAGTAATTATTCATCCATATTTTCTTCCAGTTTCTTAAAGATTTTTTTTAAAGATTTTATTTATTTATTTGACAGAGAGATAGAGAGATCGCAAGTAGACAGAGAGGCAGGCAGAGAGAGAGAGAGGAGGAAGCAGGCTCCCCACTGAGCAGACAGCCCAACACGGAGCTCCATCTCAGGACCCTGAGATCATGATCCAAGCTAAAGGCAAAGGCTTTAACCCACTGAGCCACCCGGGCGCCCCCAGTTTCTTAAAGATTTTTTAAAAAAGCCTCTTTAATCTAGCTGAATTATTTTGGTTTATGGTAACTGCTAAGGATCTAATATTTTTCTTTCAAATTTTTGGCTGGTCTGTAGCTTCATCCAAGAATTCTTTCCTATTGATTTACTTTTAAAAAATGTATTAATTTTTATCATTTACTAATTTTTTGTGTACATTAAGGTCTGGTTCTGGGTTACCTGAAAAGTTGGCTTTGATACTAATATTACGTAGTTTAGATAATGTGCCGATGAGGCAAATTAACATTTGACTGGTCAAGGTTTTGAACTTTATTGCTTTTGTCTAAAATGTCTTAATAAGTAGCTGCAGTTTTAAATTTTTTTCCACTTGGACTTTGGAGTGATTTTGTTAAATTCCTATAGAAATAAAATTGAAAACCCAACCAATTCCTTATCCATCTTACTCCCCAGCAACAACAACAACAACAACAACAACAGAGCCAAACAACCAAGCAAGAAAACACATATCCTGATAGAATTTTAAAAGTTACTCTTAATAGTAATTATCATTATCCAGAGATAATCAATGATCAATGCTCTTATATGATATATATCTACATATGTTATAGCTCATATAAAATTGGAGGTATAATTTACTATTTGTAAGTCTGACTTATTTTTTAAATATATATTGAACATAATGATATGCCATGTCATTAAATAGTATTCTAAATTATTTGTAATGGCTTCATATTATTCCATTATATATAATATATACATATATATTATACTATAGGTGTATACACACATACATACTTACACTATATTTACTCAGCTAAATTCCTGTTTTTAGACATTGAGTTTGCTTCCACTTTTGTACTGTAAGAAATGGCTTTGCTATGTCATGAGCATGTTAGGAATCCATCTGTGAGTGCAACTCTTATTTTTCTTTAGTATAAGTTCCCTGTTGATGAAATTCTAGGTCAGAGGATAAAATTATTTTTGACTTTTCTTTTACCAGTTGCCAAACTGTCCTGTTTAGCAATTACTAAATTAATACCATGCTGCCAACCAGCAGTGAACAAGAATGCCTTCTTTGAGGATTTTGATTGGAATTGCATTAAACAAAATAAATTTGGAAAAATATGATGCATTTTTTGTATTTGAGCTTCACCTCAAGGAATGGCATGCCTCCCCAAACACATATATTGCTTAGTAGTTTCATGATATAAATTCTGCACATTTCCTTAACATAGTGAGTATAAAAGTATAAAAGTTTTTTTCATAGAAATCCTGCACATTCCTTAAGTAGGATTATTTTTAGCTTTTAAGAGTTTTTATTTTATTTTATTTTATAGATATTAGGAATGGGATATTTTCATATTACATTTTCTGACTAATTATTGTTTTTCAGAAAGCTACAGATTTTTGTATATTCATTGTGTATCTGGCTACTGAACTGTTAAGTTAATGGTTATTCTTAACTTTATAGACACTGAAGCTAAAGAGTGGAGAGTTTATAAATTTCTCCAAATGGTATGGTTGGTCCTGTGTTGAAACTGGTATTGAACCTAAATTTCTATAACCCCAAAGATGATGCTCTTTACACCACACCTTATCTCTTCTCAAACCTGTCAGTAGAAAGACAGTTCCCCAAACAAGTGATGTTATAGCACTAAGCACTCTGTACGGGTCAGTGCTTTGAGCACCAAATTTTAAGATTGACACTGACATTTCAAAGAGTGTCTAGAATGAGGCTGTAATATGAGCAATGATGGAAATGAAGAAAATGAAGCCGTATGGCTTCAGTGGCTGAAGTCACAATGAGTGGGTGGGTGGGATTTTAAGGGAATGAGATTCTGAACTCAACATTGAGGGCTGTTCTCAAATGGAAGAGGGTATTGGGTGAGGTATTGGTACCCCTTTTGGAAGCATTCAAAGAGAAGCTGGGTGAGTGTCTTCGGACCCCCGCATAGTGAGGATGGGAATATGGACATTCTCTAAGTTTTCTTCTGTTAGAGTGGGAAATCTCTAGGTTTTCTCCTGGTTCTATGATTATTTCTACATCTTAGTTCGGAAATGCCCTCATCCTTGAGTTATCTACAGGAATTGGATGTGATTATCACTCCTTCTTATGACGTGAATGAAAAAGCACACATTTTCTAAACCTTATTTTATTCAGTAATTTTAGTCTTCTTTCCTAGCCTGAAAACAAATTCTGACACATCTTGGAATGAAACTCAATTTGTGTGCTACTCTTTATTCCTTTGTCTATCCTTTCCTGTTTGTTCTAATGAGTAGTGACAAAACAAAACAAAACAAAACAAGCATATAGAACAAACACAAAATAACCCCTCCCAAAACTTTAGGGGTGATGGTAAAGTTGGTTGTTGTCTTCAGTGAAAAAAGTCTTTTCAGCTTGATGGCATTCATTCATTTACTCATTCACAATGGGGTGTGTGTGTGTGTGTGTGTGTGTGTGTGTGTCTATGTGTGTCTGTGTGCTCCAGCTAGTGTTGAGCTCGATGCTGGGGAGCTGTGTGAGGTGCAGTGATGTCCCTGCCTTAAGAAATCCTGGCTGGAGGGAAGAGACCATGTAATGGAAGTGGGATGGGAAGGTCACAGACTTAGAGTATGGGATGCTCTGGAAACGGTGCCCTCCCAGCCCTGTCGAAGCAATTACAAATACTTCTGAAATGGCACCCCCTTCTCTCTTTTCCCACCTCTATTCCCCATGGACTGGGGAAAGCAGAGGAGACCGTAAGGGCTGAAGGATTGGTTTGGGTTAGAAAATGTGGTTAAGCGAAGCAGAGCCTCTATAGATTCTTCTCTTTGCTCCACTTCAAGCTCTATTAAGAGTGAACCACAGAGGAAGTTCTGTGAGGTCTGTGAGGAAGAGGGGTGAGGTTTGTGGTTTTGATGTTTCTTAGAATTTACTATGATGTTGCGGCCAGAGAGTCTGACAAGCAGAAGAATTGAATCAAGTTGTCTATTTAACTAATTCCTTAACTTTTCATGGTGTTAAGTTTTCCACCTACAAAATGGGGATGGTGACACCTGCTTTTGCAAATACTCATAGGATATTTGGACAAACGAGATGTGGATGTGAAAGTTTTATATATATACATATATATGTATATATATAAAGTCTAAGTGCCATGTGACAATAGCTGCTATTATTATCATTATTAATCTTGGAATTCTTTCACTTAAGAGACGTCCTTTATATTCTAGATCTGCAACCATAGGTCAATTTTGAGAAACAGTAGTAGCTCATTTGAATATATTGCACCCCTATGTCAATCACAGACATAATTGCACATCGGAAACTTGGTGCTTAGGACAGGAACCAGTTTTGAGTTCCATTCAGAGCTCCAGAGAATAACCTGGCTCCATGTCTTTAAGGGCTTGACTGAATCCTCTCAGTTGCTGGGGGTTTTATGGAAAAATAAAAACGTAACTGTAGATCTCACTCAAACTGCTCCTACGGTCTCTTAGGAAAGCGGACATCCCACAGGCTTCCTGGCTAGGGAACTTGTGGAGGCAGTAAATTTTAAGGGAGTCTCTTCTCCAAATGACATCACTGTCACTGAAATAAGTTAAAAGATTTATATTTTATTTTAAGAGAAGCTAGGCAATTTGAGACGGGGGATGAGGGAGTGGAAGCCCTGTTTGAGTTTTAGCCAGAGCTCTGCTGCTGCCCTTGGTTATACTCTAGTTAGACTTCAGAGCTCAGACTCTGATTTATTTCAGTCCGGGTTTTGTAAAGAAGCAGCTTTTGTTTTTTAACCATCCAGTACTATTCAGAAGGTGGCTGGGGATCCTTGTCGGGAGAGGTCATTGCAAAGTAGCATTATCATTCTGTAGCCTGCTGGAAAAACCTCGCCCTGTTATCAAAAAGCAGTTTCCTTAATAACTATTGAAATTATTATACCTCGTCACATGCCCTCCTTTGTGGGTGGGCTGTTATGTTTGGCTAAGAAATGTGGTACCGCACATTTTGTTTGAAGAAAACTTTCCCTCTCTAGAAGAAACATGCAATCTCAGTGTGGCTCTGTGGAAAATTGTGGAGAGGCTTGATTGTTTGAATATCCTAGCACAGGAGTTCTTTATTCAGGAGATTCCTGTGTCTCCAAGTACCATTGTTATGTGAATGTATTTAAATGCCCAGGACAAATTAGTTCTTCCTGTAACTTTGTCTTAACCAGGAGGTACTTCAGAACAATGGCGCCAAATGCACTCTTTTAGCCATTATTATTTTAAGAAATCCTTAGAACTCTAAATGATGCAATGATCCAAACACATGTAAGGGTATACGTTTAGGAAAGAGCCGTGCTGCCTGCTTTCATTTTTTTACTTTCCCATCTGACAGATAGAATGAATGGCGGGCCCAGGAAGTAGAAGTTTCTGGGGCAAGTGACCTGTGAAGACACACTTGCCACCATGCTGAGAAGGGCCCAGCACTTCACTTAACGCTGTGCCACATTAATGTTGCCACGTTGAGGTTTTGAATACTTTTCGAACAAGGACTTCCACATTTTCCTCGTGTACTGGCCCCAAAGATCATGTAGCAAGTCCTGCTTTGAGGCCATGAACTGTCTCATGAACTGCTAGAAGATCCCAGATATCGACAAAATGGAACGGGATGAGGTGTGGTGTCCGGTGACAGGCTACGGATGCTAAAGAATTAACTAGAACCTGTGTGTGTTTGTTCTTGTTTTAATGTTGGTCTTCGTATTGGGTGGATTTCTGTTTTATGCAAAGAATTTTCTACCACCCAAGTTCCCATGTTTACAAGTCTAGAAAAAAATCTTTAGGAGTGGAAAGAAACAGGGAGTGGATCTAGGGAAATGTGAGGACTCCTTATTAGTTTGCGTCATGAGCAGCTTTGGCCGGCCAATCTGGCTCTGTTGTTCAGATTCCAGTGTCAGGACTTCATATGGCTCTCTTCCAAATGGAGTCAGTCCTAGGCAGGTGCTTGCTGTTGTGATTACTACTGTTGTCTAAATTTTGACAGAGCTCACCTCCTTCATATCTCTGTTTAAATGTCACCCCCTCTGTGAGGCCCATCCTGTCAACGTCACTGCGATCCACCCCCCACTCCCATCCTACTCCCCATTTCCCTTATTTCACTTCCTTTCCTTTAAATACATAAGACCTGGCACACAGTAGATGCTCAATCACCATTAATTGAATAAAGGAATGAGGAGACGAGTTGTTAGCACACATTCCTAACAATTAAAGATAAACCTTGATGAGAATAAAAATGTTCACTTTATTCTTATCCCCTTACTCCCCAGCTGGGTCTGTTCTCTGAAAAATTGATTCTCGTTCTCAGAATTCTTCCGGGGCCAGCCCCCAAACAGTGGTATTTTTATGATCTCTAGCCAGTTTAAGGTCTAAGCATTTTCCAGTCTGAGTGTCCCCATGTTATTTAGGAACTGTATTTTCTAAGGTCATAGTGGGAATGGAGATAAGATAACACGTTCCCCGTGGAGGAGGATGTCTAGAGCATAGGGAATTTTACTAATCCTAAGGGAGCTGATCTTTTTCTTTCTGGAGGAAATTCATCTGGGTCTTTTCACTGGGTTTACTGTGGACCAAGTTTCCTTCCAGAGAGGAGTTCTGTCGGTTAACTGTCAGTCCTTCATCTCACTCTTCCTCAGGATGCTAGAAATAATTAGTGTCATCTATTCTAGTAATATTAAAAGTGAAATTCAAATTACTACTTCAATAGCTCTTCTTTTGTATAAAAACTGGTTATTTGTTAAAATATGTACTAACTCGAAAAGAGCCTCAAGAAATTTTCATCTAATCAGTTTGAAGCAGTCCTGTTTTTGAGTTACAGCTGAAAACTGAACTCTTTGGCTAAGAGATACTTTGACGATTAATTCATTGAAGGAAGAGTTGGTACATGGACAAAGTAATGAAGGAAGAACGTGACAGTATGTGTATAAAATACAATCCGTATTTGGTATACCCAAACTGATATACCGGCTTTTAAACAGTCATTTCTATGTACTTTCCTAATTTTTTTCTTTATTTTCTTTGAGTCTTTGAGAAGACTTCTGACAATCTAAAATTCAATTTACTGAGAGGAGAAATGAATGACACAATTACAGTATTAGTTTTCAATCTGAGAGCCTAACGGCCACATTCCATCTACTTACTGTGTTTAATCTATTTTTTTTTTTTTTAGAGGAATAAGAGGACAGACGGGCACTTGGTTCTGTCAAGTTATAGGCATAGACATTTGTTTTTTCAACTCCTTGCAGCGGAAATAATGACTATTTGGACACTCAGAACCAGGTGGAATAAATGTAACAGTGAACATCATCTCGTTTCACAGTGAGGAAATGGAGGAACAAATTTTAATATAAAAATCAAATAGATCTGAGAGTGTAAAAAGGGTTTTTTTTTTTTTCCCCTTTCCCTAACAAAGTCTGTGAATTGCTGTGTTTGAGTACGTCGGAAAAGTCTTATGATTTTGTTCCTGAAGTAGACAAACATTGTTTCAGTGAAAGGAAATAGGAAGAAAACAGTTAAAATGAGAAGACTGTGTCTGAGTTTTAGTTTAGGTCCGAGATTTTGAAAATTTTAAGTACTTCCCCAAGTGAAACAGTCCCAGCAAATTTTCTGGATACTGTGTTTTCATTTTCCCGGGGGGGGGGGGGG
>CM052798.1:75757927-75786698 GCA_028533885.1 Nasua narica | reverse complement strand
TGTGTTGTTTCCATGGACACACCACTGCTCCATTTTCCCCTCTAGGTTGTAACAAATGGGACTGGGTTTTGCCTGGCGAGGTGGGGGCTAGTGTGAATTTATTCCCATAAACTCTTTTTTCCAATCCCCCCCACCCCCACCCCCCGTAACCTTCATACAAACAATTTACTTCCAAAGTAGAGTTACTTTGTGATCTTACTTTGGAGATTTGCTTAATTCCTTCTAATGGATTATGTTCAGGCTAATGGAATAATTCAAAAAGTAGATAGGTGTGTGTGTGTGTGTGTGTGTGTGTGTGTGTGTATGTATGTGTGTGTGTTAATCATCAGAAAAAGCACACACCAGTATACTCAGGAACCTATTCACTCTCCTGCCTGCTTGGAAGGTGTGATGCCTCTTGTTCTACCTCTATATGCATTTGGAACCCTCAGTGCAAATTCCTGGTTTTCCTGAATAATTGTAGGCAGTCATAGCTTCAGACCACCTGCTGCTTCAGTGGGAGTTATAAGGTGCACTGGAGGGAAGGAGGGGTTCAATAAGGCTGTGCTACAATTCAAGAAGGAAAATGGGAACAATGGGCTTGTTGTATACTTCCCCAGCTACATGATATAGTTTTGTAAATTAGGAGGTAGGAGCAAAGGCTGAGCTTGTGCCCACACAACTCACACAGTGTAATAAAGTAACCTTTAGACAACAGCTGTAATGCAAAAAGCCCATGCCAAAAACAACAGAGCGGGGCCCAGTTCCTGTCCCTTAAAGCCTGACAGCTGAAACGGTGGCTGAGTTTAAAGACAAGGAAAACCAAAAAAAAAAAAAAAAAAAAGAAGAAGAAGAAAACAAAACAAACAATAGTTCCAAACCAAAGTTTTCTGAAGAAAGGGAAATGTACTAATTAGAAGTTAGACATTTCAAAAGCATTGTCTTATGGAAAAGGGCCAACCTTATTGGTGGATGTCTGGACTTCTGGTTCCTTACTATTGGCTGAGAAAATGTTTCAACTCCTTGAATCCTTTTTGGGTGGCACTAAGACATTGTATCCATTTAATAAAAATGTTAAATTTGTATTAGCATTATTATTTATGCTCTGGGAACTAAAGAGCGGAGAATAATATCCTCCTACCCATTCTGATTTAACATCAGTTTTTAAAAAGTACTGATTTCTTCCTGACAGTTAATTTCAGTGGCAGAAAATGCTGGGAAATTGGGATATGGATTCCCAAGTTTTTAGAAAATTATATCACAAATTGTATCTAATCGTAAGTGACTGTGCCACAGATTCCAGGTTACTGCCAAATACAGGATTTCAGAAAATTAAAAAAAAAAAGCTGGATCACTTAAGGAAAGTAGTTTATTTATTATTTCGATTCTTTCCCAGAACAAACATAAAAAATGCACTATTTTCCTTCCCGGTATTAAGGAGATATTTTCCAAATCCACTGCATTGCATGCATTGCATTCCTTTATCAGGATCTTACTCAGTTTGTGACTCTGCTGAAAACTGATTTCTAAGAATTAATCTGATACATGCTCTTACCTACTTTTCTCTTGTTTAATGCTTAGTTTAAGTACGACATTCATTTTAATTCTGTCAGGCTCTCTGGAACATACTACCACACGACAAATGAAAAGTTTCAAGTCGTTTGTTTTATTCTTTTGGTCTCCCCCATTTAAAAGTATTTAACTTTTGGGTGTATTCCTTGTTTTTTAAAAAAGTCTCTACGTTGAGGATCTGCTTTTTAATCTCATGTCTGGCAAATACCCATTGGAGGAGAAACTGCCTCTTTAAGGTACAGAGAAGGTACACGACAGTGAACCAAACCGCCTCCCAAGCTTTGGATTGCTCTTTTAAAAGGCCGGCACAGTTTTGGCGAAAATAAAGACCACTGCCCTCCCCGCAGGTCCCGAAGCCGAGAATGACAGAGGGTCACCGGGGTTAAGAGAGCACCAGAGCGGCGTCCCTGAAGGATGACAGTTCTGTTTTTCCGCTCACAGGGGCTCGGCGGCAGGGGCACCAACAACGCGTCTGCCCTTCCCCTCAGCAACCACCTCCCTAAGTTATAAGTGGACACAGACTTACCGTGATGGCCTGAAGTCTTTCCTTCACCAGCTCGGCTTCTTCCATTCTGGAAGTCAAGGGCAGGCAGACGGGGGCAGGAAGTCCAAAGCTACCATAAAGCAGGAGCCTGCCGGGGGAGAGGCGAGGGGTGACAGCGGAGAAGGCTCTTTGCGCCGGTGGAGGAAGGCAGGAATCCCCGAGGCGGCAGGAGCGTCTCTGAGCAGATGTCCGGAGCAGGCCAGACAGACACATGTAATGAGAGTGTGCTGGGGAGGCAGACCCTGAGGCTGCTGGCGAGAGCTGACTGACAAGTTTGAACGGCAGCCGCACCAGCCCTTTTCCTTCAGGAGCTGCCAGCTCTTTGTTGTAATGTGCACAGTTAGCAAGGCACATTTTCGTATTAACTGTTCCTTACCCAACTCATTATTTTCCAGGAGTAGCACGGGGAGCCCAGGAGCTGAGGGTGTCATCAGCCTCCGCTCTGGCGACAGGCAGCCATCTGTGGCTGTGTGTGTGGTTTGTGTGTGTTTGTACAAAGTTTACCTGCACCCTCCTCCCGAGTTTCCAGAGACAGAGCCTCACTTGGACTGACTGGGTCAAGCCACTCGCTTGCCTTTCTTCCTCTGACTGGCTTCAGACAATAAGAATAAATGCCGTGGTTATTTTAGAACCGAGGATGGGGGTAAATTTACTTCAGGCCGTCCTTTCCTCTCCCTCCTCCTCCTACCTGAGCAGTTGCTTTCAAACTTTGGAATCTTGAGGTCAGGGAGAAATCAAAGGTGTTAACGTGTCGATCTTGGCCCACTGCACAGCGTTGGGTGCCATTTAAACGTCAAGTATCACCGTTGGTTATCTCTTGTCTTGGATTTTCACGGGATGCTGTTCTTTCTTGGCCCTTATTCAGACATGACACTCTCGGCTTTCAGGGAGGTGCCCATTTTGACCTCACCAGTGGTGCAAGAGAAAGGAGCGAGCCTTTGAAAGTGTGACCAGACATTCTGTAATTCATGTGGTCTGACATGTATGGGTGTTCCCTTGCCCTTTAGAAAAAGAAAGCCAAGCCCGGTGAAACTCTTAGCAGAGGCTGGAAGCTTTACCATTGATTTTGTTTTCTTTCCCCTGTGATTTCCTTCATTAAATTTTGGTGCAGTAAACCATAATTACCATCTACCTGGTTGTTATGTGTTTGGATGTTATCAAGCACCTTTGGATCAGCATTCAGCTGAACGGGTTAAAAGGACAAGCCAAACAGTGACCATATGGTTTAATTTCCTTCACACTGTTGATCGTAATAATAATATTTGTTGAGTACTGTCTATAGACAAATACCCCACATACTATTTACCATACAAGGTGCTGGGAGATAGATGCTATTATTCTTATTTTACAAATGAGGAAACTGAGGCTCAGAGCTGTAATTTGCCACCTAGAGAATAATGGCAAGCCCAGGATTGGCTGACTGACTTTATAATAGCCATTCATCAAGGCCTACCCAAGAAATGGGGCAAGGGAAGACACAGGCTGAAGACTAAATCAGTCTTTATGAGAAGAGTTGGACCCCTAGCCTCCTCTTCCCTCTAGCTTCCAGAACACTTACATCTGGAAGCAAACTCGTTAGGCAAAACTCCTTGGGACTCTCTATAGTAATTTAGTGGCCCTAGAGAGAAAAGATTTTTCCATATGGTCACGTGGAGCTACCCAACCACAGAGTGAAACCCATCAATGTCGTGAGTCTGAAATCATACTTGAGAATAGTTTGTCTTTGTTCATACATGCTCAAAAGAGATGGTTTGGGAAACTAGAGAATTGGAGAATTGGTTAGGCAGGGGCCAAGTTTGGTTACTTTTGGATGGATACTCACGCTTAAAAAAAAAAAATCGAACTTTCAGAATTTTTTATTTTGTTTATGTAGGTCCTGGATGAAATTAAACACAAGAGATAAGTAGTGATAAATATCTCAGCCAGAAGTGCATATTTGGAGCCCAGAACAGACTGGCACTTATCCAATTATTAGTTTGGATCCTTTCCTAAAAACAATTTACCCCTCAAATCTCATTTCTGCTGTGGGAAAACCCAAAGGTGTTCTAGCATAGGGGAGGATTCGATAAAATAAGACCAGGGAATTTAGGAGGGAGCCGAGTTGTGACAACTATTGGTATCATCATGGTTTATTCATTTATTTAGTTGATAATACTCATAATTGCTAATATTTTAAAGGCATATGTTACTCATTTATTCTGCACATACTTATTGAGTACCTATGATGTGTCACACTCTGTGCTAGGTGTCTGGGAAACAAGCATGAGCAAAATTCCTGCTCTCTGGGACTTCTCTTCTGGTAGGCAATGAAAGATAAACATAATAAGCAAGCAAAATAGAGTCGGTGAGAAGATGATTCTGTTAGTTGGAGTCTTCTGAGTAAACAATCGGCAAGATGGTTTAAAAGTATTAGATTTTATTAAGAGAATGACTCTAGGAGAGGAGATAGGTGAGGTAGGCAAAGAGGGCCGCAGCCGGGAATCTGGGAGAGTGGTCAGACCGTGGAGCAAGTCTGGCTCAAGTGAGGGAGAGAGGAAGAGGAAGCAGCGTGGGAACAGCCTGAGCGTCAGTGCAGCCGCAGTCAGACTGGCGAGGCCGTCAGAAAGTCCTGCAGCCAGGGCGTCTGGGTGGCTCAGTCAGTTAAACGGCCAGTTCTTGATTTCAGCTCAGGTCATGGTCTCAGGATCGTGAGATTGAGCCCCATGTCGGGCTCCACGCTCAGCGCCCAGTCTGCTTGAGTTTCTCTCTCCCTCTCTCTCTCTGTCCCTCCCCCTGATGGCATGCATGCTTTCCCTCTCTCTCTCTAAAATAAGTAAGTAAATAAATAAAATAAAAAATTTTAATTACTTGTCAGAGAGAGAGAGAGAGAGAGAGAGAGCGCATAAGAAGGCAGAGTGGCAAGCAGAGGGAGAAGCGGGCTCCAAGCTGAGCAAGGAGCCCTATGCAAGACTTGATCCCAGGACTCTGGGATCATGATCTGAGCCAAAGGCAGATGCTTAGCTGACTGAGCCACCCAGGTGTCCCTAAAAAAAAAAAAAAAAAAATCTTAAAAAAAAAAAAAACTGGACCTAAAGTCATCTACCAGAGAGGGCCCATGTCTGCCAGGAATGAGCCTATTATAGCATTTCTGCCGTACTTACCCACTGGCTGGGAGTAGCCCCTGAGAGGCAGGGTCCTGAGGCAAAGGCAGGGATGGATTTCGGGGTGCAACTGCTGGGACCCTTTATCAGCTATGCTCCTGTAGCTGGATGTGTGGGCAGCACATTTTTATGACAGCCACAGTGATAAATGCAATGGAAAGAAAACAGAGCAAGGGAGAAGAATAAAGATTGCTAACTGGTGGCAGGTTGCAATTTGCAATTTAGAATGAAAAGGGAGCATTTGGATAAAGCCTTGAAGGAGGGGTAGGAGTTAGACACGAGTATTCCAGTGGGAAGAACGTAGCAGGGAAAGTCTGTGCAAAGGTCCTAAGATGGACTTTCTCTGGCCTGTTTTAGGAACAAGGCCACGGTGGTTTGACAGGAAGCACTGCAGGGAATGGTAACAGAGGTGGAAATGTAACAGGTCTCAATCCGTATAGGGTCTTACGGAACCCTGTAAGGACTTTGTTTTTATTCAGTGTGGTGTGAGGAGCCACTAAGAGATTTTGAACGGAGAAATGGCGTGACCTGGTTGTTTTGCAAGGATGGAAGTAGGGAGACTGGGGAGGATGCTATTACTGTAATCCAGTTGGGAAATGATGGCGGCTTGAGCCAAGGTGATAGCAATGAGGGTATTTATTGGGAATTGGTTGAACTGTGAGTATATTTTAAAGTAGAGCCAACAGAATTTCCTGACATTGGCTATTGATTTTGAGAGAAAGATAAGATTCATGATAACTCTATATGAATCTTGAACTGAGCAAACGGAATTTGCCATCAATTGAAATAGGGAAGTGGTGACATAGTTTTCTTTTGACAGAGAAGGCAGATACCAAGAGCTCAGTTTTGGACAATTAGTTATCACATGGAGATATTGAGGAGAAATTGGATATATGAGTTTGGAGTTCAGGAAAGAAGCTTCAGCTAGATTTATAAAATACATTATTATATCTCTGTAAGTCAGTAGGATCACAAAATATCTAGAACTGTAGTTCACAATGCAGCAGAATCTAGTGAGCTAGCATTCATTAAGTGTTAACTAAATATTCATGACAAAATTTGGTTTCTGTAAAACAGAGATAGAATAGAACTTATCTGCTCCCAGATACCTTGTTAAACTAATTTTACTGAAGATTTTGTTGTTTACCAAGCAATGTAAATGAACATGGCAAGAGTTAGAAGTTAAAAATCAATGACTTGACCTTATGTTAGGAGGTAAGGGATACGACAGATTCTGAGACAGTGCCCTTTCTTAAAATGAATTCACTGTCTCATTGGAGAGGTAAGACATATGTTAGAAACAATTAGGGGACAAAGAATAGTAAACCAGCTGTCATTGTATTGTGATAAAACAAAGTCCTAACTATTGCACTATTTGGAACCACGAGAGTATAGCATAGTGAGTAACGGTAATGTGGGGCACAAGTAGTAAGTGTGAAATGAGTTGAAGAAGATAAAGATTAATGTAAGTTGCAGAAAAGCCACTGCAGAGGGAAAGCAGAACCTAAAAGCCATTTCTAAGGGTGAGAGGGAGGAAAACATAATGTGATAGAGGATCAGAAAGAAGACGGTCTTACCTGGGGCAGAGAGGAGAAATTAGAAAGACTGATGGAAATATACATCCATACCTAGAATTTGATATTTGGGAAAAATGGACTAGGGAAGTGGCAGACGAAAAATCCAATTCATATTTTAGGAAAACAAAGCTGTTGACTCTTCAGAACATATAGGAAGAGGAAAAGATTAGGTAGGAAAGTAGGAGATATGAAATGTAAGTGCCTGTGGAAAGAGTCTAAACATTTGCCAGTGTTCTGAAGAAGGAAAGTTCCCAGGCTTCTGCCTGTCTTTCAGAAGGTCTGAATCCGGAGGCCAAGACATAGGACAAAGCAAGTCCTAAGGTGCTAATTTAAATATTTAAAAGGTGCTAATTTAAATATTAAAAAACCCCAAAGTGACAGCAATGGGAATGATTTATAAGGGAGGAAGCCAAAAAACATTCCAGTGAGCCTTAAATTAGAGAGAAGAATGAGAATTTGTAGGTTCCAAATTAAATACAAAAGGGAAGCTTAGATTAGAGATTTTGGATTGAAAACCACAGAGAATTAAAATCCAAATAAGGAAGTAAATATTTCTTGGATGTGTATGTGAAAAGACTTTTCTAGACCTTTTTTGAACCAAGTGTTCACCCCTGACTCTTTTTTCTCTCTCTCTCATTCTTTTCTCTTTTCTTTCTTTATGAAGTCTCAGACTTCTGAAGGCCAGAAGTGGTACCGACCTAAGGACAGGGAATTTCCTTTTTCCTACTATGTCTCTGAAAGAATTAAAAAAAAAAATTCTGACCCTCACATTTATTAGTACTAATCAGGCCATCTCCTTTTTTTTCTTTCTTTTCTTTTCCTTTTCTTTTCTCCTTTCCTTTCCTTTCTTTTAAAATTTATTTATTTATTTGAGACAGAGATGAGGAGGCACAGAGGGAGAGAGAGAATCCCACACAGACTCCCAGCTGAGTGGGGAGCTCACAACCCTGAGATCATGACCTGAGCCCAAACTAGGTGTCCCCAGGCCATCTCAATTCTTACCTTTGACTGTTACTCTGCCACATGACTGGGCAACATGGGCTTTTTTTGCATCCTTCCCTTCTCTAGTAGACCCCTGGATGGGATTTAGTTGCTATCCACATGTAACAAACAGGTATGTGAATAGGGTGACTGAATAAATTACAAGAGATTCCTGATCATGAGTTATTGTCATCGTAGAGTACTCTGGATAGTTGGGTTGGCAATCTAGTGGTGTCTTTGTTAGGTAATGTGAGCTCTACAGTTTAGAGGAAAAGTGGAGAAAATGCAATAGGCTTCAAGACAGTCTGTATCACAGATGCTCATTGTACTCGAACCATCAACAACTTTGAACAGACTTGTTCCTCCCTCCTATCTTCCCTGGGCCTCTGGGGCACCTCACTCTCTTGATTTTACTCTTACCTCACCAGCATCTCTTTCTTAGCCTTCTTTGCTCCTTCCTTCTCTTTTCCACTTGACATTGGTGTGTACCAGGGCTCAGTTGTTGGTGCCCTTTTGTCCTACATTCATCTCTACTCACCCCCCAGGGATCTCATTTAGTCTCATCTTAATGCTGTTCAGATGCCTGAACTCTCAATTTATTGAATCTCCAGTGTAGACTTCTTTTCTATCCTAGGGTCTTAGGCTGTTACCTCTGCCTGGAACTCACTTCCCCAAGGTATCTATATGGCTCACTGCCTCCTGTTTTTCAGGTCTTTGCCAAGGTATTACCTTCTGAGTAAGGCCTCCCTCACATTATACCTCTCTCTGATTCTACCGATTTCCCTCACCTTGTTCTATTTGTTGGCATAGCTCTTATCATCTTCTGCAATACTATATATTGCACTCTTTTGTTTGTTTGCTTATTGCCTGTCTTCTTTCACTAGAGTGTAACTTCCAGATAGTGAAAGTTCTGCCTGTATTTGAAGCGCTTACAACAGTCCTGGTACCTAGTGAACACTCAACAAATAATTGTCGAGTGATGATTATGATGACCTAAATGGTCATTTGCTTGTGTCAGGTGCTTTATCATCCGCTTAATGGGTTTGGAAATCAGCCCTCAACAAGATTAAATAACCTACCAAGGGGTTGTGTATCCAGTAAGCAGTGAAACCAGGATTTAATTCCGAGTGTCTAGCCCCAAAGCTTCATCTCAGTCCACCATGTCATCCTACCTTTATTTTTCCTTAGTTGTGGTAGACCCTATGGCACAAGACCCTATGGAATTCTTTCAGTGCTTTCACGTTTGCTGTGGCACAAGGTTTAAGCGTGCATATCATTACATGTCTAGAATAATGCATTCTGTGTGCCAAGCAAATTCGATAATTTTGACGATTTGTGGAATTGATTTTTAAGACTGGGCATAGTCTATAACCATTTTTCCTTGGGAGTTTGTCTAAAGACGTACTATGACTTTTCTGCAAGCGAAGTATTGCAGACATACATCAGTGCAAACAAAATTCTCCTAACAGATGGTAGAAGAGTGTGTGCTTAAGCATGTTGCTTTCTCTTTGAACAGCACGCAGCTCTTTCAGATTGAGACTCCTAGAATTCAAACAACTGATTTAGTGGAAAGAATATTTACCGTGTCCAATTGTTGAACTTTTGGGAATAAAGGAGGCAGCTGTTTTCTGAACATGGCCTCAAGTTACCCAGTAGCCTATCAAAAATAGCCACAGATAAAAAAAAAAAAAATAACCTGTTAACAAACTAAACATATGTAGCAAAATAATCCCTCCAAGTTCCCACCAAACACAAAGAAATGTTTTGGAATTTATTTCCCCTCTCATAGGCATGTAACATGAGAAGTTATTATTTAGCTAAGTATTTGGGATCTTTTCATTTTCTCTGCCTCAGTTTACAAATGGACATGAAAATAATGGGTATCATGCAAAGTATTAGCATCGCTGTAAACCAGGGAAAAGCAAGAGACTAAAGAGTCTGTAATTATCATCCCACCAAGATCACAGCCTGTAGATGCCCCAGTACAATGAGTTCTCTGCCGATTTACCACTCCCATGTATAAATCTTGCGGTACACAGGCCTTTGTGCAGTGTGTACCATAGTGCGGATGAAAAGGATCACTTGGGTTGAACTTTAAATGTTGTTTTGAGTCAGAGCCTTTGGTGAGGACCGCTGGCCTTATTCACTTTCCTTCCTTTGTTCACAGTGTAAGGAAGCAGCCCTTCCCTCAGCATTGTTTTCAGGTTGGGGTGTTTTAAAAAATGCTGTTCCACTGTAATACCTTCCCTTGATGCTTTCACTTGTAGCCAGTGGGTTCAATGGAATGTTTAAAATATTTGGACCTAGAAATGTTCCTGAAGTCAAAACTATCTTGAAAAGTGTCCATAATATGTGCTAGCATACGCAAAACTGGATGTCTAAATGGTCCAGGGTGCTTCTGTGTGTACTCAGCTGCTTTTTGAACTTGAAAAGCTTGAACTTTCTTTGCTTTTTGTTTTGAAAAATTGTTTTTTTCTTTTTCTCTTACAGTTTGGGATTTTACTTTAAAGAGTAACCGATTGTAAGCTTTAGCATTTGGGTACTTGGAAATTTTTGCCCTAGATTTGCACAAAGAAATATTAAGTGGAGTTCCTTCAGTTCACTGAAAATTTGCATTTTTCTCTTTACTTCCTCCATAAGTTTCAATGTCAGGTTTTGTTGGTATAACAGAATATATACCTTTATATCTGTATTGGGGTCATAAATGCAAAGAGAGAAGTTGAAATTGATCATCGAGGGGGCTATCTGCCCCAGAAAGAAGTCATTGACTCAGTTCAACTAGACTCCCACATTTAGACATGGCTATTTCTGGTTGTAGTATTTAGATCTCAAATACCTGTATCCCCTAAGAGGTTTCAAAGAACCGCTTGGTCATCATAGGAATGCAATCTGGAAATTGGATATGGAATTGTAGAGCAGTGTCCCTACTAATTGGAGGCTCGGCTATTCTGGTTTCTGAGTGCTTGGTCATCTATCCATATATCACACACTGGTTAAACATCTACCGACTATGTAAGCAGCATCGTGCTATGTGCTAGAGACAGATGAATAAGACAATGAACTCTTTTTAGTGGAAAAGACAGGATGTAAACAGAAGACAAGTAAACACTCTGTGAAAAGTGCTAGGTCACCAAAGTCATTCAGGGCAGAGGGGAGGCCAGAGTTCAGCCAAGTAGTTCTAGCAGATGGGCCAGCTGAGCCGCGTGTTTTACATTTGAACAATTAGGAGTTAATGAACCCAAAGATCGAGTCAGGGTAGTGGGGGAGAAGCAAAATACAAGTTATACAATCACAGCTCCTGATTTTCTAGATGGTCAGAGACAAACAATAATCTCCTCAGATGCAAATTCCTTAAGGGATAATGGCGTGACATACTTGACAAATTGTCTATATACAAGTTTGTACCTTTATTATACATGGTATCTGGCGTTCAAAGACTATACATATTCATATGTATACACGTATTATAAATGAATTTGTCTGTGTTATTCATTAATGATCCTTAACTAATTTGCATACATCAAAATCTTAATTCTCTGCCATTAGAAAGTGAATAAATGTAGATGGTTTTGGAATCAGAGAGACATGGTCTTATTGTTTAGCCTTTCCACTTACTGGGTGAGGGAAATTGGGAAAAATCACTTAATATCTTGGGGAGTCTGTTTCTTTGGGTGTAAACTGATATTAATAATAGTTTCCATAAGATTTTTTTTTAATTAAGGTTAAGTGAATCTTTAGGTAAAGTTGGTCATGGAGCATAATAACTACGTAATAAATAGCAACTAATTATTATTATTATCGTTATTTAATTATCTTATTGTGCAAGCCAAGTTCTTAGAAAGTCTATTAAATCTTGTAGGCACATTAGTAATTCTTTCCGTGCTTTCTCGTTTGCTGAATGCGTCTTTCTACACATATAACCCAAATAACCCAATATCGTAATTGACTTATTTAGGAGAAAGACCAAGATCTCATTCTTCTCTGTGAACCAAGAAGCTATCAGATGTGTTCATTTCCAACATGGGAAACTGAGGCAAGGATGGACCAACTGATTTGGGCAGGAATCCAGTTCATTAAATGGTAACATTCTCTCCAGCAGTCTTTCCATTAGACTGACTCTAGAAATCTGAGAAGGCTTGATCTGATTCTTTGTCATTATGGAAATATTCTATAAGCTTATCCAGTTAGGTTGTCTTCTAGGCAGAGAAGCCATCACTCTGAAAATTAGGGTGCAAGCCAGTTACATGAAAGTGGATTTACATGGCAAAGCAAGACATGAGCTAGCTGTCAGTGTGTCGGCCCACAGTCCACTTCACTATTACGAAGGAACGCTCTGTCTGAGGTTTTGTTCAGTGACAGATTGGATTCCAGACAATTGTAATTCTAGCTTGAAGATTTTTGGAAATAAGTGTTTCGAAAGATGCTGGCTCAAAGTTTACTTCTAAAATATTTAATGGATCGCTCTTTGGAGAGATGGCTGCTTTGTAAGGGCCGGTGATTATTGCATGCCTTAGAGAGATCTCTAAGAAGGAATCTAAACAAAACCAAACCAAAAAACCCAAACATTTTCACTTGGAAGTTGGACTCCGTTTTAGCATAGTACGAAAAAAATCTTTCTTATTTCATCATTGGATCCTCCCATCTCCCCTCGCCTCTCTTTTTGGTGAGATTCTAACTGTAGGAGTTAGATTGCTTCATGTGTGCCCAGGGCAAAGACTGAAAGAATTGCATTATACAGTCATGCGGTGCTGTGGGTGGGGTGGGAATTCAAGAGAACACCAAGTTCCAAGAATTACAGTTGCCACAAACAGATCTGTAGGAACTCCCTTAGAGCTAGAGGTTATTGAGTCTTTATTTCCTGCGAAATCTGAAGGTCGAGTATTGTGCAAATAGTGACAGAGATAGCTGCCACTTTACACCCACATCACTCCCCATTACCCTTCTTTAAAAAAAAAAATTCAGCAACAATATTACTCCTTTATATGTATCTAATTTATTTTATTTTTTTTGTATGTATCTAATTTAAAATCTCTCTCTTTTTTTAAAGATTTTATTTACTTATTTGGTAGAGAGAAAGAGATCACAAGTAGGCAGAGAGGCAGGCAGAGAAAGGGGGGAAGCAGGCTCCCTGCTGAGCAGAGAGTCCGATGTGGGGCTCCATCCCAGAACCCTGAGATCGTGATCTGAACTGAAGGCAGAGGCCTTAACCCACTGAGCCACCCAGGCGCCCCTAAAATCTCTTAATCTAAAAATATTTTCAGGAGAAATTTAAAAACAATTTAAATGAATGTTTCCTTCCTTTTAATTTTTAATTTTAAAATTTTTATTATTAAAGTATAGCTGACCTATAATGTTACATTATTTCAGTTGTACAACATAGTGATTCAACAGTTTTATACATTACTCAGTGCTCATCGCAATAAGTGTAGTCATCATCTGCCACCATACATTATTAAAATGTTATACTGACTATATTCCCTATGCTGTACTTTCCATCTTTGTGACTTATTTATTTTATAAGTGGAAGTTCATACGTCTTAATCCCCTTCACGTATTTCACCCACACCTCTGGCAACCACCAGTTTGTTCTCTACATTTTTGAGTTTGTTTCCGGTTTTTGTTTGTTTCTTTTGTTTTGTTTGTTAAATGAAATTCCAAAGGGCAGTCTCTGGTGTTCCTCATGGACCTTGGAATTCTTAAAAATGAAATCCTAGGCCATTGTGGTACCACAATAGTAATCAGCCCTGTAAAGGCAGTCCTGAATAGGCAAAGAACCATAATTCAGTTGGAAAAGAAAGGTCAAGTCAGATGACTATCTCTGGTTAATTTTGTTCAAAGCTTTATTAAACTTACTATAGTTGGTCCATTTGACATTTGATTTTTATCAAGCTCTATTCTTATCCCCCTCCTTTATTTATGCATCTTTTAGAAACTGATTAAATGAAATAAAAATCAGATCCTTTTAGGGTGTGGGGCAGATCTATTTTCCTTTCTTTGATTTTGTCAAATGTGTGTGTGTGAGGAAGCAAGAAAATGGATTTTATGAAGGCTTAATGGAGTAAATATTAGGTTTCCTGGAGCTATTGAAGGCAGTCTACTCACTTCTAACACAGCAGTGTAAACACTTTAATTTTTTTGTTGAGTTTTCTGTGACTGCTGGAACTTCTCTCCCTTCCCCCAAATCTACCAAGTACAGATACACATGCTGACAAATGGAATCCAAACAAATGGTATGTAATGGGTACACTGCAGGGGAAATGTACAGAGAGGCTCTTCTAGGCCATTACAAATGATAGCCCCCAAATGCCAAGTTATTTATAAAGAGGAGAAGCAATTACTTCTTAACATAGGGCTCAAAATAAAGAAGGGTTTGTCTACAAAAAAGAATGTAATGATTCAGTTCTGTGCATTTGTTTATTGATGATCACTTTTTCCCCTTACGTCTTGACATTCCACCAAAGCAAACTGTATGATCTTCCCCTTGGGAACCAACTCAGAGCTTAGCTTTATTTACAGGCTTCATTATATTAAAGAGCAAAATGTTCCAGCTGAATAGATATTACATGGCAGTCTGCTGACCTCTCTGTTTAGGAGAAATACTCAACTCCTACAGAGAAGTCCTAAATGTTAGCTGGTTCACAGTCAGTTTTTTTCCCCTTTATTTACTGTAGTCCAAACCACTGATTTCAGTTTCTTTCTCTTTTCTTATCTCTTCTTTTCCTCTTCCCTTCCCTTCCCTTTCTTTCCCTTCTCTTTCTCTTCCCTTCTCTCTTTCTCTTCCCTTCTCTCTTTCCCTTCCCTTCTCTCTTTCCCTTCCCTTTCTTTCTTTCTTTCTTTTTCTTTTCTTTTCCTTCCTTCTTTCCTTCCTCCCTTCCTCTCATTTGCTTGCTTTCTTTCTCTTTCTCTCTTTCTTTCTTTTCTTTCTTTTCTCTCTCTCTCTCTCTCATCAGTATGGTGTTTCTCTACTTCAGTTAAGATTCTGCAATAAACAAGGAAGAGCTTTGGCTGCTAAGTTGAGCTTTTAAATTTCTCACTTCCATTCACTTCACAGTCACCAAATTCACATCACAGCAGAGTTACCTTGACAAGAGAATAATGGTAGAGTGCAAGGTAGAAGGAGGTCTGGGATCTACTAATCTTTGAGAATGCTGTGATATGAGGTATTTGCATGTGGGTTCTTAGGGGAAATAGGGAGATAAATGAGGAATCAATTCTTTGGTCTGGGACTCTAGAAAGTACTAGAAACACCCTGAGTAATCAGGAAACTCACTTTGGCAAAGGAAACTGTTGAAAAAACTTGTACTTCAGTTTAGGAGGCTGATTACTTATCAGGGAGAAGAAAGTTTGGGTTTATGACCTAACTGTCTTGGACTTGAATGAGAAGAAACTTGATCTCAGGTCTTGAGTAAGAACTATAAAAACCAAGAGTATAGTGCCATTAGGGGCCCAATAAGAGCCTCTAAAGAGCAGGGAGGAGAGGAGCTGCTCTATAGAAGAGACCACCAGAGAAGAGCAGAAAATTCCAACAAAGGACTTGGAGTGTGTGAGCCCCTTCAGGTCAATGAGAATGAGCAAAGATTGGACTTTTAGGAATGGAGTACCCTTATAGACTTGCAGGTCGAGAGTCAAAGATTATTGCCACTGCTACTATATCCTGCTATATCCCTGCTCTCTGGGACTGATGTGGCTGGGGAAGAGCTCGCAGCACACAATGGCTTTTCCAATATCAAAATGTAAATTCAGCACCCTACAGATTTTTTTTTTAACTTGGATTTCTCTAAAATCACTTTGATAAGGTGTTGAAATAATAGCTGAGAGTCTTTGTTTCCCACAAAAATATCATGCTATTTTGTGACCTTTTTCTCTTCATAGATCTTGGTTCTTTCTGCGAAACCAAGGAGTGATAATACATTTGGAGCTTGTAGTCAACATTCTAGCAACCTGTATAATTAATTCCATATCATGGCCAGTTTTATTATTTTTTCTTTTTATTAACTGTTTCCTTACTCCCTGAACAAAACCACCTTATCCCTCTCCTCCTTTTAACCTTGGAATTGTAATTCTTGGTAAAATAGAACTAAATGAGTTTAAGTATGTTTACTAATCTACCACCCCTCAAAGTGTTTAGGTCAATCTGAATGGTATATGTAGTGGTGAAAACACTTCCCATAGTCTAAATGGAATGTGAGCTTCAGCATTCATGCCTTACTGAAGGGTCAACTCATGTGACAAATGATCCTTTCCCTAAAGAACTAGATTGAAATCAGTAGGCCCGTTGTGGGAATCACATTCCACATTATCACCTGTGTGCCAGTTGGTGTTGTGGTGGTGCCTATGCGTTTAGTTGGAAAGGATGAATCACTTGGAGTGACAAAGAAAATCTTGATTTCACACATGTTGCAGGGATCAAATGATAACTGAAAGTCTCTTGAGATCTAAAGCCCTGCTCATAGCGTGAACCTTTTTCAGTGCCATCCGCCTTAAAGAAATGATTGCTGTGGCATTGTTGAATTCCTGTGTTCCACCACTATCGGGTGTCTATTTACCATGAACCAAGCACTGTGCATAGAGTTGGCGGTAGGGTTCTGAGCTGCATGCACGCTGGTTTTGCTCTCTTGGGCCTTAGATTTCAGTAGTGGAAAACAGACGCGAGAAAAGCAGACACATAAGCACAGTTTTAGCTAGTGGTAGGTGCAACAGAGAACACAAAGCAGGATTTTCAGTGGAGTTACTGGTTGGGGGGTTGTGGTGGTAGGTGGTGAGCTATTTTAGATTGAGCAGTCGAGGAAGGCCTCTCCGAGAGTTTATTTCTTTTTTAGAATTACAATAAATATTTCGTGACTAGGGAAAACTGACTCTGGGTAATGGGTAATACTTGTTAAAAAAAAAAATGCCTCATGACTTTAATAGATGGAATTCAGCTCTGAGCAAGCATAGAGACAGACTAGATTTTTTTTCTCACCAATGAAAAGTGACTTTGCTTTTAGGAATTCTGTATATTTAAACCTATCCCAACAATGTTGGCATGCGAATTGTATCTTTTTGATGCCTTTCCAAAGAAGTTACCAAACAAATTATCTTGGTCTTTTCAGAACTTCCCTATGTGAAAACAGAAGTAATTTGGCTAATTCCTAACTTTGGTAGATCCACCCGCCCCCTCAGAAAATGTATCCCACCCAATATCCTCATTGTTAAGCCAACTTGCTTGACCTTCCTTCTTTATGCATTTGGACCAGCTACCTGGGTAATTGGATTTTGGGGCAAATCTTTCAAGAGTGATAGGTTCTACTTGATCGATAGTGAGGTGTTATGTCCCAGTTGGAGATGCCTTGTCTTGTTGGTGGGTATCAGTCAAGTATTGTCCTCATGGCCCCTCCTGTGATACTTTAGGAGACGTTAGGGAGAGGAGCTAAGGACATTTCCTCTCTGAAGAGAGCCTTTCTGGATTCACAGAGCTAATTTTCCTCTCGTGTGGCACTGTAGTCCATACTACTGTTATTATACCACTTAATAAATTGTAATTTCAAATGTATTTGGAGATCTGTATGTCCCAAACATGAGATCTACAAGTTCAGAAAGTGTTTTAATCATCTGGTAGTAAATTCTTATTTCATTCTTTTTGTTTTGTTTTGTTTTTCTTTTTGTTTTAGAGAGAGCGAGAGAGAGTAGGGGATGGGGGAAGGAGCAGAGGAAGAGAGAGAATTATCAGTAGGCTCTAGGCCTAAGCAGAGGCCACCATGGGGTTTGATCCCATGACCCTGAGACCATGACCTGAGTCAAAATGAAGAGGCAGATGCTTAATCAGCTGAGCCACCCAGCTGCCCCAATTCTCGTTTAATTCTTAGTGTCTAATGTATAAAATATATTTTTAGAGAATTTTACTTATGGGCTTATGAAGGCCATTTGATGACATTGGGCCTGATTCTTTTATAAAAGGTGGTGATTCAGCAGTTCTTTTGCATTGGGCCTGAGTATTTGGGTGGAAATGTAGCCACCCCTGCAATGTTACTGTGTCTCTATGGAAGAGCAGATTTTACCCAAAGACAGGAATATTTGTCAATGAAGAAGTGTGGGGTAGGAGAGAAGGAAGGAGGGAACACATACTTCTCTTGAACACATGTCTCTTCTTTCTAATTTGCCTGGCCTGCAAGGGCATAAATGTGGGGTGCTGGAGCCTGCCCCTTAATATTTGTTGGAATCTCTCACCGCCTCTCTTTACATTCCTGAAGTTTTATGATTATTAAGCAGTTATTATGTGCCAGCTACTTTAATAAGCACCATGGCTTTTTCACCTGGCTTAAGTCTTACAAAAGCACAATAAGATAGATATTGTTGTTATTTCCATTGGGAATGGAGACCAAGAGCTGTAAGGAGACTTTGCACCGAGTCACACACACACAGTCTGCCACAGAGTGAAGACTGAATGCTTTTCTTCTTGAATTTAGAAACTGAACTCTAAACACTGCACTCTGAACACCCTCCTAGGTTAGCTAGTTCATTCTGTGCATACTTCTGCTGGGAAGGCCTGGGCAACTTTGGGGAATGAGTCCCAACACAGGGATGGAACGGATTTAAGAGGCACCATGGTGGAGGGTTAACAGCAGGGCTCAGGTCAAATTTCAGGAAAGATAAAGCTTCTTTCAATGTTTTCCAAATTCTTCTTTCCTGTAGTCTATTTTAATGCTGTCCTGCAGCTGTCCAAAGCTCACCCAAACTCACGAGAAGCTTCTTTTTTTTTTTAAATGGTTATATTGAGACATGATTTGCATACCATACAATGACCCACAAAAGTGGCTTTTTAGTAGATTTAGAGTTGTGCATTCATAATGACAGTCATTTTTAGAACATATTTATTATTCCAAAAAAGAAACGCACACCCCTTAGCCTCTCTGTACTCACAGCACTAGGCAACCGCTAATCTATTTTCTGTCTCTAGGTTTGTCTATTCTGAACATTTCATATAAATGGAATCATACAATATACAGCTTTTTGTTTCTGACTTCTTTTATTCTGTGTAATGTTGTTTATTTTTAAAGATTTTATTTGAGGGAGAGAACACATGAGTGGGGATAGGGACTGAGAGAGGGGGAGAAGCAGATTCCCTGCTTAGTGCAGAGCCTGATGGAGCTCGAGGGGGCTCGATCCCAGGACTCTGAGATCACAGCCTGAGCTGAAGTCAGACACTTAAGCAACTTTGCCACCCAGGTGCCCCTTCAGTGTAATGTTTTTAAGGTTCATCCAAGTTGTAGCATATATCAGAACTTCAGATCTTTTCATGGCCAAGTCATAGTCCACTGTTTGCATATACTATATCGTATTTATCTATTTATCAGTTGATGGACACTTGGTCATTTCTACTTCTTGGCCCTTATGAATAATGCTGATGTGAACATCACTCCTAGTTTCTTATTCCATTGTTTCATTTCTCTACTCATAACTTGCACTTGCTCAAATCTAAGTTCAGAGACAGGAGAATATTAGAACGGTCTAATTTTCAGAATTCATACTGACGTGTAGATGACTGATGTGCTACATGCATTTCGGGAGAGAATTGTTAGAACTCAAATGAAATTCAAACTGGTGAAATAACTGCAGATAGTTCTTTGTGAGAAATGAAGCCTTCCCAGTACCGTTTTTCTGACACTGGCTGCCCCCTTGTCATTGTTTTCTCTCTACACCCCCCAAATTCCTAAAGAAGCAATGTTGCAGTCACTTCTGAAAAGCTGTTGATCCTTTCAGCACTTGTGTGTTTAGCTCCCTTTTCATTTTCTTCTGGTTACATTATATTTTCTTTCTCTATAGTAATTTTTCTTGGGTAAATAAAAAGATTGTCACTCTGAATTTTGTCATTACTCATAACTGCATAAATGTCTTAATGCATAAATGCATACATAAATACCTTCATAATCTCTTCCTACTCTGACAACCACTTTCTATCTTGTAGCTCCCTCCTTCTAGAATCATGATTCCAACAATTTGATCCCACACAGATTTCCAACCCACTGATCCTACTACCTTGTCACTGTCACCTTGCTGACGTCCTCTTTTCCATCTTGACCAAACTTAAATTCCATTTGCAGTCAGTATAGTCATTCCCTTGCATTTACTCCCAATTTCCTTGCCTGTTTTGGCATCGGTGTTATTCCTTGCTCAAGTCACTAATTCTCTCTCTCATCTACTACACACCTATGGTAATGAATCTTCACAGAACTACATGAAAACAGACAACTGTGCCTGACTGTATAATTGTCCAAATTTATCCCACTGTAAATTAGTGACTACCTTCAGGTGAGCCTCTAAAGCTTTATGCCTTATCCTTAACGCTGCCTGGAAATTATGTTTATTCTCTTGATTTTCCCACATTACTAGTTATTTTTTTCACATTTCTCCTCAAACTTCAAATACCTCCTCCATCATCCTTAATAACAACTGAAAGATAATTCTCCACCTACATCCATGCTTTCTTACCTACTGAAGGTCTTCAACCCAGCAATTCTCCCCTTTCTCTCCTGCTTCATCAATTTTTCACTTTCTTGAAACTTTATTTTCAATATACAAATACACAATTTCCTACCTTAAAATGAATAATGGCAATCAGAGCTTTTTACTGACTCTACAATCCCTGTCAGTCACTACTCCATTTTTTGGTTTTCTCTCACAGCAAAAGTCTTTGAAGCAGTTGCCTTTATCCTTTTTCCTTGTTGAAATCTCCACTAGAACAGGCAATCCACATCTCTCACAATACATCCAAAATGGAGCATCCGATCTTCACCCCCGCAGTATTTCTTCATTTGTCTCCATCTTGATTGATGGCAAAACCACCCTTTAACTGCTCAGAGCCAAATTCTTAGAGCGATCCTTCTTCATCTTCTCTTTCTCTCTAGCCCCACATCCAATTAGTCAGAAAATCTCATTTGCTTTGCCTTTAAACTGTGTGCTTTATCTGATCAATTGTCATCTCTACCATTAGTACCCCGGTGAAAGCCCACAATTGTCTCTCTCACCTCTAATTAGTCTCCCTCCATCCTTGCTCCTTACCATTTGTTTCAATAAGGATTGATTCTTGTAAGGCATAAGTCAGATCATGTCAGTCCTCTGCATAAAACTCTCAATTTAAAAGCCAAAATACTAACAATGGCTTACAAATTCCTGTATGAATTGAGCCCCTATTCATTTCTGACCTCATCTTCTATTATACCTTCCCTCCTACTCACACAAGCTGATGTGTACCCCCTCAGGGCCTTTGCATAGGCCACTTCCTGGAATTCTCTTTCCCTGGATACACAAAAAACTAGCTCCCTCACTTGCCATAAACCTTTTAGAACATCCCTTTCTCAATGAGGTACACTAGGCCACCTTATTTAAAATTGTATAGCATCTCTGCCCTGATCTTCTTACTTTTTCTGTTTTTGCACGGTGTTTGCCACCTTCTAATACACTATGTAATTTCTTTCTTTCTTTCTTTCTTTCTTTCTTTCTTTCTTTCTTTCTTTCTTTCTTTCTTTCTTTCTTTCTTTCTTAAAGATTTTATTTATTCATTTTTTAACAGAGAGAGAACACAAGCAGGCAGAGAGGCAGGCAGAGGCAGAGAGAGGAGCAGGCTCCCTGTGGAGCAAGGAGCCGGATGTGGGACTCGATCCCAAGACGCTGGGATCATGACCTGAGCCAAAGGCAGCTGCTCAACCAACTGAGCCACCCAGGCGTCCCTCTTTCTTTTTTTTAATGATTATTTTTTGTTGTCTGTTTTTCCTCACTAGAATGTAAGCTCCATGGAGTCTGAGATTTTTGTTTTATTCACAACCATTCAGTGCTGGCTAATAGTAGGTGCTCAATAAATATTTGATCACTGAATTGATCTGAGAAATTGAGAAATATATTGAATATCATCTATTAAATTTATTGATCAAATTGCTTTAGTGTGTGAGATATCAATTTTCTTTGAAAGTTTGGTACTAGAATCATATATTAAATCTGATGCTTGTTTTTAAAATATCCTTTATTAAAAAGAGAGATATATATATACACACCTATATTTGTTTGTGTGTATATATATGTATACTTTTATTTATCACCCCTATTGCTACCCTATCATATGTTTTTGTTGAAATGGTTGTTATTTTAAGAGTTTGCTATAGAAAAATCTTTGTTTTAGCCTACATTATATTTAAAAGCAGCATTCTTTTGGTAACTAAAACCTAAAATCATGCATTTACTCTAAAAAGAGAAGTTTGAAGGGGGTGATATGAGCTTCATGCCTTGGAATTTGGCATTGAAGTCTCCCCGGAATTCTCCAACTGCTGGAGACCTAGCTGAGAGCTAAGAATAGTGCAGAACGTAAACTCTATAGTAGCAACTGTGAGAGGAATTTTTAGAAGCAGTGTGAGACTATAGCATTGTCAGAGAGTTTGAGAAATGGCACTCTTTAATTGTCAAATTACATATTTTTAATTATGTATTTTACTGTCCTCAGTTCAAATGGAAAGGCTTGTAGGACCCTGCATTCTGGTGTCATTAATTACCTCTCTTCATTCATGTCTTACTTAACATTATTAGGAAGGAACATAGAGCAAAGGTCTATATTTGGCAAAAGACACATGCTTATTGCCACATTTCATAGGAGTACCATCCAGGCTTCCCAGAAACGCATGTAACAATTTTATCTGACATTGTATTATAATTTGTTGAATTCGTTTTAGACTCAGGATCCTCATTTTTGCTTGCAAGCTTTCAGGGTTGGGTTCAAGGAAAGTCTAGGAGATTCGGGGAAGTACAGTGGTGTTGGTTTCGGTTTCCTTCTATTTGTCCTTCCAGCATTCTTATTTCCCTTTCAGGATCTTGCAACTTGTGTCCAGTTTGGTCATGGGGAATCCCACAGAACCCCCCATGTGCCCGGGCTCATTCTGGGTCCTATCCCTTTGCTAGAAACCTATTCTTAATTGGTTGATTACTGGCAGGAAAAAAAAAAGTAGTCTACATTTTTTCTTGTGAAATAAGGAAATTGGTCCAGATGATATCCAAGATCCCCTCCTGCTCTAAAGTCTTATGATTCTATGATTCTGTCTCTTTTCTGGGCAAAATGAAAACTACTGATTATAAACTTTCTTGAGACCATTGTCATCTTCCTCATGTTGTGGAATTACTCTTTTTGTTTTGTTGATCTCTCTCTCTCTTTTGTATTCTCGGAAATATTATCTGGACTTAAAATGGTATTCTGCTTATAGTACATTTCATAGAAGATAGGTCTGTCTCAGACCCAGTTTCTGTTTGGATTCAAGCCCACCTGAGACTGCTGGACAGTTTGGTGGCAAGGGGCACGACCCACTTTTGGTGAATGCATTGCTTTACGGCCAGCTTTGCTACGTGCTTCTCCACTCTCGGACTCAGCAGGGATCACTGAGTCCTCCATAGGACCACTTATTGAAAGGTGTAATATTACTGGTAATATTATGGTTTGACAGCCATGGACCTTGCAGGCGGCCCTTTGTGAGAGCGTACTATGGACTGGAAGTTATTGTCCATCCTGAAACCCAGAGGCCTCTGCTGAGATGAATTGTTGGCAAACTCTCCCTAAGATCCCTGACTATAAAGCATTCTAGAGAATGCAAAAGATTATAGTCATTACCCTGATGAAGAGCTGAGCTAATTTTGCCTGGATCTGACCCTCCGGTTCCAGGGAGTCTAGTTATTCCAACCCCGTCACTACGATGAAACCCACTCACGACAACGCATCAGGAGCGGACCCCAGCATTTCCTGTAGAGCTCACAGATATGTCCCTGGCATTTAAAACACCTTCTGAAACTCGGGGCCTTCTATTCTTTGTCAATCATCCTTGCTTTGTCGCTGGGCAGTTGCTGGAGCCAGAGGGGGAGGACAGAGCCCACCAGACACAGGAGTCTGCAGGGAGAGGCAGGGCAGGAGCCCCAGGGAGAGGCCAGGATAACAGGTGCCAGCAGCCGGGGCACAGGCAGGAGGATGTTCCCCAGCAGGGGGCTCGGGGAACACAGGCAGACTACCTGCAGAGCCAGCTCATTAAGTTTCCCGTTTTTTCCAGAGCTTCTTCTTTGTTTCTGTGTGACTGGCAGACACCCACAGTCACACTTGATTAGAGTATTACTTTCTTGGTTACCAAGGCAGTTTTATTATCGAAACCTGGTGAAATATTATAAAGGAAACTGTCATGATGTGCCACTTAAAGGGGCCCAATGAAGGAAAATAGATTCTTCAAAAGAGATGATTTAGATCGAGTTTTCTCAGTACTAATACGGCTGTCTTTGTGCTCCAGAATAGATTTTGGGGGGAGGATTTGGAATACTAGTTTTAAGGCACCTGGGTGCATCAGTGGGTTAAGGGTTAAGTGTCTGCCTTCAGGTCAGGTCATGATCTCAGGGTCCTGGGATCGAATTGGGGGGGCACCCATCGCATTGTCTCCCTGCTCAGCGGGGAGCCTGCTTCTCCTTCTCCTTCTGCCCCGCCCCCCCCCCGGGGGCTCTCTGTCTCTGTGTCTCAAATAAATAAATAAAATAAAATAAAAAGAATACCAGTTTGAGTCAGACAATGGTTTCAACACATGGATAAAAGTGGGGAGCCGGAGTTCATTAGGAATGAAATGATTTGGCAGGATCCGCTTAAGTCATAGCTATCAAAGGGCCTGGCATTTCCTGAGGAGAAGGAGCAAAGAGTTTGAAAAAATTCTCCCTGCTTCCTAAGAGTTAATACTCAGGAAGTGCCCTTTGTTGAAGTCATTCCTGCTACCTGAGGTGGTGAGTTTTAAAAAAATGAGCTTGCTTCAAAGGCAACATGGAGAGTATGGCGCTGTAATCTTGACTGCTCCCCGCTCCCCCAGATTTCTTTGAGGAGACTTGCCCTCTCCTAGACCCTTTCATGCTTCTGCAAGGCCAGCCGGGGGCACTGGGCACCCCGTGTGACACTGTCTTCAGGAGACATTCCTTGATGTACACCGATGTGTGGAACGGAACTTGAGTGAAGTCTGGAAGGCAGGACCAGCAAGGATTTGGATGTGAAAATATCAGCACAGAAAGCACATACAGCATAGCAATGGTACTTTATTCTTCGTGAAGGGATCCTGTCCCTCATGCTCCATGGCTAGGACTTTTTTTTTCTTTACAACCATTTCTCTTTTTAGTTTTTCTTCACTAAAGTTGTCTTGCCCTAACTTGCTCCCTCTATTAATAAAGACCTATTTATAACACGTAGAGCTTTGTCAGGATTGGAAATCCTGACTCATCCGTTCTCATTTTTAATAACGACCTAGGCTGAAGATGTGTCTCTTGACAAAGTACTCCTGGCAGTGCTCAGTTTTTGTTCTGGGGAAGAGAGAGTGACCAAATTTTATTTCTAAGGTGCTAGTAAGAGCTAGAAATTATTTTGGTAGCAATAATAGGCTTAGCCTATGTCTCTGAGATTTCCACCACTTGATATCCCTGTTCAGATGTAAAATGATAGTGAGAATAACACTCAGTGAGAACTTGCTAGCACCCCACACTGTACTTTCCTTGTATATATCGACACACTCAATTTTTACTTTAGGGTAAGTCCTATTAGCATCACCTCAAGGGAAGGGCTAAATGGTTAGTGATCTGGGTTCAATGCATGAAGCGAGATCAAAGGAGGGGAGGGGGACCTGGGTGGCTCAGTCGGTTGTGTCTGACTCTTGGTTTCCGCTCAGGTCATGACCTGGGGTTGTGAGACTGAGCCTCACGTCGGGACTCCGCACTCAGCACGGAGTCTGCTTGGGATGACCTCTCCCTCACCTTTTGCCTCTCCCTCCACTCGCTCTCTCAAATAAATAGATTAAAACTTAAAAAAAAAAAAAATGAAGGAGGGGTGATCGGTTCCAAACAGCATGTGGCAGGTGCTCTGTTGGATCCAGATGCCCTGGCATGAGGTTGTGTTCTGTAGACAATGGCGAAGCATGTGAGAATCTAAGAAGAAAAGCCGTGAAATGCAAGCATAGGGACACACTGTGGCGATGAGTATCATCGGGTCCAGTGTAGATGTCACTTCAGCAGTGGACAGCTGTTAGCTGGTGCAAGAACTTTGACAGTGAGCCCAATTATGGCGCCAGTGGACTTGTGTGCCTTTTTATTCTCTCCTTCCCCTAACATTTGGGGGGAAAAATGACCCTTGGATTGAATTGTGAAAGTCCTTGTTATTCTCAGACAATTCAGGATTAGGATGGAATGCCATTTTTAGGAGATGGATACTAGAGTTCCTGCTGGGGCTAATGCAGTTTCTAGCAACAAGTTGGGAAGGTAAAGGAGGTCTGACTGTATTTATGCTAGAAGCTGGAAGAAGGTCTTACATCTATGAATAGACATTTCCATGGGTCATTCCCTTGTCCAGAAATCTCCAGTGGGCTCCCACTGCATATGGTACTAACCTTCAATTCTTCATACCAGCTTCCAATGTTTTTCTAGTTGTTCTTTTGGGATCCAGTATAGGTCTTTTGTTGGATCTAAGAAGTCTCGTTTCTATTTCCTGAATATGCTGTGCTTCCTGATTTGAAGCTTTGCTCCTGATTTATTCTGTGGCCTTTTAAAGGAATATCTCTTTCCCTCCCACTATCCAAATTGTACCTTTCTTCCACTAAAACCCCAGTGCCCTTCAGAATGAAGCTTCTCTTTAGTGCATATGTATCTCTTCTTTCTTTAAATTCTGGTTACATTTGCTATCTACAGTGTTCCTTTGTTTCCTTGAGAATAAAGTGCTAATTATCATTAATTACCTACTCTGTATATTTATATCTCTTCACCTTAATAAAGCTTTATATTCTGAGAAGATAGGGCTTATAGGACTTACCATTTCTTTTGTACTCTCCATAGGGCAACTTTGATCAAAGGAACAAAAACTATGCACTGAATCAGAAGACCTGAATTTCAATCTCTGCCATTTCCTAATTGTGACCTTAGGTGACTTTTTCAAGCCTTAGCTTCTTCATCCATAAAATGGAATTAAATTGATGATAGGTAAATATTATGAATATTATTGTGAATATATATTACTGTGAATATTAAACACCAAGAAGATAAGTGAAATTAAGTGTGCAAAGACAAGATACATGTAAATTACTAGGAATATTTTCCATAAAATCTTTTTCAAATGAATGATTATTACTATAACCACACTTTAAAAAAACTTATTTATTTATTATTATTTTTTAAAGATTTTATTTATTTATTTGACAGAGAGAGATCACAGGTAGGCAGAGAGGCAGGCAGAAAGAGAGGGGGAAGCAGGCCCCCTGCTGAGCAGAAAGCCTGATGTGGGGCTCTATCTCAGGACCCTGAGATCATGACCTGAGCCGAAGGCAGAGACCTTAACCCACTGAGCCACCAGGCGCCCCCAAATGGAGATTTTCTTATAAATATAAACGAGCTTTACAAAAGGATACCTTCTGCTCTGTTTTCAGAGTTTCTCCTGTGTTCACTGTTTCTCAAAATAATCTTGACGCCAGAGGCATGTTTTGAGGCAGTGTATGATACTTGGCTTCCCCCAAAGTGAATGAACTGAGAGAAGTTGAAATGCTTTTTTATGATCTAGTCTTAGAAGTCACACACTGTCACTTCTAGCATATTGTACTAGTCACACAAGGGCAGACATGATTCCGTTTGAGGGTGAGGGTCTGTCACTAGAGGCCATCTTTGAGATCAGTTACCAATGGTCTGTTTCTTCCATTTAAAAAATACATTAATTCTCTCCCACAAGATCCCTGAATCTCATGCTATTCTAATATCAGCTCAAAGTCTCAAACTGCATCATTTAGATCAGATCTAGGTAAAGCTCCTTAATAATGTTCCTCAAGATCTGAAGACCTATGAACTAAGAAGACAACTTTTCTGTCCCCTTAATGCCCAGCATCCAACAATTAAGGGAAAGGCATAGGATAATAGCAATGTAACTCTTCAGAAAGGAGAGAAAACAAGCATCACACAGTGGTCAGTGGTCTTCGGCAATTCTACAACCCAGCGAGGCACACGCTGCCAGTTCCTTGATTAGGGCTCGACTCTACTGCCTGGGAAGGATTCTCCAAGGCTCTTGCCTCTGCTCTCTTGGTTCCTGATTCTATCTTTCCAGTCTTCCTTTTTCATACGGAATGACTAGTATTTACAGCTGAGTGGTTTTTTTTTTCAACCTGCTTCTCGTACAGGTGTTTGGGCATCCAAAGGTCTCTCATTTTGTGCTATATCCGTCCCTTTAAATCCAAGAAGATATAATTCTTTTTAAAGTTTTGTGAGTTTTTAATGAATTGATTTATAATCCAGTCTCTTGTATATTATGTCTAGACTGAAGCCACTCAAACACATTTTTCAAGATAGGCTTCCCTTCACCTTGATCTTCCCACAAGGTTACTGAGAGATATCCAGAAAATAAAGAGCCACAATGACAGGCAAATTAGTGTTTATTTAGGATTAAAGAATTGCAATTCAGGGAGACACCTAAATAGTGCTCTTGCTTACAGGGAGAAAGGCAAGGGATTTTTAGGAGGAAAAGGAAGCAAGGTTGGGGGGACTGCGTAAGTTAAGAAGAGGAAAAAATATTTTGTGTGTGTGTTTAGAGGCTAAGCTACTCTGGGTTATGCATTGACTGACCACTGATTCTATCTTCAGAAAGTCCACAACCATCCGTCTTGTGATCAGGATGTCCATTCTGCTGGCTTCTCAAACAGTTCCTTAAAACAAGTTTTAAGGCCATTTTGCCTGGTCCAAAGGTTTCCGCCCAGTTCAAACAAAGGTGGATAAGGTAGTTTCTCTAGAGTAGCTTCTCTGATTTTATTTTATTTTATTTTTAAGATTTTATTTATTTATTTGAGAGACAGAGAAAGTGAGAGAGAGCATGAGAGGAGAGAAGGTTAGAGGAAGAAGCAGACTCCCCGTGGAGCTGGGAACCTGATGTGGGACTTGATCCTGGAACTCAGGGATCATGACCTGAGCCGAAGGCAGTTGCTCAACCACCTGAG
>CM052798.1:75682457-75757427 GCA_028533885.1 Nasua narica | reverse complement strand
AATCTAGGAATAGGGAAGGCTTTCTAAAAATGACATCTGGGGCGCCTGGGTGGCTCAGTGGGTTAAAGCCTCTGCCTTTGGCTCGGATCATGATGTCAGGGTCCTGGGATCGAGCCCCGCATCGGGCTCTCTGCTCAGCAGGGAGCCTGCTTCCCCTTCTCCCTCTGCCTGCCTCTCTGCCTACTTGTGATCTCGTTCTGTCAAATAAATAAACAAAATCTTAAAACAAAAACAAAATAAAAATGATATCTGGAGCCAACATCTAAAGAAAAAAATTGCAGATTGGTTGAATGAAAATATTTCTGTGATAGAAAGCACTATAAACAGGGAACCTGGATGGCACAGTCAATTAAGTATCTGACTCTCGATTTTGGTTCAGTCATGATCTCAGGGTCCTGAGATTGAGCCCCAGGTCAGGCTCTGTGCTCAGTGCAGAGTCTGCTTGAGATTCTCTGCCTTTCCCTTTCCATCTGCCCCTTCCCCCATTCTCTCTCTCTCTCACAAATAAATAAATCTTAAAAAAAGTACTATAAACAAATTTGAACAACAGATAAAAAGTACTAAGCTTTCTTATATAAGAGGTATAAAATCAATAAGGAGGTAATGGACACTTGCAGAGAAAAACAAGACAAAATACACAGGGCCATTAAATATATGAAATAAAGTTTAAACTCATCAATGGTAAAATAAATGAAAATTAAAAGAACGCATACCATTTTATCATGCAAAATATTTAAGAATCGATAATAACCAATATTTAGAAAATAAGGCTGGGGCCCTCTCAATACACCGTAGGAGGGAATAAACAATGGTACAAATTGTATGATGAACAATCTTGCAACTATTGTTTCAAAATGTAAAATACATGTACTTTCTGACCCTGTATTTCTAATTTTAGAAATTATTTAAGGACGGAATCACAAAGAAGCAAAAGCATGTATGTAAGATGTTCATTGCTATTTTATTTAACATAACAACAAATGGAAACTACCTAATACTTCACAGACTAATGATTAGTTTAAAAAAGTTAAAGCAAAACAATGAACTACTTTAAGCTATAATGTAAACATAAATTTATTCATATGAAGACATATCTACGATATATTTGGTGAAAAAAGAACACAAAACAACACTTACAGTATTAATGTAATAATTTGACTGGGAATACTCAGGTTATACACACAAGTTTGAAGAGGATTTTTCCCAGCATTTTATTAAGAACACATCAAACATACAGAGGAGTGAAAGAATAAGAAGCACACATATACTTTCCACGTAGATTCAATAATGGCTAACATTTTGTCATACTTACATCTCTCTTTCTCTGAACACACACATACACACACGCAGAGGCACATGTACACACACACATCCCTGATTCATGAATGCTCTCTAATCATTTATTAGGGCCCAGATCCTGCCTGAAGACTTCCATCCCTCTAAAGGCAACCCATTCTATTTTTTGATTTTTGATTTTTTGATTGTGTTCGTTAAGGAAGTTTCTCCCTCATTTGCATTAAAATCTGCATTTTGGAGGGGGATATTACCACTATAGTTCAGCTACGACTTTTTCTCAGGTAGGAGGGTGCTAAAATACAAAAATTTAATCATTTAAGTTAAATTGGGAATATCTCAATTCTAGCTTTTATGTTACAAAAAATAGCAATAATAATGTCTTTGGCAGATTTGCCTTAAAAAAAAGCCTGAGTCAGATTTTAGAAAGAGAAATCCCTATTAATATATCTTTCTTGTTCTGAACCTGAGGCAGGAAGGGAAAGAGCACCCCCTCAAACAGATGTCTTCACCTGTGGAACAGCATTCCCTCATGCGGTCATGGCCAGCCACCACTAAGCAAAAACACGGTGCTCTGGGGCCTTTCCAATCTGTCAGGGAGGCAGATGCTAGATAAGAAGATGCTGACAGGCGTTCTGGTGTCGTTCCAAGCTCCCCTTCAGAGTTCAACTCCTTTGTCCTGATCTCCTCATCTCCACTAACCATCCCCTCCCAACTGGGTAGGGCAGGGATTGTTCTTTTACCTCTCTCCATTGCTTAGTAAATCACCTCAGTGTGGGTTATGAGAACCAACGTTCTTTTCTCTTTGTAGAATGTGTATGTGTGTGAGAGTGAGTTGAGGAGTGAGGGGGCTTTCAGAAATTGGCGAGACTGGATGACCTGTCTTCTACAAACTCCTCAGGTTTGGTCTTGGTCTCCTCCCTTCTCCCTTTCCCTAGTTTCTTAGCCCCCTTTCCACTTTCTTGCTGCTTTTATGTCTATGTCATGCTCCTCTTCTCACGGGGACTTTCTCTTGAGTTTTGTCCTCTGTTAAAGATGTCACTTGTCTCAATTCCTCTGGGGGCTGATAATTCAGTTGTGAATTCAGATTTCCTTCTTGAGTTGTCTATTAGGTTCTCTCATAAACAGTAATGATCTCTTTAGGTATGACTTACTTCAAATTGTTCCAGTGGGGCAGAAGCTTCATAAATCTCTCTCAGCAATGGTATTTGGACTCATGGCTAGTGAATACTAAAGTTTTGACAGAGGTTCATGCACCAGGTTGAATGGTAGATTTCCTGCTCATTATTATTTCCTGCTTATTATTATGAGTCTTCCATGTTAGTTTTAGCATTGGCCTCCACAGATTAGGTTTTGAATTAACATAAGGGTCAAGTTCCACAGACTGGATATAGTTTGAGTTTAAAATGGACACAGGGTAGGGGAAGACATTCAGCTTTTATTAAAAATTCATTATAATCTTCGACTGGTAAGGGTTGACACATGTAAGAAATTGGAAAATTGTCATTTCAATCTTTATCAGTTCATTTGTCCTGATTTTCTTGTATTGTTAGGATACATATACTCCCTCCTGTCTTCCAAAGGATGTCAGAATTTGTGGAAGTTCCAGAGATTCTTGTCAGTGTCATCATGTATTTCCTTTATGGGTTATTCAAGGTTACAATTAAGTACATGATGAATTTCAATTGAATTTCTCTACCAAAATATCAAAATGAAAAAATATAAAAGGTATTGGATCACTGAAAAGGAAATGAAGTAATAAAATTAGTGAATGTTTGTTACATCTGCCAAAGTAGCAGATGAATCAATTCCTAGAAGACTCAAAGCTTTAAAAAGATTTATACTGCAATGTTATCTGGTAGCTAAAAAGTAGTAAATATGTACCTAAACACTTCAATTGAAGCAGTATACTAGAGTTATTAATGAATTACATATAAAATACATCAAAGCTATGATAAAAAGTCATTTTAGATATAGCATTTATACTATGTATTTAAATGAATGGTTAAAAGATCACTTAATGCTGTGGCAAAATGATCATTTGACAACCTCTCAAGGCCTATTCTGGTATTTTATTTCTAGAACTCTTACATATTATATTTATATTTTTTGCAAATTTTGTTAGTGACTGTCTCAGCACCAGACATTATATCCATATCAGTTGCAATGAAGATATCTATATGTGTATTAAAAAAATAACCTGTTCTGATTAGCAAAATATTCTAGCAAAAATATTTCATATTTATTGAAGAAGATAGGCCTGGTAATTATAAAAAAAAAGTCAGTGCTAAGAAAATCAGCTTTTTTTTTCCTAAAGATTTTATTTATTTATTTGAGAGAGAGAGAAAGCATGAAAAGTAGAGGATCAGAGTGAGAGGCGAGACCTCCTGCTAAGCAGAGAGCCTGATGCAGGACTCCATCCCAGGACTCCAGGATCATGACCTCAGCTGAAGGCAGTCGCTTAACCAACTGAGCCACCCAGGCACCCAATAAATCAGCTTTGTGTTGAGCACCCAGTACATATAAACAGCATATTACACATTGGGGAGACTATAAAGGTGTATAACAGTTTCTCTTTCTAAGACCAGACAGTCTATGATTGGTGTACAAATTGCATACATGTAAGATCCAAATAATCAGTTGTGAAAGATAATAATACAAGATAATATGTAATGAGTAGCAAGTGGAAGATGCTGCTAACAAGCATTGTACTAGGAGCAGCAGATGGTTTTTTGTGTAGTGAAGATGATAGAACATTTTCCAGAGGAAGGAAACCTTGGGAAAATTGGGGAGTGTTTTTACTGAGAATGGGTATGTTGATGTACCACATCAGGAAAAGGAAAAGAGAGAAGACGTTTTAAAAATTAAATACAAATTTTATTTGCTTACAGAACTTAATTGTTTAAATGAGGATTCCCCCCAAAGCAGGTGACATGAATTTTGTCACAATCAAGACTGTGGCCCCTTAGCCCTTCATAACGCAAGATGCTGTTGTAGGCTACTCTAAGTAGATAATATGCTGTAAATTACTCTGGGATTTTGAAATTGTCTGGTTGCATTTCTACATAGTTGCTGTGTTTTCTCTAGGTGGTGTTGACTCAGAAACTTTATGACTAAGAAAATTTATTTTCTTATATACACCTTTCTTTCTTTCTTTCTTTCTTTCTTTCTTTCTTTCTATCTCTCTTTCTTTCTTCTTTCTTTCTTTCTTCTTTCTTCTTTCTTTTTTTTTTTTTTGCAGATACTTCACTAAGGCTGACCTCACTGGTTGAGTATTTCTTTGTAGAATTCTTGAACAATGTTGCCCACACAAATCAAAATTCAGAAGAGTTTACAGAGGAAAGTTAAAGACACAGAATTTTAGGCATGTTCTATACAAATATTTGACTTTATGTAATCTTCACCTAATATGTCTGATTGGTGTTTACAAAATTATATTAACATTTATTTTCTACCTCATTGCAGTTTATCGAACTGTTATAGACTTTAAGGTTTACTGTTTACCCAATCAGTTTTGCCCAAACCATCTTATTATCAGGACCTTTTCCAGGTAACAATTAATCCTACCATCTGGAAGCAAGGTCTTTTGAGATTGCAGGTTTAAATCTTTCAGCTTTATTTCATACTTCAATAACAGCTGCAATTTGGCTAAATAGTTCTAAGTAATTTCATCTAAATGAGTGGTCTCCAGGAGAGAGAAAGTACATTTACTGGCTAGGACTTTGTAAGAAACTATAGAATAATTCTAAAACTGCCCTTCTGATATATAAAAAATACACAAATGAGACAAAATAGTAGAGATATCTACTTGGAGACAATTACAAGATGGAAATACTCTTCTAACACGGTGACTATAGAAACATCCATTAAAATGTAGGTTGGGAAGTGAACTGCTAGACTTAAATTCAAGGTCTGCCTAGTGTGGAGAGAATTATTTACGAAATTCTCTTTATGACTGATGGAAGGCTTTGTGTACATGGAAAAGGAATTTCATCTGGAACCTGACAGACCAGGACTCAAACCCGGTCTCCGTGCTTTAGGAGCTGTATGACCTGAGCATCTTACTTCATCTCTCGGTGCCTCTGTTTCTCCATCTGTAAAATGAAGGCATCACAACACATCCTTGAAGGAAGTTGTGGGGCTTTCACATCTGTGTAAAGAGCCCTGAAAAATGCTCTATAAATGTCAGGCCCCCACTTTCCCTTCCCTGCATGGGGCAAATGCTTAATCTAACAACTGCATGATCAACTGTCTATGCACTTTGAAACTCCCTAGATAGATTTAAAAATAAAAGAAAGCTAGAGGAAAGATTTTCACAAATCTTCACAGAGAGAAGGCAAAAGAAGTCAGGTAGGAAATGACTTTAATTTCAAAAAGAGAGCTTGGATGGAAATGAAGGAAACTCAAGGTGGTACTGAAAGAACAGTGGGCTGATTGTTAGAGTAATTAGTGGCAAAACTTCAATGTAAGGTTGTTTTTGGATCCCCAAATTACCACAATAAACCTGTGTGGAGTTTCTCCTTGGGGGTGGAAGCTGGCCAGCTCCCGAGTGCAGATATTTATGTGTCCTAGAGACAGAATGTGATACCACCTGTGCCATTTAGGACCCAGGGCTTGAGGTGGGCTGATGGACCCATAATGCCCAGCAAGAGTGATCCTGTATGTGAGTTAAGAAAGCCCTGGATATTTTGAGGAGACTGCCCATATAATCCTGGTTAGAGTGTGATTTGATAGAAAATCTCTAAAAATACTTGCTCACCTGCTGTCCTCTTCTTGGAAGTTTTGCTGTGAGGAATTTGTTTCTTCGGGTGAAGTATGATCATTTTCAGATGTTCTCTTTGGAAATGGAAGAATCTGCAAGAGGTTTTAATGCAAGGAATTTTTGTCCTATTCTGTCCTAAGTAAAGCTCAGTCCTAATAGGTAGTGGGGAATCAACTTGAATGTGAGCTTTGCTCCTTCCAGGACTGAGGCATGCTGGATATATCTGGGGAGATGCCCGGGCAGTTCACGGAACTGTTTATACAAGCTGAGCATGTCTGGGTGGAAACTTCATCCTAAAAGCAAAAAGAGCCAGACCCCATGCTTGGCTGAGTCATAAAGTCTTTGACATCGAAGAGGAAAAATGATTTTGAACACGAAAGTGTAGCATTGGTCTTTTGACAGGGAAAAAGAATAAGTAAAAATAGAAAAATTCCTTTCACTAAAAATATAAATGGTGAGGTTTGAGAAACACCTGGGAGGATCCCCACCTTGAGAGATTAGCCCAAGTAGGAGAGAGGCATTACCCTCATCACTCCGTAGGTCACCTCGAAGGCCCTGGTTGCCTGTGGATCAGTGGCCTTGACTGAATGAGACATTTATGGACTTTGTTTGGGGATTAGAAGTTCTATGTTAAGAGATGGGGGAAATTTGTGAGATCTGCTCAGGTTGTAGTTGGAAAGTGTACATATATGATTAGATTTGATATCATATGTATAAGAAAAGAGAAAATGAAGGCCTACATTTTTAAATTTAATTATGTTTCTATTCCCTGAATGGTGGGGAGAGAAAGACTCGGTGAAACCGTGATTGAGAATTAAAACAGCCTGAGGAAAGAGTGCCTTCATTCTGTGCGGATCAATTTTGGTCAGGGAGTAATTTATTAATGAAAAAAAAAACTAGCTCATTAAAGATGTAGAAAAAATTCTGACTGAAAAATCTATTTAGAGACACTTGTCAAAATCTTGTCAGAAAATTTTACCAAAAAGAAAATTAAATAAATAAAAGCATTTAGTAGATTCATGTGCCTTGAGAGTGATATCTTTGCTTCAAGAAATATTTGATTCAATTATATAACGAATGCAAATTTATGCCTTTTTAATTAGACGTTTTTAATTTTGAAAATGAAGTCAGGTTTATACAAAGTTGGGCTCGGTGTTCTGTAAAGCTTATATTCTCATCGTTGGCACTGTCTATCTGGTGGCAGTAATTTGTAGAATGAGGTACAATTCCTGGTTGGGATTTATGAAGTCAAAACAGGAATTACTTCAAAATGCTCAAGTGCTCAAATGATGTGACAAGGGTAGAAGCAATAGTGTACGTTGTGTTAGTCTAGTCATCAAGGTATCAGTGTTATTTAAAATGGCTGCGAATAGGTCTCTAGGAGTTGGACTTGATGGGAAAGAGAGAGAAGGCTGCTAGAAGAAGTAGAAAGGACGTGGTGGGAATGTGGACTAGATATGTGTGTTTGGGAACTTTGGGCAGCAGGAGATGAGGCTTCTGGGAGGAGTGCTCCTGGGGGCAGGGAGCCAGAGGGAGGGGTGACAGTGGTGGCACCTCCTTTAATACCCAGCTTGGACACACCCCTTAGAGACACACTCAGGGTTTCCCAGGAGATTCATATGGCAACTTTTAAAATGATGTTTTGACAGTTAGTGTCCTACTTCTTAGAAACTCAAGCACTTTACCAAACATTGCACGTAGCACTCAGTTATAATGATTACATTTCCAAGAAACGAATGTAGGTTTCAAGAGTTTTGAAAATTGGTGACTTAAGCGATTCTCTCTCTCTTCCTCAGTTCAATGCCATAAGCATTAGTGAGCATTATTATGTACCAGGTATTGTGCTGGCCCCTGGGCATAAGAAGATAAATAACAAATGAATGCTTGAAGAATAATTTAGGTGGGTAGGTGTGTGAGTAGGGCTTGGGTATAGACAGATGTTGGTGTGGGGCTTTGTTGAGGAGAATATGTCAGATAAGGAAGAGAGGAAGAAAACTTCAGAGAGGGTCATCGCTTCTTCAGGAAATAGTGGGTAACATGGTAGGATTTAAATACAGGACGTGGAAAGGAATCTAGTGGAAAAGTAAATATAATTTTGGCTATTATTTACTGAACACTTTCTTGTATGCAAGACTAGGTTAATGTCAGATTACCATGCCTTCAATGTTATGCTAAGAGATTTATACTTTGTTATTGGAGTGAGAGAAGAGTGATTCCCTATGTAAACTGTGAAGGAGTTTACAAGGCTGTAGCCATGTAATCGTGGCTATAATCATTGAATATTTGGTATCAGGCATTGGGATAACTATGTTAAACATTATCTCATTTATTGGGTCAGAGTTTATTATACTAGTATGATGAGATGTGATAAGGGACTTGATTAAATTTTTAGGGATGGGGATAGAAAGGGGCAACAATTTATACAATGTGGGGAAAGTATTTTGGAACCTTATAGTTCATGCATTTATTCACTCACTTATTCATTCAACAAACATTTATTAAAATACTCTTTGCCAGGCTCTGGGTTAGGTGCCAGAAGCCAGGTGTACGTGGTTTGAGCTTACTGTGTGCCAGGAGCTATTCCTAGTGCTGTCTTATTATTATCACTATTACAGATGAGAAAATAGAAACATGGAGAAATCAAATAACTTGTCCAAGGCCAGAGAGCTACCACGTGGAACCTGATCCACACTGTCTGGCTCCGGAGTTTCATCCTTTAATCCCCTACACGATGTCCCACAGATCAATAAGACTTCAAACATGTCATTTTTTAGTTGAGTGGAAGGACATGGAAGCAAATAACTAAAATGCTCCAAGAGTACAATTCTAGTACATAAGATGCCATTTGTTATTTCCAGTTTTAGCCTATTTTGAATAAAACTACTATAAACATTCATATACAGGGTTCTATGTGCACAAAGTCTGCTTTTCTGGGTTAAATGCCTGAGTGCAACTGTTCTCGGATTGCATGGTAGCTGTGTTTAGTTTTTGAAGAAACTGGTAAAGTGTTTTCTAGAGCACTTGTATCATTTTTTTAAAAAGATTTTATTTATTTATTTGACACAGAGAGAGAGATCATAAGTAGGCAAAGAGGCAAGCAAAGAGAGGGGGAAGCAGGCTCCCTGCTGAGCAGAGAGCCCAATGTGGGGCTCAATCCCAGGACCCTGAGATCATGACCTGAGCCAAAGGCAGAGGCTTTAACCCACTGAGCCACCCAGGTGCCCCTAGAGCAGTTGTATCATTATACATTCTTAGTAGCAAAGTGTAAATGATCCAGCTTCTCTGTATCCTTGCTGCCTTTGAGGATTGTCACATTTTTTTGTTTTAGTCATTGTGATTGGTGTGTGGTGATACGTCCTTGTGGTTTTAATTTGCATTTCTCTAATGGCGAATGGTGTTCAACATCTTTGCACGTGCTTATTTGTCATCTGTAGATCCTCTTTGTTGAAATGTCTTTTCATCTTTTGCTTACTTACTAACGGGAATTTTTTCCTATTGAATTTTTTTTTCTTTTTCCTGTTGAATTTTTTTTTAAATTTTATTTGTTTATTTTACAGAGAGAGACACAGTGATAGAGGGAACACAAGCAGGGAGAGCAGCAGAGGGAAAGGGAGAAGCAGGCTTCCCAAAGAGCAGGGAACCCGATGTGGGACTCAATTCCAGGACCCTGGGATCATGACCTGAGCTGAAGGCAGACGCTTTAACGACTGAGCCACTCAGGTGCCCCTTCCCGTTGAATTTTGAGAATTCTTTATGTATTCTAATTACTAGATACCAGTCCTCTGTTGTATATGTGGTTTGCAAATATTTTCTTCTAGTCCGTAGCTTGCAGTAACAAGATCTTTCATACAGCAAAAGTTTTAATTTTGATAAAGTCCAACCTATCAGTTTTTTGTTTGGTACCAAGTCTAAGAACTGTGTCTAGTCCTTGGTTCTGAATATTTTCTCATACATGCTAATCTAAAAGTTTTATAGTTTTATGTTTTTCATTTAAGTCCATGATCTATTTTGTGCTAATTTTCATATAAGGTAAAGGTTAGGTCAAATTTCTTTTTTTTAATGTTCTTTCTTTTCTTTCACCTATGGATGTCCAATTGCTTTAGCATAATTTATTGAAAAGATGATCTTTCCTCCATTGAATTGTTTTTCTACCTTTGTGAAAAATCATTTGGGTATATTTGTGTGTGTCTATTTTTTGGTTCTCTCTTATGTTTCTTTGATCTGTTTGCTTATCCCTCCAACATTACCACACAGTCTATACTATATAGTTATAGTATAAGTCTCGAATTGAGGTAGACTGCTCCCATTTTATTATTTAGTTATTTAAAGATTTATTTATTTATTTGAGAGGGAAAGAGAGAGCCAGCACGTGTGAGTGGGGGTAAGGGCAAAGGGAAGTGGAGAGAAGCAGACTCTCTGCTGAGCGTGGAGCCAGATGGACTTGGGCCTCTATCCCATGACCCAGAGATCATGACCTGAGCTGAAACAAAGTCAGATGCTCAGCTAAGTGAGCCACCCAGGCACCCCTCTTCTTCTTTACTTATTTTTGTTGTTGTTAAGGTTTTTAGTTTTTAGGTTTAGTATTTATTTATTTATTTATTTTTTATGAACATATAATGTTTATTTGTTTCAGGAGTGTAGGACTGTGATTCATCAGTCTTACACAATTCACAGCACTTACTATAGCACATACCCTCCACAATGTCCATCACCCGGCCATCCCATCCCTCCCACCCACCTCCCCTCCAGCAATCCTGTTTGTTTCCTGAGATTAAGAGTCTCTTATGGTTTATCTCCCTCTCTAGTTTCATCTTGTCTCATTTTTTCCCTCCCTTTCCCCATGATCCTCTGTCTTGTTTCTCAAATTTGTCATGTCAGTGAGATCATATGTTGTCTTTCTCCAATTGACTTTTTCACTAGCATAATACCCTCTAGTTCCATCCATGTTGTTGCAAATGGCAAGATTTCATTGTTTTTTTTTTATGGCTTCATAGTATTCCATTGTATATATATATATACCACATCTTCTTTATCCATTCCTCTGTTGATGGACACCAAGGCTCTTTCCATCATTTGGCTATTGTAGACATTGCTGCTATAAACATTCATGTGAACATGCCCCTTCGGATCACCATATTTGTATCTTTTGGGTAAATACCCAGTAGTACAATTGCTGGGTCATAGGGAAGCTTATTTTCAACTTTTTGAGGAACCTCCATACTGTTTTCCAGAGTGGCTGCACCAGCTTGCATTCCCACCAACAGTGTAGGAGGATTCCCCTTTCTCCTTAGTCTCACCAACATCTGTTCTTTCCTGACTGGTTAATTTAGCCATTCTGACTGGTGTGAAGTGGTATCTCACTGTGGTTTTGATTTGTATTTCTCTGATGCTGAGTGATGTTGAGCACTTTTTCATGTGTCTGTTGGCCATTTGGATGTCTTCTTTGAAGAAATGTCTGTTCATATCTTCTGCCCATATCTTGATTGGATTGTTTGTTCTTTGGGTGTTGAGTTTGAGAAGTTCTTTATAGATTTTGGATTCTAGCCCTTTATCTGATAGGTCATTTGCAAATCTCTTCTGCCATTCTGTCTTTTGGTTTTGTTGACTGTTTCCTTTGCTGTGCAAAAGCTTTGGATCTTGGAAGTCCCAATAGTTCATTTTTGCCCTTGCTTCTCTTGCCTTGGGTGATGTTTCTAGGAAGAAGTTAATGTGACTGAGGTTGAAGAGGTGTTCTCCTCAAGGATTTTGATAGATTCCTGCATCACATTGAAGTCTTTGATCCATTTTGAGTCCGTTTTTGTGTGTGGTGTAAGGAAATGGTCCAGTTTCATTCTTCTGCATGTGGCTGTCCAATTTTCCCAACAACATTTGTTGAAGAGACAGTCTTTTTTCCATTGGACATTGTTTCCTGCTTTGTTGAGGATTAGTTGACCCTAGAGTTGAGGGTCCATTTCTGGGCTCTCTATTCTGTTCCATTGATCTATGTGTCTGTTTTGGTGCCAGTACCATACTGTCTTGATGATTACAGTTTTGTAATAGAGCTTGAAGTCTGGAATTGTGATGCCGCCAACTTTGATTTTCTTTTTCAACATTCCTCTGGCTATTCGTGGTCTTTTCTGGTTCCATATAAATTTTAGGATTTTTTGTTCCATTTATTTGAAAAAAGTTGATGGTATTTTGATAGGGATTGCATTGAGTGTGTAGATTGCTTTAGGTAGCATAGACATTTTCACAATATTTGTTCTTCCAATCCATGAGCATGGAACGCTTTTCCATTTCTTTGTGTCTTCCTCAATTTCTTTCATGAGCACTTTATAGTTTTCTGAGCACAGATTCTTTGCCTCTTTGGTTAGGTTTATTCCTAGGTATCTTATGGGTGCAATTGTAAATGGAATCGACTCCTTAATTTCTCTTTCTTCTGTTTTGCTGTTGGTGTATAGGAATGCAACTGATTTATGTGCATTAATTTTATATCCTGACACATGATTGAATTCCTGTATGAGTTCTAGCAGTCTTGGAGGGGAGTCTTTTGGGTTTTCCACATAAAGTATCCTATCATCTGCAAAGAGTGAGAGTTTGACTTCTTCTTTGCCAATTTGGATGCCTAGAACCTCATTTTTTTATTTCACCTTATTAATAGGTTTTTTGATTTCAACATGGTTAGATTTTAGTTCTTTTATTTCTCCAGAAAGGGATTTTATTTATCCAGAAAGGGATTCTCTAGTACCTTCCATGCTTTTTTTGAGCCCAGTTAGCACCTTGATAATCATTATTCTGAATTCTAGTTCTGACATCTCACTAATGTCCATATTGATAGCTCCCTAGCCATCGGTACTGTCTCTTGTTCTTTTTTTTTGAGGTGAGTTTTTCCACCTTGTCATTGTACAGAGAAGAATAGGTGAATGAGAGAGCAAATGCTAAAAGGGTAACAATGAACTCAGAAAAATATATACTAACCAAATCAGAAGAGACCTGAAACCGGGGAAGAAGACAGGAAAAAAAATATGATTAGCCTGGTGAATAGAACAGAGCCACACACTTGATTTTGGGTTTACCTTGGTCTTTTAGAAGAAAACTGCCTCCTGAAATTTTAAAGAAGGAGAAACTTTATATATATATATATATATATATATATATATATATATACGCACACACACACAAATAAGAGTAAACATGATGAAGGAATGGAATATGACTGTAAAGATGAAAATTAAAATTTTTTAAAAAAAGAACTGATAAAATAAGAAGTTGGTTGAAACAAGAGAGGATAAAAAAAAGGAGAAACTGTCATCAGGCTGGAGACTAGAACAAAGCCATATGCTAGATTTAGGATATATTTTGGCCTGTTAGAAGAAACTGTATCTATCCCAAAATTTTAAAGAAAGAAAAACTTGTATGTATACAAAATATGAAGTTAAATACAATGAAGGGATAGAATATGATTATAAAAATGAAAATTAAAAAAGATTTTAAAAAAGATATTGCTAATATAAAATAGTTAAAATGGGTTAAAATGGGAAAGAGGAAAAATTAAAAAATAGAAATATAAAATTAAAAAAATATAACTTTGGGGATGCCTGGGTGGCTCAGTTGGTTAAGCTGCTGCCTTTGGCTCAGGTCGTGATCCCAGAGTCCTGGGATCGAGTCCCACATCAGGCTCCTTGCTCAGCAGGGAGCCTGCTTCTCCCTCTGCCTCTGCCTGCCACTCTGCTTGCTTGTGCCCTCTCTCCCTCTCTCTCTCTCTGACAAATAAATAAATAAAATCTTTAAAAAAATATAACTTTGAAACACTATATAATCATCGGGAAAACCTATGAATTCTATGTGCTGTATTCCCATAGCACTGCTGTTTTGCAGTTCTTATTGATCAGTAAACTTGGTCTTTGCTAATGTTCTTGCTGATCTTCTGGGGGAGGGGCCTGTTGCAATGATTCTCAAGTGTCTTTGCCCAAGGTGGAATTGTACCACCCTTGCCAGGGGCCAGGTTAGGTAATCTGCTTGGTTTCGCTTTTGGTAGCTTTTGTTCCCTAAACGCTTTCCGTACCGGTTTGGAGGAGGAGAATGAAGATGGCGGCCTCCTAGTCTCCGGTCCAGAGGAGCCGAGAACTTGGGGCCCCACTCCTCAGTGCACCCTCAGAGAAGCAGTCAGTCCCTCCCATCTCCCTGGTTTCCGGTCGCACTCCAATCTTACCCAGCCTGGACCGAGCATTTCTGTCTCTGGCGTTCATCCCGTTTGGAGTCTCCAAACCCAGCCAATTCCTGCCGTGCGCTCTGGCGCAGCTCCTCTTGGTGGAGGAAGAAGATCTCCCCAGATCTGCCACTTGTGGGGTCCCTGCTTGAAGAGAAGGGTGCCTCAGAGAGAAGGAGGAGGGAAGGAGGAGGCCTGAATTTGCCTCAAATCACTGTTTATGGCAACTCCGAGATGAGAGTTCACTCCTCAGCTCTGTCTCTGCAGCCCGCTCCCCCACTCTGATACCTGGGAGCTCTGCCACACTCAGGCACCCCCTGTCTTTCTGTGACCCTAAGGGTCCTGAAAGCACACTGACCCAGTGAGGACTCCACCCCCCACTTAGCCACTGGAGCGACGTCTCTCTTCGAGGACTAGACTTCTAAAAGTTCCAATTTTGTGCTCTGCTGCTCTCTCACTTGCCGGTAAGTGGCTGATGGAGGCTCCCTCCCCACGCGGTCTTTTCAAATATCAGCTCAGATTCACTTCTCTGTATGTCCTACCTTCCAGAAAGTGGTCGGTTTTCTGTTCATAGAATTGTTCCTATTCTTCTCTTCGATCTCCTGTTGAGTTTGTAAGTGTTCAGAATGGTTTGATAAGTAGCTGAATTCCTGGGGCCAGATGAAATTTAGATCTCCTAGTCCTCTGCCATCTTCCTCTCCTTCCTCCTCCATATTTTTTATAAGTTGTTTTAACTATTCCAGTTCCTTTGTCTTTCCATATAGATTTTAGAACAGTCTTGTATATATCTATGTATATATCTATAAGAAATCTTACTGAATTTTGATAAGAATTGTGTTAAATCTTGTGTATAAATTTGGGGAGAAGTAACACCATCTTATGCCTAATGTTCCAATCTGTGAATATGTATATCTCTTAATTTAATAGATCTTCTTTGATTTCTTTCATAAGTGTTTTATACTTCTCAACATGTAAGTCCCATCCTTGTTTTGGTAGATTGACACCTGGTATTTTATTTTTTTTTGAGCAGTTGTAAATGGTATTGCATTTTCAATTTCAGCATTTATTTGTTCATTGATAGTATATAGATATATAATTGACTTTTGTGTGTTTATGTCCTGTGACTTTGCTGAACTCATTTATTAGTACTGGGAGATACTAAGGGTTCTTTTGTAATTCCTTAGGACTTTCTACATATACAATCATGTCATCTGAAAATGGAAGCTGTTTTATTTTTTCCTTTCCAATCTCTTTGCCTTTCTCCCTCCCTTTCTTTCCTTATTGTACTAGCTAGAACTTCCAGAATTATAGTGGTAAGAGTGGTGCCTTGTGCTTGATCTAGGTGGTGGTCATGGATGTGTGTAGATTCAGTCTTTTGTCATTATCTGTAGTGTTTTATAGATTTTAATAAACTGAGGGTGTTACACTCTATTCCTAGTTTTCTCAGAGTTTTTAAAAAACATGAATGGTGATTATTTTCTAATGCTTTTTCTGCATTAATTGATATGATCAAATGTTTTCTCTTCTTTAGCCTGTTAACATGATGGGTTATATTGATTGATTGATTATTAAATATCAAACCTTCCAGAATGAACCTCACTTGGTCATGGTGTCATGGTGTATAATTCTTTTCGTATTGAATTCTATTGGGTAATATTTTATTAAGGATTTATGTATCTATGCTCAAAAAGAATGTTAGTCTGTAGTTTTCTTTTTTCTAATGTCTTTGTCAGATAATATTAACTTTACCAAAATGTTAGCTTTCCCCTCTTCTGTTTTTTTGGAAGAGATAGTGCAGAATTGGGATTTTTTTTTTTTTAAAGTTTGGTAGAATTCTCCAATGAAACCACCTCTACCTCATGATTTCTTTTTTGGTAGGTTTAAATTGGTGAATTCGGTTTCCTTAATAGGATATTCTATTAGGATTCTATAATAGGATCCTTATAGGATATTCAAATTATCTATTTCATATTAGTTTAATTGTGGTAGCTTGAGAAATTGGCTCATTTCTCCTACTTTGTCAAATTTATGTATGTAGGATTATTCAGTTTCCCCTATTTTCCTTTTGGTGTCTGCAGGGTCTGTAGTAAGTTTCTCCATATCATTACTGGTATTGGTGATTTATGTCTTTTCTCTTTACACTTTGTCAGTGAGGCTTGCTAGCAGCTTGTCAATTTTATTGATCTTTGGAAAAATAGCCCTTTGCTTCATTGATTTTTCCTCTGTTTTCCTTTTTTTTAATTTCAATGATTTCTGCTCTTATCTTTATTATTTCTTATTATTTCTTTCTTTTTGCTTATTTTGGGTTTGGTTTGCTCTTCTGTTCTTTTTCAAGTTTTTTGAAGTGGGAGATTAGATTATTGGTGAAACTTTTCTTCTTTTCTAACATATGCCTTTTATACTATAAAGGACCCACTCAGCCCTCTTTCGGCTATGGCCCGAAAATTTTGATATATTTCTGTTTTCATTTAATTCAGTGAAATTTTCTTTTTGTTGAAGATTTCCCCTTTCATCTATGAATTATTGTGTTGTTTAGTTTCCAAGTTTGTATATTTTCCTGTTATGTTTCTCTTACTGATTTCTAATTTGATGTGGTTGGAGAATGCACTCTGGATGACTTCAGTTTATTTAAAATTTGTTGAGATTTTTTTGATGCTTCTGATACCAAATAGGTGTGTTCCTTGTACCTACCCCAACACCAACCAATTTCCAACTTTCTAGACATCAACTGGGTATCTAATAATTTAATTTAGTTCTGCCACTAACTAGTCACAGACTTAAAGACTCAGTTCCACAAGACTGTCCTTGCTTCAGACACCAGTTTTAAGTAATAGGTCTCCAGAGTACCCATAGTTTAGTTTAACTTGGCTACAAAGTTGAGGTTTGCCACAAACCTCCCTCAGATTTGATAATTTGTTGAAACAGCTAAAAAACTCAGGGAAACATTTACTTATGCTTACTAGTTTATTATATATAAGTCAGTAGCCAGATGAAGAGGAATAAACAGCAAGGTCCAGAAGGATCCTGAGCAGAAAATCTTCTGTCTCCATGAAGTTGAGGTGTACCACCCTTTTGGCATGTAGATGTTTTCAACAGCCTGGAAATTCCCCTTATTCCGCATTGAGGAATTTTCGTGGAAACTGCATAATGTAGGCATGATCAATTACCAACTCAATCTCTAGACCCTCTTCCCTCTCTAGAGAATGGGGGTGGGACTGAAAATTTCAAACTCTTTTTTTTCCCCCTAAAAGATTTATTTTTTATTTGAGAGAGAGGGAGAGAGAGTGAAAGTGAGAGAGCATGTGAGTGAATGGGGGAGGGGCAAAGGGAGAGGGAGAGGGACAGAATCTCAAGAAGACTCCCCACTGAGCAAGGAGCCTGATATAGGGCCCAATGTGATCCCACAACCCTGAGATTATGACCTGAGCAGAAATTAAGATTTGACTGCTCAAATGACTGAGCCACTTTGGTGTCCCAGAAATTTCCAAGCTCTTAATCATGGCTTGGTCTTCTGATGATCAGCCCACATCCTAAAACTATCCAAACCCACTAAGAGTTGCCTCATTTGAACAAAAGAAATGAAGGGGAATCCAGACATTCTCAGATGAAAGAAAACTAAGAGAATTATTTGTCATTAATAGACTTACTCTAAAAGAATGGCATTACCATTTTTTTTAATCACCTAGGAAATTCCAAATGATTTAGGAGCTCTGTATTAGGAACTGAAGTAAAAACTGAAGTATTAGGAAAAAAATGTTGCTCCTAACATCCATATCTCTTAGGAAATTACAAGGTTTTTACGAGCTCTATGTCAGGAACCAGGGACAGAGACTAAATATATATTTCCTCTAATGTCACACTTGCCTATATGATATTATTTGAGGTTAATATGCTGATAATGAGGGTTATAGACATGAGGTAAGGAGGAAAAAAGAAAATGACAATGGTGGGGCGCCTGGGTGGCTCAGTGGGTTAAAGCCTCTGCCTTTGGTTCAGGTCATGATCTCAGGGTCCTGGGATCAAGCCCCACATTGGGCTCTCTGCTTGGTAGGGAGTCTGCTTCCCTATCTCTCTGCCTGCCTCTCTGCCTATTTGTAATCTCTCTCTCTGCCAAATAAATAGATAAAATCTTAAAAAAAAAAAAAGAAAATGACAGTGGTTTGGGTTAATCATCATAGAATATATTAAAAAGGGGCAAAATAAAAGAAAGGTGAGTACCCACTCATGGTTCAGAATCATAAATTTTTAGTTACAAAAATCTATAGTTTTTTTTAAAAAAACATTTATTTATTTGAGAGAGAGAAAGAGAGAGAGAGAGAGCATGAGAAGAGGAAGGGCCAGAGGGAGAAGCAGACCCCCTGCCAAGCAGGGAACCTGATGTGGGACTCGATCCTGGGACATTAGGATCATGACCTGAGCTGAAGGCAGTCGCTCAACCAACTGAGCCACCCAGGCACCCTAAATCTATAGGGTTTTTTTCCATTATGCTTCCTCATACTCACCTCACACCACCCACAATTTCTTACTTTCAGAGTGGCAAGGACAGAATCCAGATTCACATAGCTCATGAATGGTGAAAGTTTACTCAAATTTAGATCTGTCTCCAAAGTTTATTCTAAAGCCTATGTATGTTAAGGAACTGAGAGTTTGGTATTGATTATATGGCTCCCTTACAGGTGAACATGGCAGAATTTAAGAGGAAAAAAATGATATCAGTGTAGATGTGAATATTAGGGAAGATAGAGAAGAAGAAAAAAAGTCAGAGGATATTTTTGCTATCTGTATTGCCATTTGCTGATTTTTCTGTGCCAAGTGTTTATTTCCTTTATAATGAAAAGAAGACCTACATTATTTTTTTGTAAGAATTTTTGTAAGGATAATGTAGGAAAATAACTGTAAAGCATTCAAGAAAGTGTACAAACACTCCTATATGTTCAAATTTAATACTACTTAATGTCTTTGAACATGATTACCATAAGTTTTCTGTTCAATAAAAGGAAGCCAAATTAGAATCATAGCAAATGAGTATTTTCTAATAAGTGGAATTCCTTAAAGTGGAACTGGAAAAAAAATTCACATTCACTTTTGTATGCATTAAACCTCTGGAAGAATAAACAGGATGTTTATAATGTTGGTTCTTTGTTGCAGGGTGGGGGACAGTGGGGCTTCTGGTCTAACTAACTTAGTTGTTGAAATAGGCAGATGGGTTGGAGGGAGACTTTTTGCTGGTATTATTTTATAATTTAAAAAGTCTAATCCTGTGAATATATTAATTATCTAATTTTATAAAAGGACAAAAAAGGTAGAATTGGCAATCGTAAGGATTGCTTGGGTTGAGGGTGCCTGCCCATTAACCAGGGAAGTTGTAGAGAGCTATTCCTTCCATGAGTGAGAGGCAGAATTTGATGGACTCTATTGTCCCTGTGGTGTGATTTCTGAAATGTGAGTGGATTCTCTATTCTCCCAGCCTTTATTCAGGAAATATACACTAAGTACATGCTGTGTATGTACTTAGTGAGTTTGTTTGTCTAGTGAAATCCAGCAAATACTGCTTCTAATTGCATGCTTTGTCTACTTTTTATGTTGACTAGATCACCTTGGTCAACTAAGAAGGCTTTGCATTAGAGGAGAGATTCTGCTACACCTAAAATCACAGAACTAACATTGAAAACATTGTCCTGCCAATACCTAAGTGCCGATACAGTCCCTTGATTGATGGGAGCTGAGTGACCTATTGACCCACGTTGGCATTATCCAAGGGCCAACATCATCAGTCAGTTCTCCTTTCACAAAGGAGACAGGGTGCCCAATATCCTTATTCATCTAATAGTTTCATGTTTTTGTGTGGAAAGAATATGAACTGGGCTCCTTATCTTTCTTAGCTTGGCTTTTGTTCTGACTTGTGAACCCTGTTTTGGATTCAAGTTCTAGTGTTGTTGACCTCTCGTCTGCTGGCCCTGACATGAACTATGCTCTGTGGCTAGGTTTAAATATTTGCTTTGTCTCTGTTCGGAATTATATTTTCTTTCCTCTTTAATCTCTGATGGGCCTTCAAAATTTCTTTTCAACTTTCCAAAGAGAACCCTTTTTGAAATCACTGTTATCATGGAGTTGCCTTTATAATTATTTTGGCATTAAATTTTATTCTCTCTACAAAATTAGAATTACCACATGATATGAAAGGACCCCTTGTTATTGTCATCTGGTCAACCCAGTATTGTTGTGGAATCTTGTGACCTTTTACAATTTACAAAAGAAATTCCAATTTCTTTGGAATTGTAAAGAAATTGTGTGTTATTTTGTTGAGCACAATTCATCAAGCTTGATAAAATAAAGCACAAATATGTAAAAGCATTGTGGATTTTCCTTCCTCAAATCAATTTTCTTTTCTCTCAGTTAGGTCTGGAAAATGCATATTACTAAGATGAAACCGGAAAAAAATTACCAATATTGATGTCATCTGACTAGTAAGTGGGTAGTAAATGACTCACCTTTTAGAAGCAAATGAATCCTTTCAGGTAATCTCGGCACCAAACAGTATGCCAGAGATATTCACTCTTAAATGAGTTAGGCAATTTGTGATCAGATTTCCCTCCACTTCAAAAGCAAGTACTGCTAGATAACTGTCCGATCAAGTTCATCTCATGCAATATCAAATAGAATCCAAGTAAGCCTTCAGTTCATTGGCTTCCACAAGAGACACCTTTTTATAATGACTCAGAACTGCGAAATTTTTATCAGCAACTTTTTAAGAGAGGAATATTGTGAAATTTGAGCACATTTTAATATTAAAAGTCTGCTTTTACAACTACAAATTTTCCCAGGGACTGACTTTTTATTCCCAGTTGATTACTTAGTGCCACATCATTAGGCAAAAATTCCCCAGAGTTCAGTTACCTCTTGGTCACATTTAGTTTGATAAGAATATTTAACTGAGGAATGTACCAAATATTTGCTGTGCCTTGTTCCTTGAAACTTAAGTTATATTTGAAAGTTTACCTAAAGTAATTGTAAGATACTTTTTGCTTTGGATTTTTGTAGGCTAGAAAGCATCATATTTATAAGCACTAAAACAGAAAAAATATATAAAATATAAATATATTAAAACATTTTATCACTAAAAATGTAAGACATATTTAATATAACTGTCATATACCTCAATACCTATTTATTTCAGTTAAAATAAGTAAGGAGAATAACTTTCACAGTTGGCTTCTGATTTTAGAGAAATGACAGACTAGTTATAAAAATTTTAGGCCTTGACTGACAATTCTACATTTTATTTTAGCATTGACTGTTGCAAAAGATACTACTGAAACTATCTAATTTTAACGGTTTTGAAAGACACTTTCACAGAAACTTTGGAATTCCTACTTTCTGCCCCTTTAGCTCTCTGTTCTTTTGGGATTTCAGTTATAAGTAGTTAAGACTTTCTCACTATAGTATCTCCTATATTGCTTACCCTCTTTTCTGTACTTTCTCTACTTTTATCTCTCCATGCTTCATTTTGATGATTCTATTCAAACTTTGCTTTTAGTTCACTATTTCTGTCCTCAGCTGTGCATAATTTAATTTTAGAGTCATCCATTGAGTTTCTCATATCAGTTGTATTTTTCACATCCAGAATTTCCATTTGGTTTTATAGTTTCTATATTTTTGTCAAAATTCTTCATATTTTATGTCTTTTTTTGACATATTAATAGAGGCTTAAACTTTGTGTATAAAATTTTCATCATCTGAATCTCCTAAATCTGTTTTCTCTTTTTTTTTTTTTTGGTTTTTAATTACATTGTCTTGTTACTTTTGATTGTTCTGAACAATGTATAATGAAAACTATAAAATTAGTTTGAAGCATATGATAGTGCAATCCCCGGCCTCAATAACTGTATTTTTTTTTTTTTTTTGGCAAGAGTGTAGAAGCATTAGCCATCCCAGATCAACTCGTTCTAATTATAGAAATTAATATGATATGAAGTTGGTGTTTCAGTCCCTGCAAAGGTTGAACTATTTCTGGTTTATCCAGCTCTATGGGATTATAACCGAAAGTATAGAGTATTTCACCAGAGAAAGTTTGTTCCCCTAGCATATAAGATTTCCAGAATCTCTGTTCAGCATTTCAGTGTCTTTCCTAAAAGAAGCAGAAGTCTGCAGAAAAAGTGGCCCTAAATGCAGGGCTTACTTCTCTCAGTTCCTTTCTTTTCCATGATCAGTTTGTATTTATAGACAATGTTGATGAACTAAAAGTAAAATTGTGTCTTTCTAAGCCTTAGTAATATTTCCCTAGCCACCCCCCACCCAAGAGCTTACTTTTCAGAAACTTATGATGAAACTTTAAAAATTCATTTTGGGTCTGTGTCATTCTTTGGCCACATACTTACCTTGTCTCAGCATATGTACAGGAATCTATACATGGACACTTTCTTGATTGTATTGACATTTATCAGAATAAATACTTGAAGGAAGATTCTGCCAACGGACTTAGGAATATTTTAAAAAAGTTTGTGAGAGAAGAAAGTTTAGTTTTGTTGATTTTTATTTATTTTGCCTACATAATTGGTGGAATTAATAGTTTGTTAATTTGCCTTGTTTTGGATAAACTAATGTAGGTCACAGCAATGGACACATTGGGTAAACATTTGACTTCTTGACATGAAGAAAAATAACAAAGTGCTAAAAAGAGGCTAGATATAAATTCAGAGGCTTTGGGTTCAAGACCTTGCTTGGTTACTCATTATTTATGTGGCCTTGGGAAAATCATTTACTCTTTTCGGTTTTCTCTTTTATAAAATATAGAGATTAAACTTGAGTCAATTATTTTTCCTAACAGTACAATCCTTTTTTCCCCAAGAAAAACTTACAGAGAAATTAAAAACTAAAAAAACAAACAAACCCCAAAAGCCAGAGCTAAATTGGATGTGGCATTGTGTGTAGTGTGTGTGTGTGTTTGTGTGTCATGGGTTACAGCAGGTGTAGATTTGCCCTACTTTTGCCTTTGGGGTGGCTCCAGGATTCTATGGAGTAAATTGTCAGGATGTCTGTTCCACGTCTTCAGAACGCGGTCTAAGACTGATGTTACATCCTTCTCAGGCATTGATGAGAACAAGGATTGAAGGTTATTTCTGTCAGAGCATTCCTTGAAAGGAAATATTTCCAAGTAATTTCTGCTTTTTTGCTCTTTTCATGAACCTGTTACTATTTCTGGCAACAACTTAGCAATGAGGTTGAAAGTGGCTGCCATAGAACTTGAAAAGAGAGAAGATTCACAGTGAGGATCAACAGGAATGGAGGAAAGGAAGAACAAATGAAGGGGATGAGGATTCAGTGAAGGATATTTTCCGAGATGACTTTTCCAGAGAGTAATTTAAAATGTTGGCCTTTGTTCTAATTCAGGACCAGCGTTCCTAATGGCATGAGGCCAGTGATATATTTCTAGAAGGCTCATCATAAGCAAGTTATTGTTTTTGCCTGCTTGACCTTGGCCATCCTGATGCCAGCAATTACCCTGTTTACTACTATCTACGTGTGGAAGGTCTTGTCTATTGTTACTTGAACATTTGGAGAAGTCATGGAAGAAAAATAAAAGGTTGATTAATGTGATCAGTAGAGAGCAAGTGGAGAGAACATTAATATTAGATTTTTTTTCTTAATATACAGGTAGTTTTGACCTAAGTCTGTTTGTTAGGCTATGTTGAATTAGTGGGTGGGCAAACAACAACAAAAGATGGTAAATATTGTGATTGCAACTAAAGAGCGTGGTATTAAGCATGCCTACGATCTGCTGGTGACAGATTTCTTTGATCTGGGTAGGTTTCGGAAGATTGAAACAGAAGATGACTGGTTTCTCCTAAGCAAGCTTTTTCTAGACTAACTAGGCTATCTGAAGGAGATCAATTGAGTGTTGCTGAATGTTTAATAATCTCAGAGTGATCTAGAAATGGAAAATAAAAAATCTATAAATTTTTGATATCTAAATACTGGGTCAGAACTAGATAGAAGTGGAAAAAAGAGTATACCTTGATATATACTCTCTTCTTTTGTCTTATGTTAAGGAAATAAACTATATGTGTGATGAGGGTCAAGCTAGGGTTCTGTAAACATATATATAATTTTATAGCTTTTCAGCAGGATAGGAGAGATTTCTTCTTTACATCTATCTGTCTATTTATCTAATCATCTATCTACTTTGCCACAAGTCTATAAGATCTGGAAATTGGAGGAATGTGTAATTTTTCTTTATAATTTCTTGACCAGGTGATGCTAATACTGCAAAGTATCTCCTTCCTACCAGACCATGACCTCACTCTGACCTGGCACTCAATTTATTGAAATACCTTGATCGTTATTTTTAAAGCTTTTTAGGGAAAGAAAAGTGAAGATATAAAACTGGTTCCACATTAAGCATGGGTTTGTGTTTTTGTTATTGCCTTTTTAAAAAACAAGCTTTATTTATTTATTTTAGGGGGAGGGGCAGAAGGAGAGGGAGAGAGAATCTCAAGCAGACTCCCCACTGAGCACGGAGCCAGATGCAGGACTCAATCTCATGATCCCAAGATCATGACCTGAGCTGAAATTAAGAGTCTGGTGCTTAACTGACAGCCACCCAGATGTCCCTGTTTTTGTTTTTTGTTAGGAGGATAAATTTCTCTTTTGCTAACCTAATAGGGAATTTAGCTTTCATGTATATGCCAAGCTTAATTCTTTCTGCAATAGAACTTACCTAAGGTATCCCTGTGGATGGAATTTTAAACCTGGTGGTATGAGCATAGCAATGTATCTCCATGGTTGGATGGGGCTTAGGAAAAGAGACGCACTGAGGGAATTTGACAAATTTAAAACTGGCTTTTAGTTTGTATGTTAAAAGAATTCTAAGGGCAAGATATTATGCCTTGAAAAGAGTTGGGAAATAACTGTTCAAAGCTTTTTTTTTTTTTTAAAGATTTTATTTATTTATTTATTTATTAGAGAAAGAGAGAGAGTGAGAGAGAGCATGAAAAGGGAGAAAGTCAGAGTGAGAAGCGGACTCCCCGCGAAGGTGGGAGCCCGATGTGGGACTCGATCCCGGTCCTCTGGGATCATGACCCGAGCCGAAGGCAGCCGCTCAACCAACTGAACCACCTAGGCGCCCTAAAGCTTTTTTCCAGTATATTTTCCACAAAGATTTGTTATTTTGAAAGACGACTAGAATTGAGTGGCCTTTTTGTAGACTGAAGAATTCAAATAGTCCAGTCCCTCTGTTTAATAGATCACCAGGCTCATTAGTATGTTGAGGAATGACAAAATTGTTCCATGCCCAAAAATAATTAGGGCCTCAAATGATTTTTGTAGTGAAGCCCAAATTAAAATTTAGCTATAATTTTCATGAAATTCATTGCCTGATCTAGTATTATCCCCTTCATGACATTGCTGAAGCCAACACGCTGTAAGAATATGATAATGCAATATTGAGAATGAATTCTGATTCTATTTACTTCTTTATTTGGCTGCCTAATGGTTCTCTAAGAGAAGATGATATAAGTGGACTTCATTTTATATAATTGGAAAGTACTTGATAATATACTTCAAAAATATATTAAATACATTTTAAATGCACTTTGGAAAATATTTATTTATAAGGCTGTTAATCTTTTGTAAATTAAATATTTCAGAAACATTACTCATGATTACTAGATTTGTAAGTTCAAATTTTTTCTATTTCTTAAACTCCAACTTGGACATATCTGCCTCTTGAAGTGAGGGTAGATGGGAAAGAAATATTAGATGAAAGAAAGATAAGGAGATGGCTAAAGGGAGAAGAAGGTAAAATCCTATCTGAAGGCAGAATTCTTCATTGTAGGCGTTTGGGAAAAAGGAAAAGCATAGCTCACAATGCAGCTGATGAAAGTGAGCAATCTTTAAGTTATGGCGTAGAAAGAGAGCAAACAACACTGTTAAGACAAAACCTTTTCTGTTGTGTACTAGGGAGAGTGAGATTACTGTGTCTATCTGGTGAGTCAGGTTTACTAGTCACTATCCTTGTAGGTGTAAGCAAAACAAGCCTCTTTGTAACACACAATTAACATCTCCCTTCTAGTGCCACAACCAGTCATGGCTGATGGCAATTTTGAGTAACAGTGTTTATCTTTAAAGAGCTCAAAACACTTCATAGACACTTTCTCTGTTTCTTTAGATCTCTTATCCTTCCACATAAGCCCACATTGCATCTCCACCTCCTCAGCCTACAATGAAGTTGTTTACTGATAGACTCAAGTATGAAGCTGCCCAGCCCTGCCAAATGCTGCATTTGGAGCTAGCAGGAGGTGCTTTTGGGTGTTCTGTTGGGATCTCCCTAACCATTTTTTCATAGCCTCTCTGAATTTGCTCGTGCCATCTGCCGAGGTCTGTGGTGAAACACACGCTTGGAAAGGTTGCAGTCAGCTCTACTTTTAAGATCAGTTAGCATGTAATACACTTCCCCATCCTCATCTGCTCCCTTCCTGCTCTCACTGCCTCCCTGGAAGGAAGTGAGAATGTCTGCTTCACTGAAAGAAACCTAAAAGCCCAGAAAGTATTTGCTGCATCTTCTGATCATTCAATAGCTGTAAAAGACCCTATAAGGGAAACCTCTTATAGGTTAGAACCTATCACCTCCTTATAGATGATCAACTTGCAGTTAAGAGCAGAGAATATTTTTTTGAAGAGGCTAAGAAAGCACGAAAAACTGAAATGAACAAAGTTCGGAAGTCTAATAGTTGAGTTATAACCCAGTACTTGCTGGTTGGTTGGCTTTGTCCTGTAGTTGCCTAATGCATAAATTAGGATGATAAAGTCTAGCTCATGGGGGAAGAGAGAGCATTGCAAGAATGGTGAATAGTGGAAGCGCTCTGTAGGCCAAAAAGATTCACAAAATTGTTAGTTACTTGGATTTTTGGTTTTAAGGAATGTATGTGTTCATAAAAATCCATAAAATTTAGGATTTTCTGGTGACATTAGATGTCTGGAAAGTTGAGCACCTTTTACCATCTGACTTTGGAGCAGGGAAAGGCAGAAGGAAAATGGAAAAAAATCGGATTCACCCTACTACATCTTTTAGGTGGTTACAGTTGGCACTATCAAAAGTTTACACTATAGAAAAATGCTAGTTTACTAGCAGCTTCTTGGCTCTTGATGCATTTTACTGTTGCACGGGCCTGAGGAAGTTAAAAGCAGTGATAACATTAAAGGTCAGATGAATTATTGCTATAGTGTTCAGGCCAAATTTCTGATAGAGTTTTCAAAAAATGTATAAAGAATCCTTCTTAAGGGCCTGTGTCAATGAATTGTTCTTTATTTGCCATGCGGAACTTTGTAAATATTTAACTTCCTTCAGGGTTTGGAATGTACAAATGTGATTTATTATTTCTAATGATTGGAAAGAGGCTTGGTATGTGCAAACAAAAGGTATGAGTTGAAAGAGAATGCATGATACAATGCATTTCTTTGTAAGTAGTGGCAGAACAGCATCTGAAAAGAAAAAGTGAGTGATTCTCAAGATGACTTGTCCCTTAGTAAGCTCAAGAGGTGGTGTTTAAAGTAATAATAGCTCTTCTTCATTGAGCACTTATTATGTGCAAGGCTCTATTTGGACTAACTGCTTACTGTGTGTGTTCTGCTGTCTGCATCAGAACACAGACTACCGGAGGATGCAATCTGGATTGTGTTGGGAATGTCATTTGCCTATCTTGGTATGTTATAATGGTAATTATTTCTGATTCTTCTTAATGACAATACCAAAGATCCTTGAAAAAGAAGAAGAGAGAGACAAACGGACACACAGATAAGAGAGAAGAATTGGAGGGGGTGGAGAGTGAGAGACAAGAAGAAGGAGGAGGAGGAGGAGTGGGAGAAAGAAAAGATGGAGGAGATTGGGACAGATTAGTTGTGAGATTCAGGCCTTTGAAAGAAACATGACTCATGACACATAACAAAAACACAACTTCATTATTGTCTCCCTCAGCTTTATTTCAGACATTCAGTGAGAGTAATTACCTCTTGCTAGTGAATCAGAACTTGGGTAGGTTCCATAGCTTTTTTGCTCTTACTTGGTTACTAACATATCCTACCAACTCTTTTAAGAAACAAGCCTGGTCTGAATAAATAAATCAGAGTTGCCAAGTCTAAGATGTTAATGCACAATGAACTTAATTCAGTATCAGATGTTTTCCTTTTTACCAACTCAGGCCTTCCTCTAGTTGATAGACATGATGTCAGAGACATTGTTGGCTTCTATCATCCTATGCTTTGTGCTTTCCTCCACCTTAACACTCTTTTCATTCCAGTTCTGAGCTTGTTCTTGACCCTACTGAGGTTTGGGAGGGCAGGTGGAAGGAGATAGAAAAGGTCGTAAACTGGCTTTTCTGGGCTGAGTCCTTTCCAAATGTGATTCTCTCTCTGCTGGGCATTTTTGTGGGTTCTTCTGGCTTCTCATCCCTGGAGACCTCTCACATTTAGATTTGTTGATGCTCTCAGATCTATCCTAATAGTGCATGGTCACTTTGACTTCCCTCCACAGTCCCTAGGAATCAGGTGTCTTCTAGCTTTTTGTTCCTGGAATTTCTTTGCTTGTCCAGCTGTTCCTGCCTCACTGGGCCCACTCTGATGCCATGGTAGCTCTGTCTACCAAGGGACTTGCATCTCATCCACCAGAAACATCCCTCGTCCTAGCAAAAATTTGAGAGAGTAGCTCCATGTCAACAGGGCCACTCTGCCACAGGTCATTCTGGCTAGCTGAGGTTTGAGTCAAGCTTCAGTCTTCTGTGCCCATCAATTGCGAGGGAACATCTAGTTATCAACTAGGTGCCACGGGAAGTCCATTTACTATGCTGCAGAGACATGAGGTAGTACTAAACCACTTCTCTGTCCTGAGCAGGTGGGAGAAAGCTCAAAGCATAGCTTTCTCTGAAGAAATTTCCTCCCAAATATTTCCCCACTTTAATTCTCTCTTTCCCTTCCTTTTTTTTTATATATATATATTTTCAAGCTGAGTGAGGTGGATCTAAAACTTGGGAAACTACTGTAACTTTTCTGTGGGGCAAAATTCTGCGTATATTGATCTGTCTCACACTCAGTTTGGCATCTGATACAGATCATTTTGATGGCTCAGTGGAAATCAAGGCAGAAGTAGTCCCCCTCTAACTACGTTAGTAATGCCCTGCTCTGCAGTTCAAATAAGCACGACAAGGAAATAAGTAAAGTAAGTAATTCTAATGGTTTTATTAATTATCATATCAGAGCCCAATATGGTTCTAAATACAAAAAAAGTACCTGGCAAATGTTTGTTCGCAGAAGGCAGGGAAGAGAAAAGGCAGACAAGTCACCTTTTTAATAATCCGATAAATGTACGCATATGCCAGTGTCCTGCTTTTTCCCCTTCAGCCTCTGCCAGCTTTGCCCTTATCTTGCTCTTAGCCCCAATGGTCATGTTTGCTCTGCTTGCATCTGCTATCTTTCCTTTGAGTAACTGAGCATCTGAATTTGGTCTTCTCTCTGAGTTCACATTTGCTAAAAAAAACCTGGTTTTGGGGTCAGCTTTCACTCCTTTGATGATGAATCTTGACCTACTTTATTTTTTTTTTTTAAAAGATTTTATGTATTTATTTGACAGAGAGATAGAGAGCACAAGTAGGCAGAGTGGCAGACAGATGGAGAGGGAGAAGCAGGTTCCCTCCTGAGCAGGGAGCCTAATGCGGGACTCGATCCCAGGATCCTAGGATCATGACCTGAGCCTTAGGTAGATGCTTAACCAACTGAGCCACCTAGGAGCTCCTACCCACTTTATTTTTTATTAACTTATTAATTATTGAGAATCCACTGTAAGTCAGGCATTAAGTAGGCACTGAGACTACAAAGCTTAAAAGAATGTAGTCTTCATATATTAATGCAGTAACTGATGCACATACAGTCACTAAGTGCTTTAGGGAGATTATCTCATTTAATACTTATAATAACCCTATAAATAGATATTGTTATTATCATTTCCATTTTACAGATGACAACAAGACACAAGAAGATTAAATAAATTGCTCAGGCTCCCATAGGAGTAAGATGGGTCTGGCAGTTTTATTTGTGGTTTTTTTTTTTTTCCAAGTAGGTTCCTAAGCCCAGCATGAAGCCGAACATGGGGCTTGAACTCAAGACTCTGAGTTAAGACCTGAGCTAAGATCAAGGGTCAGACACTTAACCAACTGAGCCATCGAGGCACAGTAGTCTCATTTTTAACCAATATGGTTTGCAACTTCATCTACTTGGTTCTGCCCCATGTATTGAATGACTTCTGTCTGCTTCTAGGGTAGAGCTAGTGGGTTAGTACTGTGGCTGGTGATGGCAGTGAAGCACCTAATGAAAATTACAGAGGTGCAATATTGTGTGGGGATAAAGAGCATTGGTTAAAGTCATGGCTTCAATATTTATTAGCTGTGTATCCTCTTTCATATTTATTATAAGAGAGGCATAAGCCTTAATTTTTTAACCTGTAAAATAAGGATAATAATGATACCTACTAAGGATTGTAGGGAAGGTAAAATAGAATTTAACAAAGTATGTGACACTCAGGAAGCATTCAATAATTTATAGCTTTTTTTTTTAACTAAGTATAGTTTAAGATATAATACATTAAAATATTCAGGTTTGTGCTTTGTTCTGGAAAGGCCAAGGCTTTGCTCATTGTAGGATATTTGAAATGAGAAACTTTTGTTATTTCTATTTTAGAGGAGAAGAAAATGATGTGAAAAAACTCCAGAGACCTGATTAAGATTGTCTAAGAATTTGGTCTTTAGAAACAAGATTTCTTATCTCTCTGTTCTTTCTCTGTTTGTGGTGTCCATAGCTCAATGAAAAACAAGTTTTCAGCATTTTATTTCTTTTCCCAGAAAGGTTTCTTACCTTGAATTCCACAGCACTAGAAGACTTGTGTAATTCATGTATTTTCTACCTAGTCTGTGATTTTATTTTATTTTTTTATAGTGATCACATTTTATTAATAATTGGTTTCCATATAAATAGACCAAAGAAGTCTAAGATCATTTATTTATTTTTAAAATTTTTTCCCCAAATATGTTTATTTTATTTTTTCAGTGTTACAAGATTGTTCATGCACCACACCCTGTGCTCCATGCAGTACGTACGCTCCTCAATACCCACCACGAGGCTCACCCAACCTCCCACCCCTTCCCCTCCAAAACCCTCAGTTTGTGATTTTAAAATGGCAAGACTGTTGCATAGTGAGGCCCCTCTCAGGTGGGGGACCGCAGGCACATTGGTGAAGGGTAATGGCCTCTGCAAAGATGTGCAAGACATGCATGGGATGTGAAGGGGAGCTCACAGGAGTAGACCTTTTTTTCTTTCTATTTGAAGAGAGAGAGAGAGAGAGAAAGAGAGAGAGAGATTGATTGAGAGAGATTGAGAGACAGCACACAGAAGGGGAAGGGGGAGCTGCAGGCAGAGGGAGAGGGAGAAACAGGTTCTCCGCTGAGCAGGGAGCCCAATGCAGGGCTCAATCCCAGGGCCTGGGAATCATGACCTGAGCCAAAGGCAGATGCTTAACCAAATGAGCCACCCAGACACCCTAGGGGTAGACCTTATTTAAATTCTTAAGACAGTAAGGTAGTGAACAACAACCCTGTTTCAGCTACGAATAAAAGCCCGTGTTAGACACTGAAGTTCTATGTGGAATTGGGTTTGGCTGTTGGTGATGCTATTAGAGTTTAGCATTTGATCTTTGGATAAAAATAAGAAGATTATGTCATCAAAATGAACAGAATGCTTTGTGACATTGGAGGACACATAAAATATGCAAAATCATTCTCGCAAAAGGAAAAAAAGCACATTCCATCTCTTTGAGGTTACATGAACTCCAAAAAGAAATCCATAGATTTGAATTTGAAGTTATTTTCTTTAAATTAAAATCTTTTGTAGGGCACAGGTTTTAACTTTAGAAAGAAAAAAATTATCCTCTAAAAGGTGAGGCAAAGCTTAATTTCTTAGATCTCTACTGTTCTCCTTAGTTTATTTTAAAAGGTCCATAGGGAGTAAATCCTCAGACATGAAAACGTCCTTTAGTTGAATGTCATAGTTTCTGCTATGAGTTTCTCAGAAAGCCTATGGCATCTCAGGATATTCTTGAGAAAGCACAGCAGAGAGTTGTCTCTTCAGTCTTCTCCTCTGTAGGTGAATAAGGAAAAATCCAGTGGGGGGAGAATTTTTTCCATTTATCTATACATAAGAAGGTAGTGAAGGAAACAGAGAGAAAGAGGACAGGCAGCCTCAGAGAATGGAAATAAAAGGGAAGCATTCCGAGCAAACCACTTAACAGCTTCTCTGTGGCCCCAATGTGAAACCGCATGCAGATCTATTCTCAAGCAAATGAAGTAATTTCCCACACTAGCTTATAGAAGAGAGCTGGATTCATCCATCAGACTAAACTGCAGTTTCCAAGAAGGTTGAAACTGTCCATTTTGACTATCATATTGATAACATCTAGCTTAGGGTCTGGCTTATGAGAGATGAATGATAATATTTGTTAAATGCATAAATATGAGTGATCAAATTTCTCCCTCTTTATGTTACTTTTGGTAATAGAAGCTAAAGAATTTTGAATTTAAATACAAGTGTGCTTCTTTTAGCTTACAGCAGACCCTGTAATCTATACATTTTATAGTTGTTGAGCCTTATAGACCACTTTAGCAAAAACATTTCTTGGAAAAGGTTATCTAAACAAGAACAATCTTTATTGTAACCAATTAACCTGAAAAGCATTTTAACTGATTTAAGTAGAGATAATTTTATATTACCATGTGTGTGAAAGGATGTAGGCCTGTTGGATCTGAACATTCCTTGTGGGGAGCCTCACCTGCTGGGGTTGATTAGGTAAGGCTATTTGAAGCGGGATTACAACAATTGTATTAGTCTGTTCAGGCTGCCATAACAAAATACCATAGACTGGGTGACTAAAATAACAGAAGTGTATTTTATCACAGTTTGGGAGGCTGGAAGTCCAAGATCAGGATGCGTGGTTTGGTTGGATTCCGCTGAGAGCTCTTTCTGGCTTGCAGATGGCAACTTTTTGTAGGATCCTCACAGAGCAGAGTAAGAGAGAGACAGCAAGCTCTTTGTGTCCCTTCTTACAAAGGCACTAATCTCATCACAAAGGCCCCATCCTTATGACTTCATCTGAACCTAATTACCTTGCAAAGGCCCCATCTCCAAATGGCATCACATTGGGGGTGAGGACTTTAACATACGCATTTCGGCAGGACGTGACTCAGTCTGTGGCATTTATGTTGAGTTGGTTGGACTTATTCCGAATTGTGTGTAGTTTCTTAAGCAGCTGAGCAACAGAGTAAGATTAAAGTCTATGTTTCAGGAAGATAACCCAGAATAAGAAGGATTGAAGAATTGTTATGACTAGTGATGTGAAAAGACTCATGAGCTATGGATAGAGCAGTTGACTGTAAACAAGATGTCACAGATTTAGAAGAAGGTGCTGGCAGTGGGATCTTGGAGAAAAGCAAAAATCAAAGATTCATGAAGAATGAAGAATCAACAAGTTTGGGCAACCACTTAGATATGGGGAATGAAGGAAAGGGAGGCATTAAAGTGCCTCTGAAATTTTTAGCCTGTGCAATATAAAGAATAGTGATGCTGTTGATAGATCCAGGGAACTTTCCAACTTTTGATGTGCAGAGGATGAATGGTTGAAGGAATAACCCATTTTCCCAGGTAGACGACACTTGCGTATGTGCATATCTACGTCTATATGCCCATCTAAATGACAATATGAACTCTTAGGCAGCTAAAGTCATTTTAATATGAAGCATTAGCTGGAAAAATTATATCATAAATTAATAAACTCAATACAACTAATATTTATTGAGCACTCTCTCTGAACAATGGGAGATCCATAGATGAATAATCCTTGCCATCTATCAGTTTATAATCTAGTGAGGGGGTCATGGACTTAAATAATGTTAGTCTAAAGTAGACCGAGATATTTTATTATGGCAGAGGAAATGTCTTCTATTAAAGGTGAACGTTCTAGGGGGAGGGAGTTGATTTAGTATTTGGAAAAACTTCTACTTGGAGGGATTAGAGCTTGATCTGGTTTTTGAAAAATAGTTGGACTCAACAGAAATGAAGAGATTATTCCAGAAAGAAGGTATCCCATGAGCAAAAGTCCTGAGGTGAGAGAATGCAGAAGAGCAGAAAATTCCAATATAAGCATTAAAGAGGTGAAAGTATGTGGCAGAGGAAAGAATCTGTCCTAAAGATCATGTGGGGCAATATTATTTCCAAGGGAGGAAAAAAAATGGTTCTTACTTTTTTTTTTTTTTTTAAGATTTACTTATTTATTTGAGAGAAAGAGAGAGAGAGAGAGCACATGGGGTAGGGACAGAGCGAGATGGAGAGAGAATCTTAAGCAGACTCTGCACCGAGCATGGAGCCCAACATAGAGATTGATCTCATGACTTTGAGATCATAACCCGAGCTGAAGCCAAGAGTCCAACACTAAACTGACTGCACCACCCAGCTGCCCTGGCTCTTACTTTTTTAATGTACAAAGTACAGATATACATTTAATAAATAATCAGGCATACAGTATATCTGTGGTATTGAAACTGTGTGTGGGTGATTAGAAAAAGATTATCCAAAAGGCTCCCTAAGTTGAGAAACACTGGTATCGATGGATTTTGGCAAACAGTGAATTTTATGAAACCTCCAGAAGGGAGTAACTTGCCTTAGCTGAGTTCTGGTTCTGGTCCATTTCATGGGGACAGGGCACTGAATTAAGGTGAGCATAGATAATTTGGGTAAAATTACTCTACAAACTCAAATTGGTTAATGTGATTTTGGAAACTATATGTGAGGTAAATTATGCAAAAGTTGTTTTTTCCCTGACTCATGGAAAGAATGACTTCCAAAGTAATTTTACCCTTCTCTTGGATTTTGGTGACTTGGCATTACAAGGCACATGAATTGCAGGATGCTTTCAGAGCCCATTACAGTTATTAAATAATGAACCTTCTTCAATCTCACCAATTCTATTAAGAGTGGCATCATCACTTTCTAAACTCAAAGACATAGACCTGCCCTTTGTCACATTGCAGAACAATGGTGGTAGGTCTAAGATTGAAGGTTACTATATTTATTCTAGGAGATGCTGTCAGTGTATTCTAATCATTTTATTAGCAAGTATTTATGAAAACAAAAAATGTATGATTATTATAAGTAATAATAATAATTTGCTCCCAGGCCCCCGGGAGCAAAAGACTTAGAAGATTAGAAACCACATTTACTGGTAAAATAGAATTGGAGAAACAATATAGAAACCCATCAGAATTTATGTTAGAATCAATTCACATAGAGATCTGATAACCCGACTTTGGTAAACAAACCAACCAACAAACCAACCTTTTAGCCTTTTTATAATGTGTGTCTTCTTTGGAATAGTAATACATGTTTAGTACCGAGCTTCACAAAACTAATCAGGAGTCACACGGAAATAAGGAGGAAACATGATAAAGACAATTTACATTAACCTTAGAAAACCAGAATCAGCTCTAATTCAGGAGGAAAAAAAAAGAATCAATAATGGTTGCAATAGGAATGTGTGATACATTACATTGCTATTTTTCCGTATCTACTTCCCCACCTTACTGAAGATTGGCTTGGCCAGGTGACTTGCTTTGGTCAGTGAAGATGAATGGAAGTGGTATGTGTCACACCCAGGTAGAAGCTTCGGGAGTAAGTTCATACTTTGCCAAACTCTGTTTCTGTGCTATAATGCCCACCGTGTTCTGGACAGAGACTACTCCTTCACTACTCCTAGTCTCAGAGTGAGAAGTGATACAGAGCTGTGGTCAGTGCACTATAACATGAACCAGGGGTGAGAAATGGAACTCTGCTTTTGTAAGCTAATGCAATTTTGTTTGTGACTATAGCATAGCTCTGCTATGCTGAAAGGTAGGATGGTAAGATATCAATGAGTAAATGCAAGTTCTCGTGGGGTTGATTAGTAAGAAGTTGGAGAATCCTTCCCTCAAGAGAAAACCAGTGGCTGGAACTCAGTAGAAGAGTCAATGATTATAGTTTGAATGGTCCTTCTGTAGGTAAGACAGTGTATTCACTGCTGGTTTTGTTTTATGTGCCTATTTGTGCATATATCTATTTCAGTTAAGAAAGAGAGGAATAAAATTATTTATTATTTATTTATTTTTTAAAGATTTTCTTTATTTATTTGACAGAGAGAGAGAGAGATCACAAGTAAGCAGAGAGGCAGGCAGAGAGAGGAGGAAGCAGGCTCTCCGCTGAGCAGAGAGCCTGATGCGGGGCTCGATCCCAGGACCCAGAGATCATGACCCAAGCCAAAGGCAGAGGCCCTAACCCACTGAGCCACCCAGGATCCCCTAAAATTAATTATTTTATGGAGGAAATAAGTAATGAAAAATGGTTGCTTATTACTTAATTATTTTTCAACCACACATTGCAATTCAAATTCATTTACCTCCCCTCAGAAAGTGGACAGTTTCAGGGAATAAAAAGCCTAACAATTTGCTTGCCTATGACCTTGAGGTAGAGTTTTTCTATCATTCACTCATAGTATCTTCCAATCCTATAACTTAATATATCCATTTGAACATGTATCAATTGCTTTTCTGTCTTTGAGCTTGTATTATTTGAGTGTGACTGTTATCACTACAGTAGCATGTCTTCAATGTTATTGATTTGTGAGAGCGAAAGAACCCATCCAAATGAAATGATGGTGGGTGATAGCTAAGATTTTAAAAGTACTTTCTTTTGTAAGAATTTCCCATGTACTATCTCTTTTAAATCCTTAAAACAACTCTATGCTGTAGGGACTATCATTATCCTGATTGATCTGTATAGGAAACTGAGGCACAAAAAGGATAAAGTCATACAGTTATACAGAGAGTGGCAGAGGATGGATTTAAGAACCTGGAAAGTTGGAATTAGGAGCCAGGAAGCTATTTTCAGTCTGTTGCTAATGAGTGGTGCAAATTCAAGCAATTTTATGTCTCTGGGTCTCAGTTTTTCATGTTTCCAATTAAAAAGGTTGACTAGGGGAATCTCCTAGCTATAAAACTCTATAAATTGGGACACCTGGGTGGCTCAGTCATTAGGCGTCTGCTTTCAGCTCAGGTCATGATCCCAGGGTCCTGGGATGGAGCCCTGTGCCGGGCTCCCTGCTCAGCAGGGAGCCTGTTTCTCCCTCTCCCACTCCCATGCTTGTGTTCCCTCTCTCTCTGTCAAATAAATAAATAAAGTGTTAAAAAAACCTATAAATCTCTGCACCATCAAATAACTACATTTACATCACCTCATGCATTATGAGAAAGAGCTGTGACGTATTAGAAAGGCTACATGTTTTAGTGTGGCCAAAGCTGTGAGGTCTGGGAAACTGTTCCTCATGTATAAATTGTTGGCAATATCTATCTCAGAGATTTGTGGTTACGTCTAAATGAGATACAAAATGAGAGATTTTGAGGTTCTCTACTAATTGTAAAGAACAATATAAATAAAAAATTTTCACTGTGTAAAAGACTTATCCATTCTTTTACTGAGCCATCCATTCATTCATCCATATAGCTATTCATCCATTAAATATTTATTAAATGCCATTCACAAGGGTGAAGAGTAGGGTTCCTTTCCTGTATGGAGCTCATAGTGTAAGCTGGAGATAGGAGAGGGGCTGTATCATCAAGGGTCTTGGACACCATGTTAGGACACCTCCTACAGATTTTATCCATGGAAGAACTTTAAGGAGAAGGAGGTGACTAAATCTGCACTAAAACTGTGATTAGTCTAGCAGCGCCGTGGAGGATGGAGTGGAGGGAATGAGATGAGAGACAAAATCGTTGACGGTGGGGCAGTCTCTCTCCTAGTTGCCATCTGAGACCCCAAACCATGAGCAATCCTGAAACTACAGTGATGGGAGACCCCCAGGTCTGCATGGGTACTGAGGTGGGAAGAGAAAGGGATGGTAGGGACATGAGTCCATCAGTTATCTGTCAAGGCTCACTCAGAGCCTAAATCATCTTGTTCCTGGGGATTCACACACGTTCTACCCTGTCCGCTGTCCTACACTCAGCTGGTACCCAGGGAAGCACTGGAGAAACTAGGACTATAATAGGTGGTTATATAAACTTGATCTTACTTTGATCATTACATTCAGTCTGGCTTCCCTTTAAACCAATCCCCAGCAGAACCGACATACGTCAAACTTAAGAAAAATTGTCATACTTGTGTTATTCTTATTCTGTTCTTTGTTTTCTGGTAGAAGTATCAGAAGGTGGGAAAACCAGAGGCCTAGATAAGCTAAATTCTTTAATTAGTTCCTAATCCTTCCCTTCCATTCACCATAATACAGGTATTTAAGCATATATTTATAGATCTTTCCATATATATATATGCACATATCTTTATATTTAAATTGAAATTAATACTTGTTCTCAAAATTTGTATTAATAAATACAGAATATCATAGAATATTGAAAAGGTGCCAACTCTGGTACCAGGTTGTCTCGTTTCAAATCCTGGCTCATCCTGTGGGCTGTGTGACCCTGGGTAAATCATCCGACTTCTCTGTGACTCTCTTTCTTCAACTATAAAATGGGAAAAATTATGTTTCTACCAGTTAAAAGTGTTTTGAAGCGTTCTATGACTGTAAAGGGCTCAGAACAGAGTCTGGACCAAAGTAAGAGGCTAATTAATGTTAATTTTTAGTAGTTGTATTAGCCATGATTACAATTTTGTGCTGCTAAGAAGGCAAGTGTTGTCCTCATGGGCCTTCCTAGATAGAAGTATTGAACTTAAATGTAAGGCAAGCAAGAAATTTGCTCTTACTCAGTACCAAGGCAAATCGGGTCAGAGAACAGTGAGACGAATACTTAGAACTGGGAGTTAGGTTCAGTTCCTTTTAGAGTCACCTTGTTAATTACAGCTTCCGCATCTTAGACATTTGCAAACCCTCTTCTCTAGCAGAACTGATTTTGGCCTCATCTGTTCCCTGTTCCCCTCTCTTTCCCTGGTGTCATTGGCCCTGAGCCTGACCCCAGCTGACTTATAGATGTACCAGCACAGAGCTTCTGCTTTCAAAGTGTCAAAATTTCTGGGTGCTCCCCATAGGCTAAATGCCACATGCAGGATGTATCTGAGTGGTCTGAAATAGAGCTGTGTATGAGTTGACACTAATTCTTCTTGCACCAGAAATACTTACTAATCTCCTTGCAGGTACTGTCAAACTAACTTCTCCATAGAAGAGCAATCATCAGTATCATCACACCCTAACTTTACTCTAGATTGCTGAGTCTTGGAACTTACGGGCTGGTTTTTATTAAAACAATTGCTATACGGATGAAGTAGGGATTCCCTTGACTCAGTTCACAAAATATAAAAAAATGAAGCAATGGAAGAAACTACATGATAAATTTGATTTTTCAAAACTTAAACAATTACCACAATAAAGAAATGGTGATTATGCAATGGATGGAGGAGTAAGCTAATGCTATGGCGGTTATCCTTTTGCAATGTATAAATATATGAAACCAACCTGTTATACACCTTAAGGGAAACTTAGTGCTTTGTGTCAATTGTATCTTGATAAGGTTGGGAGAAAAAAAAACTTAAAAAAAGCTCATAATGTCAGAAATCACAGGCAATATTAAAGTGTAAATGACAAATTTAGAAAACTTTATGAGTTATGACAACTGAGAAATGAGTTTCCTTAAGATGTAAATAATGCTAACAAATCAATAAGGAAAATACTGAAAATGGAGCAAGCATAAGAAATATGTGGTAGAAATAATTAAAATCAATAAACACGATAAATTTTCAACTTCACTTGTGATCATATAAACTTGGAATAATAAAAGGATACTTTTTTGTCTATGAAATTGGTAATGATTAATGATTAAAATAGGTAATTAGGACAAAGATACCGTAAAAATTGTCTCTTGTGTTGTCTAAATAGTACAATACTGCAGGAATAGAAGCCGACGATATGTTAGGGCTAACTGAAAACCTTAGAAGAATCCAAGCCTTTGATCTGGTGATTTCAGTTCTAGAAATCTCCTCCATGGAATTAGGGATTCATAAAAAGATTTTTGTACAAAGATGTTTAATACAGTTTTGGTTATGATAGCATATAAACCTAGTAACATCACCAACAACATAAGAGCAAAACAAGACAAAAACAAAAGAACCTGAAAATGAGGATTTTTGATGAGTTAAAGGTGGAGAATGATTCCACAAATTATGGTTCATCCATATGGCAGAATTATTACCCACCATATATATTTTTAAGTTTTTACTTAAATTCAAGTTAGTGTAGAATTAATTTCAGGTGTGCAATATAGTGATTCAAAACTTCCATACATCATCCAGTGCTCATCACAAGTGCTCTCCTTAATTGCCATCCCCTATTTGACCCATCCCCCCGCCCACCTCCCCTCTGGTAACCATCAGTTTGTTCTCTGTAGTTAAGGGTGGTTTTGCCTTGGTTTGCCTCTCTCTCTCTCTCTTTCTTTTACCTCTTTACTCTTTTGCTTTATTTATTAAATTCCACATATGAGTGAAATCACATGGTATTTGTGTTTCTCTTTCTTTCTACCTGGGCAGAAATATGGAAACTTCACAAATTTCTGTGTCATCCTTATGCAGGGGTCATGCTCATTTCTCTATTGTTCCAGTTTTAGTATATGTACTGCCAAAGTGAGCACTACCCACCATATGTTTTTAAAGATTTTATTTATTTATTTGAGAGAGAGAGAAAAAGAAAGTCCATGTTGGGGGGGAAGGGCAGAGGGAGTGGGACAGAGAAAATCTCAAGCAGATTCCCTGTTGAGTGCAGAGTCCCACTCGGGGCTTGATCTCACAACCCTGAGATCACGACCTGAGCTGAAATCAAGAGTCCAATGCTTAATGGACTGAGCCACCCCGGCGCCACCAGTCATATTTTTAGTGTACCCATTATTAGCCATGTTTGGAAATAATTTTTAATAATACGAAAATACATGCATATATATACATACATACATGCATATTATACATATTATATATCATAGACATACCAAGCTGTTATTAACTATGTTTGGAAAGAAGTTTTACTAACCTAGAGATATATACATACATAGGTAATAATATATAAGTATGTATGTATCATATGTAAGTATGATAATACATAAATCACAATAAAATACTGCCTACATTTAAAAAAGTAAATCTACCCATATACACAAATGCATATATGCCTAGTGTAGAAAAAGACTGGAAGGAAATAAATGAAAACCTTAACTACATGTTGTTGCTGTTTGATAGAAATGATGGGGCTAAAAGAAAAAATAATGTGAACAGTCTTATTATAGAGATGTGATTTAGGCAGCATTTTTGCATACTTTTCAACTTGAGCCTCACTATAATCCTGTGGGTAAGTGCAGGAAGGTATTATTTTCCCTTTTTATCAAGAAAGGTGCTGAGGCTTAGGGAGGTGTTTGATTTAATCAAGGTCAAAAGACGGCTGAAATTTGAACATGGTCATTTGACGCCATATCTGGAGCTGCTTTCATTTCACTAAACTAAATTGACCCTTTAAGATCATGTGGCTAGAAAATCTATAGCTATAGGGAGGCCAGGTAATGATGAAAACCTATAGTTATAATTCTTGAAAGTTTCACAGCTGTTAATAAATAGGAAAAGTCTATTGAGATTCTAAGTAGTTAAGTGCAAATGAAAGTTTCTGGAGGAGATTATTTATTATTCACAATATCTGAGCACATTGGCTAAATTGAAGAGCCTTTTTCGCGAGTTGCCCCTGAGACTTTTGAGGAAAAGTAAGTGGGTCTTATCTCAGTCTACACAAAAAGAGACAAACTCATAAAGAAGGGAAGAATACACTTGACACACACACACATTGAAACAGTAGATAAGAGTAAGGTAAATTTCACATTCTCAGCTTCTGTGTCATGAAGTGCGTTCATATTCTTATACCCCAAACAAGGTAGTCTTTTTTTTTCTTCCAAACAAGGTAGTCTTGTTCACAGGTAAGCATGAGCAAATGCACTGCTCCCTGAGATGCGTATCTCTCTACTTTAGCTTATTTCCCTTCATATTCCATTTTGTGTTCCCAAATAAAAACTTGAGCATTCTTACCAAGAATTCTGGAATTAAAAAAAAAAAAGAGAGAATTGGAGTAATTTTATGCTTATCAGAAATCCACAACATGTAACCTTTACTCCTCCTTCATTTGAAAAACAAACAAACAAACAAACAAACCAAAAAACCAAAAAACTTTACTGTGGTTGGTACAGGAAGTCCCTGTGGAGTATCTCCTGGGTGCCAATTATTTTTATCTTTCCATATCATGTTTTTATTTCATTTCATCAGTAAGTACTCATTTGTATAAGTTGTTCCTTCCTCTTAAAGAATTATCCATTTCGTTCAAGCTCTAAAAGTTTTCCCTCAGTTTTCTGTTTGTCTGGTTAGAGTGCTTTGCCTTCTGAATTTTCTTTTTTTTTTTTTTTTGCCTTCTGAATTTTCTAAATATTTTTCTCAATCCATCAAATCACTTTGGTAGATAGACCTACTGTTCGTTATTCCTAAAATATAAAATGCTATGCTAATTTATTTTTATACTTGATTCTACCTTTGTCCTATGGCATATTGAGAAGCGTTCTCTACAAAGAAGACACTAGTAATTATTAATACCTGATTGGGAAATATTATGACTCATACATATTTAGAATACTGCCTGATAACAGTATTTTTTGGCAAACATTCTTGCCATTACAAAAAAGGAGTGCTTTGTTCTTTTTTTTTTTTTAAGTTCTGATAGGTCTTATCAACTTAGAAATCATAACCTAATGCCCCCGAAGGAGGAATGTTCATCTCTGGTTACATCTTTCCTGGCCCTCTCAACCTCAGATCTTATCATTTAACCTTCCCATATTGGGACTCTTGACAAATGAGAACAAGTTATTGGTGGGGTGACAGTGCTATGCATAAAAATATGCTAGGTGATAAAAGGGCAATAAAAACATATACTCAGGACTATAAAGTAAGACCAGTACTTGCTGGAGAATATAGGTGCATTAGGTTAGACATTTTGAACAGTTCTGGAGCTTTCAAAGGTTTACGACATACTTAGGGAAGGAAACTAAACATACTCATCTAAACTTAAATAGCGATATAAACCAAACAATAATCAAAGGAGTATAAATCATGTCAAAATATGTTCTGGAGGGGAGCTTAGTTTAGGAGAAATTGTTTTCTTGTGGAGTCATCAGGGAAGTCTGGATAGAGAGTTGGTAAGAATGACTGCCACATGGTGAGTAATAACATCAATGTTAGATCCAGACAGGCCTGGGTTTGAATTCTGGCTTGGTGATCTTGAGCAAGTTATTTTACTTCTCCGAGCTTTGGTTGTTTTCTGTTAAACTGGCTGAGTAAAACTTACTTTGTAGATGTGTTGGAAAAATTCAACAAAACAAGGTAGGTAAAGGATGCAGCTTAGTTCCTGGTACATGGGAAATGCTGAACAAAGGCAGCAGTGATTAATTAAGTTGGAGCTTGAATGATAGGTTGTAATTCCATGGTGGGAGTTGGGATTGAGGAAGTAGGAGAGAAAGGACAGAAAAATAAAGGCAGAAGATCTTGCTGGTGGGGCAAAGGCATGAATAAGGATGAAAAGGCCTGAATATGCAGATAAGTTTAAGAAGAATATAAAAGGACCATACTGAAGATCTTGGGGGGCCAAGGGTGTTACACCATTTATCTTGAACAGAGGCAATTAGCTTCAGATCACAAACCATTTGACCTTAGCAGGTGGCTTGGCATCTTCCTTTTGGATGCCGAGATGCTGGTTTTTGGCAAAGCAAATATCGTGTATTTATTTGGTTTTTTGCTTCACGGCACCATGGAGTGTCTTACACATTACATCGTTCTTTTATGACACACCTGCGAGGTAGGAAGAGCTGTGGATAAAAATGCCTGATGTGAACGAAACGGTCCACAGCAGGTGACTGTGCTGTGGAGACGGGTCTGGCTCCAGATTTCTTTCTTCCCAGAGCCTCCCTGAAAAAGCCTGTGTGGCCGATCATGGCATTTCTCATTCCACATCTGCTCTGGGGGAGAGGAGGGAAGAGCCCTGAGCATTGTCAGGACTTGAGCAAGAGGCTTCCAAGTCTTCTGCAAATGAGTCTGCAAACAGTTTTGCTCTACCTACAGGGAATGTGGATCTGTAATTACGAAAACACTTGCACGTAACTTCCACAATAGCAAGGTGTCAGTAAGCAGGTGCTTCCTTGTGTTTGCAGAAAGGCTCAGCCCACTTCAGAAATGTTTATTTTTATGGTATCTTTCATGTTTGACTTGTGCTTTCCTTTGCACGGATCACAGTTGTTTCTCTTTTTCCTCTGATGAATGACGAGGGGCGGGGCAGAGATGGCAAACATCTTATGAAGCCAGGTAAACTTTGGAGGATGTTTGTATTCACCGAAGTCACAAAGCTGTGGCAGAAACGGCCTCCTTGGATTTTCATCATTGTTTTGGGAGCAGCAAGAGGAGAACACTGGTTGAAGGAAATGCTGTCATGCAGAATTACAGAGGTGAGGACTTGCCTGGCAAGGATGCTCAGGGACCAACTGACTGATGTTTTATTTTTACGGAAGAGAGCTGAAGCCAGGAGAATTCAAGTCAGTGATTCTCAACCTTGACTGCTATTGACATCACCTGTGGAGATTTAAAAACAACTTCTTTCTGGACTCCATCTCCAGGCTCTCTAATGTAGCTGGTTTGGGGTGTGGTTAGAACACCTAGAGTTTTAAAACTTCCCCAGGTGATCTTCTGTTCAGCCTCAGACTGAAAAAAATTTTTTTTTTGTTCCACGAAATGTACAGAGTCACATGTAGTAATGAACTACCATGCTCTCAATAACAAATGTCAATATGGGCAGCCAAGATATGTCAGTAGGAGCCCAGACTACTAAATCTGGTGATTTTCTCAAGCCTCCAAACTTCCTTCAGCAGAGTCTTTTGTTCATCTTTCTGTTGGCATTTCTTTCGCAGCCATGTCCCGTGGTCCGCTGTCTCTAAACTTGAAAAATCACATCAGAAAAGGAGTCGATAAAGGCATCATTCTGAGGTGTATCTGATGAATCTGTGATGGCTCCCCTCGCTGTGTTTGTGTTTTAACCAAAACCACACGCCCTGCTAGGAAAAAGCCTTCATGATACCACCTCACAATAATAACTCAGAGACAATTACTGTCTGTGAAGAGAGAATCAGTTTTCTGTATCAGGTCTAAAGCTGGATTGTCTATGAGAGCCTCAAGGTCTCTGGATATAAACAGGTGGATATGCAAGTTTCTCGGGCCATTGTACCTGAGAATCAAAGGACTGTCACTTCAATTGCAAAGACCAGGATTCTTTCTTCGCAGTTTGGATGTTTTCTCCCTACTCCCAACCCTTCTAAACATGAGGGGGCCTGAAATCAGAGTACTTTTCCTGAAACAAAACTGAAGAATGCCTGGCTGTGCCTGGCCAAAGTGCGCCTCTTCATGAGGAATGAAAATATGGAAAACTGCATGAATTGTGCTAACCCCATTTCTGTGCCTAAACCTAAGAAATCTGCTTTGTGCCTCCACTATGTGTTGGCTGTAGTGTTTGTCTTTAGTCCTCGCCCGATTCTTTCCATAAGGCTGCATTTAAGTAAGTAGGCAATTATGAGAGCTATTCTGAGTACATATTTCTCCTATAAGTCCTCACAGAAGAAGTCTAGAAACCAATTTATTCATTGATTGAATTCCTACTGTCATTGTATTGTTGATTTTCTTCTCCAGGATAATAGCATTTGATTCTTCCTAGAGTAGGATTACAGCTATGTGTAGAATTATCTACTGGAAATATGCCTTTTTTTAAAAAAAGATTTATTTATTTGAGGGAGAGTGGGGCAGAGAGAGAGGGAGAAAAGCAGATCCCCTGCTGAGCCTGGAGCCTGTTGTGGGGCTTGATCCCAGAAGCCTGGAATCATGACCTGAGCAGAAATCAAGAGTCAGACACTTAACCGACTGAGCCACCCACCATTCGTGAATGAATGAAATGAAATGAATGAATGAAAAATTCATTATATATTCATATAATGAAATAACATGCTTTCATTATATTATAGTTAGGTATGAAAAGGGAGGAGAGAAGAGGCTATTAAAGAATACTGAAATGAATCATGAGGACTTAACTCTATTTAAGAACTTTATGCCTGACTTTAAATTTTGGCATGATTAATTACTGGTATCAGAATTTTCCTCCCACCAAAATGTATATCAGTGTGGAAAAATATATAAAACAATGATTTGCAGGAAATGGGCAGCAACCAATGCAAGGCTGAGGTCTCTGAGCTAAGGGAAACACATGAGTTACATCCTGTATTCACCCTGATTTCTCCCTGAGTGCAATTTCCAAACGACTATGTGGGGGGCATAGAGCCCAAGCTGAAAATAGCGGTTTTGCTATCAGAGGAAACAGACTGGTGTTTGGAGTTACCATGGTGACTGGGATTTGAGGGGTAGGGTATTAGAAGAGAGCTACAGAGGACCCTCAAAAATCTACACAAAAATTCATATTGGGTCTTTGGCTGACTCATAAAGCTATGCATGCACAGAATGAAATTTCAAGAGATGGAACAGAGAAAAAATACAAGGAGGCTGAAATATAATCAGAAATTTTAGTTTTTACAACTCTGAGGAGACATTAATGTTTGGGTCCAGCTAGTGAACGCCCTGGGCTTACTGTCGTCATTGAAATACCACATCCAAGAAGTTAGGAGAATGCTAGTAGTATGGTAGAAGTAAGGGCTGGACTCTAGGAGAAAAGGCAAAAGTGAAATAGACCCACCTCAACATAGACTAACATCAAATGGCAGGATGAGGGTGATCCTCTAGAGATTTAATTGTCTTCCAGGTAAAAACTTAATGCTCTTTAGAAGACAACATACTCCAAAGCACCTATGATGTTATCACTTATAATATCCAGCATATCATAATAAGGTATTAGGCATGCAAAGAAGCAGGAAAAGTGACTAATAATTAAGAGATAAGATAAAAAAGAGATAGGATATAAATATGGAAGATAGTTATATCTTCCATGAAATATAACCATGATTAAGGTGTTAAAAAAATAAAGAAAAAGATGGTCAAAATGAATAAAAAGATGGAGTATTTCAATAGACAATTGGAATCTATTAAAAGAATCTGATAGAGATCTGGGTGTGCACAGTACAGTATTTGAAATTAAGGTCTTTAAGCCTGACATATGACTAATTAGTCTAGATTCTCATGGTAATTGTATTTATCTGCCATATAGATTAAAATCTGTGATGTGAATAGAGAAACCAATAGGTGTATGCTGATTAATGACAGTGAAATATAAGGGACAGGAGTTGCACAGGCAAAAGAGAAAATTCTTTTGTAAACTGTGCTAGATTTTGACCAATGAGATGAGATAACCATAAAACATGATGTTCAAACAACCAGAAATACATATTTAGTCTGTTTGTTAATTTGTTAGGGCTGCTGCAATGCACATGAGGTGGCTTATGCAACGGAAATCACATGGCATTTTCCCTGGGTATGTGTGTCTCGGTCCAAAATTTTTGCTCAAATTAATTGTCATTAAGTTGCTGTTGCTTTCAACCCAAAAACCCAATAATTGAAATAATTGGAATACGATGTAAGCCTTAGAGACTTCAGCATCCATGGAAATCATCAGAGTGGAGAAAAACTTGGAGTTCCAGGTGGATAAACCACCTGTTTCCTTGGCAGGCAAAAGAAGGAAGAGCAAGGAATTTGGAATGAGCTGGAGGAAAAGAAGGTGGAATTAAGAGGAAGATTGATTTTGGGGGACAATCATGTAAGAGAGGCCTAAATTCAGAGTCTAGTTATTGGACTGGATTCTAAACTAAGAACACTCTAGGATCTACCTTCATATGTAGATTCTCTAACTTGGTCAGATGGAAGTTTAGTATTGCATGTTGGTTTCTATTGTAATTTGATGCTATCAATGCTTACACAGGTAGTTCTCAGCTGCCTTGTAAGTCAGCTCTATTTCTTTTTTTTTTTAAAGATTTACTTATTTGAGAGAGATAGAGACAGAGAGCTAGAGAGACAGGGGAGGGAGAGGGAGAGATAGAATCTCAAGCAGACTCCTCTCACTGAGCATGGAGCCTGGTCAGGGGCTTGAGGCGGGGCTCAATCCCAGCAAGCTGAGCTCATGCCTGAGCCAAAACCGACAGGGGGACGCTCAACAGGCTGAGCCACCCAGGCACTCCAGCTCCATTCCATTTGTAAATCATATTTTCTGAAGTAACGACATGCCTGGAAGATGATGTTCATATCTACATCCCGGCATCATAGCTATCACTGGGTCTCTGGGTTTTCTACACTGGAAAATATGCCAGTGCAAGTGAAACTAGTATTCTTAAAAAAAAACCTTGGATTTTCTTTAAACTCTCTCTGTAGCGAAGAATAACCTTTGCCCAAGAAAGGTCTGCTCCCTGCCCTCAGCTCCAGGGAGGTAATCCCTAAACCCTTGCATTGCCATGCCTGCTAGGCATCTTTGTGGGACTGGAGGTTATGGGTTTTCAGAGGTTTCACAGCCTCGGAATTTTCAGATACTCTGACTGAATTTCTGGAGAGTCTAATAATGTTATTCACAGTAGGAACTTTGAGTCACATAGTGTCAGCTTGATCCCAGACTACCTGGAAACTGAGGTCAGGCACATGGGCAGTCAACCACAGAGCCTGAATAAAGACTCTGGATGCCAAGGCTTGGATGAGCTTCCCTGGTTTGGCAATTCTCCACATGTGTCATCATATATTGCTGCTGGAAAAGTAATGCTGTGCGTGGCTCCATGGGGAGAGGACAACATGAAGCCGTGTGTTTGGAACTTTCCTGGATTTTGCCTTATGTGCCTCTTTTGGCTGACTTTAGTCTGTATCTTGTAACCTAACCTAATCTGTATCTTTTTTTTTTTTAAAGATTTTACTTATCTGTGTGTGTGTGTATGAGAGAGAGAGAGAGAGAGAGAGAGAGAGGCAGAGACAGAGAGAGAGTACAGACAGGGGCAATAGCAGGAGGAGGGAGAAGCAGACTCCGCACTGAGCAGGAGCCCGATGTGGGACTCGATCCCGGGACCCTGGGATCATGACCTGAGCCAAAGGCAGACACTTAACTGACTGAGCCACCTACCCGTCCCTAAACTAATCTATATAACCATGAGGATAAGGGCTTCCAGTGAGTTCTGTGAGTTTTTCTAGTGAATTATTGAAACTAAATGTGGCCTTAAGGACCTTGAGTTTACAATTGGTCAGAAGTAAGGGTTACCGGTGGACTGCCTTCTAACCTCACACTCTTTAAAAAAAAAAAAAGCAAATAATTTATAAATGGTGTTTCTGTAATTACTACTAGTGACAATTCACTGTGAAGCACTGCAAATTTAAGCCACTGGCTTGAAGATAATGCTGGTAGTCGCTCATTTTAAGGAAGAGGATTTGAGGTTTAAAATAACTGGCAATTCCTCATTCCTCTAAGTACTGAGGTATTCGTTCAGTCAACAGATATTTGCTGAGCACCTTACTACATGCCTTAAAGACACAGTCCCTTACATAGAGATAATTCCTAGATTTTAAAGAAACTTGACAATAATGGCTAACAGAGAAATCTGATTCAATTTGAACAAGGATTAGTTTGCTAACAGAGACAACATCAAGGCCATTAAGTCCATTTTGTTGTAATGGTCAGAATTGTGATATTCAGAACCAAGTAAGACTGCGCTGACTGCCTAACATGATTTTTCAGTACGCATACTGTGATATTCATTGCAATTTTTTGCCCTTTCTCACTTTCCTCATCTGTAAAATGGAAATAATATCTACTTCATACTATTGTTGTGAAGATAAGGTAGACGATGTATTAAAAGATCAGTCACATAATCAATACCTATTATCTAATATTATTACTGTTAATATATGTATTTTTGAATGAACCATTAAAAAGAGTGTGAGGGGATGTTGCTTCCCAGCATTACCTGCATTTATATCCACAGCCACTTAGCTCCTTGGTCCGAGGAGCTATTATGGCCCCGGGGGGACAGCAGAGCAGAGCCAGCTTTGAACTGTCTAGTGTAGCAGAAAAGCAAATGAACAGGTTAGGGATTTATTTGGTAGCAGTCGCTTCAATTACAGCTGCTTTCACTGCCTTTTGTAAGTAAAATAGCGGAGTGCTTTGGCTGTTGTGTATTCAGGGGTACAAAGCCCCAGAGAAGGTGAGATTGGATTTTGTGATCTCATGGCTTTTCGGCACGGGAAGTCTTGCGAAGCAGCTGGTAAGAGTAAAATATTCATTAGTTTAGTCTGTGGCCACAGTCCCATGTTTAGATGGCTTCTCAGCTGCGGTAGCTCAAGTTCTGCCCCCAGACATTTTAATTGTACAGAATATATTGAACAGGCAGGACTGCACAGAGCTTTGATAAATGGTTTATTTCTGAGATTTTCTTCATTCTCATGAAAATACATATTAGACGTTAGTCTGTCTACCCAATTAATTTATGGGACAGAGAGAAGTGACAGCATTAAAAGCTAACATTTTATAAAATTAGAATACTTTTCTTTGAGTATGTTGAAAAAAAAAGAAAGAGGCCATATTGTCCAACATGGAGCCTTCTGCATACCCCTGCCTTTGAGCAATTGAGCCATTTTGGCTCAGTTCACTAATCTCTTCTAAAAAATTATACCTTGCTCTGACATTACACCGTGGGCTCTTCCCTCTTATTCTTAAAATGAATAAATCCTCTTGGCTAGCAGTGTTGATTATATTCTGCTCATTTTAAGTCAATTACTCAAAGTCACAAGGCTAGACCGTGGCAAGAGCTCCAAGATTTCATGCTAGTTTCCTCTTCAACGGACTCACGGTCCCCAGACTGTAGCTTGCAGTAGAGTTGCATGGGAAACTTGTTGAAAATGCACATGCCTGGGTGTGAGACACAGACTTGCTGATTCACAATGTCTGGTATAGAAACTCAAAGTCTGTGTTTTTAACCACCACACTCGGTAATCCTGAAGTAGGCGATTGTAGAACCACAGCCAAGGGATCACATAGGAAGTCTTCCAGTAGCGAAATCTGCAGGTTATGTCTGCTTCCCTTCAGCATCGTGTGCAGTGGACAGTAAGTGCCATTTCCTATGCCAGGGAGGAAAATAGAGCTGGTCTCTCCAAGAGAAAAGTGGTGTTTTCTTTTTCTCTTCCTTGCTCATGCCACTGTGAGGTTTGCATCTGACCCTTGAGAATTTTAGGTGGAAGCTAAGCTTTACCCTTGGGATCCCCCGGAGTGGCTTCTATCTGTGGTGTTCATACTGCATGAGGGAGTGAACAAGAAAACGACAGAAGCAAACCAAAGCTTCAGCCATGAAATGTTCCTCTTTCTGGACACGGATGCTTCCTGTAGCCATCGATGAAATACCATGGCCTGACCCTATTCCTGCTTTGTGTCTGGTCGCATCAGCTCCTTCGAACCTCTGCAAATAGTTTCCAGGAAACAGACAACATGCTAACCTTTCTGAAGACCCACTGCTCCATCCCAGAAATGCCGAAGCAAACCATCTCATGAGAATACAAAATCGCTTCTGGGGTCATTCTGGTCATCAGTCTCCAGAGGACAGTAGTTTCTGCAGCAATTGAACCCTCCTACTTTGTGCAGAAGTGGAAAGCTGCCACCTTTCCTTATGTCAAGGACAGTTCAGCCTTTGGCATGAGCTTAGGGGGTCTTCTTTTGAACCTCTGGTTTTTCTGGCACTAATGGGAAATGCTTTCTTTTCACGGTGCAAGTGCTAGATATATAGTGTCAGAATAAATCCCATGTTCGGTGGGGCTCCCCTCAACTATAATTGTGTCACGGAAACAACAAAACATGCTAATGAAGCAGGTTTTATTTCCGTTGGTAAACAGTCTGCATACATATTAAGTTTCCTGCAAGCTAACAAAGATGATACGTTAGGAAGTTTCTTAGTAATTTCAGAATCATGGGATTGTATTTAATCTTCTCATTAGGAAAATGATGGGGGTTAGAATGGAGGAGGGGTTAGCAAATCTATTCTGTAAAATATTTTAGGCTCTGCAGGCCATATAGTCTCTTTTATAATTAGTCAGTGCTGCTGTTGAAGCATAAAAGCAGCCATAGACAAAACATAAATGAATGGATACGGCTTTGTTCCACGAACCCTTTATTTACAAGAACAGGTGGTAGACTGTGTCTGTCCTGTGGGCACTAGCTTGCTGACTCAGTGGTCTTTCCTGCCTCCCTAATTTTGTAATTCTGTTCAAGCAAATTGCAATCCAACTGTCACTTGGTTGCCCTCTGATTAAGATCCATAGTGCTATCCATTTCTAATTTTATCTGCCAAAGACCACTGGAATTAGAAATCATACTAATATTTATTTAAAAACTCTTATGCTATATGAAAATATGTTTCAAATGGTAATTAATTGAGTTCTCTCAAACCTAAAAAGATGGCACAATTATTATGATCTTCATTTACACATACACATTATTGTATGTGTCCATAGTAAATGGTACAATTGGGACTCAAGTTCAGGTGTGTCTGCTTTTAGAAACTGATTCATAAATACCATGCTCTTGACTGCTTTACGTGGAGGTAGAATATTTTTATATCCCAAAGAATTAGCATGTGTACTAATCCCTTATGGGGGAATGAGCGTAGAGCAAGAATGAGGGAAAAGAGGAAAAAACAGGGAGATGGCAGCCATGGAAAAGAGGGGTTTTAATAGATGGGTCCACAATGTCCAACATGACAGAAGCTGAGGCAGAGAACTGAGAAGAAATAATTGGATTTGAAAACGAGAAAGTGTCTGATGACTCTCAGACCCCCAGTGAGTGGAGCTAGGGGCCAGGTTACAAGAGGAATAATATGGGAAAGTAAATGTTGTTTTAGAAACTTGGCAATATAGTGAAGAGAAATGGGATGCTGCTTCCAATTCTCCCCATCTTTTCATTCTCTTCAAGAAAACCAGCAAAGATATACATATCATTACACATGTTGATCCTTCCACAGCTTGGCAGGGTTGCCTGGAATTAAACCTCAAGATTTACTCCTGCAGAGTGCGCGGGAAGTCATTCATCAGTCTCAAACCCAGTGAGCGAGTGATGACCAGGCTCTAAGGCTTCCTCCCTGGTGGGTGGGAGTCTGATGCCAGCATCACTGAGCTCCTTATTCTTTTACGCTCAGAGCAAGATGAGATTAAGAGGCCGGCTTTTTGGGAAGTTAGTTCACTGCATTGTACAGATCTAAGAAATGTTGGAGTGACCACTGTTCCCGAAGACACAGGTGGTGGTGGAGTAACAAGCAAAGTTTTGTTGATTTTGCTTTTCTCATAAAATAGGAGAAATGGATCAATTCTGGTAGATTTCAAAGCTCTCCTTCTGTCACTAAAGAGAAATAACTCCAAGGTCCAGAAAAATAAGAGGATAGTGTGTTTATGTCAATCCTTAGATTAGAAAAGTTATCACTGGCTGAAGTTCCAGGCAGGGTTCTGGCTCATTACAGCCATCTGAGTGGGGGGCTGGGACCTGGTGCTAACGTGGAAGAGAGTTGGCCTCTTTTGCAAAAATTTTTAAATTGAACAACTGCTTTCAAAAACATATCTATGGGGCACCTGGATGGCTATGTCAGGTAAGGATCTGATTCTTGATTTCATCTGGAGTCATGAACTCAGGGTCCGGAGATCAAGTCCTGCATCTAGCTCCGCGCTCAGTGTGGAGCCTGCTTGAGATTCTCCCTCTGCCTCTGCTCCTTACCAACCTGGCTCTCTGTCTCTCCTTCTCTCAAATAAAAAAATAAATCTTAAAAAAAAAACAACCCAAAAACCAGATTGTCTATAATGCCAAACTTAAAATAACTCGTTTTGAATTTTAAAGGAATCATGTGGAACACTTTAAGATTACAAATATCTTGGGTGATTCAATATAGAAATTTGAGTGAAGGTCAAAATTCTTCTATGATATTTCAAGATGTTTAAAAACACTACTTTGAGAACAGAGGAAACTGTGGGTTATCTGTACTAACCCTAGTGATATTCATGAATAATGGGCATTGATCAGAAATCAATCTCAAATCTTAATTAGCCATTATACAAGGTTCAGTTTCTGAGAGAAGTGAACATTCTATCAGAGTGGCTAATAAATTGCAAATTCAAATAATTCCATATATTAAAAGTTTTTTCCCATTTGACAATGCTGATTTGTGACCTGCTCAAAAAATTCTTATTAGAAAAAAAGAGGTAGGGCAAGAGATATGAATGCTTTGTTCACTAAGTTGTGTAACTGAAGTTTGGGTACAATAATATGTAATTCAATGATTTAATGAACACAGTGGTGGTGGCGGCGTAGTTTTTGGTATTTTAGGAAATATGATAGTTTTCATCTGCCCTTAATTATAATTTTTCTTTTACTTATTTCTCACTTAATCTTTAAAAACGAATTAAGAAGCCTTTTTTTCAGTATTGGAGTAGGTCATAATTAGTTCATTATGGAAGAATCAGAGTATGATTATTAATTCAACTTTCTGTTCCTTTTATCTTTATAATATTTATTCAGTTTTGAATTCAAAAGACCTTTGAATAGTTCTGCTAATTCTAAGTGCCAATAGTTACTTTCTCTTAGAAATGCAGACTAAGATATTTATCATAGTGGATTCAAATGTTGCCTGATTAGATTCTCCTGATTTTTCTCTATAGGTCACTCTTTATCTGATGAATGAAGATCTTTAGTTTTAGGAAATGTTGGCTTAGTATGAGGGTATGACACAGTGCCTACCACACACATAGTAGGTAGCTAATAAATGCTTTTGCCTTTGTATTCTTTTGACTAGTCTTTTTTGCTTTTTTGGCTTTAACTTCATTTTTTTTTTTCAAGTTAAATCTAGTTTGACACAAGTTTATAGACAACCAAGATTCCTAAGCTACTTATTAGTTGCACTTAGGTATTTGCCAACTTTGCTTGTTGATATTGGGCCTGACTATAGAAGTCAGCAAATCACCTAGCAGTTTATTAAGATGCTTATTATTTTTATGGTTTCATGTAAAGAAATAAAATCAAATGAACTTTAAAACTCACAGCCTGGCCTGTGTACATCTCTAGAATAAGAAAGTATTTCTGTTATTTTATTTCATTTCTTAGAGTAAAACTGACTCTTTGAGAATCTGTTTACTATTCTTTTTGGATAAGTCACGAAAACTTAGAATATAAATATAGTTGACTTATAATTACTACCTACTATCAATTTCTCTCATATCGAGACAGTTTCATTTGTATTAAATGTATGAAATTGATAGTTATATACATAGATATTTAATTAATTAAAAACTGATTACTGAGGCTTTCCCATTTATTTTGAAAAACAAATTTATCACAAGTATTTAAATGTGTTGAAACATGAATCTTCTCAGGCTGTTGCTAGGATATTACAGACAAAACAATACTGCTACTTGCTTGAAAAATCTTGTTTTTGCTATGAGAACAACCAAACAGAAGTGCCAGAAGGAATAAAATATTTAGAATCATTTTATATTGAAATGGGTCTTCTATAGTTCCAATTAATTTAAATTGTAAGTCACTAGGACTATACTTATCATCACAAGCATTGAGTAATGCATAGAATTGTTAAATCAGTATGCTATATACCTAAAACTGATATAACATTGTAGCCAATTATTCTTCAATAAAAAAGAAATTAAAAAATTAAAAGTCACCAAATCCAAGTATGTTTTTTATTGTACAGTTTAAACTGCCGATTTTAAATTATGATGAGAATTATCATAGAAGGAAATAGAACTTTATTTCTGAAAATATCATATATAATACCTTTTTTTGGTGAGACAGCAGAGTAATAATTTTCAAAATTAATACTTTCTCTTTAAAAATAATTTCTCATCATTACTATTTAAGAATTTCTGTGTCTTATTTCGCTCATGTATTAAAATTGCTTGTCATTCACTTTGTTATAGAGATAAAAGATAAAAGGGCAATTTTAAACATGATTGATGGCAATATTCACTTGATGTAGACAAATTATGTTGACATCACTAAAAATCAAACATCCTTCCAAACGTAATTAATTTCTGAACTGCTAAAGTGTTGTTTTTTTATTTAGTACTTGTTATGAGCTGAATGTGTCTCTCCCTGCCAACCCCCAAATTTATATGTTAAGTCCTAACCCCTGGTGCCTCAGAATGTGCACGTATTTGGCCATAGAGTCTTGAAAGAGATAATTAAAATGAGGTCTTTAGGGTTGGCCCTAATCCAATATGACTTGTGTCCTTTTAAGAAAAGGCCATGTGGAGACACATGGAGACAATGGCCATCTACAAGCCAAAGAGGGGGAGGCCTCTGAAGAAATCAACCCCACCAGTGCCTTAATCTTGGACTTATCGCTTCCAGAGCTGTGAGAAAATAAATTTCTGTTGTTTAAGCCACCCTGTGGCTCTGGCACTTGGTTATGGCAGTCTAGCAAGGTGATAGACTACAGCTATAACTATGGAAATTCCAAGACAAATACCTTCACTTTTCTGAGAGGTTTTTATGAATTCCAGCCCTAGTGGTTGTAAACCTCTTAGTCAGCTTCTCTATATCCTCTGACTCCCTGTTAGGTAGGCAGAGAGGGAGTGTTACAATGGATGGTGAGAATTGGAGGTGTTCCAGAACATCTGAGCACAGAATCTATTGTCTTTATAGCTCCACGTGTTTGTGTAAGAAATAAGTCAGACTGTGTGCCCGGGTGGCTCAGTGGTTAAGCCTCTGCCTTCAGCTCGGGTCATGATCTCAGGGTCTGGGATTGAGCCCCACATTGGGCTCTCTGCTCAGCGGGGATCCTGCTTCCCCCTCTCTCTCTGCCTGCTTGTGATCTCTCTCTCTGTCAAATAAATAAATAAATAAAATCTTTAAAAAAAAAAAAGCCAGACTGTGTGTACATAGGCACGTGTGCATGTATACGAAGGGGGTGTGTGGGGGTGTGTGTATTGAAGAGGTGCTAGGGTGCACTGGCTTGGAGCACAGACTCTGGACTCCAATGGAGTCAAACCTTCTACTTCTTATTTATTAACTGTGATCTTGGGCAAGTGCTTTCACCTCTCAGGTCTTCACATTCCTTATCTGTTAAATGGGTTCAGCGATAGTCCCTAACTCATAGGGTTGTTGTGAGGGTTAACTGGTTTGAGTATTTAGAATAGTGCCTGACACCTAGTATGTGCTGGTGTGTGGTAACTATTATTACGTGAATTTTTTATAGGTGGCTTCAGGTGGAATCGAATTTTAGTCCCCATGATTAGTGAGAAATGAAATATACAGTAAGTTAAAATGTCTTGTTTGTTAGAGAAGAACGCACTTGTTTCTTGACTTCCTTCATTTTTTCACACATCTAAATAACTCTTGATTTGAATCATGCTTTCTTCAGCCAACAGCTTGCATGATTTTGGTCGGCTTACCTGATCTATCAGCTCATAAACTTTTAGTTTCCTCAACTATAAAATAAGGGAAATGATCTCTACTTTATAGAGTTATTGTGGATTCCCGAAATGAAACAATGGATTTGAAGAACCCTGCATGGTGCCTGGAAAGGAGTAGGCACTAAACATCTGATGCCTTCTCTTCCATCCTTAATGTTCCCTAAATCTCAATATGAATTAAGATTATATGCTCAAAGAAGGGAATCAAGGCGGGAGAAGTGGGAAGGTGCTTAGAGATGAAACCGAGTTGCTCGCGAACAGGTGGAGGACAGGGAGGCCAGATCAAAGAGAGGACTGCAAATTCCCTGTCTCCTGCTCTTTCCATATCAATAAGTTGTCCTCCTAACATACACGCTTCTGCTTCTCTCTCCTCCCTCCCACATGAGGGAGAATAGCATTTAATACATAATCAGTGGTTTTAAGACACAGTCAGGTAGAGATTGGCTGAGGAAACAGATCATTGAGAGGACTCGGTAAGGGTGTTATTGTTTGTCCCATTCTTATAAATGTGAGCCTGTTTTATGTTTCATAGGATTAGGGCCATCAGCCTTTTGGAAGTCAATGGCTTGTGTGCTAAATTTCTGCTGGTTACTTCCTTGCCCTTTGAACCTCTTCTTGATGGCCTAGATTTGCTGTGTTTCCCTCCCTTCCTTTATTTGTTAATTCATGGCTCCCTCTGTCAATCGAGGGAAAAATGCACCTAGCACCCTTTTCTCTCTGAATCCAGAACTGACCCATCCCTCCTGCAGCATTTGGCACAGCGGCTGATTTGCTATGGATTTCTCTTTTGCCAGCACAATTTATTAGCCAATTAATTACCATTTTAATCTCTTTATGACCCTAACATGTTTCAGAGAAGTAAAAAAGTCAATGGATAAAATTAGGAATTATTAAGGAATATAAATCCAGTCCACACAAATTTCAGCTCTTTTTTAAGGGAATGCAAAACTCTGATAAGGCTGAAAAAGACTTGAGAAGAAAAGCTTGAAAGGTTTAAAAGAGTCCAGATGGTGGCAGCAGAGAATGTCTGAGAAAAGCTCAAGGAGCAATAATGGTTTAAAAACATGTTTTGAATATGCTGCAAGTAGTTGTAAAACTACTAATTATTGGTGATGATTAAAATAAGGAAATTGGGGGGCGCCTGGATGGCTCAGTGGGTTAAAGCCTCTGCCTTTGGCTCAGGTCATGATCTCAGGGTCTTGGGATCGAGCCCCGCATGGGGCTCTCTGCTTGGCGGGGAGCCTGCTTCCCCCTCTCTCTCTGCCTGCCTCTGCCTGCTTGTGATCTCTCTCCCTCTGTCAAATAAATAAATAAAATCTTTAAAAAAAAAATTAGGAAATTGGTTAGGAACTGCACTTTAGAGATGCCTGACTTTGACTCGTTGGCATTGTCAATTTGGGCAAGCCCCAATTAACTTTTCTAAGCCTTGTTTCCTCATTTGTAAAGTGGGGATCATAATAGTTATGGGATTGCTTCGGGATTAAGAGAGATCATGTGTGTAAAAGCTTTGCCTATGCTTAGAAAACTGTAAGTACTTACAGAGAGAGAGAAAGAGAGATGGGAAGGGAGAGAATTATGTACAACAAATTAGCATCATATTTCATAATAAAGTTTCTATAACATATTCCAAACCAAAGTGGTACTATAGGGGAAAGGGAAGCAGTCAGCTCTTGGGTGCAGGCAAAAAGGAAATGCACTGTCTGTAGAGAGTTTATTTTAATTTAATTTAATTTAATTTATTTTATTTTATAAAGCTTTTTATTTTAATTCCAGTCTAGTTATCATATACAGTGCTATATTAGTTTTAGGTGTATAATACAGCGATTCAATAATTCCATACATCATTACTCAGTGCTCATCATGTAGAGAGTTTAAAAACAATAACAATACCAACTAAAATCGGTCTCCTCTCCCCAATAAAGCATGCTCCTTCTCAACCAGTTACAAAAAAAAATCAGTCTACTTTTTAAAGATCACTATACACCAGGGGTGCTTGGGTGGCTCAGTTAAGCATCTGACTCTTGGTTTCGGCTCAGGTCATGATCTCAGGGTGGTGAGATGGAGCCCTGCGCTGGACTCTGTTCTCAGCCTGGGGTCTGCCTGAGATTCTCCCTCTCCCTCTGCCCCTCCCTTGCTTGTGTGCATGTGCTCTCTCTCTCTCAAATAAAGAAATCTTAGAAAAATTACAATGCACCAGCGATTCTAAATCATGCCAGTGATAAAAATACTCTTTTTTTTGGGTAAGCAATGTCTACTTTTATTTTTTAAGTTCTTATTTAAATTCCGGGTTAACACACAGTGTAATATTAGTTTCAGGTGTACAATACAGTGATTCAGCGCTTCCATACATCACCCTGTGCTTATCAGGACATGTTCACTCCTCAATGCCCATCACCTATTTAACCTATAATTCTACCCACCTCCCTTACGGTAACCATCAGTTTGTTCTTTCTAGTTAAGAGTCTGTTTCTTGGTTTGCTTCTCTCTCTTTTTTCCCTTTGCTCATTTTTTCTCTTTCTTAAATTTCACATATGAGTGAAATCATATGGTATTTGTTATTCTATGATTTATTTCATTTAGCATAATAGTCTCTAACTCCTTCTACTTTGTTGAAAATGGCAAGATTTCATCCTTTTTTATGGCCAAGTAATATATATATTATATATCATATATATGATATATATTATATATATATTATATATATATAATATATACACACACATACACACACACCACAGTTGCTGCTGCTTCTTTTTTTTAAAAGATACAACTTTTATTATTTTAGGACACGCAATGGGAACATAATATAACCCTTAAAGGTAACCATTTGCAATTTCAACATAGTTCAGTTGATTTCTTATATATCCAGATGTATTTTCACATAGGCCAACAGTTTGACTAAAGTTAACTTCAAAAAAATGACAACTTAATCTTCCCTGAAATAATTGGTGGTTTAAACCTGGACTGTCTCTTTCAAGCAAGTATAAAGTCAATACTGCATCTTCATTATCCATTCATCTGTCAGTGGACACTTAGGCTATTTCCATAGTTTGGCTATTGTAGATAATGCTACTTTAAACATTGGGGTCTATGTATTCCTCTGAATTAGTATTTTTGATTTTGTATGGTAAATATCTAGTAATGCAATTGCGGATCATAGGGTTATTCTATTTTTAACTTTCTGAGGAAATTCCATACTGTTTTCCAGAGTGGCTGCACCAGTTCGCATTCCCACCAACAGAGCAAGAGGGTTCTCCTTTCTTTGCACCCTTGCCAGCATCTGTTGTTGTTGTTGTTGTTGATTTTAGCCTAAAATACTCTTTCTTATGGAAACCCCTCTAAATTGAATTTTTAGAAAGACATTGTCTTCTGGTTTTGACCTGCCTACTTATGTCTTATGTCTATACTTATGTCTCACTGACTCATTCTTTCCAGTCCAATTGGAGTCTGGATGTTCGGTGGAGATACTCTGCACTTTCCTGCCTCCATTTTGATTGTACCATCCCTACCACTTGAAATGACTTGTTCTTTTCTTTTCATTTATCTAGCTCTTACTTTTACTCCATGGGCTCAGGAGAAGCCTACATTTCCCAGGAAGCTTTCCCCATCTGTTGGATCCCACAAGGATACCTCCCTTCTTGTGTATGTAGTTATCTTGGCATGTAGCATCTGCTGTCTTGTATTGTAATGTATTGCCCCTCCTCCCAATGTAAAGGAAGGGCTCGTCCATGGAGCTGGTACTTATTTCCCTACTCTAGGCCAGGTTTAGGTTTTGCTGTAATCTGTACGTTTGGTGCTAACAACTGTGCTTGGAGTCCCAGCTATTCTATTTCACTAAACAAAAACATCTGGTGGTTATCTTCTATTTTGAACTTCCTTTGAGAGATGTATATGTTAACTTAAACAGTGTATATAATGTAGTTTCAATCAACAGTAGACATTTAAGAAATGAGACCTGTGATTATATTGGGGTTTGGAAGCAAGTGACTGAGGTCTCCCAGAACTGAGATTAGTCTGGAAGACCCTATATATGAACTTTAAATTCCAGATTCCACTGAAGAACTTTTTCAGTCATTTTCTGTGGGAACTGGAATAATTTCATCTTTTCTTTACTGGTGTAGAACCTAATGGAAGTTTTAGCATGCCATGCCCACTCTTATGGATTGCATGAAAAATGCTGGGTCTTTAACTTGAGACCTAACCTTGCATCTGTATTCAAACAATCTTCTGCAAATAGTATACTATCAAAGTTTACCTTGACATCCCAAGAGACAATTTTTATCAGGACATATCAGGAAATGAACTACTTAAAATGAATTGAGAACATCATTAGAAAAAATGTAAAATGTCAGTGTAAAATGTCTTTCTTCACATCTTCATATTCAATACGTTAGTCTTTTACCATGAGGTCCTTCATGAAAAACTTGACCAGATCTGGGATCACAAGCTCAGTATCCAGAAGTAGAGGAATCTCAAACGTTCTAGGACTCTAACTGGTGCTCTGGGAAGAAGGAAGCATTTCTGGGCTGAGATGGCTTCTGCTCAGAAGAAATTCTAGACAGATAATTTGTGTTCACTTCCCTCAGACTCTAGTGAAGTTGGACCTGGGTGTTTAGTCTCTCATCACTTGAGGTGGGAAGGTGAGGAGAACCCAGTCTTATCTTACTGCTGATGAGAAATCACTATCTTAGTTATTTTGTGAGCTTCGTTCTGGGCGCAAACCAAAGTCTGTCGTTACCAAAGGTACAAAGAAAATGTGGTAAGGGAGAATATGGCTGAAATCTGTAGCTGTTTGAAAGACTTTTATACAAAAAATGACTTAGATTTATTCTGTATAAATCCAAGGAATAAAATAAGGAACAATTGTAATGACTTCAGTTCAAAATACCTAGAAGAAACTTTCTAACAATCAGTTGTCCACATATAGAATAGAGTGTGATGTTGATAACTGTTTCCTATGATGTGAGATATTTACATTGTGGGAATTCTGTGAGATGTTCAAGTGTCAATGAATATGAATAAATGAATTCTAATTCTCCTTCTTTATCTGTAGTCTATAATTTTGTGATTCTGCCATTTCCCCCCCAAATATGTTGATTAGCCAGTCAGAATTTTTCGAGCATGTCAAATTCAAATGAACCAACATAAAAAGTGAATTATTTTTTCCTTTCTTTCCTAATCTCATCATTATTATAGACTTTGGTCTTATCTTCTAATTTTGATCAGTTAGGGATAGGAAAGGAGCAAGCCTCTCAGTACAAATGTATATGGTATTAAAATATTCAGCATGGATTTTAGAAGACTATGCACAGAATTTCACTTTTTTTTTAAGCTTAGAGAGAAATGCAGTCTTGTAATGGAGTCTTAGGTGGCATGTGAAATGAACAGTTAGGAATTTGGCTCTCCTGTTGTGCTTCTCTCTCCATGGGAAGCTTTATTCATATATTGAACAATTTTTTTCCCCCAGCCTACATAGTCCCAAGGGAGGGATTTAACGAAAAACTGGTGGGAGGCACAAGTGCTCTGTCTATTCTGCCTTCTTTTCAAGGGGCAAAAGAAAATTGCAAGCTTCTTTGGGTGTCTAACTCACATATTTTATGCAGGTGCCATATTCGCATTTTCCTGCATGACAAGAAAAAAAAAAATAGACTCCCCCTACTTTTTAAAGTGGGATTTGTAGGCTTTGCAGTGAGGTGGTACGAAGATCCTCAGAGGAAGGTAGTACAAATCCTTTCATATGTTATTCAAACCACTGGTTCTGAGGAAGAATGAAGTGTAATTGTATTAATCCGTGTCCAATCAGGAAACAGAAACCACACCGTAATTACTAATTTGGAAAGGAAAAGTTAAATAAAAAGAATTGTTGACTATAACAGGATTGGAGTAATGAGAGATTAATTAATATAAAGATAGCTGTAAGGAGTATAAGAATATATATAAGGAATATAAGAATAGTAGATTACCAATTGTTGTTCTCAGTTTGATTTCTGCTCTTTTCCTTATTATTTCTTTCCTTATGTTTGGTTTGGGATTAGTTTACTCTTCTTTTTCTAGTTCTTAAATTGAAAGCTTGGACTATTGACTTGAAATTTTTCTTCTTTTCTAATGAGTGTTTAATACTATGAATTTCCCTTAAGTACTACTTTAGGCTTATCCCACGTATTTTGATATAATGTGTTTTCATTTTCACTCAATTTAAAATCTTCTTTAATTTCCTTTGTGACTTCCACTTTCATTTATGGGTTTGGGAGCATATTGTTTCCTTGTTAGCATTTGGGAATTTTTCCAGATATCTGTCATCGATTTCCAGCTTATTTAATTACGGACAGGGAATATATTTTGCAAGATTTCAATTCTTTTATTTTGTTAGGATTTGATTTATGGCCCAGAATATTGTCTATATTGATGACTATAGAGTTACTATATATATTTAATCAGTTAGACCCTGTGTTTAAATTATGTTACACAGCTTAACATAGGGTAAGGACCTTACAACAGTATATTCCCAATTCCTTTCTCTCATTCTTTGTGCTATTGTTGACATGTATTTTACTTTTCTGTATACTATAAGCACATAATTCACACTATAATTTTTGCCTTAAGCAACCAATTTTAGAACTATTAAAAATAAAAAAAATTTGTGTTCATCTAAATTTATCCCATTTTTTTAAGGATTTTATTTTTTTATTTGACAGAGAGAGAGAGAGAGATCACAAGTAGGCAGAGAGCCAGGCAGAGAGAGAGGAGGAAGCAGGCTCCCTGCTGAGTGGAGACCCGATGTGGGGCTCGATCCCAGGACCCTGAGATCATGACCCTAGCCGAAGGCAGAGACTTTAAGCTACTGAGCCACCCAGGTGCCCCAATTACCCCATTTTCAATATTGTTCATTTCCTTCTATAATTTCAAGTTTTTGTGTGGCATTGATTTTTCCTGAAGAACTTTCTTTAGCATTTCATTGTAGTATAACCAACTATTAGTCTGCTAATGATGATTTATCTGTCTTTGCTTTCTGAAGTCCTTATTTCTCCTTCAGTTTTGAAAGGTATTTTAATTAGGTATAGGATCTCAGGTTGACAAGTTTTTTGTTTGTTTCCTTTTAATACTTTAAAGATATCATTCCATTGTTTTTGGCTTGCGTGGTTTCTGACATGAAGTTTGCTATGATTCTTACCTCTATTCTGTTACGTAATAGGTCCTCTTTCTTTGCATTCCTTCAAAATTTTCTCTTTGTAATTGGTTTTCTATAGTTTTAATATAATATTTTTTTCTCTCTCTCCCTCTGTGTGTGTGTCTGTGTGTGTGGTTTGTATATTTCACTAGTTTTGGAAAATTCATAACCATAATTCTTTCAAATAGCTCTTTCCCCTGCTCTCTTTCTTCTTTCTGGGTTTCTAATTACATGTATGTTAAATTGATTTTGTCCTACTGCTTTTGGATGTTCTATTCCTTTTTTTAACTCCTTTTTTCCTCTTTCTGTTTCAGTTTGGCCGATTTTTTTTTTTTCTAGTTTGGCTGATTTCTATTGACCTTTAATTTTCACTGCTTCTTTCTTCAGCCATGTTGGATCCACCAATGAATCTGTTGAAGGAATTCTCATCTGTTATTATATTTTTCATTAATATCATTTTGTTTTCATTTTTCTTATAGTTTTTATCTCTGCTGCAATGCCCATGCATTAATGCATGTTGTCCACCTTTCCCATAAGAATCCTTAGTATTTTAAGCACAATTATTTTAAATTCCCTGTGTAATACTTAGACACCTGGGTCATATCTGGATTCAGTTTTGTTGATTGCTTGTCTCTTGACAGTTTTTAAAAGTTGCTTCTTTCTGTATCTGCAGATTTTTGCATTCATGATCTTACTCTTATTTGGAATGCAGTGACTGAGGTAAACAGAATCTGGGAATAGGTACCTGGAAATTGTTACATCTCTCACATTGCTCAATCTTTTGCATGGAGGTTGAGTCAATCTAATCAGAAATTAAGCTGGGTTTGGCTTTTGTTGTAATTATAGTTACCATGTGTGCATATTTCTTAGTGCATTTGCATATTCCAATTTAGAGTCTTTCTACCAGCAATCATCCTCCAAGAGCCTAGCTACTCATTCTACTGTGTTCAATTGCATTTAATATTAGATCATGTTTAACTGTATTAGGTCTGTATCTGTGGTAGTTTACTGGACGCAGTATGTATTTGTGCATTTTTTTCTCTAACTGATGGAAACAAACCAAATTCTTGAGAGTCAGGCCTGAAATGTGGAAGCAGAAATTTGGTTGTATACCCTCACCCCCCTGCTTCTTTTATCAGTCTTGCAGAACCACAGACACTCTTACCACATGCTCTTCTTCTTCGGTTCACAGTCATGTTGGTTTCTTCTTGGCTTCTTCATCTCAACCTAGCATAGCAAAATGCCTTTGTTTCCTTCTTATTTAATCATCTGATTGTTCCTTCTTATGGAGACATTTTTAAAAAGTCATTCCAGAGGTGCCTGAGTGGCTCAGTCAGTGCAGTGTCTGCCTTCAGCTCAGGTCATGATCCCAGGTTCCTGGGATTGAGCCCCACATAGGGCTCCCTGCTCAGTGCGGAGTCTGCTTCTCGCTCGGCCTCTGCTTCTCCCCCGCTCATGTTCTCTCTCTCTCTCTCTCAAATAAATAAATAAAATTTTTAAAAAAAGTCATTCAGTTTTTCAGAAACTGTATACCCTTTCCATTTACCAAAGACCAAATATACTCCTTCTTTTCGAGAATTTAATCAATCTTTTTTCCTTAGAGGAACAGCTCATCGTACAATATTTTAAAGTTTCATGTATTTCTGAGAATAGAAATTAGTGAGGTTGGTAGAGGTATAAATGCCCTCTTCCAATATTGGGAGATAAGCAAGCATCCTGATGTCCAGGGACTCTGAAATAAAGCCTTGGCCATTTCCAGTGCTAATGCCTAATAGAGTCAAATGTGAGCAATTGTCCAGTTTCCTGTTACATTCCCATGTTCACAGAGAGATGCCAGAATTCAAGTTATTATACCCACAGTGCTCACTATCAAAGAGAAACATCTTTACTTTTGAATAAAAACAATCAAAGGAGAAAAATATTCACTTTGGAAGTTGTAGGAAAATCTTGATTTGGTGTTCTTTTTTATTATGTGGTTCAAAGCATATGTACAACAAGTAGTTTTTCTTTTTTGAACCTCACCATTAATTTCCTTCTTTGATCATATTTCTTATCTTTTGTCTCTTTCATCAAAGGCATTTCTATTAAGGGCTCTTATCTCCTTCTTTCTTCTTAAGGAAGTCTGATAGCCATCTCTAATATCCCCTAAATAAATTTCTTTCAAGACAAAGATCAGTGTAGGCAACTATCAGCTTGCTTAACCAAAATTCATGATTTCGATTTTGCTTGGGCATCTGAATTCCATTATAAGGGTTTCATGTTTTGTACCCAGAGTATAAAGATAGTCATAAAGCATTTGTTCTTATTTGGAGTAGGGTGGTCAAAAGTGGGCCTTGGGGTGCCTAGGTGACTCAGTTGGTTGATCGTCTGACTCTTGGTTTTGGCTCAGCTTGTGATCTCAGGATTGTGAGATGGAGCCCCATGTTGGGCTCCTTGCTGGGTGTGGAGCCTGTTAAGGATTCTTTCTCTCCCCCTTCCTTCTGCCCCTGCCCTAGGTGTGTGCTCTCTCTTTCTCTCTCCCCTCCCACCAATAAATAAATAAGTAAAATTAAAAAAAAAAAGAATGGGTTTTAAGATAGCATAGATGCCTTTCTAATCATTGCTTTAAGAAATAAACATCTTAGATAAAGCCAGAGATAAATTCTTCTGGACAATTAATTCCTACAAATACATCTGTGCATTCATCATTTCCATTTCCTTTTTTTCCTATCATTTTCCTTTCTAAAAAATATTTCAAGCATTATTCCTAGGACTTCTGTCCCCTATTTTTATTTTACAGCATTCAAAGCTTTTAATTTTTGGGCCTCCATGTATTATCCCATGAAACAGGGTCATGAGAAGCATCAGATAATGGTGGCTTAAACAATAGAGACATTTTTTTTTTCTTTCTTGCCTTTGAGAAGTTTGGAGGAGACAACATAAAGCCAAAATAGTATTTTATAGTGTCAGGGAAAAATCTAGGCTTCTGTCTCCTTTGCTACCTTTCTTGTGCACAGTCACTGTCCCTATGTCTACTAGATACCCAGTCCAAAAAAGCTCCATTCCAGTCAGAAAATAAAAAGGGATAAATCAGGCCACGCATTCTCTCCTCAAGAATACCTACTGGAAGATGCCTTATATTACTTTCGTATTCACATAGGTCTGCTCCCGGTCACACAGCCACACTTAGGTGCAAACAGAGTTGGGAAATGTCTACATTCCGAGCTGCTGTATACCTAGGTAAAATTTGGGGCTTCTGGCACTAAAGGAAAAAGAGGATAATTTTGGCAAATAACCATTGGTGTCTGGCACATAGTGCGTAGATACACACATTTCTAAGAAACAACACCGAAGCCAGTCAAATTTGAAACTGAGGATCCCATTTATTTGTGTACCGGGATAATTCATAAATTCAGTTGCATCCCAGTCATGTGCTGGGACAATCGGTACACCACAATGGTTTTGAATTTAATTCTATTCTAATACCTCAATATAATTAAAATTAATTCATAGCCAGTTTTGATACAAGCCCAGAATCATTTAGTTATAAAAATGAACATGAAAAATATGCAAGTTCCTGACTAGCAATACATTAATATGTCTCAATGAATTCTATAACAATTTCATTACATATGTTCATACTGTTAGATGTATTAACCTTTCATCCCCTGCTTGACTTCTCAGTTTTAGGTTTGGTGGTGTTTATACCCACTCTAGTACTGAGAGTTAAAAAAAAATGCAGTAATCTGTAATAATCAAAAGCATCGATAAGAATTTTTTCATACACAAATTTAGGGCACCTTGGGGGCTCAGTTGTTAAGTGTCTGCCTTTGGGTCAGGTCATGATCCCAGGGTCCTGGGATCGAGTCCCACATCTGGTTCCCTGCTCTATGGGAAGCCTGGTTCTCCTTCTTCCACTCCCTCTGCTTGTGTTCCCTCTCTCTCTGTCAAATAAGTAAATAAAAATTTTTTAAAAAGAATTTTTTCATACATAAATTAAAATATTGAAGGAAATATTTAATTGAGAACTGTATCTAATTAGAATTATTAACATGACTCTCCATCCCCAAGTCAAATTGTATAATTCCACAACTTTGTCTTCTTGTTAACAAAATACATGCCAGTTTTAAATATAGCTCTATTCAAGATGAATCAGATAACAATGAACCCTGCATTTTGAAGGAAAATTTTAATATCTATATAAATTTAGTGCAATGCCTTATACCACTATACCTGCAGTTAGTTTGTTAGTTTATAAAAAACCCTTCTCCTCACCCCCTTTGCTCTCAAACTACTGACTCTTTTCTCTTTTTTCCCTATAAAGACTATCTGAACTAGTATTCTGTATTTTGTCTTCAATTACTTCCCTCCCACTCTCTCTTGAGTCCAATTCAATTAGGTTTTTTCTCCATCATTCTACTCAAACTCAATCAATGATTTCTAGTTTTTTTAAACCAATGGTCATTTCACAGCACTCATCTGATCAAAGTATCTGCAATAGTGGTGTGGTTGATCCCTCCCTCCTTCCAGAGGTTTTTTTTTTTCTCTTGGCCTCCAGGGTGCTCTACTTTTCTGATTTTCCTCTTATCTCAGTTCCTTTTGCTGGTTTTCCCTCATCTTCCAAGAGAAGTACTTTAGAGATTACATGTGAACTTTCCCATCTCTCTGCACTCATGTTTGTCACAAGTCTCATGGTTTTAAAAACCATCTGTGTACTCATGACTAAACAATTTAGAACTATGTCCTGGATATTTACTCTAAATCCAGAATCCAGGCTCATATTTCTAACTACCTACTTGACCTTTCAACTTAAAAAAAATCTAATAATTATTTTAAATGTAAAATATCCTAAACTGAGCACCTGAACTTTGCTCCAAAGCTTCCATAGTTTTCTTGACCTTGATCAATGGTATTTCATTATTGCTATTGCTATAGCCCAAAGCCTTGGAGTCTTTCTTGAAATTATTTATGTAATTGTTCAGCATCAGCCCTTAGCATTACCTCTAAAGATTATCCAGGATCTGATCATTTCTCACCCTCTCTTCTGCTGTCATATAAACCACGTCACCAACAGCCTGAGATTATCACAATAGCTTCTGAAATATCCTCTACTCTTGTTCCCTTCCCACTCTTTGTTTCTTCTTAGCAGTTATGCCATTCCTATGCTCAGAACCTGCCAGTAGCTTCCCATTTTTACTCTAAATGATAGTTGAAGTCACCTTGAGATTCCCATCTCCCAGACTCTTTCTGCCCTGGTCATGGGACTCCTGATTTAGTTCTGTAGATGGGTTAAAAGAGAAATGAGCTCCTTTTGCAGCTTTCCGCACTGTTGGGTTCTCACTTACACATTTTCCATCTCCTTTGCAAGATAAATCACATGCTGAGGAAGATCTTTCTTGGCCTTAAGCCATACCACCTTGGGAGATTGGTGACACAAGTAAAGTAAAACTGTTCTAACCCATGCTAATGTACCCAAGCTTGCATTATTATTATTATTATTATTATTATTATTATTATTATTTTATTCTATTTATTTACTTATTTTTTTGCTTCGACAGAGTCCTGGAACTTTTCCTCTGGAAATCTGGACTTCTACAAATGCTCTTTCATCCATGAGTAATTGTCTAAGTCACTATTCTCCAGGAGCTCCCAGACTGTGGGCTGAAAGAGACAGGAGCAAGTTCATTGCTTTTGCTGAGTCCACAGATGGGACCTAGTTCTCTTTGCCCATTGCCTGATACCCAGATGGGCAAGACTCCTCCCAAGATCCGTGGTATATGATGCTGGATCCCACAGCATCCTCAAAGGCACTTTTGTCTGTGGGTGGATGCCAAATTTTTGTTGTTGGGAGTGGGGACAAAAAATGAGGGACATCTTACGTCTCCATGATGTTGATATCACTTCTAGCTATAATCTAATATTTTAGTACCCCTACTTCTGTGGTTTTCTTCTTGTCTCCAGTGGTTTTCTTCAAAACCAACTAGGGGAAATTTATTTCCCCTACATCTGAGTCGGAACAGGATAAAACCATAAAAGGGTAATAAAGAAAAGAAACATTATCCCCTCCAATTTGAGTTAAAAATAAACAAAACACTGACTCACTAGAAATTATTGGTAAGAGACTGGTGCTTCGAAATGTCTGTTTTAATGAGTCAGAGGGAAATAAAAATGACTGGATGAATTATCTATCATGGAGAAGATGTTTCACTTGACCCAGTTTAGCGTGAATGACCTTAATTGCCTGTTTGAATGTGGGAAGGGCCCATTGCCAGATAATGGCTCCCAGTTGTAAATGGGTAAACTTTCAATGAAGGAATTGTTAGTTAAGGAAGTGTCTGTAGTGAGGAAAGGTTGAGCTCCAAGTAGGACATGTTCTGACAAAGAATTAGTATAGGAAAGCATTCTGGGTAGAAGTAAGTGGGGTGTGTGTAAGTAGGAGGTGAGGCCACAAAGGCCATGCATAGAAGGTAGAAGTTACTTTTGTGTGACTACATCAGCATGGCTGAGTGCAAAACCTGTAATGCAAAAAGACGGCAATTTTCCAAAATATTGTGACTCAACCAGCAGTTTTATCTCAATCCTGTAAGAATTTCTGAGAAGGTAAGTAAGTGGTTATACTGCTAGAGTGAGGAAGGATTAGATAAGCCCTTAGTCCTAGCTCTCCCATGGACTGGCTGGGTTCTTGGGTCATCCAGTTTCCTTATCCATGAACTATAGGAATAATTGTGGACGTCCCTTTCAGCTTAAAATACCCTACAAATTAGCAATGAATAGAGTGAGAGTTACTGCAAAACCTGAGATGTAAGAAATACCATAGAGCCTTTCTTTCCGGATAAAAATCAAATCTGGTTTATTTATTCCACAAATAATCATTACGTGACTATTATAGGCCAGACATGTGCTCCATTTTGGGGATATTCTTGGAAAAGAAGGCAGAAAAGGTCTTGCCCTCTGAGAATTTGCTCACATTTTCTAAGGATGAATTCTAATATCACTCCTTTTACACAGATCTTGTCCTATCTCTTGGGTTATTCCAAACCTTGTGATTTGCACCATCCAGAAAAAATAAGAGCAATCCCTTGATTTCTGATCTATGGCCATCATGAGTGCTATTGCTTTTTGTCTGATTCCATAAGATATTTTTTAAAGTGTCTGGCGCTGTGGGTAGCCTCTCTTCTCAAGAACTAACTTGTTCCAGGAACTTTTGCCCAGGCTCTATTTGCCTCCATTTCCAAAGGAAAACATGTAGCTCTCAATGACTTAGATCCTGTCCTTTTTATGGTGCTATGAATAAATAGCCCAATGTATGCCACTCCATAGAACTCTACCTTCACCTACTCCCCAACTCTCTGGGAACCAAACTACCATGAGGCTTTGAACTTCACTTTGAACTACTACCCTGCTCAATGCTCAAGGTTACAGCTTCCACTGTGTCCTACTTTGGGCAATGAAGTCCTTATCTTCTTTAAGCCTAAGGCTGCCAACCAGCGAGCCAAGGATTGAACTTGACTTATAGATGGGTTTGTTCTCTAATTAGCTAAAATCTCCACCACTCTCTTTTGTTCCCAACAATAAAATTGAGCATCTGCATCCTCATTCTTTCCCTGTTGCTTCTCTTACTTCTGTGGTTAAGTGCACGACCCCCAGAACCAGATTGGCCAAGTCTGAATCTTAGCTCTACCATTCAGTGCTGTATGGCTTGATCTTGTTCTGTAACCTTTCTGCATTTCAGGTTTTCATCTTTAAATTGCTCGTAAATCAAAGACACCTATCTCATAAGTGTAGGTGTTGTACTTAGAACTATAAATTTATAGTACAGAGTGTTTTGTAGGTGTTACTATTTTATTTGTCATTACTTATTATTTATTATTCTTATTTTATTATTATTGGCCTGGCTTTGAGTAAGATCAGTGGATTAGATCTTTTAATATAAAAGCCATAGTGGAAGATTTCTTCAATGTAGTTCTATACTCAACCATGGCCTATCACCATTTTTGGCAAACAAAAAATATTTATCTCCGTGGCAGTGAACAAAAAGGTCTAAAGGACTTATTTTTAGGGGGAAAGGCTGTATGGAGAATTATCTTTCATTCCTTTGATATTAGATTACTAATATTTTTAAATCACCCTATCACATTTTAAACAGGCCAAAAAACATTCACCCAATTTATAACTCAGAAGTCTGTACAGATTTTCTCACTCTGTTCCGTACTTAAGCATCACCAGGAAGATGTTTCTACTGCATTGAGAAATTGGCTCCATTTTTCCCCCATCTGCTTTCTAGCACTTGTGGCTTTTTATTTCATATCACTTACAACTCAAGGTAATTTGAGTTGCTTCTAAAAGTCTCAGACTTAACTTGTTAGCGCGTCAGTCATCCCTTTATTGTGGTGAATCAAAAATATTTTTCACTTGGTGAATATAATATGGATATTTCATTTCATTGAACCATTTCAAGTTTCAACATTGAATTGTTGATGTCTTGAGATTCTTTGCACCTGCTTAATTTTGATACATGATCTTTACGTTGCTTTGAAAGTCAAACTTCTAATGGGAAAGAATGTATTTTAATGTACATATTGGCATGTTTCACAGGTTAAAAAGTGCTTTCTTTTATGTCCAGGCAATGAAAATAAATGATCCTCTGACAGTCTGTCAGCCAGAATTTTATCAGCTATGTCTGACCATAGAATTTTATCAGCTATGTCTCCACCTTAGGTGGAGATGGCTGGGGTTTTATTTATTGTTAGGGCATTTTGTATACTTTAAAGGGAACTGTGGTTGTAGATCTGGACAAAGAGTACATGTAGAGACCAGGAGGCCTAATTTCAGAAACTGCTTGAAGGATCCTGTGATGAAACGAACAGACCGTAATCTTGCTTCTTGTTGCTTTATGTCGTGGGTAAATAAACCCCTGCCTCTACCTGGGGAGGTAGGAAGGGGCTTTCGCTAAGACTTTACACTTTATACTTACATCTTTCCCCATATGATGGTCCTGCAACTCACTTTAGAAATGTGGAGACCTGGAGTAGGGGTGGGGGGTGGTATTGAAGAATTCAGGGAATGAGGACCTTTTTTTTTTTTTTTATGTTTCGGATTGCAAACTTCAGTGAGATATATTTGTCACTGTCATGGTTGTAGCTGTTAAGGAACTAGGAATAGAGACTGAGAAGGACAAAAGAAAAGAAAAGAAAATACTGTGTTCTAAGAAACGTATTTACTACTTTGCAAGTATTGTCTCTTTTTATCTCCCAATAGTTCTATGAAATAAGAACCCATTTTATGTTCATTTAAGGTGAGAACACTGGTGATTGGACAGGCAAAGTAACTTGTTCAAGGTAACATGTCTAGTAAGAACAGAAACAGAATTAAATATAGGTTTGTTTATTACAGAACACAGAGCAAGAGAAGTAAATGCCCGTGTGTTATGAGATTTTACTGTGTTACGGAAAATCTTATTTTACTGATCATTTATTATAGATTTATAGGCTACATAAAGTTGCTGAACTATTTAAGGAGAGATGTTTTTTTGTTTTGTTTGTTTTGTTTTGGTCAGGGCTAGCTGGAATTCTTTCTTATTTTTTATCAGAAAATTCAAGAAATTCTCTTTTTGTTTTGTTTTATTGAAGTATAATTGACAGGCAACATTTTTTTTTAAAGATTTTATTTATTTATTTGACAGAGAGAGAGATCACAAGTAGGCAGAGAGGCAGGCAGAGAGAGAGGGGGAGGCAGGCTCCCTGCTGAGCAGAGAGCCCAATGCAGGGCTTAATCCCAGGACCCTGAGATCATGACCTGAGCCGAAGGCAGAATGCTTTAACCCACTGAGCCACCCGGGCACTCCTGACAGGCAACATTATATTAGTTTCAGGTGTACAACAGAGTGATTCAACATTTACATACATTACCTTACAAAATGATCACTTGGATAAGTCTAGTTACCTGCCATCTGTCACCATACAAAGTTATTACAATGGTACTATATTCCTTATG
>CM052798.1:75652855-75681957 GCA_028533885.1 Nasua narica | reverse complement strand
GATTCCTGTTTGCCTCCTCTAGACTTTTGGTTCAGAAGGTCAAGGGTGGAGCTAAGGAATTTGCATTTTAAATTATCATCACAGGTAATTCTGACTCATGTTACTTAAGAAAGACTGTTAAAGATTTCAAAAGGAGAATGAAGAATCTAGTGATCTTATTATCCACGATTAAAACTCATCACTAATCCACAAATATTCAAGAACAAAAAACAGGAGGCAAAACTGACTCTAATATATTGTTGTGTAGTTTGATTGTAAGCAGTGGGGAGCATAATTAACATTTTTTATCCCTTCATATGTGTCAGATGATTGAAATGAAATAAATTTTATTTAATCTTTATTACAGCTCAGTCAGGTCACATTGCATCATTTTACGGGCAGTAAAACAGGCTTAGAAATGTTGAGTAACTTGCCCAAAATGACATATATAGTAATTATGAGAGCCCCCTTAGGCTCCTCACTCTCCTCATTATACTCAGGATCACAATGTCCACACCAACAAATCTTAACTCTGTATTTGAAGCCTGGATCTCTCTTGGGCGTTCTCCAGCCATCTCTCCTTTGGTTGGTTTGACATCTTTGCCTTGATGTTTCCCAACCACCGGAAGTTCTATATACTCTCAGTTGTACTAGCCATCTTCCTCCGTATATTTTTTTCTCCTTTATTATCCTCCAGCTCAGCTAGTAGGACCCACCAACTACCTATTGGTCCAAGCCAAAAATCATGGAGTTCTTTTTTTTAAAATTCTTTCTTTCTTTCTTTCTTTCTTTCTTTCTTTCTTTCTTTCTTTCTTTCTTTCTTTCTCTTTCTTTCTTTCTTTCTTTCTCTTTCTTTCTTTCTTTCTTTCTCTTTCTTTCTTTCTCTTTCTTTCTTCCTTCCTTCCTTCTTTTCTCTTCTCTTCTCTTCTCTTCTCTTCTCTTCTCTTCTCTTCTCTTCTCTTCTCTTCTCTTCTCTTCTTTTCTTTTCTTTTCTTTTCTTTTCTTTTCTTTTCTTTTCTTTTCTTTCTATGCGAGGGGAGAAGGTCAGAGGGAGAAGCAGCAGACTTCCCGCAGAGCCGGGAGTCCGATATGGGACTCGATCCTGGGACTCCGGGATCATGATCATGGAGTTCTTTTGACCAAAACACCTACATGTCTCCTGATCCTATGCTCTTCTGTGGGTTGTCACTGCTAACCTGCTAGTTCAGGCCAGTATCATCTCTTGCTGAGAGTTTCAGTCAGTGTCTTCTACACAATGCAAATTTTCCCGTAACCTAGTGGCTTAGAATAGAAATCGTTTTTCTTAACTCACAATTGTGTGTGTTACCTGGGTAGCTCTTTGGGTCTGGACCAGTTTGGCGAAGCTCTGCTGGGCTTTTCCTTGTGTCTGTGATCTGTTGATGAGACAGCTTGTGACTTAATGACCTACTGTGGTCTCACTTACATACCTAGTGGTGGGCAGGCCGGCTGCTGATGTCTGTATGGCTTTTGACTAGGATGCTGGGGTTCTTTTCCATATGTGGTCTCTCATTCTTTAGCAGGTTAGTGTGGGCTCATCCACATGTTGTTCTCAATATTTCAAGCGCAGTAAAAGAGGACAAGCCCCGAGGTGCAAGTACTTCTCAGGCCTTTGCACTATTTTTTTTAACGCTATTCAGAGCCCCTGACATTGCCAAAGGTTGTGGATACAAGGAAAGGAACATTTTATAGCCATTTTTGCAATCTGCTATACTGAAAGTTTGTAATAGCCTCTTAATGGTTTCCTTACTACCACTCTTGCTTCCTCCAATCCCCTTTTCATCCAGCAGTTAGTGAATGGTCTTTCATGCCTCTCCTCCCCTTAAAACTTCACTGCCATACTATTGTTTTGAATGTTCTAAAGTCCTAGCTCCTTAATATGACTTAATAAGGTACCCCAGGATATATGTTCTATCTACGCCATCAGGCTTTGACCTAGTCATGCTAGGTCATGCTATCCTGGTTTCCTTTCTACCCTGTAATTTGTGTAAAAAGCAAGATATCCGATGTGCCTGCTTAACAGTCTATTGACATTTTGCAGAACAAAACAGATTGGAATCATCTCCCTGTATTCTTAATTCTTGTGGTTACTTAAACAGCCAGATTTAGTTTTTCTTAATCAGAAGTAACATGTGACAGTAAGCTCTCGTTAGTCTTCTTACCTTTCTCTACCTGAAAAGCTCTTTCTCATTACCTTTTCTTTCTTTCCTTCCCTTGTCTAATGGATGTATTTATCCACTAGTCTGAGCTTAAATATTCCTTCTTCAGGCTTCCTTGGACTTTTTTGAATATTAGCACTTATATTGTATTGCAATTAAGTGTCAAAGTCTGGCTTTCTTGTAAGAGTGTAAGCACTGTGAGGTCAGGGACCATGTCTATTTTACGTAGACTCTCTAACATGTAGCACAGTGCCTGGTATATAGCAGGTGCTCAATAAACACTGGCTGAAAGAACAAACACCCCTGACTTGTCTTATTCCAGAACTCTCCTTACTGTGGCACACTGCAACTTAGGCTCAATTTCTGACCCTGTTTCTTTTGCTTATATACTTAATTTATTTTGTGTTTATGGACTAAAAACAATTTTAGTAATGTAGACAGAAGGAAAAATATATATAATTATCTATATATAACAACATATATCTATATACATATATCTCATAAATTTTGTAATTACATTTATTGTTTCTTGTTCAGGGGTCAAGTTTAAATTTATGCCATTGTATTTTTCTTGCATCCCAACCTCCTCAGAGACAAAAATCAGTGAGTGATTTAAGGGGAAGAGGTTGGGCCCACTCCAAAGGGAGCTTCAACAACTTTTCAGTGGTCTGAGAGCAGCTTTACCCATATTGACTTAGCTGTGGTCCGTTGCTGCATGGACATTTTCACAGGGAGCTGGCATCACCCACGTTGGCCAAGGTCTGCTCTGTGGAAGCCAGTCAACTCTGGAGGCCATTCTCAAAGTCATGGAAATCCACTTGGAAAATATAGTTTTAAGGCCCGTCTTCCTTCACTTGTGTATCCGCTGTGTCCCGTGTAGTTTGTGACAAGTGAAGCTGCCAGAGGGAAGCTCATAGCAAATCTGATAGCTCAGTTACTATAAACCCAAAACAGAAAAGATTTTTTCAGAATTGTTCTCAGGACACTAGAAAAAGTTTCCACATCAAATAGTTCTTAAATCGACGTTATGTTTATTGCCCTGAAAAACTAAATCGTGTCTAATTTGTATAAATCTAGTTAGTTAGAAATCTATAGGCTGATTTACAGCCTCTCTCCATACCCTTTATCTTCCGAGATTTCTCATTTTTTCTAGGTATGAAATGGAGACATTCATAACCTTATGCTACATAATATTGCTATAGAATTAAAATGAGATAATATATTTGAAATAACTTTGTGTACTATAAAGTATTAATCATGCATCAAGCATTTTTTGGGCATGTATATTCCAGACCTTGTACTAAGCCCAAGGGAGGGATATAAAAATGAATAAGATACAGTCTTGGCTCTGATTGAGGTCGCAACTGATGGAGGTGACGGAGGAGGGTAAAATCATAATACAGAATGAACAAAACTGCAGTATCACAGAGGGGGTAGCAATTAATTCTGGCTAGAGGGTTCACAGAAGAGAAGATATTTAATGTGGGCTTGGAAGAATAGGTAAGATTTTACCAGAGGGAGAAGACAAAAGGGCGTTCTAGTCAGAGATCTACTTATAATCTGTAACAGGAGACTCACTCCATCTCTAAAACAATGATAAGTGGAGGGAGGATACCCAGAAGGCACATAAAAAACGTATAATAGTGAATTATATTTATTTATTTTTGGATTAAGAGAAGACAAGCGGAAGTCATAAAACAAAGTAGCTTCAAGGACAACGAAACCAGAACAAGAAGCAGTGAAAAGTCACTGGGTGAAATAAAACCCATTACTTGTTACTTTATATGTACCCTCAATATGCATGAAAGCTTTGAGGCCACTGGTGCCCCAAAACTTCACAGATTAGAAGAGGATTCTTTTCTCTAACTTAATAATCAGATGAGTGGATATGTCGACCTAGAGATGAAAAAACAAATAAATGATTAACAGTGTTTGGTCAAGGATACATTCCAATACTTTTACAAAAGTAGCTTCAACAACAATTCATGAACTAAGCAGAAAAATGTGAAAGTCGCTGACATCTAATTAGAATTACTGTCAACACTTTGTGTCATGGGTGTAGAGGCCCATTACTCCTTTATACCGCCTTACCCCTATTGCCAGGGGACGACTAAGATGGATGATTTAATTTGAAAGGTAGAGATCTAAAAGACGAATTCAAGAAAAAAGCAAAAATTTTAAGGTAAAGAATTCAAAATCTCAGGGGAAACACACCTACCTATACACACAGATTCATTTCCCATTTTTAGATGTATTAACTTATAGATCAGACATAATTTAAATGACTCAGAAGGACGCCATTGAAAGTGAAGGGGAGTGCTGTTTATTATTGTTGCTGGGACAACAGGTACAAACCTGGACTGTCCTGGGCAAGCTAGAAGTATGGTAACATAGTCATAGGGTCATAGGAACTGCATAGTTAAACTCCATGGAACAGGACAAAACAAGTGCTTTTTGTTCCCCTCTAAGGAGATCCTGGGGCTTTTGCTTTTGAAACAATATAAGTTCTGGCTTAGGCAAAATTTATTATCTAGGTGGGAATGGAGTAGGATAAGGACCAGTATATTGTTATCCTTGAGAGCATTGACTGATTTCAATCCTGGCTGTGTGACCTTGGGCAAATGGTTTAACTTCTCTGTGCCCCAACTTCCTCATCTGTAACTTTGGGATAACAGCTGTTATTGTGAGAATTAAATGTTCATAAGAAAGTCCTCACAAGAGTATTTGCCTCGGCAGCTCTTTCTGCCATGGGTCCTGTCCCCATGTTTTAATGAAACCACCTTTTTGCACTGAAAAAAAAAAAAAAAAGAATGTTTGGCTCACAGGATTATATAAATGTTTGTTATTTTTATAATTATCCTTGTTTTGTAGATTGCACCCCCCCAAACAAAACAAAACAAAAACAAAACCCAAAAGGAACAGATCAACAAAAAATTATGTTTGGGGTTAACCTGATATTTGGGTTCACTTGAAGATGGAAAGTAATCCAGGATAGATTAAACTGGAAATATGGGCCTCCTCCAGAAAGGAATATTTTTAAGTTTTTTCTGGAAAGGAGTGAAGAGGAGGAAAAGATCAGACAAGACTTTATATTGTTGGTTTGGTTTAAAGTCTCTGAGATGTCCAGTGCTGGGTCAGCTCTGTACTAGACTTATCACCCAGGTAGTGATGTTGTCAAGGCAAATGAGGTTTGAAAAAACACTAGAAGCATCCAGAAGGGGGTCCATATTTATTATATGTGCTGCCGAAGTGAGCACTGGGGGTCCATATTTATATATTTAAAGTTAAATATTGCCCATTAAGCTGATTCCTCTTCATTATTGTAAGAACTAATAATTATAATAATTTATGACAATCATAATTATAACTGTAATTAATGCAATAAAATAAAAATAATTATGGCTGTCATTCTTGAACATTTATTAGATGCCAGGCCCTGCCTTGAGTTCTTCACATGTATTAACTCATGTAATACAACAAATATTTGATAGGTGCTACTGTTATTACCATTTTGCAGGTGAAGATACTGAGGAATAAAGAAATTACAGGTTTACTCAGTTTTGCATTTCATCAGTGTCAGATACATACTGGGCACCTGATAAGTATTTTATTGAATCAATCTGCTGGGAGGCTTATTAATATTTTCCAGCAGAACCTACTTACATGGTTGATTCTATTCCGTATGAAGAAATTTCAAGAATCTATTTAGAGGAAAACATTTACAACCAAGTTGTTACCCTTGAATTTATTTGTTCTTGGTATTTTTATTTCTGTAAGACCATAAGAATTCATAATTATGAACAACATTCCAAGTAACTTTTTAAGTGCCATCATAGGTTAAGGATAGAAGTGTTAAATGAGATTTTGAATTCTGAAAAATAGCCTGACAAATGAGTATGGGCCATTTTTAATAAAGCACCTTTGTTTGGCTTTGGAAAGCCTTATTGTGAATATTTTTGCCTCTAGTGATTTGATTTCCTAATTATGTTTCTACCTCAGGACAGTATTATAATTGCTTGCATTTTCTGAGCACATACTGGCTGATAAGGGGAGAGGGGCACTTCTGGGCACTTCTGTAAATGTCAGGAGGCCAGTCTGAGGGTAATGATGTGCTCTGAATCTTCCCCACAGTGGAAAACCCACACAGGAAAATCCTCCAGTGGAGAGTGTACCTGTGGTAAAATGTGTGAAGTACAGAGCTGAAAAAGAGGCAGCAGGAAAGACATCAACAGGGAGATAGCACAGGGTAGCCATTAGAGGCAACTGATCAGGGAAACGAACAGAAGGTATGGTAAATGTTTATTCTCCTCAATGGGCTATTTTGTAATGGCACTTTGTATCTTACGTGATTGACCACAAAAGCATTTTAATGTTCTGGGTCAGTTATAGAAAACAATAACAGGGGAGAAATAGTATTCCCAAGGATATGATGATATCAAAGTGTGTTTATTTGGTACATTTAAAATTTAAAGGGCCAGGCTCATGAAATGAATTCTAATTAGATTAAATGCTTTCCTAAATGCCAAAGTGATGCGGTGGCTCATCCCTGTTTCTCCCTCGTCATGCCTCTGTCTGAGAACTGAGATCTAAGCACTGCCACTATCTTGTCAGCCTTGCTTTCTTTAATGAAAGGTTCTACTCTCAGTGATTCATCCGATTAACACTCATTGAAAAAAAACCAGGGCTGGGCAAACAGTCCAGTGGGGAGAAAAACACTAGAACACAATTACAGATCACCCCATAATTACAATTATGTTAAATGCCATGAAGAAAAAAATTATCTTTCTTAGTACATTGTATAGAGGGACCTATCCCAGACTGGTGTCTGCGTTGGGAGAGGGAAGTGGGTTGAGAGAAAGTGTTGCTGTATAAGTTACACTTTAGACTTAAAGAATAAACAGGAATTGGCCGGGAAGCTAGTGGGGGGAAGAGTCAAGTACACATGACTGATCTTACTCCATTCTTTATATTAAAAGGGTTTTGTGACTTTGAAGTTAGCCAGTTGACTATCTCTGGTGTGGGCTGATTGAAGGGAACATGATGGAAATTGAAAACATCACATAATAACAACGGGACACTGGATTGACACATCTTTCTTCTAAGACGCTTGTCTCCGTCTTGAAAAGTAGAGATGTGCGGTAGAATTATGAAAGTGTAGGTGAACCGGTTATGTTCTTTCTGGCTTTGGAGATGCCAGAAGAGGGAAAGAAGAGCGTGCATGAACTCAACAGAGGTGGAAGGTAGCAGCTAGAAACTCTTAGATTGCTCTCCTCACTATAGTGCAATTATTATGGGCTTACAGGGACCTCTCTCTGGACAGACAGGGAATATGGAAAATGCCTTCTAAGGCTGACAGATATAAAAAGCCCAGATGGCAGATATTAAAAAATCCATCTCCAAAGGCATTCTAAGGGGAATTCAGTGCTGCTCTCTGAGCAAGAATTTGAAATCATTACAACCTAAGACCATTGTGTTGCTGATAATTTCAGATATTTATTTTGGCTGCAACATGGGAGAGAGGAGACTTAAACAACTTTTCTTGCACTTCATGTTGGATTCCATAAATCACCTCAGAATAAGGCTGACATTAAAGGAAAAAATGAGTTAAAAATCCCGTGTTTAAAGAGAAAAAAAGCTGTGTGGGAGGCAGTGCTCAGTCTGGGAGGTTTGAGAGGAAAGCTCTCACGATGTTCACAGCCCACACGATCACAGGGTGTAAATTCTCAGGGAGGGGATTCTTTGGCAACAGCGACATAGATAATCACATTTTCCTCAGAGCAGATTTTATGTTCAAGTTTTTAATTCATGTTAAGATTTAAAGAAGTGTCTTTAATTAGAAAAATGGCTAAACACTTTTCTATAGTAGCCTTTCAGAAAACAGATTCCTTCAAGAATGATTTAATCCAATGATTAGGATGATGACAGAAAAGCCCAGACTTGTTATGTACTCGGTGAGGAACGTGTGTGTGTGTGTGTGTGTGTGTGTGTGTAAGTGTGAACCCCAGATAGGAATATGCATTAAATTATTCCATTTTCCCTGCTATCAGGGGGGTGATGAGCAAATTCCACAAACATGGTTCTCCTGCAAGGATCATGGGTATTGATAATTCCTTCTCAAGGATAGATTTCTCCACATGAAATCGAAGTAAACAAACATAATTGTTCCTCTGTCTACTCTTGATTATTAGTGTGTAAATTATACCTGAAGGATTTCCAGGATCATTAACATCACTTCATCAGGGAGCCCGGATTATTTGAGTTCTGCTTTATGCTAGCTTAATGCTGAAGGAGATATGAAAAGTTTCATAGTAATGGTAATAATAATTGTTACTATTTATTGAGCATTGCCTATGTGTCAGTTAATATTCTAAGTGTTTTCCATGTTTTATCTCATTGACTCCTCCATGCAAAACCTCTGTACAAGAGATATTATTCTTATTTCTGTTTTATAGATCAGAGAGAGGGAAATTGTGAAAATTGGCCCAAATCAGACATCTCATCATGGTGATCAGGCTGGCAATCTGACTTCTCTACAAATTTGTTACATCAGAAATGAAACATATTGGTTATTTTTTTTTCAAAATATACTCAATTAAAAATTTATCAAAGGGGTGCCTGGGTGGCTTGGTCAGTTAAGAGTCTGCTTTTGGCTCAGGTCATGATCCCAAGGCCTGGGATCCAGCCCTGGTATGGTGGTGGGGTGTCTGCTTCTCCTTCTCCCTTTGCCCTTCTCCACTATCCCATTCGTTCTCCATTCTCTCTCTCTCAAATAAATAAAATCTTGAAAAATCTTTAAAAAAAATTATTTGAATTGTTCCTTAGTCACACGTTTTATTTTGCATAATATGTGACACAAAATTTAGTGACAGTAACAGCTAAATATTATTGACCAACACTTGTGGACCAGTTTTAAGATGCTATTTTTGCTTTCTTGCTTTGGTATTATCGGTTTGTAAGTAAATGATACCTTTTCCCCCTCTTTTCTCATCTCTCAACATGAGAAAATCCTAAATAGATCTTTAAGAAGTTTCTATACAGGTATAAAGTATGCAGCATGTCCAATATGTATTTGACTCTGAATCCCTCCCTCTTTTGGGGGAGCATTTTGCATAGCAAGTATTTCCCAATTGTCATAAATGCTGTTCTAATACTTACTATAAGCATATTTTACCTCCTTTTCATCTCTCAAATCACTATGAAATGTATTTTATCTTCAAGACTTCCATCATTTCAAATCCAATGGCCTCTTCTCAGATCACATCTCATGATTTCCTAGGAAGTGACTTTTTAGACAGTTTCTGACTTGTCTTGGAATGTTCTCCTTTCTGGGTTTCAGTTCACCATTTCCTTTTGGTTTCCTCTCTTCTCTGTCTTCTCAATTTTCTTTATTAACTCACCTTTATCTAATTATTAAATGTTAGTGTTCCCTAAGGTCCTATCATCAACTGTCATGTCTTCTGTCTCAATGTTACATTTTCAGTTGCTTCATTTAGACTGACACACTCATCCCTACTTTCCGAATCTTCCTTGGCTTCTTTCTTTTATTTTAAATTTATTTTTATGTTTTTAGAGTGGGGAGAGAGTGAAGGGGGGGTGGAGAAAGAGAAGGGGCAGAGGAAGAGGGAGAGAGAGAATCTTAAGCAGGATCTACGCCCAGTGTGTAGCCTGATGCAGGGCTCCATCCCATGACCCTGAGATCATGACCTGAGCTTAACTGACTGAGGCACCCAGTGCCTTTTAATCTTCCCTGACTCCTGATTCCTCTCCCCTTTCCCTGCCAATGGTACTTTATTTATGCCTTAGTTCACACTTTCATCACGTCTGCCTTCTGACTAGCCCCTTTTGTGAGGAAATGATAGGCTCTGTTGTGATCAGCTCAGTAGATGATCAGAACGGAAGTCTACATCTCACTCATGCAAGAGTTTGCCGCAGATTGGGCAGTGTTCAAGGGCAGTGGGGTTGTCATTCCATTCAGGGACTCAGGGATCAAGGCTACTTCGAATTTGAGGCTCTACCTTCTCAGTAAAAAGGATTTTTCTCTGACCTCCATGGCAAAAAAAGAAAGATTAGAAATTTGATCGGGGCATACTGCCTCTCATCCTGGTCTGTGCTGTTCACGTTTCATTGGCCGTCACTAATCATAGGGTTCTGGACAGCAAGACTGGGAAGCTTTGTCTTCCATGCGCCCGGGAAAGACAGGAGAAGGAGTGGTGACCAGCTTAGCACAGGGATTGTATCATAATCATTTCTCCTATACCCCACACTTGGCACAGAGTTTGACAATAAACACCAATACATGTATTGTAAACTGAATCTTATCTAGTTCAATCTTGCATCAAAAGGTGAGGCTTTCCTGAAGGAAAGGGAGCTTCTGCACATTACTCAAGGAGATATTTACAGAACTAGGACAAGAATCTAAGTCCATTGCTCCTTTCACTACTCTTGCTGTTCCTGAAGGAATTTGTTCTAGAAGAATCATGTGATTTTGCTGGGCTGAGCATTAATTCCATTAAGATGGTGAGGTTTGTTCTTGTTTGCTTTCTTGCTTGCTTTAAATCTTGACTTACACAGTTAATAGATATATGGCATGAAATATATCAGGAAAATGAATCAAAGGCAACAGAATAAACTTTAAATAGATTATCAGTTAGTTGCCAGGCAACATCAATACCTATTTCCAGTTCTTAAATAGCTCACATCTCTTTTGCTGTCTGGTCTTTAATTGCATAGCAAATTCTTCTACTGATAATGAAAAAAAGAAGTGTGAAAAATAAACCATAGTATTATAAATTATCACCTACCCTTCCTTTTTTTTTACTGTAGTTTCTGAAATAGTTCTGTGTGTTTCGTTAGCAATTTGGGACCTTCCTCTCACACCCCCCCCATTTTATGTTTACCAACTTTTAAATTAGTAGGTAGGGATTCTTGCAGTGTTATTTTATCTATGAAAATATTTAAATTGATGACTACTGTAATATCTTTTTTGGGAGATCTTATTTCTTTCAAAGCTTGGTGATCTCATTTATTGATCTCAAATTACTCATTTACTCATTACATCTGAGGGTTCTTCTCCAAACTCCACTGAGATTCTCTCTTAAGCTCTACTTCTGCATGTGAAACTCCATTTGAACATATAAACTAATCTTAAAAGCAGTGTTTCTAAAATAAACTCGTGATCTTCCTTTCACCCAAACCTCCTCAAAAAACAGTCATAGAGATTGCTGTTTGCAGCATGGGGCTGATTTCTAGGCAGTGGAATATGAACAGAAGTTATGGGCACCCCTTCCAAGTCTGGCCCATACCGTCTTCCCTGCAAACCAACAAACCACCACCACCGCTACCCCAAAACAGGTAAAAGCCCCTCCTTCCTAGTTTCTACTAGGCTGGAGATGGGTATGCCAAATTTGGAAATTATTATTATTTTTTTAAATTTTTATTTATTTATTTGACAGAGAGAGAGAGATCACAAGTAGGCAGAGAGGCAGGCAGAGAGAGAGGGGGAAGCAGGCTCCCTGTTGAGCAGAGAGCCCGATGTGGGGCTCGATCCCAGGACCCTGAGATCATGACCTGAGCTGAAGGCAGAGGCTTAACCCAATGAGCCACCCAGGCACCCCAGTAGGATAAGCAGATTGCCTGCTGAGCAGGGAGCCTGATGTGGGGCTCGATCCTGGGACTCTGGGATCATGACCTGATCAGAAGGCAGACACTTAACCCACTGAGCCACCTGGGTGCCCGCCATACTTGGAAATTATACTGTTAAAAGTGGTGAAACTTTTATCAGCCTAAATTTTCAAATGGCTATGGCAAAAGAGCCCTATCACTCTCCTGGACTGTTCTGACAGCAAGAAATAAACTTATTCCATGTTGAATCATTGGTTGAGATTATTGTTACCAGAGAAAGAATACAGAAACCTCAGTTTGCTCATCTAGGAAATAGGAATGATAACTATTTTGAGAACCAAATGAAATAATATAAACAAAGCATTTATTTTAATGCATGATTCGTAGAAGATACCTGGTAAGTTTTAGTTTCTTTACTTCCTTCCATCTTCCCCTAGATACAAGGAATACAGTCCTTTTTCTCTTTCTCACTTCTTTTTTTCTTTCTTTCTTTTTAGAGTGAGAGAGAGAGGAGAGGCAGAGGGAGGAGAGACAGAATTGTAAGCAGGCTCCACACTCAGTTCAGAGCCTGAAATGGGGCTCCATTTCATGACCCTGAGATCATGGAGCTGAAATTAAGAGTTGGTGATCCAACCACCTGAGCCACCGAGGCACCCCTCCCCTTTTCTCACTTCTTAAACCTCTAATTCCTCTACCATTTTTTCCTGCTCTGTGCTTGGCAAAGAAAATAGTGGTTATGAGACTCAACCTGTTAATTTCCTGTTGCCAAATCTACAAATAGTTATGGGTCCAAATCCCTGTTTTGCCCTTTCTTCCTGCCCCAATCCCACTCCTTCTGCCATTTAATATTAACCAGTGTTTATTAAGGGACTAGTACATGCCAGGTAATATGGGAAGCTCTGCATGGATTATGTTATGAAAGCTCATGAAGAAAGCACTATATTTCCATACTGTAGATGAGAGAATTTGGGTCAGAAAAATGAAGCAGTTTGCTCACAAAGCAAGTACGATTGAACTACCATATATCTTTAAATTCTCTCCTTCAATTTTCACTTTCTACCTGTATTTAAGCATGCTCAAATTTCTACAATCTCCAGAAAACCATTCCCCGAAGCTGCTGTTCTCTTCTTCATTATCTTCATCTACCCTCTACCTTCTCACCTCCACTCTCCAAGCTTGTCTCCTCACCTCCACTCTCTGGCTTTTGTCCTCACCACACAGATGAAGTACCTCCTCTTTTCAAGGAACTCATCCAATGGAAACTGCCTAGTTCTTAAATCACTCAACCTTTCTGAAATATGTTGTTCTGTTGACTACTCTTTCTCTTTTCTTTTTTCTTCTTTCCATGGTCCCCCCCCCCAACTTTTTTTTAGCATACTTTTCACCCCACATTACTTGTCTAGCCACTGTTTCTCAGTTTCCTTTTGGGTACTCTTTTCCTCTTTAAATGTTGGTGCTCCTTGGGGTTCTACCCAGCTCCCTCCATTTTATTTAACTCCAAATATTCTGCTGATATCATTCACTCCTATGGTTTCAAGTATAAACCATATGCACTCATCCCCATGTCTTTTATTCACATGACTATGAACATTGTTCTTGAATTCTATAACCATTTAAGTAATTTCGTTGTGACAGTCTCAATTTAGATGCCGCACGAGCACCTCGAATTAATTTCTAACACTGATTTCATAATCTCTCTCTGTCTTTCCTTGTAACAGTTCTCCCTCTGAACTTCCCTGTCTCAGCAATTTATCCATTTGTCCAAGTTGGAAACTGCACATCGTTTTTGGATCTGCTCCTTCATTACCCCCCACACTCAATCAATCAGGTTCTGAGTCTTGTTAATTAACAAGAAACTCTGTTTCTAAAATATAATTCAACCTAATAGGGTTTTTGTTTTTTTTTTTCCCCTCCATTCCCCATTTCCTACCATTTGCCATTATCCATGGCTCTGGAACATTGAATGCTGAAGATACATTATTTGCCATTCTCAGAAAACAGCAGGCCCTTCCATACTCTGAAAAAGGCTTACTTATCTTTTTCTCCCTTTTGTGCTTGGAAAAATATTTCAATAATCAACCATATTGTCATTGCTTTTATGAACCTTGTGAAGTTTTCCTTGAGGCAAAGTTGGTTGCTCCCCTACCCTCCCTCCTGTGATACCATAGAACTTTGCACCCACCTCCTTTCTAAATATTTATCAGGAAGTTTGCAATCATTTGAGTATTTATCTCTCCCACTAGATTGTAAGACTTGAGAAAAGAAAGCTTATCTTTGGGTGAATTGGACACTTCCTAATTTGAAAACACTTTTGCAAAAGGACCAGTTCACTAAAAGGCCATTTGCTAAATGGTAGGATTCATCAAATTTATCAATTTATTCCAAATAGTGATAGTAGTTAAAGCTCTTTGGATGTTTAAGTTTGCTTCCCAATGAGGTATGATTTTCTGGATATTAAGTTCTTAAGGTGGATCTATCATCTGAGAATCTGGCAGAAGGTGAGGTTAGCAAAATAGAATCAGTACTAATTAAAAGATTTTTTTCTAAGGAAAAGCTGTTTTCCAACCCTTCCTTTTTTGGGTCCATTTTATATGTAATGGGACCACTTGTCTACCTCTGAAATATTTTCAGTTGTCTTTGAATGTCATTTTCTATTTCAGTAAATTTTAAGCATTTTCCTAATTCTTTTGCCAATTCCTCAAATGGCATCCCAGCTTTCCTTTTTTATATCTAGCATTTAAAGTTTAAGATTAAATTAAACTTTAATGAAGATTAAACTTTAAATTTAACTCAAAGGCACTAAAATAAATCAGAATTTTAAACTAGATTAAAATTTAATGAAATAAAATGTTTAAATTAAGTTAAATTTAGAATTACGATTTAAATTCATCCAAAAGAATCAGAATTAGTTAAAAACATTACATCTCTATGAAACTAAAAATGTGATTCTGTCAAAGAACAATTAGGGTATCTTGACTTAGTTGGCTAGCAATTCGCAAAATGATCCACAAAAGCACGAAAGACAATGAAAAAAAAATGACCACAATGGACCAAATAAAAAAGATGTTGAAGAAGAGTAAAAAACAAGTCGGGGCGCCTGGGTGGCTCAGTGGGTGGGTTAAAGCCTCTGCCTTCTGCTCAGGTCATGATCTCAGGGTCCTGGGATCAAACCCCATATCATGCTCTCTGCTCAGCGGGGAGCCTGCTTCCCCCTCTCTCTGCCTGCCTCTCCGCCTACTCGAGATCTCTCTTCTCTCTGTCAAATAAATAAATAAAATCTAAAAAAACCAAAAAAACCCCAAAAAACCCAAGTCAATTAAAAATATAAATGATAATGGGTGAATGCCGAAAGGTTGGCTCAATACAAAATGACATTTTAAAAAGGAGTAAAAAGCAGTATAGACTGAGAATCCCGATACAAAAAATAGAATTCTACTTGGTACGTGTGAACTATTTCACATTCAGTCATCAAATCAAATATTCTTAAAATCTATAAGATTATCTTCTGTCAAATGAACATATTTGATGGGTGGGTTGTTAGTAAATCAGACATTTGGTGAATTGAGTTTTAGTGAATTTGTCTGCTTGTTTGCCACCAGCAAACTTGCCCATGCTCTCACTCCTTCTCCAATTTCCACAACCTTCTTGTGGTAACTAGTCTCTAAGTGATGTCTGTTAATTCTTTTACAGTCAACTTGCTTCTCTGGTCAGAGGTTTCTAATTTCCCCCCTTTTTTTTAAGATCCTTGTCTCTTGTCTGGCCGATAGATTCTTGTCCTCCCCGAAGACACTACTTTATGCTACTATAAAAGCAGTATATTACTTTGTTCCCTTAGGCCCTCTTTTCTTAAAGTTTATTTTTCATTATTTAACATATTTGTAAAATACAAATCGGATTGTGTCACCCCTGTTTAAAAACTTTTTAATAGCTCTCTGTTACTCTTAAAGGTCCAAATTCAGAATATGGCCCAGAATACAGCCCAGAAAATGTTCCTGCACATTTTGGCCCCTGGATACCTTTTTGTGTTTCTTGGAGGACTTGCTCCTTTTTTGGGCTCTAGGCATTGACCTTTATAGACCTGGGGATATGCCACGCCACTGTCCAGCCTGGAGCCTTTGTCTGTGTATTTTCTTGCGCATGCCTCTTGCTACCTACCCATGTGCCCTTTGTTATGAAATGCCTCTCCTCCACCACCGCCCCCTCTTTTTTTTTTTTAACTAGGCTTTATTTTGGGGGCAGTTTTAGGTTCACAGTAAAACTGAGTAGGAAGAACTCAGAGAGTTCTCATAGGCTCAGTGCCCCCATGTGCATAGCCTCCAAGATGCTCTTTCATATTTTAGCCTTCCCTCTGTTAGATATATTTCTATTATTATTGGTTCTCATAGAATCATATTCTCTTTTCAAACATCACTTGGAGATTTTAAGTTTTAGGATGATTCTTTGTTGCTTGTCTTTTTTCTCCACAAGGCATAAGCTCCATGAGGACAAATACTGTTTATTATTGCTTATCATTTGCTTCCCAAAATACAATTCTATGCCTGGCATACAGTAGATCGTCAAAAAGCATCCAACATTGTGGGTGAATGACATAGATCATATAATCCTTTATAGTCTAGGGGTAAAACACAGCTCTATGTAATTACCATTAAGGGACTTTGAAAACCTCTATTAAGAATTAACCGTAATTTTGCTATTTCTTTCTAACTCAGACGAATTCAGATTTTGCATTTGTAATTATTCTTGTCCAGCAGCTCTTAAAATTAACCACAGTTGTTTTATTAACAGACATGCTAAGGGACATAAAATTATTTTGTTATGTATTAAATATAACAATTCTTTTCTTCTTTGATTCTTCTCTGTTTTCAAACCTTAAGTTTTTGGTTTCAAACCTGTAAAACTTTGCTTGCTTTACCTAAGAGGCACAGATCACCACAAGGGGGCAGGGGTAGACAAATATTCAAGTTTTTTTGACTCCGTTCTGTAGCACCAAAGTATTATTCTTTGACGAGTAAATTTGGGCCATTATTTTTTGTATGAGTTTTTTTTTTCTTTCCATTTGCCTTTCAGTTTAAAATCTATAAGTACTATTACCCTTTCCATACAGTGTATGTATTTTAAAAAATGAACAGACCTCCACTACACAAATTGTAGGCATGAAATAACTTGTTTCTTCAGTACATTAAGTCATTTTATAGAGTTATAAGAATGATATGCCAGACATGATAGTAAATTGTTCATTGGTAATTTTACAGCTAGTTTCTATTCCTCTTTTTCACCTTTGGCACTCCTTCCCCTCCCACCACCACTTTTTACCCTATACACACATAGAGGCTGGTAGGGGGAAAAGGAGATTTTATGGGTTTTCTTTTGGGGGGTGGGGAGAAGATAATAATTTAGGGAATATTTAGGTATTTATTACACAAAAGTGAGAAATTGAATATTTTCTGGGTATCGGATTTCATAGTATTGTTCGCTTTATTTTTCTGTCTTTTTTTCACTAAATAGATATCCATCTTCTTCACTTTGGTTAAGAAAAACACAACCTGAGCTCTGTGTGGCTGGCTTCACATAGTTCTCAAAACAGTTTGGGTGGAACTTTATGTAGTGATCTAATTACATGACTAACTTTATTTTATTGCTTATTTCTGAAATTTAATTCCCTATAAATGAAGAGCTCATCAGATTTAGAGTTGAATTTTAAGAATGTTAAGTTTAATAATAATGTAAACAAGATAATTTACATGTGAACAGCCTTGGTTAGGAGGAAGTTTAAAAGAGAAAGAGGGCTTTTTAAGACAAACTAATAGAAAGAAGGAGACTGATTCAGACTGGGAACCACCAAAGAGCACACAAGCTGTGTGGAGACAAGTCACCTAATCTTGATGCTATTCTATGCCTCTATGTCTGCACTTGCTTGCCTTCTGCCTCTGGAACACCTCCTCCAAACAATGCCCCTCATTTTTACTTCAGGTAGTACAAGTAACTAGGCATATCTATTACACTCTAATCTCTAGCCCATGGAAGATATTGCTAGCATATCACCGTATTCTGCTAACCTCACCAAATCCAACCTCAGTATCTTCCCAGTCCAGCTCCTCAAAATAGATTGAAGACCAATACCAATTAATTACAGTTGTCCTATGAGGTGAAACACATTTGCCCTCGTGGTGAGTTAACCCAAACTGGTGACTAGTTGGCAGACCAAGGTTGGATGGGTTTGGAGATGTAATTTTGACTTGACTATGATATGAGGATGTTAGTGGAACAGAATGTCCCTTCCCCCCATTATACATGGTGATGGAATAATACTGTTTAGTCTGAGGTGAGAAAATAAAACAACTAAATAAACTCTTATAATTTATTTAATCTTGGTTAGACTGAATTAGAACATTCATCGATAAGCCCCATAAAAGAAAAGACATGTTTATTTTGTTCATCATTGTATCTCCAGCAGTTAGTCAATGGTCTGACACACACCAGTTTCTCAGTAATATTTGTTGATTGAATGAGTAAATAGTGAATAATGGCAGATACTGTATTTTATGATACATGATTTTCTCCACTAAGTGAGGTACTTTTTCACCCTAAGCTAGTAACTTCCGGAGAAGTAAAAGGGAGAGTTTTTTTTCCAGAGGTAATCCATAGCCTTTTGGAAGATAGCAATGAAAAGACATGAGCAGTAAAAGTTGGGAAACCTTTTCTGAGGGTTGCGTCTGGTCTATTTCACTTCAAATCATCAAAGAATTATATAATTTAAAGAGTTTAGAACTGGGGATTTCTCATGAGTCAACACGATACTATTAATTTAGACATGAAATATTAGACATTGGTAATCTTCTGAAACCCATCTTTGGGAATATTTAATTTAACTCTTACGTTTTTGAGGAGAAATATTATAAAATCTTTTAAGGATATTTAATGTGATCTTTTCTAAAGGTCAATTAAGTCTGAGGTTAATTCTTTGTATTCACTGGTATTCTAAATTAAGAATAGAAGGTTCAAAACTGAAAACCTTATTATTCATATGACCACAGTAAGTGTGAACAATTTTCAAGTTTAAAACTTGTGTTACAGAAGCAGGGGGCCTCCAGGGCATCTGTCATTTGTTGACATGTTGAGGAAAGGTTATGAAATGCTTCAGAGCTCATCAGTAGAATATATTAGCAAGGTCCTTAGGTATTATCTGGGCATGTACTGTCCAATAGAACTTTTTACCCTAATGGCAATGCTATTTCTATTGTCCAGTATAGTAGCCACTAGTTATGTGTGGCCATTGTGCACTTGAGATGAGGTTAGTGCAACTGAAGAATTGAATATTTAATTTTATTTAAAACTAGTAATTAAAATTTGTACTTAAATACTACATTTGAACCTGTGACTAGTGTTACTTTATTTGGACAGTGCAGGCCTAGAGGGATAAATGCCTAATTTGAGTGCCACAAGTTTTGAGATGAGATATTAAACATTTTAGTAAGCAAAATATCAGACTAAAACTAATGGAAAACTCAAGAATGGTAGTATGGGAATTTTAAAATGCAACAAGTTAAGCATCTACCATGTACTTGACTTTTTGTCTGACAATTTTATATTTATTATCTCAGTGAATGCTTGTAAAACACTGCGAATAAAGATTTCATCTTTATTTTATAGGCAAGGGGCCAGATATTAAAACTTCCTTAGTGGAAATAGGATTAAAACTTATATCCATTTGGTTTCAAAAGCCATGGTTTTGTAAAATTTGAGTGAGCAGAAGAAAACTACCCAGATGCAATTGTGAATGTGTGTCCTAGGAGGCAATATCAGGGCTTGAATGAGTGTCACATCCAAATATTAGCCTGTAATTTCTTAAAATCCATTGCTAAGGCTAGGATTGGTTTCTGCTGATGCCACAGGACTGAAGGTAAAAATGGGTCAGATGGTTTGGGTTGGGTAGAAAAAGGATGCTCAGGTACATGAGCAACAATTGTTAGATTTGCTATTCCCTTTGGCTCACGCTGACTATGGTAGCATCCTTGGCTCTCTTTTATGGTTGGATACTACTTTGATGTTATTTTTCTCTCTGATAATGCTCTGTGACTTGATTTTACCCTCATTCATCATGGGACTTATGCAAAGTGTTATTCACCTGCTAAGTGTGAATTAGGGCATTTCGTTGTAATTGTGTTGGGAAAGAGTTTCCTTATGGTGCAGAGGACGAAGATGTGCCTTTACTTGCTTTACGTCACTAAACCTAATGTCCCTGGGTGCCCATGTTTTACTTAAGACCTAAATCATCCTGTAGAAAAACGTGCCCTATATTCTCAGAATAAAAGGAAAACAGCATTTTCCCCACCTTGTCTTTAGAGTGTGTGCATGCCACACACACACACACACACACACACACACACACACAACATAGTAATAATTCTGCACTAGCTTACATATTAAATGAAGGAGTCTACTTAAAGAAAGTTGAATATCTTGGTTTAAGAAGTTGGCTTTCCCAGTGATTGAAATAAATGAGATATGAATGATGACCAGAGTATCTATCTCTATCTCTATCTCTATCTCTATCTCTATCTCTATCTCTATCTCTATATGCTAGCCCTGTACCTTGCAATTCTGGGATTCTTTTAAAACTAGAAATCCAATATTAGAATTCTTTGATAAAGATTGGGATTATGAGTAGAGTTCACCAAATTTCTTTTTTTTTTTAAAGATTTATTTATTTATTTATTCATTAGAGAGAGAGAGACTGAGAATGAGAGGGAACAAGGTCAGAGGGAGAAGCAGACTTCCCGCAGAGCCGGGAGTCCGATATGGGACTCGATCCCGGGACTCCGGGATCATGACCTGAGCCGAAGGCAGTCACTTAACCAACTGAACCACCCAGGCGCCCCCTCCAAATTTCTTTTGAATGGAAACTAAGGCAATTTAGTGATTCCCCTGGGAATTGAACCTAGGATCTTCTGCAAATAAAACAAATGTGCTAACTGCTATACCATGGAACCTGAAGATGAGCATGGGATTCTGAGATAGGGTTATGTAGGATTGGAGCGGGGGCTCATCAAGTGCGACTATAAATGGCCATGGATATCTTTGAGGTCCAAATATGAATCTGGTGCAAGATGGGGGACTCTTTATAAGATTATCAGTCCATTGAAATAGTGGACTTTGGAGGCAGTATGTGAGCCCAGAAATGGGATATAAAAAGGAGACTAGATTCTGAAAAAGACAGATGAAACGGTGCATCAGTCTTTGGGGCTAAAGCAGGAGGGGAGCTGGAGAAAGAACACAGGAACAGAAACAAGATTGTCACAAGGCAGTTAGGGAGCAAATTACTTGAATTGCAGCCCACTTACATTTGAGCAAATGTGCTTCTGGGAGCTTGGGGCTTGTTCTTAAAAGAAACAGTCCTGTAGGATAGGTGCCTTGCCAAAGTCCAGATTGGCTTCAGTGCTAGAGACACAAACACATTTTACAAAATCCTAATGTTCATAGCTGGGGGAGAGCTCAATTCCCAGGAAAAGATTGTTCTTTATTTGATATTCTTAAGCATCAGCCATGTATCAGACAATATGTAGCCAGAGAGTTGAAAGAAATTTCTGCCAGCGTAGCTCAATTGCTGGATGTCTTCTGGAAAAATAAGAAATCTTATTTCTGTGAAGAACTATGTCAGAATAAACTCCAATTTCTCCCTCCACCCCCCACTCTCCCCCCCCATGTCTGACCTTTATAAAGAAGGATAATAAATTTCCTTTCCAAACTTATCTCAGTTATGGCAGAGAGAGGTGGAAATACATTGTCCATTTGAGAGGAAGGTTATCGAAGTACCATAGTGCATGATTTATTAGAGCCTGTTTGATTTAAACTCTGATTATACCACAAACACTCAATTCTGCTTCACACATGGAAAAAGATCTCCTATAGCCCATTCTACCTTCCAATCATTCTCACTCCTTGCCCACTTTGTAGGGGAAGACAGACTGTTGTTAGCCTATGGAAAACACATCCTGGGTTGCATGTATTATGGAGAACTCTCCTATGACACCTATTCATTTTCCTCTTATTTTACCAAGACGACTGTGGTGATGTCTGCAAGTGCCTGGAGCTGGAGCTGGGTGTGGTGCTATGATGGGTCATTCAGGGAACAGAAAGCCTGCCTCCTCGCTAGTCTGTGAAAATCAGCTTCCATTTCTCTCTCTCTCTCTCTCTCTGTACATGTAAGCATGGCGGTCAACACACTCAGACACATACAAAACATATGGTGGGATTATGTGCTAATTCAAATCCATTCATTCCTTTAATAAATATGTATGTCGAACATCCTCTGTGGACAGGAAGAGTTGCCCTAATGAAATGTCTGTAGACATTATTTTGTGTGTTCTTTCCTTCTTCATTATTCTCTTCAAATCAGATGATTTATGTTTCTTGCTTTAAGCTTTCTTCTACAGAGCAAAAAGTAGAAATTCCTTGAAAGCAACCCTCTTTCTAAAAGACTGTACTTATAAGAGTGGAGAAATGGGGAGAGAGGAACACTTTCAGGGTCACTGGCTGGGAATGGTGAGAGGAGGGCTGCTGGGTCTGCGAGTAGAATGGCCCTGCCCCTTTTCCTTGACAGCACCCCTGGGCAATGGCAGGACTCAAAATGTACACAGAGACTCAAGCCTTGACCATGGAGTTCCCATTCCCTGTAGAGAGTCCTGGACCTTGAGAGAGGCACAAAGCAATTAGGGGTTATGTGTGACAATGTCCAAAGGGAAAATTAGCTTTTCCACAGTAATCAGTACATACCAAAAACAGGACCGGCCTCTGCAATGCTTGGGACAGAATAAGGCAACTCACCTGGATTTTTATGACACTGAGGAAAAGAAGACAAAATGCTGTAATAATTATTAGGATTAAAATCTCTCCAGATTGGTGGGATTTGGAATTAAGTTGATTAAACCGTGTTGGATTTAAGTTAATTTAAAGAAAACAAAGCAATGCTTTATTGCTTGCACATCTGAATTTATGGATTAAGGTCCCTACCCGCTATCATTCAGTGGGGAACACAATTCTAAACAAGTGATTTCTATTGTGAATTGACTGATCTATGAAGGAAGAAGTCAGGGTACTTTGAAAACAACTGAAAGCTTAGTTGGGAGCGTGTTTGGGGGATATGATGGATGAAGGAAGTAATTATTCCTTGAGTGAAGATTTTAGCTATTATCTACAGGATAAATAAGCTGCCTTGGTTAAGGGGACATAGGAAGGTTGAAGAATGTTCCAGGAAGTGAACAATGATTGAAAATATCCTGAGGTGAAAAAGAGTGTGGAACAGCCAAGTGTGGCCAAGGCATGCACGCAAGGCCAAGAAGGTCAGACACGGAGAACAAAGAGGGGTCGGGTTGTTTGAGGCCTACTAGATTATTAAAAACAGATAATAAGAGATATGGAAAGTCACGGAAGGATTTTAAGTAGGGGAGTGAAATAAAAGATTTGAGGTTTTTCTAAGATTAACTTTGGTTGCAGTTTGGAAAATAAAGTGACAAGAAAGATAGTAGGCCTTGTGATTATAGTTGGTTGGCCTAGCTTACAAAGGAAGGATCGTGAGAAGTCAAAAATAAAGAGTTTTGGGAGACTGAATCACTGGATCCTGATGACTAATGTTGAGGTAGGGGCATGAGATGGAGGGGTAAAGAATAAGAAAGCTTTCTACATTTCCAGCATGAGTAATAAAATAGAGGAGGGGAAATAATGGAGTTAAGAAACACTGGTTGAAGAGCACATTTTAGATTCAGTTTTGAGAAAATAAGTTTGATTTGCTTTGGAAATATCTAAGCTTTTATATACATGTTGTAACAACTATATTACTGAATGTAATAGTAATTTATTATTAGACTAAAGGTGATCATAATGAGTACTATGATAATAAATTAAAAGTAGGCGATTCTATATTGTTAGATTTATTAAAAATATTTAAAAGGAATTAAAATGGATATGAGCAATTACTGAAAAAGTTAACAACCTTGACCAGGAGACTAGCCAAAGACAGATGTTGGACCAAATAAAATTTCCTCAGATTTTGATCTTCCTTTCTGATGACAGGAAGAAACTGGTGGAAGAAATAGTCTGAAGTGGCTAACACCACACCTTGAAACTCATGAGATATTAAGTTCTTTAATTTCAGATTGTCAGGCAATGTAATTCATTAATGTAAACAGCAGACATTCCGTCAAGCCACCATGAGGAGAGCTTAGTCTGCACACCCTTACAAGCGCTGACCCCTCCGAGTGCATCGCCTCCAAGGAACCATGAACCAAATGGGAAAATGTGTGGTTGTTGGTCAGAAAAGTCTCTACATCTTGAAATTATAATGGTAGCGATGGGTTGCTAAGTTTGCTACCCCTCCGCCCATCTGTTAAGAGCTATCATTATGAAACTAGACATTTGGTTTCTGGTATAAACTTTGTCACAAAGCTTGCCACAGATGGAAGACTCCAGGGAGTTTCTATCCAGTCCTTGCTTTCCTTCATGCGGGGGATCATGGTAGGGACTGCACGTTCACAGAGCTCTTTTCCTCAGAGAGAAGGGAGATGGAAACAGAATTGATACCCAGGAAGCAAAAACAGGGAGATAACCCCTACGAGATTATTGGGGTCATCAAGGCCTCCTTGCTTAAACTCTTCATTAAGTGGTTAGTTAAAGACTCTGTGAGGAGCCAGGCATGGGTATCTTGAGGTGCTGTGACGTCTGTTTCCTGAAGCATCTTGTACTTTTCTTAAAGACATTTAATAGACTCTATTTTGTAGTGCAGTTAAATGGCAAGTTTTTGTCTTTCTAGATAAGTATAAACTGCAAATAGCAGACAGGAAAACATTAACGGGTTTCTATGTGCTTATTCCAGTCAGCAGCACTTTGGCAGAATTTGACTACCAGCTTGGTTGTAACAGTTGGGAAGTATCTGGCCAGGGCCAGAGGTGGTGGTTGGGGTAGGGCTGAAAAGGAAATAGGAGAAGGAAGTGAAGAAGGAAGACTATTGTTCTCAGCAATATGGTCTTCTTTGTGGCCTGGCGCCTGGAAACTCATAACACTCAGATAGCAAAAGGCCCCAAATAAGGGGTAACGCATAGTAAGGCGCAGTCAGAGAAGGCAGTGCGGATCTGTCAGACTGCAAATACACAGCAGCCTCCAAAGCCAGGAAGTGACTGGGGGGTAGACCACTCATAGTGGTAGGAATGCGTGGGAAGAACAGTGTGCTGGCCTCGGTAGACACCAGGAGGGAAGAGCGCTTGGCCAGCTGTATCTACTCCTTGGGTTGTTGTGAAGATGGACTGAGACAACTGGCTCATGGTGACTCAGTAACTGGGCTGTGGGCGTTAGAGTCAGGCTGGTTAACAAGGCCTGGTGTGGGATACGGCCAGAAAGGTCACTGAAGCTGTGGCCGTCAGGGGAGAGAAGTCACCTTTATCATGTACAGCTACTCTGCTAGACCCCTTACATAAGTTATCCCCCTTCACTCTGACATAAAATATATATAGACGTATGAGCATGTCTATGTTATAGAGGGAGAAATTCAGACTCAGAGAAGTTAAAACAATTTGTACAAAGACACACAGCTCTTCAGGAGTGGAGCAAGATTCAAAGTCTAACCGATTCTGCGCTTCTTCCATTGGTGTGTGTCTTCAGAGTACTGGGAGAGGTGGGTTAGAGGAAGGTGGGTTAACAGGGAGAAGGTTGGAAATTTGGAAACCAGCAGAGAGGAACTTAAAAATATAAGCATTGGGGTCTGTATTTAGTGTTCCCAGAACACACTTGGCGTGCCTCCGTGGTCCATTCCATACTGCATTATACTTAAGAGTTCCATTCAGATAGCCTTGTCTGCTACACTGGATGTACCCCATGCCTAGGGAGAGAACTTTCTATCCCCAGTGCTTTGTACAATGTCCAGAGAGTAGTTGGTGCTTATACATTTGTTGAATAAGTGAATTCATTAAGTCAAGCCCAGAATTATAATTTACAACACCCAAATGTATGGAAATTGGTAACAAAACCCAAGCAGAATAATGGCATCTGTAAGCAGAAATCTTTTTATAGCAAAGTAAGGTGCACTATAATATATTTGGGTTAGCCTGTTAAGCAGAGTGTTACAAATGCTAAGTTGAGAGCAGATCCCTTCATACTTACTGTATCTCTCAAAGTCCTCCCAGGCCAATGTCTTTCACACAGTAACCATTCAGTAATATGTTACTGAATTCTAAAAGGAAGTTAAGAGTTCAAAATCATGTATGATCTTCATATCTTTGGGTAGGTTGTTGAAATTCGGGGTATTAGCATTTTAAATCTTCATACAAAAAATGCATATGCAATTTGTAGTTTTAAGATTTAAGGTCACAACCAAACCATAAAAAGCATCTGGATAAAAAGTGAAAAGTAGAAAAAATCCCAAGCCAAATGTTGGGATATTGGAGGAGTATTTTGTGCTATATAGCAAGACCCTAAACTGTAATATTTTACTTTTAGACCCTAAGCTCAAACCTCCTGTCAAGATTACATCTACTTTTAAAACGGGGCAAAGCTAGCCACCCAGCATTCTTCTGATAACCTCAATTAGTTTAGATGTGAGAGTACAAATTGAAACGAGAAAGGAAATGCTTGAGCTGCTGGGAAGTGGTATTGACATCACTGAGACTCTTTGGTGTTCTAATTGTGCTGGTAAAAAATACTAATGGGGTCAAACAGTTGAAAGCTCAATGAGATGAAAACAATGGGGAATAAGAAGAGAAAGACAGGGGTGCAGGAGGCTGAGAGGTTAATATCAACTTCTGTCTAATTTAGGATTTGGATTAAAGAACAGAGAAGCTCAAACCTGCTCAAATCATGCTGCCATCTGTGACTCTGATGTGGCATTTGGAAGAGTAAAAACACATGCTGGAAAATTACCAAGACAAAGAAAAATTCTGGAATCTCGGCCCAGGATTTTCCTTTGTGGCTAAAAGGCTGAGCTACTTCAAAAAGATTTTGATTCCTTCTCTATTTTATTTGAGCTGCAAAGCATCTCTTGTAAAGCATAGGCATTGCATTCTACACAAAGAGGAACCTTTGTGTGTTAATCAGACATCATTTTCCAGGCTTGTCTAGGAGTTACATCATTAAGAAGTATGTGTTGGTAATTATTGATTATCTAACAAAAGGGAGAACAAGAGAAATTAAAAATCTTGTTTAAGTGGCACGATATTTAATGAGCTCTAAGACGTTTTCTTTAGCCCCAGTTCCCATGGAAATTATTTAATGCCGAGAGGGAGTTCAAACTCCTGAGGGAAGCTGCATATTTTCAGGGCACCTGAGCTGAAAAGCAAAGCAAGAAAGGTCTGCATCTTCAAATAGAACATTTTGTGCTACATGCACATCTGCATTCACTATTTTTTTGAAGATGTTATTTATTTTAGAGAGAGAGTGACTGTGTGCTCGAGCGGGTGGGGGAGCAGAGAGAGAGAGAGACACTCTCAAGCTGACTCCCAGGGGACTCTACCAAGACCCTTGAGATCAGGACCTGAGCTGAAACCAAGAGTCAGATGCTTAACTGATTGAGCCACCCAGGTGCCCCTCATCTGCTCTGCTTAAAAAGGCTTCCAGGAAGCTGGATGAGGACAGAAGACAACATGATTGTTCTTCCAATTTCAAATTGTCACTCTACTTTGTATCCTTTACGTACATGATTCTAACATGAGTTGATATGGATAGAAATACTTTTTTTTTTTACATTAAAGGGAAATGAAATGATACAAAAATATCCTTTTTGGGAACTTCTTGGATTATGAAAGGGGCTTCCCTTCAATTCAGTATAAGGGAATTTTTTAAAATTTGAATTTTTGGGACCAGGCTCCTGGGTGCAGGCATGGTCTAGAGTGTGATGGACATTGAGGACAGCACAGTTGGCCCCTTCTCCCAAACAGCTTTCTACCTTAGCCGGCGTTTGGTGTCGACACATCCAATGTCACCATCATACATTGGCCTCATTGTGAGGGCTAATAAGAACCTCAGAACTTGCAGCTCTGGTTCCAGTGCCAGCCTTGTCTCTAAACACTTATATGAGGTTGTTGACAAGTGACTGAACATCTCTACACCTCGCTCTTCTCAACTGCAGAACAAGAACAGCATAAGCTAACACACAGAGATGTGAAAAGTTAAATAAGATGCTCAATAACACTAACTCCTCTTACCCTCTCCCATCAGTTAGCTAAACATGCTGTCCTTTACAAAATACCCCACTCACAATAGAAGGTTTCTTTAGAATTGGTGCCCAAATGAAGTTAACATCTATGTTCCTCCTTCTCTATCTCTCTGTCTTTTTTAGTAGCAGACCTCTGCTCTTGTTATAGTTTACAGTTGTAGTTACCGTTGTTTCCCTTGAGAAGATGACCTGTACCTCCAGTCATCTGTACCTCTAGGCCTCTGAACATCACATACATGGTTTCTCCGGCCATAGTGGTTCAGGTGACCCAATTTGGTCTTTCAGCCAAAGCTGCAGGGATCCAAGATGGTATAGTCCCAAAGAGTCTCTCTTTTCTGAGGAATGTGACCATGAAGTCTGTGGAGGAGAGCAGAGCAGATATGGGGCTCAATGACTTTATTCGAGCTCCTAAACCCAGCAGGGCCAGAGTGAAACCCTGAGTGCCATGGATTTTTCATCAAAGGAGCCAAGAAATTATCTCTCTCTCTTCTCTCTCTTTTTCTCTAACTTTTTTTTTATTGCTTTAGCAAATTTGGATTATTTTTTCACCTTTTCAACTGAAAGTTTTCTTTTTTTTAAAGATATTTATTTGTCTGCTTGTTTGTTTATTTGCTAGGGAGAGAGAGGGAGTGAGGACACAGCAGGGAAATTGGCAGGCAGAGGGAGAGGGCAAAGCAGACTCTTTGCTGAGCAGGGAGCCTGATGTGGGACTTGATCCTGGGACCCCAAATCTGACCTGAGCTGAAGGCTGATGCTTAACTACTGAGCCACCCACATGCCCATTATTGAAAGGGTTTTGATGAACACTTCCAAGGGTGGAGATCAATGGAGGATAGGGTGGAGTAAAATTTAAATTTGAAGTAAGATTATCTTTTACTTGCAAACCTTTTTCTTTAGAGGGTCCATATACTGCCTCAATTCTCTAATGCATTTAGAACAGAATAATCAAAATGATTACTCTAAAAATTTCTTGCATTGGAGTTATGCTGTAGAAGCCAAAAGCACTTGCATCATGAGAAGAGATTATCATCTGAAGCATATAGGGAATAATGATGCATCTTTACCGGAAGAGAGCACTGTGACAGTCTGCATGTAGCATCCACAGAAACAAGCCAGCATTTTTGGAATCT